>CM020024.1:49777849-50377849 GCA_009769605.1 Bucorvus abyssinicus | reverse complement strand
CACTGTTTGATTAACTGCCTTGGAAAGAAAGAAAAAAAGAATTCAATGAGTGGGGTTCTGTCTTCTGACAGAAAATGCAAAAGGCTGTTGTGGCTGTATTGATCGGGCGGAGAGAGCAGCATTGCAAACAAGCATAGCTCTCCTGAGAAATATGCACCGCAGATCCATACGTTCATTGACATTTTATAGGATGTCTAGACTCACTAATCCACTGTGAAAAATGCAAGCTTTGTAGTGGAAGAGGATGGAGAGGGGGCCGTGTCTCTTGTTCGCAGGAGCATTCCTCTCATGTACAGAATTACCAGTGGTTTAATAAGGAGGAAATGCAGGTCCAAATTAAGGCTTGTTTTCAATGACTTGGACACCCTCCGTATCTCCCAGCATGCAAAGCTGCAATTAGCCTCAAACCAGAAAAAGGTTTTGAAAGGTTGGTTGAGACACTGGCTAGATTTTGTCTGTATATGGGGAGGAGAATAGAGTTGTAACTGAAATTTTATAAAGTAAAAAATTCTCTGTACTAAATACCCCTTTCCAAAGTCAGAAACTTTCCGGCTCCACCTATTCCCCTTTCATAGCAACTTTCTTACCCCTGAAGACTGGTAGAGCATAAAGTAGCAAATTTGACAACTTCTCAGTGCCCAGCCATCCCTTTCTACCAGCCCCCACAGAGACTTGTGTAGGCAAATATAAAAACGGAGGCAGAGTTGGTGGAAACCACATCTAGGAATAACAAGGGTGGGAGGAGGAAGGCAACTCTAGGCCACCTTTGTGGCTTCTCATATTTACATTGCTCTGAGACCAGGCAGAGCTGCAGTGTGCCCTAGAGAGCTCCGAGTCTGGCTCGATTGCTCCAGCATCTCAGGGACCAGACCTGAACTTCAGGCAGCTTATCACCCTTGGAGAGGATCCGTCCCTCCCACTCCTTAGCAGCAGCTACTGGTAAAATTTGTCAGACAATCTAAAGTAAATGGTTATTTTTATCGAATTACAGTGGTTTTTGTGGAAGATGAGGACAAGGGCAGGATACTGCTGCAGTCAAACCAGAGGTCTGTGACATCTATAAAGAAATGGATTAATTAGGTTAGAATTAATGTTAGTTTCTCCTGAATACAAACGTAAGTACACTAAACCAATGTATTTTGCATATACAGTTAGTGTATTACCAAGAATAATTGCTGTTAAAATCACCATGCCTAAATTCTAAAATCTCTGTGCTAACTCTGACTTTATTCTTCTGGACAGATGCTCTTAAAAGCTTCTGGGAGGGACTTTGTCTGAGGAAAAAGTACTGTAATGGATTTCTGTGATAAATTTTAGTTAACACTTTGATCATTCACAGTGCATTTAGGATCTGTTGGAGAAAATATTGTCTGCACACAGATGCAGATGGTCTCCAAACAGACTTGAACTTCCCAGCAACAGGAATGCCTTTGGTGTGACTACTGTTGGTCAGGCAGGGAAATTCACATTTCAATAGCTAATAAAGGACTTCCCTCAAATACATGGAGCTGGCCTCTATCAGACTAGTAATACAACCAGCGGGAAAGAACTCCTCCCTCACTGGGACACTGAAGCGAACAATTATATGGAGATGGTCCGACTGGTTTAGGGCAATTATTGCAATTATTGGTGGAATGAGCCAGGGTAAGATATTATATTCAAACTCTGTTGAAGCAAGAGAATAGACCACCCCAGACTCTGCAAGGGACTGCACAGAGTCCCTGTTATATCATTCTTAGTTCAAATGAAAATGTCCTGCATTACTGTCACAATTTTGGAAGGCTGTGCTATCATACTCAGCTATATGGTATAGGAGTTAGGCTTCATATTCTGGGAAGCTACAGAAATCCCATCACCACTTGCCAAGATGTAAAATTTTAATAGTTTATGGATAATGTGATCAGTTGCAAAGGGTGAATGGGACTCCTAAAGCGTTCACCCCATAGCTCCCATAAGGGAATGCAATAATCTTCCAGAACAGAAAGCAATATACTTCTGGGTAAAATTTTACAAAGGTCCTTTATTATTATTTTCTGCTGAATTCTTCAAATCTTGAGACAGAATTGGAGAGCAGTACTGATTACCTCTAATCAGAATTATTTTTTAAACAGTAGAGCTTAGTAACAGGGGAGAGGATTTTGCCTGAAATCATGTGTATATCTATGGGTTTAAATGTTTATATCTGCTGTAGTAATTTTTCACTGGCATTATTTAATACTGTCAATTTCTTCCTTTACAACACATCTGGGGAAAAAAATCTTACCTGATTTACTGATGATCCATCATAATAGAAATCTCACATCAACACTGAATGGATTGTCAGCAGCTGAATTGCCATAAAATGGATGCAGAATCAGGTGTGGTATTAATATTCAGGGGGTAAAACAGAAACAACGAAAGTTCCTCTCCCACCCACTGATTTTTAATAGAAATGAGCAGTAAGCCAAACACTCGCATCTAAATTCTTCAGACCTCTTAAGAACCGAAGATTTTCCAAAATTAATGATGATCTCAAAGTGCCCAACTAAAAAATTGAGGCTTAATATCTTATTGAAAATCCATCTCATTTGTGTTGTTTCAAGTCAGGAATTAAAAAACCATGTGTGTGTAAATATATGTGTGTGTGTATATATATATATATAATGTAAGCAGGAAGTCCAGTTAATAATAACCTAGTCTGAAAAGACAGATCTAAATACTTTGAAAAATCAAGATAAAATACTCTAGATAATTCCTTAATTATGGAGTCACCCGTTAGCTATTTCTCAATTCCACCTGCCTCAAGGAGATAGTGAAATTAAGAAGCTACTTTTTTATAATATTTTCTGGAAGCCAAGTAAAGTATTCCAGGAAGTTCAGCTCTGTGAGAAATTTGCAATTGCTTTCCTTTTTGATGTCCCTCCAGTGAGAGGAAAGCCATTTGCTCCAGAGTGTGTATATAAATAAGAAAGGATAACCACAAAAAAAGATTTCTTTTTCCTTTCACAGTTCCTATGGAAAAGTGCATTAGTCAAAAACAGTAAAGTGTGCTGGATCGTGACTCATATTCATTACAGCATCCTCAAACGGAGCTTGAGTTCAAAACCACATATTTTTAAATTAATAGGTAAGGGATCAATATTTTTTTTTTTATTTTTCCAGTTTTGAATGCTTATGCTATATAGATATGTTTAGGAACTTGATTTCATTCCACTCTGTCAAAACTTCTGGCTTCTACTAATAGCATCAAGACAAAGTTACAATAAAAGCCAAATATCATTTTACTAAAACCCTCAGTATTCGACAATGCAGAGACCATTTTAAATACAACAGAAGCTGCAGAATCAGCACTTGAATTTTGCGTTAAAGGCATGCAACACTGGGAAAGTAATTTGGGGTTACCTCATCAGGTCATCAAATAAACCTCAACTGTCTAATCCAAAGCTATGAAAGCTGATCCTTCTATCCTCACTTGTAATGGAAGACCTGAATTTTGGGGTGTTTGGATCATTGTTTTCCTTACTTCATTATTATTATTCCTTTTAACATGGTAAAAGCTCAGTCAGGAATCCCGGCCTCACTGGAAGATAAAGGCTTTTTAAAGAGCAATGAAGATAAGACCTCTGTCTGGTATAATGTGGCTGACACTGAGTCATTAGCTACAATTGCTAAGAGTTTGCAGGATTACTGTCCTTGTTTCTGGCAGAGAAAAAACCCCAAAACTCGAGTTTCTCAGTAAAAAATCAAGTCTGTGACTTGCATATATAGTTAGCCTTGGAAAGTGAGTTAAACCACTTGTAATACAGCTCCGAGTTACATTGACCTCTGTTGAGCTCTTAGCTGAAAAAAGGATCAGATTATGTCAGTTCTGTTGTAGATGTACAAAGAAAACAATGAACTTGACAAAGGATTTTTTCGTTTGAACGCTGCAGTTAATTTGACTCATTCTTTGGTTTTCTTCTAGACTCACAGTCTAGATCAATAGTATGTATATAATTCTCTCAGAGGCTGCCATGTGGAGAAAGACAAATAATTCTGTTGTAGAATCATTTAGGTTGTAAGGGATCTAAGGAGATGGTCTAGACCAGCTCCTTCTTCAAATAATTGAAGTTATAAGGACTGTGCCTCACACCCCTGGTGTGACTCAAAGGAACAACGCAGGCATGCGCTTTGCAGACTGGAGAACCGGAATTTATAGAATCATAGAATCATCTGGTTGGAAGAGACCTTTAAGATCATCGAATTTTGCCTACTCTCTTCCCCCAAACTCCTGAAATAAAAATATAACTTATAATAAGTTATTTTTTTAATTAGCCTTTTACCTCCCCTCTTCAAGAGTACTGGTCACAGGCCAAGATGTTGATATACAATGTACTGTATAAAAAGCAAAACAAAAAGTTCACTCAATATACACCTCAGAACTTCAAATGACATTTCAGCTTCCTAGGTTCACCACTTCCACCCAGTCTAAAAGTATTAATTCTAGCAGCATATCTACTGCAATTGCCGCTGTACCCACAAAGTAGGACAAGTACTTTATTAAAGCCATAGTTTTGATTTTCAGAATCACCCAATTTAGAGACGAAAAAGCTTTGCCACTTCAGCTAGTCCATCTCCTTGTCAATACTGAATTGATCCTTCCAAGATTCTCCAACTCTTTGCTTACTCAAATTTTAAATAATTCCAGTATTGAGGCTTCCATTTACTTCTCTTGGGAGAAAATTCCAGTCAAACAGACCTTGGGGTCTAGAATAGATACTTCTCTTGATCTTTAGCTAAAATATTCTTTTATGCAGTTTTGCAGTTTTATTCTCCTTAAGACTCTAAGGACAGTCAGGAGAGATATTACTAAACCCCTTTAAAAGTGATTTGTGAAATAATAACACATCAGTGACACCAGCAGCAGAGAGAAACAAAGATAAATTGTATTCAGAAAATAATTCGGAAAAATGTCCAATCTAACTGGCTTTATTGATGAACAATTCAAGAGTACCAAGGGCTTGACACAACTGACTCTGCACTGATATTTAAAGCCATTTGAGAAGAGTTGAGACACCAACACGGGGTGGCAGCTGCGATGCAAGTCATAAATGAGTTTTGTACCTTTCTGTGCTGGTGCCTGGAGGAGAGGCAGGATACTGTAGGGTATTTATAAATGTCGTTAGAGGTGATGATGTTTAAGGAATTTAATGGAGACCCTAATGGAGACTGCTTTGAAACTGTGAACTTATCTTCCTATTGTCTTGGTTATATTGGCTCTGCAGCACTCTTCTAAGCTGCTTATGAGAGAGATTAGTATTAATACATAATAGCATGAAGTGTCTTAAATACAGTGTTTTCCACCTAAATAGAAAAAGTAGAGGATAATGACCATTTTTTCCTAACAATTATTTCTTAATGGCAATAAAGCTGTTTTCCTAAAAGAGAACTAATAAGGGCCGTCCCCCTAATGGCTTTTAGACATCCAATTCCCTTTGATTTTGACATGACTTAATACCATCATCTTAAGAACTTTAGAAGTAAAGCTACTAGCCCAAAGTCTTACAGGGACAACATGGCTAAAGCAAGAATTTAGCACAGTTAATTTGATCTGCATCAAACACTTTCACTATAAATCCGTCCTCGGATTTTTCAGTCAATAGTGAGAGGAGTTCACATTATTTCTTATTTCTTATAACAGCGTCACAAGCTGTTTCCCCAGAATCCTGATGAACATAAGCCTCGGGTGTCTCTGTGCTCTCGTGTATGTCAGAAACAGTCTGTGGAAGCCGATCATTTGAGAAGAGCACAGCGGCTAAGGCTCACCTAACACAGCACAGATTAGGCATGCAACATGGGATCGTAGTCGAAGTTTGCTGTCATATGTAGGCCATTTCTCTTGTAGCTGAACTGTCTTCTGCAGACTGTAACTCAGGAAGGCTGTGCTTCTGGGTGAAAAAATAATATATCGTACATGGCTGTTGGTTAAATTATTAAGTTGTAAACCTTAGAGAGAAGCTTAACTTATATAAAAAGTCCAAGCAGATAAAGATATACTGGATCATTATGACAATGAAAATAGTGTAAGAATACAAGAAGGAGAAATACATTACAAGGTGTAACATATGCTTTATTTTTGCTTGATTGCTTAAACGAGGTAGCAGTGGGAGACCACTATCCTATGACAATGTTCTGCTCCATTGACTTTATAAACCAAAATAGAATTATCCCTAACTAATCTGAGGACGAAAGTGCTGTACAGCAACTGTATAGATACTGCTCAGTGGAGGATATGAAACCTTGCACTTAGGTTGCCTATAACCAGGAAAACACTCCAACAAAACACTGCTTGAATCTATGAATGCAATTACAGTTTTCTCTCCTTCTAATGTCTCCATACCCAAAACAACTGCAAATGTCACAGGGTTTTTCTTTTTCTCCTGTTTGCATCCCTGTTGCACTTTAAGATTCCATTCTAGATAGGGACCTATTGATGTAAACCGCTTGGTATCTGTGTGTGTATACAGACCTATGCATGTTTGTACGCCTTCAAAAACCACCCTGGAGCTTAGTCAGGAAAGCGGTAGCTGTGATCTGGTTTGCACATGGGGTCTAGAACAGTTGTGGGGGAATGGAAGAAAAGACGCCTCTGGCAGGCAGTCTGAGGATACTTCAAAGCACCTAAAATTTAAGGCAGAATCTTTGCTAGTATACTGGGTCTGCAGTGCCTGCTCTTTGACCATGTTTATTAACACCTTTTGTCTTTCAAAATAGAATGCTCTCATCCTTCTGCCCCTCAGGAATAGCGCAGAGACCAGCCACAGGGCTCAGTATTTGGAGCGGGTGAGTGCTAGCTGGTCCATACCAAAAGATGCCAGGGATTACTCCAATTATTTATTCCTATAGAGAGTTACTTCTGGCATCTGAGTCAATTTTTCCGACACTGTTCAATTTGCTAGCAAAGGAGCAACCTGCAGGTATTAACCCCAAGGCTGATGCAACGTGATGAGGATACGGTGTGGACAGACCCTTGCTGTGCTTCCCAGAACACACTCTTTGCAGCAGAAATTTCAGGCTGGGCGGGAATTTTCACAGGCTTCTTTGGAAAAATCCCTTCTTAAAATATATGCAAAGCAGGAGCTGAAGATGACAACAAGATAAAGCTGTCCAATATCCTGAGCATTTTTCAGAATAGAGTCATTTAGGCTACAGCATCAGGTTAGAGGGATATTTTGAAGACAGAAGAACAAATGAGGCTGCACAGACGGAAAATGCTTTGATTAAGAGGTTGGAAATGTATGTGTTTAAAATTAGTCTTTTACATTATTAGTGAGAAATCACAGACTCTCTTGAGACAAACTGGTTCTTACGTAGTCCTGAGTTCCTTGTCTTCTTCCTCCTGGAAGCTTTCTCTGCCCAATAACTATTTTTTCCAAGAGATATGGGTTATTTCATGGCTGAATGGAAAGAGAAGGCAATAATGAGAATTTCCTTTTGCACTAAATCAGCTTTGATTTTCAAGCAAGAAGCTTTTTGGAAATGAGATATGACCTTAGGCTTTGATCCTGCAAAAAAGCACATGTACAAGCTTAAATATTTGCTTATATATGCCCTGTGAATTCAATGGGATTTTTCACATAATGGGAAATACAGAGGAGTGTGAAAGTTCTACTTTTGACTTCAGTGGAAATAGGCCATGGCAAAATGTGTTTAAAATTCATTCCATAAGTTCAATAGTTAGTATTCGTGACGTAGGAAAGTTTTGTTTGAGATATATCATGCTTTATGCATCCTGTCATTTTATTTGTGTTTTAATGTGTGTAGCACAATAAGAGATGCTCACTGGTCTGCTAAAGTTTAGAGGAGATTCCTCTTGTTTGTTCCTTGTGTGATTTGGGGAAGAGAGAGTATATTCTTGGTGGCCCCTCTAAAGCAGTTGCTGTGTTGGACTTTCTGTGTAGAGTTTGGTTGTTAAATGTATCACCAACATGAAGTGATCTAATCATGTGAAGTGCAGTTTATCGTAAGATGTCAAGTTTAATTCATAAACAAATTTCACAAGGAAGTTCTGCTGCTTCTCATGTCTCTGATCGGTCAGTACAGAGCCGGACTGTTTCCCTGTTAAACCTCCATCACATACAGGGCCCTGTTGGAAACTCTGATGGAGTACACACTTGAGAGGCATCTAGGAACACACATGTCAAATAACTCATCACAGGAACTAATATAAGCAGCTGAAGAAAATTAGAACAACTGCTCTTCATTGATTATTCTTAAAAAAAAAAACCCAAAAACCAGCACTATGAAGTTCTCTGCCAGAATAGAGTACCCTAATCCATGTTCTCTTTTAAAATACTCTGACATGGAAAAAACAGGAGGAGGAGGATGTGTTTGTATGCGCGTCAATGTGAAAGTATGAACACAGACACAGAGGAGAGTTTTTTGGCTGTTTTTAAAGAAATGGGTCCACCTGAATATGCAAATGCCCCCTTGTCGGCTTTGGTGTTTACACCTGATTCAAATGTATACAAACACATAACAGACAGGCCATTACCTATTTTTGCATATCTATGTATTTATGCATGTGCACACAGGCACACCAGTGCATGTTTGACAGATCTAAGGAAAAATAATGCTTTGGATCCTCGACTCATCTAGTGTTGCGCTCTCTGTTGACAGATTTCTTTTTGCTGTTTCTGGTCTTTTCTCAGTAGTAAACACACGACTACACTGATAAAAGTAGAAAAGCAACAAATTTTGCTTGTCCTTTTTACACCACATCCGTTGTTAGGGTACCTTATTTAGAAGAGTTATAAACCAATTAACTGCATTTTCCTGCACTCTTGAGATATCAGATGAACTAAACAAGGCTGAGTTTAGTCTAAAGGTCATCCAATAGACATGTCCCTGATAAATTTAGTTCTCCACTTTTTATGCAATATTGGAAAAAAAGCCTGGAGAACAATGTTAGGATCTTTCCTGATTCTTGCAGTTGGGTCATAGTTACAGAATTCAGAGTGTTCTAACCCACAGGCAAATTTCCATTTTGATTGTTACAATCTTGCTGGTGGTACTTTCCCATTTAAAATTAGCTGCTGATCCCCAAAAAGACTTTGCTGTCTGTCTAATGGCTGTCTGGGATAAACTTGAGGTGCATTTGAGAGATCCAGGTCTGGAGAAATTCTGCTTTGATTCAGCAAAATCTCTTAATAATAAAATTGCAGACAAACTTGTGGCACCTCAAATTTTTCCTTTTTTTTCCCCAGTGTCATTCAAGAAAATCCATGAGCTGGTGACTAGCTCACTCTTATGTGATTCAGCTAGTACAAGGTGTAGAAATGGCTTCTCTTGCTCCAAGTGAGGCATCTGATCTTGAGCCCTAATGTGGCATTTTTCCCTGGGTTAGCTGCATTCCTGATCCTTCCACTGGTTCTTTGGTGAACCTGAAGGAGTTCATCTGGTCATCTGGACCATGGTGAAACTTCAGATGCGAGACAGAAAACTTGTCTCTGAACTTCTGAATTCATGGAGATAACTAAAGTTAGTGACCCAAGGAGCTTACATAAGGGCAAGGTAATTGGATGTGTATAAATATAGGGTTAACTGTCATGGAGAACAGATAGATTTATGGAGACTTAAATGAGTTTTAGCCAGACTAAATTGTATGCATAATCCATGACCAGCAAAACAGCTTAAAAGAGCAGATGGAAGTACTGGGTACATATTGTCACATCATCATCAGAATAACATCTTAGTGCAGAATAGTGGGAAAAGGAAGCCCTGTCTGGGATTTTACCATACAATTTTATTTGATTTTACCCAGAAGTATTAAAAGTGGCGTAAGTATTGCAAACATGATAAGATCTTCTGGAACATCAATGCAATAATAGAATTGCCATTAAGAAAACTTTCCCCACAGGTTGTTTACTTCTGTTTGTCTTTCCAGGAGGCTCTGTTTCCAAAGCCTTGGAGTACACGCATGCATTCACATACATACCTATAGTTGCAATATACACATATATGTATAAAAGAAAGATGAAACTTTTGCACTTTCCATTTACAGGTCCAACAGACAGACATCAAAGGAATATTCTGACATTTCTGGTCACAATCCCAAGCTATGCTCGTATAGAAATGTTAGCTGTGGTGTTCTGGCTTAATTCCAAGTTCTATTCAGCTTACCTAAAAAGGGACTTTCAGGTGAAAAGGTTATCCTTCATTTCCTCTCCGGAGGCACATGCTGAAGGTGGAGTGGCTGCAGTGCTTTACCTCAGAAGTGGCTGCATTTCAGAGGTGAGAGAATAATCCCATTTGTTCGACTTCTGCCCGTAGATGCACATTTGTGGAGGAATCAAACTTTAAAAATGCGGGCTGGAAAATGCTTTGGGACTTTCCAGAGTAGAAAGCAGAGTTTAAAATAAAAAGCAAGGAAGGCAAGGAAATAGGGAAAATGAGGAATTAATAAAGAGTGAATAAGGTTAGAAAAGAACAGAGGAAAAAAGAAGTAGGAATTCAGAGTACAGGAATGATTTGAGATTTTCTAGCTGAGCTCCAGGGAAAAGCTCAAACGTAGAGAAGCTTCTACTGAAGTCCACAAAGTTGCATGCAGCTACTGGTGGCTCAGACTTGGTCTCATGACACTGGCAAAACCAAAGCAATTTAGCCATAATGGAATGAGCCTTCTCATCATCAGGGATGTGATTATTCCTTCTGGTACTTCCCTGATTATTACAGCCTATGGCAGAGGCAGCAGTCCCTAGGTAAAGCAAATGCTTGGCTCTTACTCTTGCTGAGTTACAGTGGGGAAATGAAGGCGGAGTGTGTACCAATTTAACAGTAGTTTTGGGCTAAATTAAGAGACAAGCAGAGTTCATGTTTTTCCTTACCCTCAACACAAATGGTTGGTAGCTGAACAAAAGGTGCTGCACCAAGTTCCAGATGCATTGAGGGTGTTCTGTCAGCATAGGGTCCTTCATAAGCCCAAGTGGATTTAAACGAACAGACAAAATTGATTTAACTTAAGAAAGCCACAGTTTTTTCTAGTCAGAGACCCATAAACTTTAAATACACAATGCAGAGGTACAGCAATCTCGAGCCAAAGCAGACTGTATTCTCTTAAGAGACCTAACTGGTCTTTCAAATGTACAAAGCGCATCATCTATCTGTTTAGAAGGCTGCCATGCTTTATTAGAGAGTCAGATCAGCTACATGAGGGGGTGGGTCAGGCAGAACTGTTCCTCCCTGTGCATTGAACTGTCAGTATCCACTAGATGTCTGCAATACACATTCATGTATAAAGACAGCCTCTAGAAATGCTCCAGAAATCCTTGCACCCAGAACTCATGTACAGAGAGGGAACATCATCAAGAAAGAGATGGATGGTGTAGGGGGGTGGGACTGAGGGGGCTTTGAAGGCTGAAAATGGGCTATAATATTGTTGGTTTTTTCGCCTATTGAAACCCAATTGCTGAAGCGTGTGGATCATCTCCCTGGCTCTATGTGCATGTACAGCCCCTGATGCCACGGTGTCCTGGCCCTCCGTGCCATGGCACATAGAACCTCCATCAAAACAGAATTAAGTTCAGCCACTGCTCGTTCAAGAAAAACATGCACGGAGTGATTTCGCTCTACAAACATCTAGCAAGATCAGAACAGCAAAGATTTGTGAGTTTCATCACCTTCCCTTGTTCTCAAAGCACAGGCCCTTGCCTGGCCACCCGCTCTCCGCTGTCCTGTCCTGTTCTCCCTCCCTTCCCCTCCTTGCACATCACTGCCAGGTGAAAGGTGCCAACATGCAGCACCAGTTCTGCGACTGCAGCGAGCAGAGGTGGCCGCCCAGGGAGCCACGCCGATGCCCCAATCTCCTCATTGTCATTCCGCCCGTGTCCCCCCAATCCCTCTCCTCTCCAAAGGTCAGCCTGAGGTCTGCGCCGGAGTGTTAATGGGCGAGCAGCGCTCGCCAGCGACTCCTGCCACTGCATAGGCACTTGGTCCCCACACATCAAGGCACACGCGCTCTCCCTGCTCCCTCGCCCTCCCTCCCTCTCTCTCTGCCTTGCAAATGACTCTGAGGAGCAGAGGCGGGTGGATGATTTAGATCAGGGGGGAGGAAAGGGAGGGGAAAAAAAAAGCACTCAAATTTTTTTTTTTTTTTTTTTTTTTTAAATGGGCTCCCAGAGAGCACTCAGGGCTGCCACGCAGTGCACGACGCCTACCTGCTCAACTGCAGGGAAACAAGCTTCTGAAGGCTTTAATGGGATTTTGCCCGAGGCTGTTTTATTAAGATGTCGGCTTTTTCTGCTGCCTCTGCAGCTGACACCATTCACTGTCAGCTGCCCCCCTTCCCCCGTCCCCCTCCTCCCGTCCCCCCCAACAATGCACCAAATTACTCGCTTCATTTAGTGCTCATGGCTCAGCACAGGCAAATAAGAGGAAAGAGTTCGACTTGACCAGATGAGTCTCAGCGAGGGGAGGTGAAAAGACACTGCTGCTTAACTGGGGGGGGTTCAGGCAGAAAAGGGAAAAGATCAATACCACTGGGGCTTACTCCCACTCTATTAGAAAGAATCATATTTCATATTAACATAGCCAATTTAGAAGCCACATTTACATTCCTAATTTGCATCCTGGCTTTAAAAGCTCATTTGTAATGCATTGTATAATTATTGATGCCTTATATGTGAATATAGCACACAGTGACAGGTTGGGAAGAGGAAGAAATGCCGTCTGGTTTCAATAAACAAACTCGTTACAAGTTTTAATGAATGTTAGCTGGTAATAAATGACTTTTTTTTTTTCCATCTCAGGGAAGTAAAAAAAAAAGGAGTGGAGCTGGACAAGTTAATTAGGGGTTGTGTATTTCAGTAGCAAGAGTAAATGAGATACGGCACAGCCATGGAAAATGTACTGTGTAAGGCCCCTTTCTCCCTCGTTGTGCGTGAGTGGTAGTGGCAGACCAAAGGATGGTTTCGTATCTAGAACAGAGCAGACTGAGGAAATCCTGTCTGGAAGGTAAGGCACGCTTTGCAAGTGTCGGAGAACATTACCTCTGGTATTCCTTATTAACTTCTCCAGGCTTCCATGCCGGCTTAAGAAGAGCCAACAGAAGGACGGGAGTGGGCAAAAAAGTAATAGTGGGCAAATCTTGGTGCACACATTCTCCTTTATCTCTCAGTTGGATTTTTTTTTTTGGTTGAAGTAGTCTGAAATTATTACTAGCATGAAATAAAGCTATCTCAGCTGCATGAGGAAACCACGTTTCCTAAAGTTGAGGACAAAATCACTCATATAGACTGAGGACTGGGGAGCTGGGCATGCCGCCTCTGCTAAGGGCAGGAAAGAGAGGAAAAGACTGAGCAACTCTTTGAATTTCAAGTGCAAAAACAAAGTGACTAGACATAGAAACCTTCAAGAGACCCCTATGTTTAATCCTCTCATGGGTGGGTCTCTCTTGTTGCCTCTGGTCTTTGGCAACATACGTAAATTAATAAATAAATTACCTTGATGAATTTTCTTTGACTTTCACATGAATTTTGACCGTTTGAGAGTAAACTTCTCACCAGAACACCTTGAATGAGTCTTCACAGGAGGCATGCCTGATGTCAGTATTTGAAATTTCCTGGGTTACTACACAAGGTTTTGGAATTGGGAACTGGAAACAGAATGAGGGTGCTTCACTCCAGCTGAAAACCCAACCCCATTTTTTTTGATTCTGAATTTTGCAAATGGTGACATCTCTTTACTTCTCTACTTCCTTGATCTGTCAGAGCAAATGCTTTCAGTTTGAGCTATTTGGATTTTTTCTTCAGCCTTCCTGCAAAGCGTTTTGCTGCTTAACACAGGACTTCAGTGACAGTTATAGACTAATATATTTTCGGTATCGTTATTGGCTGCATAGTCAGCATTTGAAATGTACTTTGTTCATATGACACATAAAAGATCAGATTCAAGCAATACAGGTGGAAAACTAAAATAAAACTAAACTAAAATAAAACTAAAATAAAAGCAGATAAATAGAAAATTAACCAAATCATAAAATAAATTTTTAGAAACTATGGGAGACATAAAAAAAATTAAAAAAAAGCTCCTATTAGTCTGCCATTGGAATTCCCAAATCCACTCTCCATTCCGAGATATTTCTAGCTATTATCAATTCAATTTATGCAGCTTGAGAAGACTGCCAGGAGCTGTCAACATGTGTGTAGTGAATCTTCCTCATGTAGCATCGTGCGAGTAGGTCACAAAACATGTCTCCCTTTCATGGAATATCGTGCATTTTTGTCACCTGAGATGTGAAATTGCTCAGATATTCACTGTGGTGCAGGGATATTACTATTATGTTGCTAAAGTAAAAAAGTGAAATGCTTCCCAATCTCCTGCATCTCTCTCAGATGTTATCAGAGAAAGCTGATGGAAAGGAAGCAGTGCTGGTCTTCTTCATGGCCAGTTTTCTGAAGTGAGGACACTATTAGCTCTGACTCTGACTGCAACCCCAGCTAATTCCCATTTATTGTAGAGCATAAGGAAAATTATCTACAGATCCAAATCTTGGTTGTCTTCTAACCACTTTCCAGACAAAAAAGAGATGTAATCCCTCATCTGTATTTCAGAAATTTCCTAGAAAGCAAAGATAGGGGTTAGTTCCTCCAGCTTCGTAGTGAATGATAGCAGAATACACACATGCTGTGCTATGCTCCTTTATTTTTACATCACTGGTGTGTAACTGAAAGAGGTATGCTTTGGTAGCTAGACTGTCCTGAAGAAGACAAGTGACGTAGAAAAGCATTCTGAGAACATGACAGATTAGACCCTGAAGGTGGGATTGGGTATATATGTCAATGTCCTGAGGTTTTTCTAAGACTCTTTCTCCTATAAGAGAGAAATTGGCTTTTTCAGGCTGCTATTCATTTTTCCAGAAGTAGAGGTCCAGAATAGATAAGGTGAATCCTATGTTACACATACTTATTCCTTTTGCCTTTATAAAGGAAAGACTTTATAAAAACAGAATTTCTTAAAAGTTGACAATTATCATATATATGTCTAATACAAGACCACATGAATCCTACCTTTTGGGTTTAAGAAACATCAGGCTGAGGGGGAGAGACACCAGCTCCATGGTGGTGGCTGGAAATGTCTGTGTTAACTTCTTACATGCACTCAAATTTAACATTTTCCACACGCTCCTTTAAATGTAATTAGCTTTGAAAAGAATCTCATGTCACTGGACTCAGAGTGGACACTGGTTAATGATAACAGTGGGAATAGGATGAGAGTTCAAAGCAAAGGAAAAAAAAGACTTTTCTGTGGACAATGTATGATGCAGCTTTTGGTTTTATCTTCTGCCACAACATCATTCTGCTGCCTCCCAGTAAATACTGTATACATGCATGGACCTGTGTTATAAAGAACAATTAAAAATAATGAGCAGGTTGAGTAATCCAATGTGAACAGTGCATTAATGCAATTTCGTCTCAGTTTCTTTTCAGAAGACATTAGTGGAAATAAACTTTTATCAAGTATATTGAGTGTTAAAAGAACAAGAAAAGGCTGATTTCCCATAAGCACACATGTATTTAATAAATAGGGTTACTCATGCAAAGACCTAAACTTGCTAATTGGCACATCAGCCCTGTAACACTGTGGAATGGATGCAGGAACGTAAGGGATATTTCTTCTTAGTTCAGCAACCTCAAATTTAAGCCTCTAGTTTACATTAATCACTCAAGTCTCCTATGTAATTAATGGGGAGAGATAGGCACCCCAGGCAACTTCATCCTTCAGGTTTCTCAGAAGAGGTGAGCTCTGTCCTGGAAATATTAGTTTTTTCTGTGCTGATAAGATGTGGCTTAGATGAGTAACATAGACTAGTTGTCTGATCTTTACATGACTAGCTTTCCAAGAGGAAAGGTGTCAGCGAGGATTCAGGCTTGCCATTAGGTTGTTATTTCATGTACCTGACTGTCAGACACACACCTGGCCTTTCCCAAGGCAGAAATGTTGACCGTGTAGAGAATTTGGACATTTTAGGAAGATGGGTTATGTAATACCCACTAGGGTCTATCTTCTTCCACCTAAGCAATATAGGTTTGACTGCTGTGGGGATTAGAAAAATAATGATAAGGTTCATATAAGGTTGAGATCCTCTAAACGAGCTTCCTTAGGGTTTCGCTGTGCCTTATTAAGAACAAGACTGCAACATGCATTGTGCAAAATGTCTTCTCTGTACTAGAGCAATATGGGCATCACAAAATCATTCGGCTGTAAACTTTGTGTTATACCGAGAAATCATTTCCTCCAGAGGAATATGTTTACGTATGTCTCCTCTCCATCTGAAAATATAGGTAGAAATAAATGCATATGCATATATATACAGACACAAAAATATGTATATTATCCACATATACAAATGTTCTTGTGTAGTATCTTTTACAGTTAGAAAAGAACAGGTTTGCCTTCAGGTATTTCAAGTTAATGATATGGAGCACCTCAGCTACACTATAACTGTTAAGCTGAATTTTGTTTTGCATTTTGATTATAAATTAGAAGAACGGTACATTAACTCTGTTTTGAGGATAAGATTTAAAAAGGCCCTGTTTATTAAGCTGCTACTGTGGTGATATTTGCAGCATACATTACATTTATAATTGACTTATTAAAACTTATACACTGCAAATTATGGTGATAGTACCCACAGGCTAAAAAATCATCAAAATATATAATGGCAATTTAAGAAGGTTTGTATCCACAAATGGGAATTTTTATCTGGTGTTCTCTTGTTCTAATGTTTTACTCACAGCTTTTGCAATATTCAAATAGGTAGCTGAAAAGCTACAAAGAGATTTTGAAAGGGAAGCACAACAGAAAGAGACTCAGAAGAAGGCGTTGGCTGATAGCACAAAAAAGCCAGTGTATAACACTGATGTAAGACAGTATTTCAGGTAGCCTTTACTTCAAACTTAAAGGAAAGGTAGGGAGTCAACTGCGTCATCTTTTACTCTAGGCTGTGGATAATATAGACTAATCCCTCACACCTTGTCTTCATAAAAATGTACCACTATCTTCCTACCTACATTGTTAGAACAGTGGAGATTAAAGCAATAAAGATTGCAACAAATTCAGAAATAAAGGCCATAAAAATAGCTGACCTCCTGAGGAGATCTAATGAGCTCCTAATGACTGCCATAAAAATTTTTATTCTCCTAACACGTAGGCTCTTTGCGAAAGAGCAAATGAGTGTGGTGATAAAGCCCAATTTGTCCAAGCTTCAGCCTGAATTCCTTTGAGCGTGTTTAGGAACAACACAATGATATGGAGTTTTTCAGACCTGGTGACACTGCTCGAAGGTGGTTGGGACATCCAAGATGATGCTGAGGAGGTACCGAGCAAGCAGGGCAAGGGAAAACACAGTGCAAAGTTGTGAATGACGGCCTCAAGTTGGGTTATTGTATAACCCAGCTTTGGCTTATTGTATAACCCAACCATATAACCAGTGGCTGTAGGGCTTCAGCCGTCATGTCATTCATGATTCTGCAATGACTGTCTCCCTCTAGCTTGTCCCCAAGAGCTTGTCCACCTGAGGAAGTAGCTAAATATTTGTTGATCTGGAGATACTGGCTTTTATCTTGTGGCAATTGGGAAGGAGGTTTGCGGAAATCACTGGCAGAGATGAAAAAATGTGACACAAAATGGCTAACGTTCAGAAAAATCTTAAATAGTTGTAGGAAGATAATGCATTTTCCTAACAATAAGAATTTAGTGCCCTAAGACACACAAACACCTGCACACAGCTGGCAGAAATGATATAAGACTCTAAGTGAGGCCCAAATCCTTCTGGAGAGGTAGGCAAAGGTCAGTCAGGACACCTTAGCACACTGTTAAGGCAAATGAATCCTCCCTACTGACTGTGTTGATCTGGTTTCCATTGGCTATAAATGGAGCTTAGACACCTTGTTTAAATATTTGCTACCCTATAGACACTCATGTTGCTACACTATGAATGCTGAAATTTAGCTTCCTTGATATGGAGCTGAATGCTACTATATCAGAGTAAGCAATTCATGCTTAGTTGGTAAAAAGTGGATGAGTCAGGAACTGAACTGATTCCCACTCTTGTGATACTGCTACAAACCTGCTGAACTCTGTTGTTAGAGTTCAAGCACTGAGATTTCAAACACATAGTGTCTTAGACAACAAGTTACAAATGCATCTGACACGGGCACATTTAGATTGAGGTTTTCAAAGCCATCTAAGACAACTTGTCAGGAAACTGCACTTTCCTGGGTCTCACTTCTCCTATACATTTTGAAAACTTCTCTTTTTCCTTCCCCAACTCAAAAAATAATCAGAAAGAACTACTGGAAAAGTTTCAGTAAGTTTCTTCTACTGTGAGGTTTTGTGCAAGGTCTATCACAGAAATCTATCGTGCTTTGAATTTTGACAAAGATATAACAAGGCTTAGGTATTCTGGGCCTCTCAGAGCCAAGAACATGTTCTGAAATTATGTGACATTCACTTTACTGAGACATTTACTGAATGTCACTGAATGTGGCAAGTCAAATAAAATGCTGAGATAGGTATGGATCAAATACGTAAGGAAATATATTTTAGTTCTGTGAATGATGGTTAACATTTCACTCCAAATTTCACTTCTGAGTAAAAAGAAAACAGAAAACCAGCAAGACCTTTAATGTTAAGGAATATCAATAATGCAAGCTAGAATAAACGTATCAAATATACACATCAGAAAATAAATCAAAGTGGCAAAGGCCAGCTCAAGGGTAAAGCAAAGGAGTCAGTTACTCAGAAATAGTAGCTAGCGCTAGTAAGTGACAGGGGAAGTCTTGGAGTACTTTTTCCTTACTGATATCTCACTGAGTAGGACACACTGTCCCAACAGCTGGTCCCCACCTGCTGCCGACACAGCCAAAACTGGTGCTGCTGGGGCATGAAATGTGGGGTGGAGCTCTGTAGAGCAGCTGTTTCTGTAGACCACTGCACACAACCCCATTCAGCAGTCACTCTCGTGGTCCTCACCTTCATTGCACTAAAGCAACCAAAGTCTCAGGGCTTTGTTCCAGATAAATTATTGTGCTTACTTTTTTACAGCACCAAAATTCAGTTTTCCTAATGTTGTTGAAAAGGTGTGAGATAATTATGAAGTCTGTCCTCTACTTGTTAACACAGAAAGACACGCCTCTTTATTCTCTGGAGCAGTATGTGTGTCTGCCCAGTTCACTGCAATGCTGTTAACACAATTTAAGTGAAGACTGGCTGAGGTTTTGCACCCATGGAATAATGATTATGGAAACACTGATGGTCATTGCAGCAAGACATGTGAATCACAGCACTTTGAGAGTCTGAGCCCATAGCTGCATCTAGTTTCTAGTCTGGAGCATGTTTTCTCAGCAGTCATTGAGTGGTTTTTGTTTGTGCTGCATTGCATCAAGAAAACATGTTCAAGCAGGTACAGATAAACATCATGGGCAGACAACCCATCCAAAAGCAGATGAAACTGAAAAGCATGCGTAAAATCCTGGCCACGAGAAGCCTATACCAAGATGATTTCACCCACGTCAGGGTTAGTAAGCGTGTAGACAATGCAATTAGATCAGGGACAGGAGTCCAGTGTGGATCAGGTTCTATGTTACAGAGATGAGGCCCCTGCTGACTTCCTGGTCAGGGAACCACAGTTTGTTCGGTAGCTCAGTGCTCATTCCAAATAGTTCACAATCTTCTGCATCCTGGCAAAAGTGGAAAGAGGTCTGGATCAACTCTATAGCAGCAATGCTAACATTTCTCAGTGTAGGACAAAGACGCTTTCGGTGCTGTCTGAGTCGTATGGAAATCCCATGTAGACCCCATCCAGGTGCATAATAGAGCTAATTGAGAGCTGTGACATGAGTAACTATACAGCCTTAGCATGTGCTTCTCCACGGAAAGTTTACTGTGTAACATGGCTCCACAGAAATTGTCTCTCAACACAAGATTCATCTTATTAAGCGTGTATGTACACAATACAAATGTCTCTTCCTGAACTATTCAGCCAACCCCAGAGTCAGCTTAGAGAAACTCAGTTATAATTATGATTTATTGCTCCCTAAAACAATAACCATACCTCAACGAATCACAACCTTGAAGTTCCCTTTTATGTCTAGAGTACTGAAGAGCTCTAATAATAAAGACCACCTCTTCCATATTGCTCATGTTAAATTTATTGCTAGTGTACTTGCCATAAGTTTGGAACCAACCAGCACTT
Source organism: Bucorvus abyssinicus (assembly GCA_009769605.1). Classification (NCBI taxonomy): domain Eukaryota; kingdom Metazoa; phylum Chordata; class Aves; order Bucerotiformes; family Bucorvidae; genus Bucorvus; species Bucorvus abyssinicus. The sequence continues at coordinate 50,357,637 of CM020024.1, read as the reverse complement.
TAATGACCTAGCAACAAATGTCTTCTTTTAGCTTTTTTTATTTATGTTTTATATATATATATAAGGTCATCATCACTATCTCTGAGGTTCTGCCAAGACTGAGGAGCTGAGGAGTCATAGCAGCATCCTAGAGGAACCCTGAAGACAACTTGGTTTTCAGATGCTTTATCAATGCTTCTGAAGAGGCATGACCCCTATCGTTCTTGTTCTTCCATACTTAAGCCCTTGGAAGTAAAGAAGGTGAAGCAGGATTCTTACTAATGGTATAGAAATGTCAAGTGGCCCAGAGGCAGAACTACTATTATTCACAGCATATTGGTCATCTTCGTAAGTTCAGAACAGACACGCGCACGTGGTCTGATTAATTTACATATATGGGGAAAACTCATCAATATGGTTTGGTGATACTCGGTAAAAACATTGTCATTATACCCGACAGTGAGTCCATTGGATCAGAGGTACAGTTTCTTTTCTTATCCTTTATTTCTGATCATTACAGGACAATAGGGGAACTTTTTTTCGAACGCTGTTTTGTAATACTGTGATGCAAGCCTCTTTCACAGGCACTCCCTTGCCGTGGGGAAAGAGCTTGCGTGCCCTTGTGAAGTTGAGAGCTATGCTGGTGGTGGCATATGCCTCCGGTAGGGTCTCCCAAGCCAGACAGGTCTCAACTGAAGGGTCAGACAAAGTGTGTCCACGGGCAGGATGGGCTCACTAGCCTTCGGGCAACCATCCTAGGAGAAGGACAACTCTAACTCCAAACCCGGGCAGATGGAGCTCGTTTAGCCCTGTAAGGCCATCCATCTAAGAGAAGGATACTCTAACCAAACCTACGACCTGAGGACTTCGCTGTCACCGTCCAAGCTCGCTAGGCCCTGGCAGATGAACCTCAGGTGTAAAGGGTGGGGCCAGTCTCGCGCACGCTGCGCCTCACCTAAAAAATCCACCGCGCAGGCTTGAAGGGTGTACTCACGTTTAAAGCCCTTCCCAAATCTTCGTCCGTGAAGCCAAGCCATGATGATGCAAGCATACTCTTTTATTCTGAAAGTACCATCTACACAACTCCATGTAGTCTGGAGACCAAGAGACTGACCTTTGGCATGTACCTTAATGACAGGTGCTGTGGAACTTGAGCCCTTCTAAGTACCAGCTTGCTGCATTTTACAACATGCTGACTGCCAAGTAGTATGTCACATTCAGAAAATATACACTCACAAAGAACAAAAGCATATTAATAAGGATGATTCCTGTGCAGAGGCATCCAGTTTCCACACAGATCTATTCACAGAACCCTGTGCAGACCAGTAGTTTGCACAGAGATTTTCCATAAAAACTCACAAAGATAATTCTGCTTTTCATAGACTGTACTTCCCCCTGTAAGACAGTGCGACCTGAGTCAGATATGCTGCCACAGCCAGGGCATTGGGAACAACTAGCAAATGAAATACTGGTACGGTAAAAAGTGACGCACTTTCTTGTGAGAGCAAAGATCATGAAATTAAGATGAGTCTTTCCTCCATGAGCACTGTTCTACCTGCATTGGCACTACAGTAGGATCTGAGTACTTCTGCTGTTCCTGTCTACAACGGGACTTAGTATGTTCTATAAACTCCCTTCTTTAACTCATTTCTTTAAAAGGGGAATGAACTGCCCTGCAGGGTCATTTGTGTGGATGGGTTTGATGTGTCTGAGTGTTCACTGGTCTGTGTTCATGCAGAAGCCCTTAGAGGAAGATGTGTGCATACCTCTCATCGAGGCTACAGGATAGGAGACTCAGTTTGTCTGATGTAAAAACATATTAGGAAAAAGTAGGAACAAGCAGGAACAAGTATTACCTCTATTGTAAATTCTCTCCTGTCAGAGGATCAGACTAGCTGTTCATAGTCCTAACTCCCAAGGTTTCTGTGGGCTTTGAGAAATGCTGGAACAATCAGTGCATGGAAATGAGGGCTGACACCTTCACTGTTTTATGGGCAACCAGCAGAAAGAACAGAGGAGAACTGTGGCTGATCACGGGAGTGGTCCAAATGGTAAAAATCATCCTGCAGTATTTTTTATGGCCTGAGGTTTCCTAGTAGCTGATGGATTCATGCCTTCTGAAATAAATTTTATATTTCAAGCAAGAAGTGCTGAAGTTGCACAAACTGGAAGACCAGACCATCCCATCAGGACTGCACATAGAAGCAATACTAAACATTATTGGGAATCATTGTATGGGGAGGTTTAATAACAGTCTTGGCACATCCTGCCCTGCAGACTGTGGCTGTATTTTTCACCTGCGGGAGTTCTCATGGTTCTGAGTTCATTAAGTTATTTATATCAGGGTAATGAACACCATGAGCTTTCAAATTTTCAAAACAATTAATTTCTCAGAGCCTCTCCATTTGCTTTACCTACCTATAGAGTCTGTTCTTTGACCTTGGGCAGACTGAGAGGGAGAGGGATCTGGCATGAAATCCTGTCCTGGTGTAAAAGGTTCTAAACAATGGCAGATTTTTTTAACACTAGGGTCTACTCTGAGATTGGTAAAAAAAGAAAAATTTGGTTCTGTAGTAAATGTGACTAACCACAGTAGGAAAACGGTACTACTGTTTGTAAATGTGGTTGCATGCAAAACCGGTTACTTTGGTGCATCTTCCACTGGCATTTATATTTATCTGACAAAAAATGTGTGTGTACCAGGGTTTGTTTAACTTTAACTGACAACTCTTTTGCTAGTTAATTTGCATTAGATCATATGAATGCAGTAGGTTAGTCATAAGTAATTTTTTTTTTCATAATCATGGTGGAATGAAGGAGGAAAAATGTCAAAATTTGCATTGAATAGCTTTCGTGTTTTTGAATGCTGCTTGATTTCTCTCTTTTCTGTTACCATTTATATCTGAGATAAACTATGCAACACATGAAATCTTAATCTTGACAAACTTAAGTGGTTGGCTGTGGATGATTTTTTTAATTCTAATTTGCTTATTTTAAAAATTATCACAGATTAAAAACACATTGAAAAAGAGCCACAAATAAAGGAAACATGAAGACCTGGTGAACTACAGGCCAGTCAGTCTCATCTCTGTGCCTTGACAAGATCATGGAGCAGATCCTCCTGGAAACTATGCTGAGGCACATGGAAAATAAGGAGGTGATTGGTGACAGCTAACACGGCTTCACTAAGAGCAAATCATGCCTGACAAATTTGGTGGTTTTCTATGATAGGGTTATAGTGTTGCTGGATAAGGGAAGAGCAACTGATGTCATCTACCTGGACTTGCACCAAGCATTTGGCACTCTCCCACATGACATCCTTTTTTCTTAATTGGACAGACATGGTTTTGTTGAACGGACAACTCACTGGATAAGGAACTGGCTGGCTGGTCACACTCAAAGAGTCGTGGTCAACAGCTCAGTGTCCAAGTGGAGACCAGTGATGAGCAACGTTTGTATTGGGACCCGTGCTGTTTAACATCTTCGTCAGCAACATGGACAGTGGGATTGGGTGCATCCTCAGCAAGTTTGCTGATGACACCAAGCGGTGTGGTGCAGTTGACACGCTGGAGGGATGGACTGCCATCCAGAGGTGTCCTTGATAGGCTTGAGAGGGCCATGCAAGCCTCAGGACATTCAACGAGGCCAAGCGCAATGCCCTGCACATGGGTCAGGGCAACCGCAAGTACGAATGCAGGCTAGTTGGAGAACGGCTTGAGACCAGCCCTGCCAAGAAGGACTTTGGGGTGTTGGTTGATAAGCAGCTCAACATTGCCCAGAAATGTACATTTGAAGGCAACCATATTCTGGGCTGCATCAAAAGAGGTGTGGCCAGCAGGTTGAGGAAAGTGATTCTCCTCCTCTTCTCTACTCTCATTAAACCCCATCTAGAGTACTGTGTTCAGTTCTGGGGCTCACAGTGTAAGAAAGACCTGGACCTGCTTGAGTGGGTCCATATGAAAGCCATGAAGATGAGCAGAGGACTGGAGCACCTCTTCTATGAGACAGGCTGAGAGAGTTGGGGTTGTTCAGCCTGGAGAAGAGAAGGCTCTGAGGAGACCTTATTGCAGCCTTCCAGTACTTCAAGGGAGCGTACAGGAAAGACAGGTATGGTCTCTTTACCAGGGAGTGTAGTGATAGGATGAGGAGTAATGGTTTCAAATGGAAAGAGGGTAGATTTAGATTAGATGGAAGGAAGAAGTTCTTCACTATGAGAGCGGTGAGACACTGGAAGGTGTTGCCCAGAGATGTTGTGGATGCCTCATTCCTGGAAGTGTTCAAGGCCAGGTTGGATCGGGCTTTGAACAGCCTGGTCTGGTGGAAGGTGTCCCTGCCCATGGTAGGGATGTTGGAACTAGATCACTTCCAACCCAAACCATTCCATGATTTGCAATTTCAGTAGTTCCTGGTGGGATCTTTGTTATGAACAGGTCTGGGCAGGGTAAGTTGGAAGAAAAAAAAAAAAAAAATTAAAAAATAGAAGTCCAAAAACCATTAAATGTGTTTTAATTGAGATTGGAAGCATTCCAAGTTTGACTTTCAAAAAAGGCTTTGATTTACAGTAGTTCATGTAGGACTCATGTTGTGTCTGCCAAAAATCCAAAGTAGATCAGAGCTGTTTTTGAAATAAACACAAGCCTAATCTGATGTAGGTATTTCAAAACTCCCACTGCTTTAGTTGTAACATTATCTGTTACTGAATGATTTATAAACCATCCCTCTACAGGCAAATTTCTACAAGGCTGAGGGTGATATATTTTAACTTTGGGACACATGTTTAAATTTCTTATTGGAATTGATGGAGGCCTTCCACTGTTTTTGAAAGTATTTGTTAAATGGGTTATCTCTGGTTTCCTGTATGTTTGTCAAACATTGTACCTGGAGTACAAGGGCACTTCTTTGGTTTTCCACAGAGTAGAAAAGAAACAAAAGTGCAGAATTGTTAAAAACCATCTTATTCTGCTTGATTTTAAACTCTACAGGAATTCTTCTAAAAGAAGAACAGTCCCATCCACTTTTCATTATTTTAGCTAAATAAACATGTTCATAACCAGGATTTTTTTATAACGTAGTGTATTAGGAAGAATCATTTCATGTTGGTGGAATAGAATTTTTCTTAGCTCAGTTTAGGTATCTAAAAGCAACTCTTTTCTGTGTGGCTTCTTTTACTTTTAGATAGATTCTCCCTGGAGTTGATCCCTACAGAATGTCTATCTCACAGAGGGCAATTCAGCCCACCCTGACACTGGCAAGAGTGTTCATCATCAGGAAATACCTATCTCTCTGCATCCATTAAACCCCAGATAACTACAAAGAGTGGTCTTTCTGGGGCAATTTATTTCAGTAAAAAACCAAATACTACTAGTCGCATGTGGGACAATTTTTGCCATCCCAATGGGAAATACTCACTTTTAAAGCTGAAAGTCTGATCCAGAGGACAGAACTGGGGATATCCTGAAATACTGGCAAAGCCCAGTTTAGTATTTTGTCAGGTCTGGGACTGACCTAGTCTGAGCTGCACAGCAGCTGGTCCAAACAAAGTGCTGCAAAGATAGAATTGAAGTGTAGCAGGTATTCATGTCCACAACAATTTTTGAAGAAAAGCTTGCTCTTAAATTAAAAAGATAAAATAAAATCTTCATGTTAATTTTTTTTTTTCCCCACACAATTAAAGAACAACAGAAAAATGTGCAGGAGGTTCTGATGAAATTACTAGGAGGCTGAACTCTGGAATACCTGTCACTGGAAATCCAGAAAGGATCAGTATTATTTTGTTTCCTCCCCTTTCCTTACCTTCAGCTGTAAAAACCAATCCCTTTGTTTTCCAAATTTCAGTATTAAAATTCAAGTACTTTTTCCTAACTTCATCATGGCAGGACTATACGTTAGTCACTGTGGACAAGTTCTCTGGACAAAATCTTATGGTGTAAATGTTTTGGCAAAAGAATAAAGGTAACAAGGCATCTTACGGGCACAAGTTATTATTCTGAGATTACAGCAGAACAGAAAAACAAAGATTAACCAATAATAAATGTTTCATGAAAACATTTTAGATTTCAGCTTAAATGTTTCAATTCTACAAACTGAATCTTTTCTCTCCTTAGACATCCATTCTGTCCACAAAGGCAAACTGTCTTAGTTCATATACGCTTTAATATCTAGCTGAATACAGTCACTAACATTTTATTTCTTTTTTAATTTGTCACATCAAAAGAAACAATCAAGTATTTCCACAGTCTGACCATGAGGACATCTTACGCAATTCTCCAAAAACATTGCATAGATCAAATTTACAGTGACACCAAATTCTTCTCCAGTATGTGCTGGGCTCCACGAATCCACATTAACAAAACTGGACTTTTGTCAAGGCAATCCTGAAAGATAACCTGAACAGACCTTATGAAATGATGCTGTTGTAGATTAGCAATTACAGAGTGGAAGAGTGGTTTGCTTCTAAAACCTCTGAAACAGGAATCCCACTACACATTTTGCATTTTGATGCTTTACCTGTTCATTGTCTTCCTTTGTCTCTATCTTCAGTAAAATATCTCTTTTAGCAAGCATCAGACAGTTAAACAGACTGAGGTATCAGGTGTCTTCTCACTGGAAAGAGTTAATCATTCATCCCCAAGCAGCAAGATAAATCCAATAATCAAATACTGAGCTCACTGGCATTAGTTCGATGAAGTGGCAGGGAAGCTAGGTTCTATTTTAATATGTTAATCTAATCAAACGATGCAATTTATTTTATATCTTAAGGGAGAGGTGCTGATATTATCTCAACTTTAGATGCATCCTCGCTTGCTTGTACAGATCAGCCTTCCACTTTATCAGGGTGATGTTACTGGATGTGGCAATTTATAATTGGAAATGGCAGCCTGGAGATTTTCTAAAAGCTTTGGCTTTTTTCTGAATACTGTGGAATTTCATTAATTATTATTATTTTGACTATGAAAAGAGGATTTGCCCAAGGGCAGTTTTGAGCTCCTTAAAGACTATTTTCCTCCACGGAAGGTTGCCAAGATTTCAAATTTCTCTGTCAAGAGACTCAGCTTGTTTGGTGGGAGGTGGCTGGAGCGAGTGTGAATGTTTAGAGCTTTGGGAAGGAGACCTCAAACGTTGCTCAATCTCTTTGAGGCTATGTTACCTCCCTGGAGTGGGGGCAGCTGTCACAAATTGTAGCCCACCAAACATTCCTCACCGAGGCTGCTGCTGCCTTTGCCTTTGTACATCGTGGGGAAGGAGTTGGCAGAGCACAGTTCCCTAAGTAAGTTATATTCAGCTCACAGCAGGGTGACTCAAAGCAAGGTGGGACTGTTTATAACCTGTCATATGCCAGAGCATATCTGTCCTTCTCCAGAAAGTCCTTTCTGCACACAGCCCAAGAGATAAGTGGAAAAAGGAAGATTTCATGTGACTACTGCAATCTGAAGCTGGTAATTAGAGAGTCCCAGAGTCAGAGAATGGTTGAGGTTGGAAGGAATCTCTGGACATCAGCTTGTCCAACCCTCCTGCTCAAGCAGGGCCACTTAGAGCCAGTTGCACAGAACCATGTCCGGCTGGCTTTTGAATATCTCCAAGAATGGAGACTCCACAGTGCAAACCACCTTATAAAAATGGACGTATAACTAAGGCAGATACTGGAAATAGATCTATTCTACCTAACTTGTGGAAGAAAAGGGGTGAAGGAAGAGTATATATAATCTTCTTCAATGAAGGCAAACTAAATGAGAAGGAGTGTTGCATTATTTTAGCAAAATCTGATAATTACCCTGAAGTTTTTACAAGACAGTTAGAATTCTCTTCTCCATTAGGTTTTCTTCTCCACCAATGAAATTTTTATGGAGCAACTCTTTTCTTTCATCCTCTTCCCACCATGCATTTGCAGACCAAACGGGACCATGACCCTTTTATGCTGTGAGTTCTTCAAACAATTCCCAACTGATGAGCAAAAGAGAAGGAAGTTTGGATTGATCCCAGGGCTGTGAGTGACTCATCTGTCTAGTCCTTGTGGTGAGTCACTTCCTTTTGAAGCAAGTTTAAAAGTAATTAAATAAAAGGTGAGGATACAGCATTTTAAAATCTCTCCCCACTGCAGTAGTTAGATAAAACCAACATTAGCTTTAATTCTGAAGTCTAGTGTTGGAAGGCTAAGGGTACAGCATTGTGTCTTGCCATGATGGGAGGTTTTCACCGTCTCATCAGCGCCTGCTGGAGATGAAACAGCCATGTGCGTTGCTCCAGAAGGGCTCTCTGTACGCTGCTATAGTCAAGGCTCCACACCAAACAGCTGCAAATCAAATGAGATGCAGACTCCACTTCAGCTAATCAGCACCTTAATAAAGGGGTGATAAAGACGGAAACAAGTCTGAGAGTCTTATGAAGGGAAGAGACTGACAAAGAGGGATTACCAAAATAATTCAAAATTGCTAATCTATACGCAAGACTGACCATTTATGTTTCCTCTGTAACTCCTTTCCTTTTTGTTCCAAAGCTATGTAAGAACATTGTTTTTTCTTTCATTCAAGGGAAGGAAGGACTAAAGCAGGGAGATGATAGCCAAAGAAAATATGTAAAGTTTTCTAAAATATGCAAGAGGACTATCAGAAGAGGTCTCTCTCAGTCAAAAGTTTCAACTCTACAAGTTAGCATCCCTGTTTACCCTGGATTTACAGGCCAGGATACAGACTTTGGATACCCTGCTTCCTTTCATCCATGTTTATTTTCTGTGGATCCGTGAGGAGGACCAAAGCTGGAGGAACCCACAAAGTTGGATTCCTCCCCATCAGCTAGCAATGAACACATGTCCTTACACAAACCCGTGTCTGGAGTACTTAGGGAGAGCATCAAGGGATGAATGTTGCCTTTAGAAGGAATTCAAATTCTTCAGCATCACTATTTAATCACTTCTTCAGCTATAACACATGAGAAAATCTGTACCCTGAAGGGAGAGTCGGCTCCCACCTTATTCTTTATTTTTTCTGTTTCCTCATTGTTCTTTCTCCTCTAATTTTCCTCTTTTCTGTGTGTGTTTTCTCTAGTTTTCCCCCGTCTTCCTCTCCCTGCAGCAACTCCTAACTCATAGATGCACCCTAATCTCTCTACTGAAATGATCACCAGCAGAAGAGGTTTAGGCTGTATGCAGACACTTGAACACTTCTTCTGAGTATCTTTTTCTTTTGATTTTGTTTGACTTCAAAGTGAAAAGAATGTCACAGAAGAAAAAGTAATTCATAACTGCTAATATTTTTATTGCAGAAACAAAATCAAGCAAAAATGCAAGGACCTGAATACCATATTACGGCATATGTAATGTTACGTAAAGACAAGGTCCCCTGTGACTAGGACAATTGCCCAACAGATAGTACAATAAGGCTGTACCTCTAGCAGTAAATAACATCTGGGCAGTTATGTGATCCCAAATCCAACAGCCACGATTTGACTGTATTCATGCTGTTCAGCTCTCTTACCCTCCAAAACAGGATGAACAGGTGGCCACATGTACACATGGGTGGCCCTTGGACGAGGTGCATCTAAGATTCATAACATTTACACGGAGGTACAAGGTATAATTGAGGGCATTTGTACCAAGTTTTTAACCCAGTTGTATCTTAGATGACCAAGTAGATTGGTGGATTTGGCATTTGGACCACGTATATTTCATTATCTTCCAGCTTTCTCCATTTCTGAGATATCTTACAGACCAGGTAAGCCAAAGGAGCAAAAACGATGAAAAGATATTGTGGTGGTTGTTCCCTGGAAAAATTATTGAAGTGGCATTTGAGCTATGACTAATTTATTTAGTATTCAGAATTTAGTGAATTCTTTTGTCACATCACCCATCATAAATAAAAGGAAAAAAATAGAAACTTGTTTGATGCCTCAGGCATGTTTTAGTTTGTTGTTCAGGTCAGTTCATTTCAATGCTTAATTTTTAATGGTTCATTTAACATAACTGTTTAGACTAGAAAATATTTTCATATAAAACTTTTTTTGGGGGGTCAGCTGCTGTCACCTCAAAACATTTTAAGTTTCAGATGACAGATTAAACATCAGTTAGAAAAGGTGGTCTCATTTGGGCACTTGAATGGGACACAGCAGATTCAGGCTGAATTTCGATCTCTGCTACTGATCATTTATGTGACCTTGGGTAAAATATTTAGGCTGCATCTCCAAAGCTTTTTGAGTACAAATAGTTTTGCTCACACAGTCACTAGCCCAGTTTTTGTGTTTGCCACTAGGTATCCTTCCTGTGAAAGACAGAAATGATAACTACGTACTACATATAGAAATTAAACCTAGCAGTTTCTGAGGTATCCAAAATCATGCACTGTTAGTGGGTGTTGGAGCTTCTACTTAAAAATTATTGTCTGATAGACAACATGTTCTAAACCCCAAGACAATCTTATAGTGTAAAATAGCTATTACCCACCTCTAAACTGTAAATAAGAAACAAGTCTTCCATTGCTGATGTGCAATTTCTGATTTTTCCCTAATTTTTGCCACTATTTTTTTTGTTTCTTGCAGAAACAAACTGCAAGAAAGAAAGCAAGCATAAACATCACATTTTCAAGCTCTTCAATGATCCTTCCTTTCTATTTTCTTCATTCCTTCTGGGTCATCTTCCTCTGCTGAGCTCCCTTGCACACCTCCAAGAGGCACTTCCTTTGCATATATTCCACAAGATACAGTATGAGTTCATCAAATGCATGGCAAACCTTGAGTCAGTAGACTGACCTCTTTCACAAAGGAAACAAGAAAATTCTTAATTCAATAGGAATAGGAATCTGTCTTCTTTTCACTGAAGGCAAGTGCTTGAAAGGGTTTTCATAATCATAGAATCATGGAATCATAGAATAGTTTGGGTTGGAAGGGACTTCAAAGGTCTAGTCCAACCCCCCTGCAGTGAACAGGGTTATCTTCAACTACAGCAGGTTGCTCAGAACCTGTCAAACCTGATCTGGAACATTTCCAGGGATGGGGTATCTACCACCTCTCTCTGGGTGACCTGGGCCAGTGCCTCACCACTGTCATTGTAAAAAATTTCTCCTTTATATCCAATCTGAATCCCCCTCTTTTAGTTTAAAGCCATCACCGCTTGTCCTGTCACAACAGTTCCTGTTAAAAAGTCTGTCCCCATCTTTCTTATAAGCCCCCTTTAAGTACTGGAAGGCTGCTAGAAGATCTTCTTGAAGCCTTCTCTTCGCCAGGCTGAACAACCCCAAATCTCTTCGCCTGTCCTCACAGCAGAGGGGTTCCAGCACTCTGATAATTTTTGTGACCTCCTCTAAGCCCACTCCAACAGGTTCCTGTCCTTCTTGTGCTAAGGACTCCAGAGCTAGACACAGCACTGCAGGGGTGTCTCAACAGAGTGGAACAGAGCGGCAGGACCCCCCATCCTTGACCTGCTGGCCACACTGCTTTTGATGCAGCCCAGGACATGGTTGACTTTTGGGCTGTGAGTGCACATTGCCAGCTCATGTCCAGCCGTTCATCCACGAGCACACCCAAAACCTTCTCCACAGGGCTGCTCTCAATCACATCATCCTCCAGCCTTGATAGCAAGGATTGCCCCTAGCCAGGTGCGGGACCTTGCACTTGGCCTTGTTGAACCTCATGAGGTTCACACAGGCTCGCTCCTTCAGCTTGTCCAGGTCCCTCTGGACGGCATCCAATTCCTTAGGCATATCAACAGCACCACTCAGCTTGGTGTCACCTACAAACTTGCTGGACCTCCACTCGATCCCACTGTCTGTGTCATTGGTGAAGATACTAAACAGCACTTGTCTCAGTACGGTCCCCTGAGGGACACCACTTGTCACTGATCTCCATCTGGATATCAAGCCATTGACCACTACACTCTGGATGCCATGGACCATCCAACCAATTCTTTATCCACCAAATAATCCACCCGTCAAATTCATATCTCTCCAAATTCCACCACCTACTTGATAACAGCCTTCATTAACACTCCCACATTTCTTTTTCTTGTCAACTTTGCCTATCTTACCCAAGTAGATAGCGCATTTTTTAGGACAGGGCTTTGAATTCCTGCCGTATTTGTGCAAGACCTAACAAAAGGAGACCTCTGTTACAAACCTACTGCTATTCCCAGTGTTTGCAAAGTGCTTTAACACTCTCTGAGGAGAAGTGATTGATGTGATACAAGGCACTAGCACTGTAGATCATTTCATACTTTGTTATATACAAACAGGCTCGTTTCATTGCCTTAAAATGGAGTCATGGGCCCGCCCATGAACACTACACACAAAGGTATTTATAGATGCAGTGAGATAGCTCAAGTTAGCTGCCAAATATGAAAAATCTAGATTTAAGCATAAAATGCAAAAACACTTGTTGAGGGGGGCTTAGTAGATGCTGTCAGCACCTGAGGTAGGCATTTTCTTCCCCACACAGCCCCCTCTGGCTCTCCTGATTTCAGTAAGCAGGTGATGCTTTCAGGACCAATCTTGGTCTGCCCTTTGCCAGAACATCACTCTGCTCATTTGCTTCTTTCCAAAAGTGAGTCCACAGCGCTCTCTGTCCCAAGGACTCTGCACAGATGACACAGGAGTTGGTAGTGGGTGAATCACCCGACAAAGAGTACAATGACGTTTTAGCATCAAGGCTTCCCGCAGGAGACATTATACCTTCAAGAAGGAGAGGCAGAAGGAGAAGGGGGGGAGCAGGGAAGGAGGGAGGATGCTTAGTGGCAAGACACCCAGAATGTCACTTACAGTCGGTTGGCCACGGTTGTCAGAGTTCACTTCCATTAAGCTTTATGTCAGTTCAGAAACTTTACACATGAGGCTGTGTGAAGCGTTCTGCCACTGCTGACTGCCCGGGGCTAGCCCACAGTACCTATCTTGTCACTGGTTTTCCAGAAAACCTCTCTGAGAATTAGTTGCATATGTTGGCCAGGCTAACCATAGGAGGTGAGGTTTTGTCTGTTGTTTGTTAGCTTGGGACTGGATTATTATTATTTATTATTATTATTACTATAATTAGGTTTGGGTTTGGGTTTTTTTTGCAAGGGGTGGGTCTTGGTTTGTGGTTTTAAGGGAGAGAGGATTGCCATAAAATACTGCAAAGGTTAACTGAACATTTAGTATCATGAGGAAAAGGGAATGACAGTAACGAGGTGAGCCTTCTTGTCATGAAGAAAAGCCTCCTCTGTGGGCTTTTAACTAAAGCTATTACAGAAGCCTCAAAAGTGACTGCAAGAATGTGATGGGAGCTGTTATGAGTCTGTATTTCATCTACCTTAAAAATGCAGAGAATATTATTAAGAACAACTACAATAAATTTATCTTACATTCAAAAGGGAAGAGACTATATTCTATATAAATATTCTATAAGCAGTTGGGAGAAGTTTCACAATCACTAGCCCTCATTCTCGTGGGGTACTTCAACTTACCAGATGTCTGCTGGAAACAAAATACAGCACAGAGGAAACAGTCAGGATGTTCCTGGTGTGTGTGAAGACAACTTCCTGACACAGCTGGTGAGGGACCCAGCTAGGGAAGGTGCCCCAACTGATTTGTTTGGGAACAGAGAAGGACTTGTTGTCGATGTAATGGTTGGAGGCCATCTTGGGCATAGTGATCATGAAATTAGAGAGGTTTTGATTCTTGAAGGTGTAAAGGAGGGGAGGGATGGGCCAGCGGAACTGCTGTCTTGGGCTTCTGGAGGGCAGACTTTGGTCTGTTTATGAGGCTTAAGGTTGACAGAGTCTACCTTGGGAGGCAGTCCTGAAGGGCCACAAAGGCTGCACATCCTTTGAGAAGCAAATTTTAAAGGTGCGGGAGCAGGCTGTCCCCATGTACTGAAAGATGAGCCAGCGGGAACATATATGTACATTTAGAGCATAAACCTGGGACCTGGACATGCTGGATTAGAGTTCAAGAGCTGGCCCCAACAAGAAAAGCAAATGCATGGGTGCATAATAAAGAAGATACTTATCTCTCAATGGATCTCAGAAATTTAAGTATGTGCCTGAGCTCTTTGTAGAAAGGGGGTCTGACACTGGCTCACTCCATACCTTTAAATAAATATGTCTCTGGTCTAGACTTCTTCATTTTCCTTGGCTGATAATAAGCAGTTAATATTTATGGATCACGCTGAAACACTTTTTACTCTGATTATAAACCTTAGGGTGCAAACTTTGTCTCCATCTCTGATCTCTGCCTTATATCTCACCAGTCAGGCTGCTTATGTTTAACAAGTGAATAATGAGCCTGGCAAAAACAAAGTCAAACCTTTTTGAGTGTGTGTGTGTGTGTAATATCATGATTTCATAAGCCAATTCCCTGCTCCTAGGAAATACTTCTGTTGCTCTTCTCAGAAAAGCAAACATGTTAGTTTTTTTTATTTTGAGTTGCTCTTTTAGGTTTCATATCCCAGGCTGCTTTACCTTCCCTTCCTCAGGCTTCCTTTTTGAGTTACAAAAAAGGAAAAAGAGCAGGAAAGGAAAAGAGAGAAAATGAAAGCTGAAAACTTGCCAGCCAAATGTTTTCAAAACATAACATTTATACACTGAACATAACTTTCCTTCTTCTTCAAGTCCTAGCCTACCTTCTTTAAACTACTTCAAAAGCCAGTACCTTCATTAGGTTTGTTTAGTGGCAACTGTGTGGGGACACTGATGTATGTGCCTGGTGGGAAAATGGTCCTTCTACTGATGTTACTGTACTCAGGGGTGGGCAGTGAGGAGGAGTGTTCTCATATGGAGCTGGTTCCTTGCCCCATTTTCTTCCCTCTCCCTTTCCCACTCACTTAACGCACTGAAGGAGCCACAATAAATTTAGGGCAGTACCTTTATATCTTTACTGTGATTCAGGCTTGTGGTGTTTCTTTCTTCATGCTGGAGGCAGCCCTTCTTCTAGGTTTGCACAATGAATAATAGAGTGGGTGTCTTTGGGTGGTATTCCTCTGACCTCATGGTCTTTGAGGTTATAGTTATACTAGCAAATAAAGTGGGCTAGGGACTACTGTCTTGGGTCCTGCTGGGAAGGTTTGGCTCACATCCCGTCATACAGTCACACACTCAGCCTCTCAAATAGATCAGCTGCCTCCAGTTTGCCTTTTGGGAATGGTCCCTACTCTGTGCTAACCCTGGCCTGTGCCTCGGTTGTGCTGATAACCTCACAGTGCAGATGATCAGACACGAAGCCTGTCCTCTCCCCTTGTTTATACAATAAATCATAGCCTAAGAGTCTACTGAAGATTGTCTCCATGGTGAAGGAGGAGAACAGGCATCTCCAACATGGGGTTCATTCCTCCTGATTTGATTCATGTTTTGTCTGAGGCAAAATATCCTGACCCCCACCTGTCAGCAGCTTCTTGCTAGGCTCTGTGTCTATCACAGACATCTGCTTCCCCTCTATAATCAATGAAGAAAAATAGAGGGAAATCTCTCAGGCTTGATTGAATAAATCTTAAGACAAAAATATTGGGTTACATGGATTGAGTTACCTTCTGAAAGTTTCTCTCTCTTCCTGTTGAGGAGGGCAATGCTAAGTGCTCTATTTGCAAATAAGGGAGGATCCCACCTGTTCAGAGTTGCTTTAATATCATTGCTAAAGACCCCAGACTCTGCAGTCATGAACCAGGACTTCTACAGACTCAGAGGTAGAAATTGTCGTAGGAGACATCCAGTCGGTCATATCTAAGCCCTCAGCAATCATCAGTGAGAATGGAGCACTCCTAGGGTATGTTTATCACCCTGCAGAATATATTTGAGACGTGTCAGATGAGTTTTCCTGTAGAAATGCCTTTTTTTCCCTTTTTTAAAACTAACAGTCAAGAAAGCTGAGGGTGACTAAATCACCTCTGCTCAAATATAAGGCTTTACTTTTTAGACGCCTAATATTGAGTGAAATTAATCTTCCCCAGAAAGTCTCTCCTGCCCCAAGAAGTTGACTGTAGCATCCCAAATTTTTGTAATCAGGTAGTGTTTGTGTATGAACTACACATAATATGTATATAATCAGAACAAAAAAGACTACTCCAACTTATTTGATTGAAGTGATCAAACATTTACAAATATCTCACTCTGTTTTGAACTGCAAATCTGGGGACTGGATGAACTTTGCAGAAGACCATGAATCAGTATGCGAGTAAGCCTGTTATTCTCAACTTTCCTCTGGGATTGTGCCATTGTATGTCTAAATGAAAGATCATTTCTTTCGAGGAAAGTGTCAAGCTGCACTGCAATTTTCTGACATAAGAAAATTCCAGGGAAAATCTAAAATAGGGGATAAACCCAGGTGGGCTTTTTTTTTCCTTATGTCTCAAATACGTACTGTATCTAAGAGGAGAATGGAGACATGCAGACAAAGACTAATAAAAGCAGATAAATGGAGATCTTTTATGAAAAAAAGTCCAGGTATGGAGCCTATGATCCTCAGAAAGGCTAAGAGCAATGTCAAATACAAAGATACATATCTGAACCATGGTATGTTGGTGTGACGTTATAAACATTGGTGAAAGACTTCAAGGACCTCCTTTTATTTCTCTCTTTATCTCCTACTGAGGAGCTAAAAATATTCCTTGTTCTGTGACCCTAGTAGAGATCAAATCTACATGTCCAGCAGTTGTCAATAATCACTAAAGCACATCCACTTCTAGAAAATGACAACTTGCCTTGATACGTTCCCTCTTCATTATGGTGGAAGTGACCATACTTGCAGACCCAGCCTGCAAGTATTCAAGCTCATGTAAGCAGAAGGCTGTTGCTGGTAGGGCCAGCTGGGACAGAATGTTTCTGGAGTTATTCAGAAGGGTCTTACTAAGATGAATATTTCAGCCTCTACTGAAATTTCGGTGTATTATCAATTATTCATTGCTTGGAAAGTGTGCCATTTTAACAAGCATGCTCAAATCCTACCATAGAGAAGATAGGTGACAAAAGTTCCTTGGGGTTAGACTGGGTCTAGCCACCGTGGATGAAAATGGTAAATATTTGGGCACTTGAGAGAAGTTCACTCTTACTTTTATGCCATAAAGGAGATACAAGTTATTGTGCACCTACAGATACAGATACTGTGCCTATCTGATCTGCATCATATGTGGTGAGAAACAAATTCCCAGGGGTCGATCTTCTAAGTAGCACATGCTGACAGACCGATTCAAGTTTTAAATCCCATCTTTTGCTTCTCCACCATGGTACCTTTATAGCTATATCAAATGCTTGCTCGATGGTGCCACAGCCTTTCTCCTTGAGGTTGCTTTGTGCTAAACTCAGATGGATGGCCGTTTCTAAGGTACCCATAGTCCATTTTCAGAGGATTCTTCCACACGCTGGGCCAAATGATAGCCTGCTACAGAGGATAATTAAAGGAGGAAAGCCACAGGGAAGACTGCAGCACCTCAAAGATGGTGAGCAGTGCAACAGCCTCTGGGGCCATACCTGACACCAAACATGTTAGTCAAAAAAGGCTGCACGGGAAGAGGACAGTGATTTTTTTCTGAGTCACTTGGGAGGTAACCTATGGTGAACCTCCAGAGGATGACAAACAGACTATGCAACGCCTCTGGGGAAAAAAAAAAAAAAAAAAAGACAAACAAAAAATTCCAAAACAATGCTGCCTTATTCTAGGTTATGGAAGAGCTTAATACTGTTTGTTACTGTCTTTCCTTGGAAACCAAAGCTCATGAATGTTTTGTTAATTTTGTTGAGAGCACTTAGGAAACACCAGAGCTCTGTTTCCCACAAATTGTCTTTTGGAGAGGCAAACAGCAGAAGTGACCTCAAAGGATCTAGTTTTGACCTACACGTTGGTCAGTAATCAGCTATAAGTAAAACTGGAGTAAATATTCTTAGGAAGAACGGGACATTTTTAATCCTTTTTTCAGTGTGACTGACTGACTTTTTTTTTTAGTCTTATATGAGCACAAGTGACCATTAAATTTTAGGAGTTTAGGGTTTATATTTTCAAAATGTTGTGACAGGTTCATCTTAGCCTTCTGTGTTAAATCAGAAGAAATCAATAAAAATGCTAAAAGTAATGGGTGGGTTTTGAAAAGCCCAAGAGGGACTCAGTTTGCTCACTTTCAGAGCTTCAGTGGGAATTGGAAAACTAATTACTATTTTGTGCCTTAAAACTCTCTCCCAATTATAACAAAAAAGATGATCACTGAAAATAACATTGAGGGCTGGTGGACACCCGTATTATTTTTTCATGTGCTACATTTATCACTTTTATGGGTTTCATGCGACGTGAGTATTGTCCTTTGATAAAAATATTATTTCTGAGTTCTTAATGGAAGATCTATGCTTAAATCCTATGGAAGAGTGATTTTGGCTTTTTATTTTAAACGTTAACACCGAGTTATGCTTGGGCTGAAGCTGCTGTAATTAAGCAGTCTGTATTTCTCCCTCATTTGGGACCTCTGAGTGTTAGTATAAGCATTCAAGTGATTTTGTTGGGCAAAGAAAAGCAATGAATGAAGATCTATGATTCCTGGATTCTGTTCCTGGCCTAGTCAGATGACACGGACCAATTTATTTCTGGAAATTAAATTCTCCATAAAATGAAGTGAATGGTACCAAGGTCCTTTGTGAAACACTTTGCAGTCTCTTGAGGATCATCAGTAAATGAGTGTATCATTACATTGTAAGGCATTGTCCTGAACTAGCATGTTCAAGTATGAAAGGAGAGGTTTACTCATTGAAACTCGAAGTGCTCTTTAACTATTGGGAATAATCGCTATAACAAATAACTCCCCACTGTGTTCCCATTATCCACTCTTTTCATCAATGCTCGAGTTTTGTAAGGTGGGGATTGCAAGCCATTTATCTCCTGAAGGGAGAGATCAGAAAGGTTTTAAGTTGTTGGAGGTGTCATTGAGGCTCTAACAATACAAGGGCTGAGGTTAGGGAAATACAGATGCAGTCAAGTTTCAGATTGCAGAGGTATTTTACTCTTCTTTTGGAAAAGCAGCTGGATACTGCATATGACACAAGCCCATGTACAAAGAAAAAGGTATGGAAATTAACTTTCTCTCTGGCTATGATAAACTACCAAGGGAAATTCATAGCAAATCTGTCTACTATAGTTAGTCCTGAGACAGAGCTATTACAGAAAAATAAATAGTGGCATTGGTCAAAAGAATGTCAAGATGCTTTCAAGTTGGCTAAACAGACACTTATATCCTCCAGGGTTTTAGTGCACTTTGTCCCGTCCCTGCCAATCTGTTAAACTACTGATGCTTCACTGTATGAGGTCAGGAGTGGTGATTTCTCACATAATGCCAAATAGCCCAGAAAAGCCTGTAGCATTTGCATTGAAAATGCTTTATAAAGAGGAGAAGGGCTATGCACAGATGAGGAGTAAGGAGGCAGTGGGAAGGAACTCGCAGAGACTGCATGCAGAGGCATTGAACTTCACAGTCTTGCCACTGTAGTAAAAGCTCAGCAAAAAACATGGCCCACTTGACAGAAATGTATTTCAGGCTCAATAAGCAGATTCTAGTAACGCTGACTTTAATCATCAGCATTTCAAGATGCTTTTTGGGAGAGGCAAAACCCATGAAATTAAATTAAACAGGAAGTACTGGAGAATCACCATGATTTATGGTCTAAAATGTCCTGGTGTAATACTGTCATTCCCAGATTTTACATATACCCGATTTTGCCACACTGAATCATCAACAGTGGATTCAGTCACTCAGAGTTAAAAGCACAGGTCCTTAAAACTTGAGAGAAATGAAATCTCATAGCCAGCAACCAAGGCTTTAACAAAAACTGTAAAGACTGAGTACAAAAGCCATGTCTGTACTCACAAACTGAAGCTTGACCATCCATCCTGTTGCACTGCCAGCATTCCTGCCGGCACAGCTTTTATCCAGGATACCTACCTGAAGTTATTCCCAGGCCCTGTGTAAGACTTGGGATATCTCAAAGAGTATTCCCAAAAAGCAGTTGAGACATTGAAACAACAGGGAAGTATTTTTGAGAGTATAAGTGTTGGATAGCTTGATAATAGCCAGCACGTGCCATTTGGTTTATCAGAGGCAATAGTCCCTGGCAGTTTTTTTGACTGCTAGCAGAGATGTGTCCCAGTAGCAAAGCTTTCTTAGGCTGCTATTGAGGTCCTGTCCAAGTCAGAACTGATCAAGAAACGTCATGAAGGACAGTTGCAGGAAGCTTATGATACTGTTATGTTTAGGTTATGGGAAGCTCTCAGAGATGAAGAAATAAGAAATGTTGACCTAAGTAATCACAGAATCATCTGGTTGGAAGAGACGTTTAAGATCATCGAGTCCAACCATACACCCTGAACTGCCAGGTGTAATCAACACTACAATTGGAAGAAATGACATGATTAATGAGCAGGGAATGAAAGATAGTGATAATTATTTGCTGAAAATGATATCCAGACCCTAAATTGTTACACTGTTATACTAAGTGGATCTGACTCTGTCTATATGTGTGATAACCCTGTAAATATATCTATGAAGAGTTGGTTAAACTAGTACTTACATTAATTAGAAATGAGCTTCTTTTGTTCCAGCAAATAATTTTTGTAACACAAACAACTACGTTGTTTATACAGAACTTTTTGCAAATGAAGGCTATTTTAATGAAAGTGGGTAGATGATAATAAAATCTTCAGGTAAAGTCACAAAACTGTTCAGGAAAAAATATACTCTCTTTCAGTTCTCTCCTTAAACTCTATTGTTTGATGGTGAGACTCAAGCAAAGACCTGACATCAGTTGCCTGACAGCCTGGTGAATATGGTATCTTCTGAAACACTGGATAAAAGTCTCAGTGTCGAAGATTAGCAGACTGTGCACAAAACTGGGGGTATATCTCTGTTCAAGTAATGAGAGAAAAAATTAAAAACTATTTAAATCTGATTTTTTGGTGTGGGGGTGAAGGAGGGAATAATTTGAATATGTATTTGCTGTCGAACACCTTTCAGAAACAAAGTGAGTGATAGTTTTTAAAGCAATTCTTAGGATCCCTATAAATACAGCAATATTTTCCCATTACAGGCAACACCTTTTCATCCTACCATCTACATGATTTTTCATCCTCGCAGCAAACACATACTCCTTTCATCTGTAGAGGCATCACCTTGAAATATCTGATCAAAACAGAATCCACACATTTTCACACAGAGTCTAATCCAAAACATAGTAAAATTTAAGAGGAATAATTTCTAATGAGTTCCTTCATTTTTGTATCAGAACAATGGCCTACAAATCCCAAGTCAAGCTGTCTTCCTCCTTCTAGGCTAGAACCACAAGATCATAGGATAATTTAACTTGGAAGGGACATCAGGAGGTCTCTGGTCCAACCAGCTGCTCAAAACAGGGTCAGCTTGGGGGTCAGACCATGTTATTTTGTGCAGCTTCAAGGCTGGAGAATGCACAACCTGCTCTAGTGGATGATGTCCCCGCTCACTGCAGCAGGGTGGGACTAGATGACCTTTGAAGGTCCCTTCCAACCCAAAGCATTATGATTCTGTGAACCTCTCATGACAAGTTGGTCAATACCTGACTGTCATGGGGAAATTATCTTTCATTATTCTGTTTGGAATCTCTCTTGTTTCAGGTTACACCCATTGCCTCTCATCCTCTCGCCATGCATTAATGTGAAAAGCCTGGCTACATCTTCTTGATAACCACCTCGTAGGTACTAGAGGTTGATCTTGAGTCTCCCCAGACAATCACTTCTCTGCGTGGACTTCCTGCATCAAGTAAGTACTCCAGCCCCTGAGCACCTTGGTGACCCTCCACTGAACTTACGCTAGTTGATCAGTCTTTTATGTATTAGGAGACCAAAACTGGAGGTCTAGATGTAAGGTGAGTTCTTAGTAAAAGTGGATAATCCCTTCCCTCAGTCTGCTAGCTCTGGTCCCGTTCATACAGCCCAGGATATTTTTGGCCCTTGTTGCCGCCAGAGCTCACTACTGATGGGTGACCAAAGATGTTGACCACAGAGCTGACCCCTAAGCAATCAGTCCCCAGCCTGTATCACTGTGAATGGTTCTTCCTTCCTACGTGCATTGGTCCTTGTTGAATTTCACCATGTTCCTCTTAACCCATTCCTCCACCCTACCTGAATCCCTTTGGTGGTAACAGTCTTGGACTGTATCAACTTGTCCCATTAGTTTGGTGTCATCTAACGATTTGCTGAGAGTGCACTCCATTTTTTCCTTCAGATCATCAAGAAAGAAACTAAACAAGTCTCAGGAGAGATCCTGAGGTACCCACTAGTCACTAGCCTCTAGGTTGATTATGACCCATTAACAACTGCTGTCTGAGTCCAATCATACAAGAATTTTTTTTGCCCATCCAGTTGTCGATATCTGACTCCTCTTTCATCTCAGTCTTTCCAGAGCAGGAAGTCAGTCTCCTTTTGGGGAATTTGGTAGCACTCAATTAAAAGAGAATCCTGATCCTTGACAGTCTCGATAAGTGGGTCCATGCAAACCTCATGAAATTCAACAAGGCCAAATGCAAGGTCCTGCGCTTGGGTTAGTGCAATCACAATCGCCTATACAGGCTAGGGTTGAAAGCAGCCCTATGGAGGAGGTTTTGGGGGTGTTGGTAGATGAAAAACTGAATATGAGCCAGCAATGTGCTCTCACAGCCAATGGCATCCTGTACTGCATCAAAAACAGCATGACCAGCAGGTCAAGGGAAGGGATTCTCCCTCTCTACTCTGCTCTCATGTGACCCCACCTGGAGTACTGTGTCCAATTCTGGAGTCCTCAGTGCCTCCTGGCTGAGTGTGTCCAGAGGAGACCCACAGAAATTATCAGAAGTCTGAAACACTTCTTCTATGAAGAAAGGCTGAGAGATGGGGTTTTTCAGCCCAGAGAAGAGAAGGATCTGGGGAGATCTTATAACAGCCGTCCAGTACTTCAAGGGGGCCTACAGGAAAGAAGGACAGAGACTTTATCCAGAGTTACAGTGATAGGACAAGGGCAATGATTTTAAACTGAAAGAAAGTAGATATAGATTAGATATTAGGAAGAAATATTTTATTATGAGGGTGATGAGACACTAGCACAGGTTGCCCGTAGGGGTGGTAGATGCCCCCTCCCTGGTGACATTCAAGGCCAGGTTGGATGGGGCTTTGACCAACCTGGTCTAGTGGAAGGTGCCTCTGCCCATGGCAGAGGGGTTGGAATTTGGTGATCTTTAAGGTCCCTTCCAACCCAAACCATTCTATAATTCTATGATTCTATGATTTAGATGTCTGGTCTTACCACAATAGTTAACGATAGCAATAAATGCCGTAAGTGACGGTCTTAACTATCCAAAGGATAGTTGATAGACTGTATTGAGCCAATATATTCACGACAAGAAACATACCTGGGGCACTTTTAGGCAACGATTTCCAAAGTCCCAGATAGATAGAGCACAAGTCTTACTATCTAGGCTGTAAGTAGAGTATTTGACTCTAGATAATATCAAGTTGATGGTAAGAAATGGTTCTGGCTGCCCAGGTTTGATGATAGACAGTTCAGCACATTGCTTAAATAGCTAGGAGCAATGCCAATTAAAGTGAAATTCTCCTGCTCTAACACTCTCTTACAAGCCTTGTAAACAGATTGGCAAATCAAGAAACACTTCTCTGAAATATTATGGTGTGCAGGTTTCAGAGGAACTTTGGAGGAAATTCTTTAAACCTTCATTAAAAAATACATCTAGCATCGCAAAGAACGAAAAATTTGTTTTAGGCTGCTGGTTATAAAAGGAGGGCAGCCAGGGGAAGTGTTATATGTTCATATTAAAGTCCAGAGCAGAAGGTTCAGGTTGCTGGTTCCATTACAGAAATATCCCCAGCTCTATCAAAAAAGTCTGTTTCTAAAGGGAGCTCTTTATTCACTGTCTTGAGATGGAAACACGGATTTGATATCTATGAAAGGCCAACAGGGTTAGCAAGAAAACAGAGGGGAAAAGGACAGAAGTAACCTTTACAAAGCACTTCTCTATCTGATACTATTGAGTAGACTTGGCTGAATAATCCTCCCTCAGATATTATTCATCTACGTGAATGCTGACATTTTTCTCCCCCGTTTCTGCCAAATAGTGATTTGTAAATAGTTCTTATTTGCAGGTAGTCTGCCAGTAATATAGCAAATGTTGGACATCAACATTTAAGTGTTTGCAAATTAATTCTTCCTCACTCCACCCCTACCCCCGCCACCTTGTTTCCTGCCAGATGCAACTATAAAAGAAATTCAAAGGGATGGAGTGAAAATGATATTCAAGTGTGTATTTTCTTGGAAACATGATGAGCAGGCTGCAGCTTATGCAATGGGAGTAAATGGTGTGAGGCTTAAGCAGCACATTAAATGGCAGCAGAAGTGAAAGCTCTGGACATTACGTACACAGACTCTGATGTCTCCCAGGAAGGCTGGGATCATTAGTCCCGGTTCACTGACTTAGAGTTGGAGGTTCCTGATGAAAAGGACATAACACCAGGCTCAAGCTGAGACTAATGGGAAACAATACGCATCTGCAGACTCTGATGTTACTAATCCAGCTCCTGCTGAGGATGAACAATTGGAGCAAGGGAATATTCCTGAAGCACCGACAAACTGCGATCGAGGATTAGAAAAGCCCCCTGAATGTCTGAATTTGTAATATGTCTCCAAGTTGGCATTATAAACAGTTGCCCCATAAAGCAATGAACATTTTTTTAACTGAGTATTTTACAAAAAATCATAGCACTGTTAGGTTTTTGGTGGTGATTTCTTCCTTCCTATATTTTTTTTTTTTCTTGTTGAATTTGGTAAGAAATTTAATGTGACTATTTGCATCAACTGCAGGAAGAGCCCTGATGCCTCAACACAGTAATTTTCAAGTCCAGTGCCTATAATTTAGCGAGATTTTATGTCACCACACACTCCCATCTGCAGTGTCCTCTTGGAGGCTCAATGTAATCACGCCGGAAGCATACAGCAAAAACTCATCACTGAACAACTTCACTATCCAAACATCCTTCTTGTTGCATAAATTAAGTTGTTCCAGATAGCATCAGCACCGAGATTTGATTTTCTGCACCCTTACATTACTAGAAATCTCTGGTGTATTCTTGGCTCAATCTAACTTCTTTCCCAGCCAATTTGTAGGCATCGTTCAGGAATGAGCTTTGGCAATGATCATTTCCAACAGGCATTTAGGATGTGCCCACCTGTTTTGGACAGTAAGAATGTTAAATAGTGTGGATGTAGCCAGAATATTACAATCAGCCTCAGGGAAGAAGCCATAAGACCACTCAGCATGCCGGTATAAACGTGGCATGATTTTCCCAGGTAACATCTACTGCAGTCCCAAACCCTTTGTAGTTTTTATTACTGTAGGGGTGCCATCTGGAATCAAATTAATCTGTGTTTACCAACTCTCTGGTTCAACTCAAATGGAAGCTACAATCAAGGCATGTCACCAAAACCTAGTAGAGGATTTAGCCAAAACTCACAGGCAGGACCTCACATTATAATGATGTCATAGATGTGATGATCTTTCTATTGGCAGGCACCTACATTTTGTACACTAGAGTATGAGCTTTTGAATAGTGATTTTCTGCCTGTTGACAAAAGACCCATTTCTTTTGGTTACTTTTCACAATAGATATCATATTCTTGGATTCTTGGAGGTCTACGCGATACCTAAGAGTACAGGTTGAACTGTTACCTCCCAAGGATATATGACAAACAAATTGTTTAGGATAGTTTATATTTTTGAGATAATTTTGGGGCAAAAAAAGTCTGTTTTCTTCCTGCTACTTAGTCTCAGTTTGTGACAGCATTCAGTGAAAAAGTGCATTCCACATGGCTCTGGTGAAAACACATCATAAAAAGCTTTTTTGCAGCTCCAGTTTACTGCAATAGGCAATAAACAGATTCAATCTCTTGATTCAACT
This sequence comes from Bucorvus abyssinicus, assembly GCA_009769605.1. Classification (NCBI taxonomy): domain Eukaryota; kingdom Metazoa; phylum Chordata; class Aves; order Bucerotiformes; family Bucorvidae; genus Bucorvus; species Bucorvus abyssinicus. The sequence goes on along the minus strand of CM020024.1, from coordinate 50,331,769 downwards.
CAGCTGAATTACAAGCCTGTAACAAAATTTACAATCCAGTTTGGTTTTTCTTCTTTTTCAGTCTCAGAACTGAAATTTTAGTTGTTTTATAGAACACTTATTTTCCTTTATTTTTTTGTTATAGGTGGAGGAATTTTTTTCAAATTATGAATGCTATAGCACTCTGGTAACAAATTATCTCTATTCATTTTGATAGACAAAGATATTGTTTGTAGTCTTTATTAAAGGAGAGCAAACACTTAAAGAGAAAGTGGAAACAGAAAGACTGAACAACTATTAATGTACATATTTGGTAACAGTTCAAGGTTACAAATCCTACTTCATGTCCTCTTAAAGGGAATTAATTCTGCCAAATATGCATCCTGAACTTCTTTTTAGAATCAGGCTGTGATTCATCTTCTTCTAAAGTATACATCTAATATAAATCAGTAACGAGTTCAACTAAAAACGTTTGTTGCAGATGTCTAATTTCTCATAAAAAGATAAAATTAAGGGAGTTGAATTCCACCCTTTTCAACTAAATTTCTGTGTGTTGACCTAGATTCTTAGTTGTACAAACCAATCTGTAACCCTTTTAGGAGATACACCCACTTGTACATATTGAATATCTTGCCTTTTTTCCCCCCCCTCTCCTTACACCAGTGACATCAAAAGGTAAAAAGTGTAGATCAAAGCTCCTGCTGAAGATCAAAGATAAAAGCAAAAAGAAATTCAAGAGCCACTGTCAGTTTTCTAAAATCATGGGTGGAAAAGGATCATCCCCTTTTTCCTATTAATATCAGGGAAAGCCGATAACCATCTACAAACATTCAAGGATCATATTCCTGCTCTGAACCATTTCAAACAAACCAATGAGGTCTTTGTAGTCTTGTCCTTGAGGGGTTTTTCCCAAATTTGTTTCCAGATTCAACCTGGGTAGCTGGTTTGGAACCCATGAACAATTTTAGCATCTGCGCTGTCCTGTGGCAAATAGCTGCACAGCCCAACTATGCGCTGTGTAAACAAACACCTTTTTTCTTTGTTTTGACCAGATACCAGACAATTACATTTGATGCCCCCTTGTGTTGGGAGAGACAAGGAACAATAATTTCTTCATTTTCTCCTTGCCACTCATGATTCCTAGAAATGTCATATTTTTATTCAAGTGTTTTCTGCTTTTTCTATATTTTTTTCCCCCAGGCGAAATACCTTGTCTATATAATAGTATGACATGCCTGTTCCCACACATTCTTCCTGTTCTTGGCTTCTCCCAGAAAGACAGCAGCAGCAAATTCTCTACATCGGGTGAAATAGGAAAGCAGCACAACAAAAAGAAGAGTCAATAAAAATATTCTCATGTGATAAAAAGGTCTAAGCGCTTTCAGATTAAAAAATATTAAAGCAGAGTAATGGCAAAGTAAGAAACGGAGCATTTTTTTTACCTTTCTCCCTCTGAAAATGTTTTTGATTTGAAAGAAATATTTCTTAAGTTGTTCTGCTTCTGTTTTCTACCCTTTCACTTTTTTATATTAGCTAGGACTCGAGGCAAAGATCGGCAAAAATTGTGTAGAGAAAATGAAAAGCAAGCATCGTGATGTTTGAGATTCTAGCAAGAGAAAAATATGCCATAAATTTAATCAGACACACTATAATTACAATATATCTACCCTAGGTTTTGATATTTAAGAATTTCATGCTCCAAGAACTCCTGTTGACCCCTCTGCCTCACCCACCCCAAAGCACAATTTTAAATTAATTCAAACTAATTGTATCAAATTAAGGTGAGGAGTTTCCAGACAGATTGCTGAAACCAGGAAAAATTGTGTTAAAGAGATGATTACGCAGTGTTTATAAATTATTAGGTAAATGTAGTGTGCTTCCTCTCTGGACAACTTCTAATACTTATCTTGACTTTTAGATAGTCATTCAGAAGCAAACCTCCCTTGAAGCAGGCTCCCACATTGGTAAGGCTCCTATTCTAAAGCCCTGGCTGCTGGAAACAAAACTAACTTTAAAACCCCTGCTGTCATTTTTTTAGATAGCAACTATGCATAATTCTTGCAGTACATAAGAAATAACACTGATAACAAACTTCGTGGTATTTTGAGGGGAAATGCTAATTAATGTAATGAAAAACAGTATTGCTGGGGAAAGCAGATTTAATGAATTTTCCATTTTAATAAAGTTTTTGAAAGAAGACTTGAAATTGTGGAAACATATTGTTATATTATCATAACTTTTATCTCAAAATGACTGTTCATTTGAAAGCACCAGTTCAGGAATGTTAAATTATAATTTTTTTATTCTTATTTCAAACTATGTAAATGAAATATTTCAAATGATCCAAACTTCTTTTTAATTAAAACTTTTAGTAGATGAACAGTTATGAGATTTGGGGTTTTTGTCCCACCTCAACACAAGAAAAGAAAAAACACTAAAGGATTTTCTGATAGACCCCAAGATGCACTTTTAAGAGGGGCGTGAAGGCAATACCTGGAAAAAAACCCAACTTCCTCTTCTCATTGACCCCAAAAGCTAGAGATCTGTTCTGTTACATAATAACTTTAGGGCAGCCTGATACTGTAATATTTGAGATTTAAAACATGCAAACTGCATAATTGGTGGCTTTTGTCAAAGCTAATAATTAATATGATGGGATAGTTTCCTTGAAAATCTAACCACGGCTTTTGAACTCTCTCAATTATCAAAGCATACTCACATTCCAGTGCAAACATAATGCTGAGTTTGAGGTAATACCCCCACAAATTTCCAGTGATCCTTCTGTTGATGCTCACTCTGTTTCACTGACCTTCAGGACCCAATTCTGCAATTCTCTTGTCTTGTTCAGCTTTTCCCACAAGAGCAAAAGCACAGCGCCCTTAGTGCAGAAATACTCTTTTTCCTGTATGTAATAGAAAAAAATAATTGATTCTTGTTGAACCAGTGGTGGGAAATAGCACGAATGTCATTCATAAAAGTAATACACCAAGTGATGGACTGAGTACCCTGATAGCTGTAAAAGTCAGGGGCTTCATTCCAAACTTTCTCAACCTCAGTCCCATTACAACCGATTGTTTACACCTTGGTCATAAATTATAAACACATTTGTGCTTGTCTTATCCTTATATTCAGGTAGTAAATATGATGAACACTAAAAAATGGTAAAGGGAGTAATAGACTTTGCTGGCTGATTATTTTTATTTTAACAGTTATTCTCACTGTCTGTAGTTCATAGGAGTTGCTTGGAGAGGGAGAAATTAGGTGCAGAATTACTCATGGGAGTGATTCAGTTGTTGTTGTGTGGTTCTGCTAGGTATGTAGTGTGTATAATTAATGAGCTAATGCAAGCAGATCCTGGGAGGTTCTTGTGCAAATATATTCAAATAATTATACTGACAGAGCAGTATTAAAAGGGGAAAAAAACCCATTCACTGGAGTCTAGCTTTTCATGATTATGAACCACAAACCTCAAAATTAAAAGACACCAGGTTGTCTCAATCTGCTCTCTAATGTGTGATCTATAGATTGCAAAATATTATGATAAAAATTGAGAATTTCTTTTGCATTTTCTTCTCACTAAATAAGTTTATTTTTGTATGCTGTCATGTTTTCAGATTGACAAAATACATTTAGCACAACTATCATGAATTTAAAAAGCAAAATTTGGCTTCTTCATGAACTCTTTGGATTCTCCAAATGTTTCTGTTGTAAGACATGAGTCACCAGGATAGTTTTGTTGGTTTTGTTCAGGCTTTTTAAATTTCTGACTGAAAAATAGACTTAAAAGAAAAAGAATAGACATAAAAATAAAGAATAATTAACATCAAAGAGCTTCAAAAATATACCTAGCAATTAGATATCTGAAAACTTTTGGCAAAAGTCTGAAGAAATAGTCATTGCAAAATCAATGTGCTAGCTAGTTAGGAGCCAGTTCAATATTCTTGGGATAATTTTTTCAATAAGATTTTTTATTCTAATTGTCTTAAGAAAACCTAAACACTGGATTTTGGTTTGTATTTTCCTGACTTAAAGATTTGCCCATTTTTAGTTGCCAAAACACAACTATTTTCTGGTTTAGAATTTCTCTATGGAAATTTTGATCAAACGAAACTCTTTAGATGTATCTTTAGTTCTACCAAAAAGATATTTAACAGTTAAGAGAGGAGGAAATAATCAAACCCCTTTATTTTAGCCCCGAGTATCACTTTCAAGTATTCTTGGATCATCTCAAATTCAAAAATTAATGTCTGATGTTAGGAGCTTGAGGCAAATGACTCCTCTTGGAAATCAAGGTCATTCCAACCATCACACTTTCCTTCAGGTATATCAGGATTTACACATTTTTCAGTATTTGGTGACAGGCAGGTGAAATAAGACCAAAAGCCAACATTGGGAGAAGCATCCTAGACTTCCCTGAAACTTGAACTCGGCCACACTGCCTTGCCACCACTGCATCTCCCATGATGTTGTCCATGACATGTGCTCATGGTTTTCTTATCTGGAGTCAAAGCTACATCTAAAAATCTCTGCTGAGAAGCAAGACATATAAAAGCCCTTGGTACCAGTTAAAGCGTTTACTCCTCTTCCTGCTTCCTTGAGGGAGGATGTTCCCTGTGGTGGTTGTACTCCTGGGTGCCTTAGGCTCCAGGATGAGTAAACTAGGAAACAGATGGGGAAAGAAATCTCTGTCTTCATCCTGCCTAGGATCCATTTGTGAGTTTTGTCCTCCCCCAACTTGTTGGGTTTGTGGTTTTGTCTTTTGTGTGTGTATAAAGCCCCTGAAAAGTCGTTTTTCATTTGGGTTTTCCATTTTCATGTCCCTATGCTTCACTTATTTTTATTTACTCAGTTTTAGGTTTGTCAGATAGGCCCCCATCAGTCTCTGAACACATTTACATAATTTAAATACAAAATGCAAACATGCTGACTAATGTCTGCCTTAAATAGACTCTCTTAGGATAAGCTAGACATGTTCCCTATCACCAGCCCCTCAGGCAAGAACCTGAGAATATAGATGAGCTTCATGCAGTGCCCTGCAAGTTGATAGATTTAAAGCTGGTTTGGGCCAAGTGGGGGAAGAAAACTCCAAAGTTCAGAGCCCTCCGTTGATGATGTCTAGGCTGAAACTCTAGTCTGAGGAAAATAGGGCATTCTGGGAAAAGCCTGAGAGTTGTTAAAGTTGTTCATGGTATTTGAAGTACCCTCCTGGTTTGGAGTATGTCCCCACATCCTGAAGGATGACGTAATATATGCCAAATTCCTCACAGCTAAAACTGTTTCCTGGCAAATTTTGGTGATCTCAGGAGGCTCTGAATTCCCTCCTGTGACTGAGAAGGTAGGACAATTCTCTGCCTTTAATCAAAACAAATGATCCCTCCACAGCTCCTCATTTCTATGCTGTCAAAATAACATATATTTTCTTTCTTCATTTCTCCATGGTGGGATTTTCAGACAGCTTTCACTTCATCTTTATTTATCAAGTGATTCAACTCACTTAACTTCTGTCTTTTAGGTGATTAAAGTTTACTCTGAAAGAATTGTCAGGCTCCCTTGGTTATCCGTGAAGCAAACATCTCCAGAAGGGTGTTTCCAACACTTCCCCAAAACAACTTTCCAAGGTGAGATGAGTCGAATTGTTCAATTGTTCTCCATTGACCAGAGGGCAAGAATTGATGGCAGGTTCAGATCAGAGTTGAACTCTTAGATGGTTACAGTTAAGTAGGATGAATCCCACAATGTTTCTGGGTAAGTAAGGAAGGGGCTTATTCTTGAAGGTCATGAAGAACACTGCACAAGAGTGACCTGTTTGTATCTGATAATTTTGAAGGCAGGGCTTAGGCATTTTGCAAATATCTTTCAAGGCAGTCTCTCTCTCTGGTATATCTAAAAGGCTTAGAAAAAGGCAGAAACTGAACATTAATTATACTGAAGAAATTATGATACAGGTGTTGAAAACTAGACAGACTAAATGCTGGCCGAAATGGACATTCCCATGTCAAAGAGAATGCCTGGAAAGCTTTGTCTTCAGTATGGTTTTCTTCTTCATATATAAAAAATCTCAGGCACTCCCTTGGAGAAAGTCAACACTGAACACATTTAGACATATCTTGTGATTTGAATTGCATCTTAAACAGCTTGTCTACTAATCTTTTTTTAAGGAATCTTTTAGGCAGTAAATAAATGAAAGCAAGACCATATGATTTAGCCAGTAGTGAGACTATGAGAATAGTAAGACTACAAGAATAGTAAGTTCTGGACTATAAGAATACTAAGTTCTGGTGGCCACTGATATGAAGTGCTCAGTTTGGTGGTTTATCTGGATTTTAAAATTTATTTTCCATTTGATCCTGACTTTGATCCCTACCTTGCATCTGCAGTGCTAGGATTTGTTTTCTTTCCTTCATTTTCTTGAGCTGTTCTTCATCTTTCAAATTTCTACTGCTGCTGAATCTAAGCAATCAATTAATTGTTTCTATATTTACAGCTATACTTCTCCTAATTTTGATGTAAGTAAAAGAGTTTCTTGGTACACTACAGTTTGACTCAATGATTTTAAGGGTCTTTTCAAACCTAAAAGATTCTATGATTACTGAGACCACATCAGTACTACTTGAAACATTACAGCAATATTTATTCCAGCTTTGTTTTCCTCTGAATGATATCTTTGGAAACCAGCATCACCATATTAGCACAGGAAAAAATAAAAATACACCTCAGCATCCCCATTGTTTGGTGTTTGACAGATATGAACCAAATTCCCCTGGAGTTAGCCTGCAGGGTTCCACACAAACAGAGTTGCACACAGACTCTTAAAATAAGGGAAGAACTTTGTGGAGGCTGGCAACTTTCGACCTGTCTGGTTAAAGAAATCAGAACAACTTCCTTCCTGATGATTTTATAGTTCCACATGAGGGATTTTTGTTGCCATAATAAAAATAAGAAGTTCTTTCCGTTTGCCTCTTTTATTAAAGGTTAAAGCCTATTGTGTGGCAAATTAGGCAAAGCAGATGAGTTCTGGTTCTGTTCATGGCTCTGACACACTCTATGGATGCTTCATTTGCCTCTATATACCTCATTTTACTCACTGCAATAAGGTATTTGTCTGTCTCCTGAAAGTCTGAATTCCTTCATTGTTTTGAAATATGTTGGAAACTTTGGGCGAAATGCTTTCTTGCTGCAATGTCTTGACCTAATTCAGACTTTCTGTTGATATCTTCTTCCCACTCCAAAATAATTTGAAAGTAAGTTTATCTATCTTGAATGCCTGTCCTCTTCCCAACCCACTTTTAAATTTATTTAGAGAGAAAAATGAAGCTGCCCAGCAGAACATAACGACTGCTTTCCAAGTTAACCAATGCATACAGACAGACCCTCACACTGAAGATGAGTAAAATAGCAGCAGATGTGAACATCTCTGCTGTCTTCCTGGAGAGCACCTGCGTCTCAGCTGGAGCTATGGGTTACACTTTTGTTGAGACCTTGAAAATTGATAGTCCAGTTGCAAAGAAATCGCAGCTTAACAGCCTTCAATGCAAAATTGCTATGCCTGCCCAGAGCTCTTGGCACTTTTATGGGCAGCTAAACCATATCAGAGTCGAAACAGCTGCTACCCTATTCGCTTTGACAGATAAGCAGCTTGAAACTAGTTTGTTTCTGTTTTCATACACCTTTCACCAACACCATCCTCTCATTTGCAGTGGGGACATTCACAGTTACAGAAATGCTGGTTAAAAGGGGTCTCTCTGGAGGTCATCTAGACCAACCTCCCACCTGAAGTAGGATTGTGCTTTTCTCTAGGTAAGCCTTGATAAGTTCTGAGAAGCAAGATTTCACAGCTCTCTGAGTTCCTATTTTGGTGTCGCATCGTCCTGATGAAGATCAGGTTCAATCTGAATCTCCCATACTGCAATTTGAGGCTGTTGCCCTTTGTTACACTGTCTGCTGCTGCTAAGGTAAAGCTTGGATGTTGCAAACAAAAGTTTGGTCTTGTTTCCCTCCCTAGAGCTTAGTGCTTCTTCTCTGAAGGCTTCTTCTTGGAATAAGCCTTAGTGAAGTGCATAAACAATCTAAAACGTTTTACATCTCCGAAAGTGGTTTAAAAGTCTTAAATGACTTTCTGGGTATGAAAGGTAGAAAAACTCTGGAAAAGTAGCATCCTGAGGTCCTGCATTGTCCGTGATTTCAACTTCATGCAACTCAGAAGAGCAAAGTGTAAAGCAGCATCTGGAAGTTAGTCAGGCAAATAAAGGTATGGATTTGAAATACTGGCACTTGCTCAATCCTGGGACAGGTTACCAAAGGAAATTAAAATTTCTCCACTTTCTTGGAGACCTCAGGTTAAAACCATCAGCTTTTCCTGGAAAAGTGCTTTGATTGCACACAAGCTAGCGGATTTAAGTCCCGAATTGCTAAAAACTTCTAATTTTGAAAGTCCCAGGCAGGCATATCCCAAAGGTAATTTGTCTTGGCCTCTATAGCTTTCTCTGATAGTTATTTTTGAAAATGACAATTTTTCTCCGTCCTCAGTGACTATAAATGGAACCCAGAAAAGTAGATTTGTTTGAATACCTCAGTGTGCATGGCTAATGCCAACATAAAACTCACCTCAAGCGTTGATTGTTTTTCTCTGTTGTTTTGTTTAAAACAATAGCAATGATAAAAAGACCTCTGAATCACAGAAGCATGAAACGATTTATCAGAAGTCACAGGATAAGCAAATGGCATCAACGGAGCCCAAATCAACTTAATTGATTTTGAGAACGGCTAGAGCTATAATGCAGGTAAGCCTCCAGGTAGAATGAACCATCTCACAATGAGTTGGTACAACATTGCAGCTCTACCTGCTTGTCAATGTTCCCATTTGAAAAAAAAAAAAAGAAAAATGCACACTCAAAAAATAAAACAGACAAACAACAAAAGTTGTACAGAGCTGTTAGATTAGGCAGCTCTGTGGTATCAATAGAGACTCAACTAGAGAACTCAATCTGATTATAGGCTTCGTTAGTTCACTAATTGTATACCTACTCGTTACTGCACCAAAACGTGGAAGGAGCTACTCAAAGCAGGACCCGCAGTGAGGAAGGCGTGTTTCCAACAAGAAGTGTAAGGAACTTTTTTATTCTACAACCAGCTTTTAAAATTGCCCTTACTAAAACATATCTTAAGAGAATGAGTAGGAAGAATAACCTGTGTTCCCATATATAATTCATTTACCGGGGAGTTTACTTATTTCTTTTAATCAGAAGGTTGATAGTTGAAGTCCAAGAATGAATGCAGCTAATACACTCGTATAAAGATGTTGCATAGGAGTATTCCCCTTTTGGGAGTAAACCATATTGGATAAATAGTTCTATTACTGTGCTCTGGCTGGGGAGGTTGCCCTGATGCAATTACATTGGTATAATTGGTACTGCTTTGGTGCAAAGGCAAGGCTTCATTGTGGATAATTTGTTGACAAAATGATTAATCATTTATCATTTGACAGTTAATCTGGAAGTCTATTAATTCACTTCTTACTCCTCCCCAGCCTCTATCCCCAGCACTCGCATATACATACCCCACTCTGTACCAATAATTCAGACTGGTGGGCTCCTTTCGGAGTCACCGTAGGGAATTGAAATCTATGTCGATTTTAAACTTACTTGCCTGGTACTGAGAGACCAAATCTGCCTTTTTTTTTTTTTTTTTTTGGCCTGATTTTCCATTTTAATATACAGCTTTCAAGTCTGATATATTCAGCACAAAAACTGGCCTCCTGACCTCGTCTTTCAAACTGATGTATAAGGCAATATCTGACCAGTTAAGTTCAAGTTGCAAGCCCTATGTAAATGTAATCTTTCGCAGTGTGTGGATAGAAGTTCGTAGTATTTCCCTTCATGTTTAAATGGCTCTTTAACCACTTAGAGATTAAGTGGCAAATATAAAGGGGAAGAGCAAAAAAAAAAACCTTTAAAAGATGTTAAATTTATCATGTGCCATAAAAGAAAAGATATCTAATAAGCCACCAGTACATCTTGGGTGGTTTTCAGTTTCGTTTTAAACTTTTGAGATTAAAAGATACATGCAAAAATATGTACAAAGTACCTTTTAGAAACTTTGGAAGAGGTCAAGGAGAAAATAGCTGGATTTCAAAAGCTGAACTTTTCAAGGATTTTCTCTGATTTCTCTAAAACAAGATAGCCTCCTCCTCCTCTTAATAGTTCTTCAATGCCTTTTTGGTAGCCAAAATCTTTGTTCTTTTTTTTTTTTTTTTTTTTAACAGCTTTGTAAAAGAAGAACTAAAAATTAATTATGGCTATGGAACTTTTGCACAGAAGAGTTTAAAAAGCACAGACGTAAAGAAGGGAAAAAGATGAGGACCCATTTATCTTATATTGACAGGACTAGCTTCAAAAGATGACCTTGAATCGTAATCATCCTAATGAGCTGAAAATATTTCACTTTAACAAGTGAAACTATAATCAAATCAGTTTCTGAAAGCTCTACTAATGAGCATTTCCTTTGATGAAAACATGGTTCACTGTCTTAGTCTGCAGGAGGTGCACTACAGTAAGAGGCCAGCTCATGACAACTCATTAGCTGACCTGGGGAGAGACTAATTTGAATGCTTTTGATAAAAATTTCAAGGCTTTTTACTTAAATTACAATTTATGCACTTTTATAAATAGTCTAATTTTTATAAGTTGGGGGAAACTGGTTAGGAAGACTTCAAAGTCATGGAACAAAGTTTGTTTACAACATTTATTCTGTAGGATCTACAGAACTTTCAGGGGAGAATATTTTTAGCTAGTACTCTTTTTTTTTTTTCCCTGTAAAAAACAAATGTTCTGAATTCAGTCAATTCTTATGTTTGTTTATGCATAGAGGAAGAGGTCTGCACTCCCCTGCTGCCTTCTTTTCTAACTGATGAAAACACTTTAAACTTTATAGCATTTAGCACTGGCAATATTTAAAGTCACTATTATTTACTGTGAGCTACTATATCAATTATCTCAAGAAAAACAGGCTTGTCTCATTAGGAATCTCAGTAATTCATTCAATTCCTTTAAACTAGCAGCAGAACTTAAATGAGAAATGATTACACAAATCTGGTTTACTACTGTACAGCCCCCCTCCAGGGGTTATTCATTAGGATTATTCATCATTTTAACTCCTACTCTGCTCAACACAAACAATTTTCTGGGTTTCTTCCCCGCACAGCAGATTTGCTGTCAAAGCTGCACTTCATGCTGAAGTGCTCTTTATCTGTTTTAAGTTTCACTCCCAGTCAGATCTTGATTTTCAGAGTTTTCTTTTCCCTCTCTAGCACTGCCTTTGCTCTAGACTTTTAAGGCTGTTCCACTTTTGTGTGTGTTATGTGTCAGTGTCCACTTGAGCCTTTGCATGCTGCGAAAAGCACTCGGAGATGTACTATGTGTGCAGCCTGCCACTGTTTAATGTATTATCCTTACTCTAACTGACAAAGAGAACACGGTACTTCCAGTTCATGTTCCAATCAGTCGGTAACTTTTCTGTTTTGTACATTGCATATGGACATCCAGCATAAATCCATGCTGGCTGCCTGGGATAAACACTGCAGAGCTCAGAGTATCTAAGATCAGCTCATCAGAAATAGGTGTGGAACCAGCTGCAAAGAGCAATGAAAATGCTCTTTATTAGCATGTTGCAGCTGGAAGTTACGGTCTTGGTTCCAAGCTTACTAAGGAGAGCTCCCTGCTGTCCCCCAGGTTACACTGCTATTTGGCCAGGGCTTTTCCATGGTTGTGGTGATTTGATGGCTCATAGTTTGGCATTTGCAAATATTTTCAACAAAGCCAGTCTTTAAACACTATCAGAACAAGTAATTAGAAATGGTTCTGTAAAAAATTGGGAAGGAAGATGGAGTCAGTGCTTGAGCTAAATTATTCTTTTTATTTGCAATCTTGTTGTGAACTCAGAGGACAAGCTGGTCTGTGCTTGGAAGGTCATTGAAATTAACAGTGTGATGTTCCTGCTCCCCAACTGAAACATAAAAAAAACCAAAAACAAAACAACCAAACCCAAAGAACGGCAGGTCTTGATTTTGAATAATTTCCATTTTGGAGGAGGCCTTCTAGTATTTTACAGAATTTGGACAAGGCAAAGCAAAGAAAGATCTTCTCAAAGCTTGAAGAGGAACAAGGCATCATGGAGGAGCAAACACATCATCCCTGCACAAGTTAAGAACCAGAGAACGACGGGGGCGTGGGGGGGGGGGTGGTGGGGGAGGTGGTGCGTGAATGTAAAAACATAAAACCAAATAATAATCTACTGGACTTCAAAATCCCTGCATTTTTGGAGCTGTTTTTGTGAAAGACAGAGATGTGGGAGATCCACAGGTTTGTTCTGTCACAAATGAAAGATGGGAGTTTAGTTTTAGATGTGTTGTACTTGAGTTTTTGTGCAAATCAACAGGATTGAGTTAGCGAGAGTCAGGAATTTAAGCCAGCAGTTGGAAGCTTTAATAATTTTTTAAATCTCTTGGGCTCTGCTAATCTTTGTGGCAATATTTCCATCAATGGGAAAAGAAAAAAGAAGAAAGAACTTCTCTTGCTCCCCTGTAGGACTATTTACTTTTTAAAATCCTTGCAAATGTAAAATAGAGGCAGTGGTGGTTTGACAGAACTGGGAATCAAGGGGAGGAAAAAAATTGCCTAGAAGTCTCCAGTAGTTCAGGTGGTGAAGGTGATGTGATAGAGGTTCAAACTGCAGCAAGCAGAGGGATGGCATGAGTTCCTCTCTGGAGAAAGGGGAAAGTGGACTTCCTAAAGACTCTGACTGATGATCCTTGTCAAATTTATTTGCTATGACTGAGGAATTTGCCAGCTTAACTGTCAGCCATAGTCATGGGCTGAGCTTGCTGTTCTTTCACCAGAGGCAGCAGAATGTGTTTATGGTCCCAGAATATTAATTTAAAGTTCTTTGGTTTCAGTTTAGGTCTTGCTAAATCTGACAGAATTTGTTAAATTAAGTCTTAAATTTGGATGTGCTATTTTTTATTGCTCCAGTGTCGTCTTACAATCATCTTGGAGGTTTTTTACCTCTTGCACCATCATACCTTATGGTGTGATGATTACATTAGGTTCCCAGAAAAGGCATATTTTGAAGTAGGATAATCCTAGTTGTAAGGAGGAATCACCCACCTCACTGACAGATAAGATCTCTTTTTATCACCATTTCCCCTGTCATAAAATAGTAATAAAGGTACACATCCTGTTTCCCGGGGATTGCACATTCAACTTGGGCAGACTCCTTGCAACCCTCCACTGAATGTGCCACCGAAGTAACGTTGATATATCTGGGGGGGGAATTCAAAGGCTTTGAAGTTAAACAGGAAACCGTTACCTCCTTTACATATTAGTTCTTATTTCAGGGGTTAATTCTGGTAGTTTCAAAAAGTGTTTTTTCCTTTGAGAGTTACGAGAATGCGAAATAAAAAAAATCCAACATAAAGAATAAAAAACCACTTGGTTGAAATGTATTTCTAATAGTTTCTTTTTTTCCTTTGCAGAAGTCGTAGTGGGAAAAAAAATCAAAGGATAGTAAATAGTGAAGGAAAATATAGTTAATTAGGAAAACTTGGTTGCTGATCCAGCATCCAGCTGTTCCAGTTAAGAGAAGAAACCCTTCATAAAACTAAGCAAGCAAACTCACCACAAAAAGGTAGACTGGTAGAAACATTAAAAATTCCAATTTGTGGATGTTTTCATAAGGAGAAAACTTTTGTGATTAATTTAAAATATTGTTAATTGTACCTTTTTCCTTATTTTTTTTTTTCCATTTTGGCTGTGGCAGAACCTAGAATACACCATCATGGGGTATTAAAACCCCTGAATGTACTAGCAGCTGCAGAAACACTGAAGAATTCAGTGAGTGCTCAGATGGATGCAGAGTGAGCATTTGTGTAATCTTTCATAAATCCTGATGTTCTCACAAATGTTAGTACAACAGAAGATTCTCCCAAACATTTGTAAGAGACATCATTATTCACCATCTACTTTAAAAAAAAATCTTCGAAGGAAGAATCAGAAAGAATTATGCATGACTTGCACATCTAATCACACAACTTGAATAACAAACATCAAATAGTGGCAGCAAACAGCTCATGAGCAACCAAATGTCTGAAAATTATTCATCAGAATAATTCTAACACTTAATAATCATGCTAGGAAAAAAATAAGAAACAGCTAATAAAAATGGAGTGAGTCTGTGAGCATTACAAAAAAAATAAGATTATGCTACTGAAATATAATCAAACCAGGATATTTGACTTCAGGGGCAGAGGATGAGTTCTGACACCACTTCATTCCTAGGGCTAACTTAGACCTATTAAAGCCAAGGGACCATTTTGAGAATAAAGATGAGTTCAAGGCTTTGATTTTGTAATTCTTAGACAATCTCCTTTTTAAAGGCCCAGCCAGGAAGTTGTGCCCCACTCCCCACCTGCTGCATTTTCATGGGAACATTTAGATAAAAAAGGAAAAATTATGATACTAAAACTTGCTGCTTTCTGAAAGGGATGATCGCAGTCCTGACACTCTCTTCACTTTTCTTCTGGCTTCATGGTCCTGTATGTCCTCTTCCTTCCACTGGTCTCAATCATCACTGAAAGGATTTAATTCTTAAGCCAGAAAAAATATAACCCAAGAAGAAGCATGGATAACTCTTGCTCTGTGAAGTGTGGGACCACAAACATTAGTGCCAATATATCTGAAGAGAAGGCAGGTTGTAGTATAGAGGTGGAAACCAGTGCTATAGGGAGAGGGAAAAGGGAATTCATTACAGCTTCATGCCTGTAGCTTTTTATATTATGAGGCTACAGTATAACGTGGATATTGATGGGTGTAGATAACTGAGACCATTTCTTCCGTAGTGGGATTAAAAAAAAAAAAAAAGAAAAACGTTTCAAAAATGAGAAATATGTGAATTAATTCTCTCTTCACTTGTGGTGCTAACATCTAGGATTATATTACTAAGACATTCTGAAATAAAAATTGCAAGAAATCATGCCTAAAATGTGAATTATGCAGGAGAAGATTTTCTGAGTAATTGGAATTTTCCATTTGACAATATCAGTATTAAAGCAAAGCATATACATGTGCGTATGTATATGGAATGCTAAAATGTAGACATCAAAAAGTGTCTGTTTACCTTTTAGGATGCAAAAGGAGACAACATTAGGAAGTTTATAGATATGTATTTATATATATTTATATTTATATTTATTTATATATTTTTATATATATATTTATATGTACATGTTCAGAATGTTTTTAACTGAGGACATAATTTTAATGCATCATTTTCACATGATGAAAATGAGAATGTAGAAATTATTTTTAAACTCTGTTTTCTACTGAAAGATGTTGAAAAATGAGTATGATATAGTCTCATACTGTGTTTTCATTTGTCAAGATCACTTGTTATGGAGGCAAAGGTCATTCAGGTGAAAATGTTTCTATGCTTTTGGTATTTGTATCTACTCTGGCCTTACTCAAACTTCCAATGTCTCACACAATTATTTCCTAATGAATGTTCTCTTTACTGCTTATTTACATCACAGCAGTAACGTGTCCCTTCTGCTCCATGGCTAGTGTGTTAGGTGGCAGTTAGCTTGACTGGTGACCTCAGAAGCAGCATCTGGCTTATAGGGACAGAGATTGAAGACAGAGGCCACCACCACATGTCGCAAGTTGAGAGGAGATGGAACCTGGTGGGACTTTGTCCTCCAGGTATCTTCTTTAGTGCATACCTCCCTATTTGCAGCTTAGCTCTGTGGTTTCTCCCCAGTCAGATGATCTCCTGTTTTCCTCTCCCCACTCTTTACCTGTTTCAGGTGCCTCAGACCCTGAGAGAGACAAAATTTCAGAGGTTTGCCTGAGGGTGTAAGGCAGGAAGCCACGTCAGACAGAGCATGCTGTCTGACCCAGCTCTAATGTTGTGGATTGCTGCCTGCAGGATGCCTGTAGCGTGTCTACAGGTGTCCACATGGGTTTGTAGCTCTCTGAGCCTGAAATACAGTTTAGTCCTAGTTAGTGGGAGCAGGAAAAAATGGGACTCTGATTCAGAGAACTACTCTAGGGAGAGAAGAAATCACTTTGAAACTCTCTCTGAAGAGGCTTTTCTTGGCTCCCTGCTTGTCCCTCTGTCCTCATGACATTGATAGGTAACAGAGCTGTTTCCCAAAATACATTTCACATGTAAAAAGAAGAAAAAAGAAACAACAAATCTTTTGTTTTGAACAATTTTCCCTGATAATTCTGTTCTCCTTGAAGAAAAAGTTTGTTTCCTAAGCAAAAATTCGGTGTAAGTTTTGAAATTGTCATCTAAACTTATTCCAGAAAACAGTGTATTAGCTTTTTCCCAACCCTATGGATTGCTGTTCCTTTTCAGGGACCACATATAGTTGAATTGCAAGAGGACTGGACTCAACCTAGTATATGTTGATACACCATATTCCTACCTAGTATGACCTGGAAGATAAACCAACTGAGAAAGTAGATGATGCTTATATGGTGCTTATATGGAGCTTAAAACCCATTTTAGCTTCTATACTTACCAATTCTTAGTATTTAAGGACTTATTGGCTCCCACAGCCAGGCAGCACTAAGACTGACAGAAGTGGCTAGAATTTAGCTCATTGAAACAAGTCCTCAAGGCCTTGCAAGTAACTGTTAGGAAAACAGTACAAAGGGTAATGTACTCTTCCTCTGCCCAAATACTGTTTCTCTGCCCCTCTAAATAGACTGTGGATTCCTTTCTCGATTCCTCTTCTTGTGCAAGGAAACTAGCCCAGGACAGCTAGATACGTCAGTCATATCCCCTTCAGCAGAGATGGATGGCAGCATGTTGCTGGAAGAAATTTTCAGTCTTTTCCTTATAATCTAAACGCATTCCCACTGCCTGACTTGACTAAAACAGGTGTTTCCATGGATCTTCCTCTCCATCACAACACCTGATATGATTCAGACACTCCTTTTTCTTTAAATTTGATCCTGTTGATTTCTATAACACACTGTGTACTATTCACTGCAGTGGAAATGTTGATGAGGTTAAGTTAGAAAGATGTGTGCTTATTTTTTTCTTTAAAGTGGTGATTAAATATTGATATATGCCTGTGATATACTTCAATATTTTTGAATCAATTTTTTTTTGGGCATCAAGTTATTCATATTTTCAAATCTCTCTTCCTACTTACACATGGAAATGGCTGTGACCCTAGAGGAGGAAAACTAAACCCTCATAAACCACAGAAGCTCTCACATTCAGATCCCAGAGTGCTGTTCACTTTGTGTATAATAATTGCAATTTTAAGCCACGTCACCTCTAGGCTGCTCTGTCAATAATCCTAGCTGGAGGTTAATTCTCCTACTTACTTAGGACTGTGTGGATACTCCTCATCTGCTTCAGTGCTACATAAGTTGTCCACTGTGTAAACCATCACAATAACACTTTTTAGCTCCTTTGGCTGACTTTGCTGTGACACAGACTAGGATATATTGACATAGTGTCTTTCGGCAGCAGGACTGAGGCAGCATTCATCTCCAGCTGGTGGCAATAAACAACTGAAGACAATAATGTCTTTGACAGGTATAGGTTAGTTTGCTACACCTTCAAGTGGAGTTGGTGAGGTAGTAGTAAGTGGTGTTGAGAGATCATTCCAGCCACCAGACTGCACAATTTTATTGTCTTATTCAATAAAATAGAATGACGGAATGGTATCCAGTTTCAATAACATTAATTGCTTTTTGGTCTCAATTTTTCTGAGTGTGAGCCAGAAGACAAAGAGATTTCCTCCCTCTTCCTCAAACGTTCCTCAGTCTTCATTTTTCCACTTTTTTTGCTGAGCTCAACCTCTCTTTTTATGAATTATTTTCTTCTACATTACAGTATTATTACACCAAATTGACTACTTATAATTTTCCTTGTCATGGAAGACTACAAATTAAATTGGTTTCTGGTTATTGTTTGTCTGTGATGCTTTGTCTCTCCTTTGTCACAATAGCACTCTTCTCTTTGTTTTGCCTTTTTTCATGACTATTTGTTCACGGTATCCCCAAAACAATAATCAACATCCTTTACACCCTTGTACTGATGTGAGAAGGGTCAAAAAAAAAAACCAACAACAAAAAAAAAGGGAAAGTGAGGTAGTTTAAGTCAAGTTTGATCAAAATATATATGAAATTGAGTTTTCCATCTATACACAAGCCCAGATAAACATGTGTTCCCTTGTAAGAACTTCAGGAAATTTCATCTGTCCATGCCCTTAGCATGGACCCGTTTTGGTGGTACTGCATATAAAACACCGATCTTCCCCCTCCCCACCTCTCATCACTTCTTCCTGGACATGTTGGGTTTATTTGGGTGCAGATTTAAATGACAAATATACTATTTGGTTCAGTCAAATTGTTTATGGTGTAAAATAGTTTTGTGTCTCAGTAAGATATTTAAGAGCTGATCCCAATTTGTCAAGTCACTGGGAATTCCACAAATGTCCTCAGAGAAATCAGGCCGAATTCTAAATTTACTGTTACATCAGCACCAGATACGTCAGTTATGACTTTATAAGTAACTAAACACTGCTAGCTTGGGAACAAACACTGAAACTTGATCATTGGTACATGATCCGTTAGCACTGACCCTGCCTCACTTTTGGCCTGGACCAAGTGGCACTGATCTGGAAAATTCCCAAGAGTCCTGGGGATTATAATGGATGAAGAACTGCTCCCTGTAAGCAGGGTGCAGCCAGCCACTTCACTTTATTTCGGTAGCGGGAACATGGCCAGACCATACTAGCCACTCTTACAGCCAAAGAACGTTACTTTTATTAGAGTAGATGTAAATTTATTACTACAGATTTAGCGATACTGACCAAAATTAACAGTGACAATTACTGAGAGTACATTGAATGCCCAGACAATGGAAACAAACTTTTTAATGTACAAGTTAGGGTGCACAACTGAGATGCTTTTGGATGTTAATCTTTCTTTTCTTCTTTTTTCTCTCCTTTCTCTCATTCCCCTTTTCATAAATAATTAGTTAACCTATGGCAAGGGGAATAACCTAAAGTTCATTTTCTGTGCTTAAATAAAACATTAGCTGGTTTGGCATTTTCTGATTTCAAAAGCTTCTTTCAAGAGGTAAAAGAGAGTTCTTAGATATAAAAGACTAAAGCCAGTGATAATTGCCACTGGGTTAATTGGAAATAAGAGGGAGCAAGCTTGGAACCCACTCAAATTAGTTATAGATTAATGAAGCCAAGGAAAATAATAAGTTCACATTGTAATTGATAAAGCTATATTGAAAGCTGTATGCTTTGCTTTTTTTTCACCAGTGATGCATACCCAGAATTCTCTGCTCCTGCTTTCTCAGTTCACCACCGAGCAATTAATAGTTGAAATCCTCATGCTCTACGAATCCAGAATAACTTCACCTCTCTCGTCCACGAGGGCAGGATTTCATCATGCAGGTAGTCATTGCTGCTGCGTGGTGAGAAAGAGCATGTACCATGTTCTTAATCCTCTCAGAGAAATCTGTACTTCTCTGCTAGGCTAGAGGCAGTGCAATGCTCTTTTAGCTCTCAGGAACCACACAATCATTGTCTCAGATAACAGCTAATTTCTGGGGTTTCTCAGGAGGAAAAAGAATAAGGGATTACCTCTTGCCAACGACAGAGAGATAGACAGCCAGACAGAAAGCAAGCAAGCAGGGTAAAGTATGAGTAATCTCTTGGTGATCATTCTGAGTTATTTTCTCTCTCCTGCTTTAGAGTTATTAGATCAGATATAAATGTGTAAGTTGTAGACATTTAATTGGGTCAGACAGAAGTTACCATGTACACTGTAAGGGTATACCCTTAGAGATGTCCTCTCTTCATACATGATCATTTTCTTCAGATGGAATTTCAGAACTGAGGACATTTATTAGAGGCTTCCATCCACCTCTTTTATATTGAGCCCAGGTGAAATAGGTCTCTCACTTTAATGATGCGCTGGACTTCCTGTCCATATACTCCACAGCAGTTAGTATATGTCTTGAACATTTTCTTTCCTTCACTGTACTGGACTGACTCAGTATAGTACAGTAAAAGCAGTCTTTTTTCTAGAAATCCCAGAGAAAAATATGTCCGTCCTCTTTCAGACACGGTGGCCAAGAACATGCTTTTCCAGCAGCACAAAGCAAGCTAAAATAACTCCCTGCTTGGAAGCCTGGCTAATCCTCTTAAGTAGGTGTGGGAGCCCAGTCATCACAAACTGCATGGTGTCTGGATAAAAGAAGGATATAAAACTGAGAACACCCCTCAAATATGGGATCCGGATGAAGGGCAGAATCCCTGATAACAGCAGACGTCAAGTAGAGATTGCATTTCTCTTAAAACCTTCCTTGTGCTTCCTGCTACTAACTAAAGTTCCTGAAAAGATGATATGTAAAAGCCTGTCTTACAGCCCTACAGGGACAGTTAAGGCAGAGTACATCTACATCTCCAAAGCTCACTGAAAGGATAGATAATGGCATTTCACTGGTGTGGAGACCATCAAATATCCTGTGTTCAGCAGTCTTCCTTTCAAAGTTCAAGTATCCTGTCCTTTGCAGTATACTGCACTGAAGACAATGTGTTGATGGAACATTTTGTGAGGTACTACAGGTCTTGGTTGTTGTTTCTTGAATTAAGTTCTTATACTAACTGAAAAATCCACCAAAACTGTCTGTACTTTTCCTGTGTTTGTTTGTAGTAAGATCAAGTTCTAGCACCTGGGCTCATTTTGAGTAATTGGTTTTTTATCTGTAAGTAGGTTATTTACAGAGCAGTCACTAATCACCAACATAAGTCCGGATGGCAGAATCTGACCCTGAAACACCACAATGCACTTGAACAGTTGACAGCATTTAAAGACTTATTGAGATCCTATTAATGGGGCTTCTGTTTAATTTGCACTTTCAAAGAAGACTGTAGTCTTCGAAAAATTATTATCCATCAAAGACAACCGTATTGAGACATCACAATGAATATTAGTCTGGGGTAATATGTAAATCTGGATGTCATTTGCATGATAATGCAGTCTATCCCACCCCATGCTTCCAACTGACAGCCCAGTAGCAACACGTAAACTGTAAACAATAAAATGGGGCAGAATGCCTCAGCAGGGGTCCTGCAACACGCAACATCGAGAGGAACAAAACATCTCCTGCAGACACAAAGCCATATCCGTTAGTTTAATAGGAACAAAACCAATTCAGGAGCTTTCTGGTCAAAGATCTGACACAATTTCCAAGCTAGTCCTCAGCATTGCTGTCATGATCTACTGTAACTTATATTGTGGTAAGAGCCAAAGAAGTTTAATCAAGTAAAATTATTGAAATCTTTACGGGATCAATAAGAACTTTTTAAAGACTGGCCTTCTTTGTATGTGGAACTAACATTGCATGCTTCAAAAAGTACTCTTTTCAAAACAGTTTTGATAGAGGGATTAGGAACAGGACAGTAGAAACACATAAGCCTTTAATCAATAGGTCACCCGTTAAAATTCGGCTTACAATGGCAGTGTTTGCAAGCGACGGACATCTGTGAGCAGCTTGTGTAAACTGTTAAGGCTTCATCCTGGGTGTCAGAGAAACTAAGATAATTTACCCCAGTTTAATATCAGAGCCCTGAATTCTGTCTCTCAGTCACTGCAGGGGGAAAATTCTCTCTACAATTCATAAGTCATAAGCGGATCCAAAAACTGTGACTGTATTTTGGCTCCACTGAATACTGATCTCACTTGTCCTTCAAATCTAAAGAATGAAAGGGCTGATATACTCTCTTGTCCATTCTCTCATCTTCCAAATCCTTTCTCTAGCCTCGCTTCTTCAAAGAGGCTTTAAACTCCTACAATACAATGTAAATGAAGAGAGGAACTCTACTGAAGTTTCCAGTACCACCGAATATGAGCAGCATGCCTGGAGGAATAACCCCACTGCTCTAAAGGTACCCACCACAAAAAGCAATGCACTCTGAACTAGCATTGAGGTTACATTTCGTTTGGATCACACAACCAATCCGATTGATTTTCCTTATCACTACAGGTAGTGTGAGCAGAAGAGTCAGCAGCTGAAGGCATCTGGAGAATGGCTAGGTCCAGTTCAGCATGGACTGCTGCCTTGGTACTGAGTGGGCTACACCCTCCATAACTGTGTCCTATATGCTGAAGTTCCCAATATATTGACCAGGGAAGATTGTGCACCTCAGGATTGAAACCCTAAACGTAAGGATTATTGGTGAGGAGCTGGTTGGCTGTGCAGAAGTATCTGAGATCCGGCTGGTCTTGAGAGTTAGGCAACTGGACAGAGTTAGAGTCAAACATATTCTTTTACAGTCCATTGTCTTCTCCAGAGAGTTTCCTTTTTTTCAGTGTTTGGAAGGACTGAAAGGGGTCTCTTTGCTTTTAACATGTGTAGAGATGTTTCCACCCACCTTTCATATCATAACCTGCTGGATGTAGTCTTCTTTCCAAAGAAACTTTGGAAACTTGGGTTTTCTTTTTTATTTGGCTTGAGGTCAGTCATGCAGGTTACTGTTCTCCAATAAGAGTTCACTTAAAGATCTTTCTGTTCCTGTCTTTACATCAAACATCATTACAAAAGTCACCATCTAAAATAAAAAATGAACTCAGGCAGCTGCAGCTTGAACCCACCAGATGCTATGGCTTCCCTTCTGACTGAAGAGCAAATGACTTTTTGTCCATGAGAAGGAAGATGGCCCTCTTTCCCACGTGTGTCTATGCTCTAACCATTGGGTTATAATGTGAAGGATGGACATTGTCACTATTCTCAATAGAAAGTGTCTGTATCTCTACTTAATGAAGTGTGTGTCTGAACTGGTAAACTGGTAATCTGAAAACATCTGCCAGTTCAACCGCCTCAGGGGAGGTTGCTGTGAGGGTGGTATCAAAGCAATCAGACAGGAACATCTCTGAGGAGGCACAAAAGTGGAATTCAAGGATCTTCAGAAATGTTTAAATAATCTGAGAAATACCGTGATAGCATAGTATCTTCCAAAACTTCAACTATTCATATGAACAGACAAATATAGGGTTTGAGTCTGAAGTCCTATTCTGTGCATCCAGAGTCTAGATGTAAAGAACCTTAGCAAGTTTTAGAAGGATTTCTCTAGCTGAACGCTGAGAAAAATGCATATCACCTTCACAGCCATGCTTTACCTCTGCTGAATTTCAGTCTGATATATAGAGTTTTGTCACTTTCTGGACAAAATTTGTTTGGATTTTGGTTTGTTTTTTTTTTAATTATGTGAGAAATTCTGAGATTCTGAAAATTGCTGGGGTTTAAAACAGAATATATTTTAAATATTTTGTTTACAGCTTCTGAGATTTTCATGGTGTTCCTGTTGTTTTGGCATTTATATTGCATTTTTTCTGTGTATGCCTGCATGATAGTACGAGACCATCTATAACACATGACAAAGTGGAAGTGAAGGACCCTGGCCTTTTTTTATTATTATTATTTCATGAAACCAAATGTTTGAATACTTTCCCCTGAAAATTTTGACAAATTTGTCACGTTCTTGAAGAAAGTTTCATTTTGTCCAGTCAGCATTCTCCCATGTTCTTTTGGAACACTTTTTCACCAGTTCTAACTAAATTCACATGAGAAAGGTAAAGGCAGCAATATGGCAAACAACGCCTATGATATTTCAGAGAACAACTGCTTGACATTTATATTAGATTTCTGGCCGACTATTACAATACCTTTGATGAGTGAGATCTTGATTTAACTCCACATGGAGGTACGAATGCACCTCCCAGAGCCTGTGAAGATGCAGTGCCAAGGAGAAAGAGCAGATGGTGTTTGCCTTGTCCCTGCCCCCTGTGTATTACCCAAAGGGATGACAGCTTTACACTGCACCTTGGCTCCACAGAAACCTGATGAGTGAAGATCCCATGTGGCTGAACTGAATGAACCCATCTCCTGCTGCTCCTTTCATAAAGGTGTAGAAAACAAGTCGGAGAGATCTCAAGAGACCATGTAATCCATTCCCTGCCCCCAGCCAGCATCAGTAGGTTCATGGTTGACGCAACATAGTTTGGGGGGCTATGTCAGCTGGGTGTGGTTTCATGCACAGTGGGCTGGGGATTAAGGATCAAGAATCTTTCTAACAAGGTGGGATGTTTATAGCCTTCTTTCCCAGATTAGAAGCTAAGCATTCTGGTAGTCAATATTAGAGTTTTGGAGCTGCTGAACATTACAAAAGGCAAGAAATTTCTGAATGACCAAGTAGTACTATGACTGTGATGGCTGTTGATCCAGGGAAGAGGTAGGAGAAATTGCTTCATGAAGATGCTTCAGCTCCTGGCTCTGACTTTCAGATGCATGACTTTCAGATAGTTTCTACTTGCTCTTTGCTGTGCAGAAAAACATTTATTATCAGGATAGGGAGGTGCCAAATAAAATGTAGCCTCCAAATCAATAGTGTAGCTGCAGCTAAGGCTGCTTTGTTGGCTAATGACAGTCTTCCAAATACATGAATGTCTTCTAGAGAGCAATGACTGCAGCAGAAGCCTCTCTCGTGAAGTCACCTGCTTGGGGGAAAGAATTTAGAGACTTGTTGAAGCAGCATCTTGCCAGAGAGAGATATTTTCTTCTTTCTACCTGTTTATGCCATCAGAAGACAGAGCAAAGGCACGATTAAATCAGTCTACTGCAAGTAGATCCTTCTTTCACTAGGGAATATGTAAATTGCAAGTTGCTGGCAAACAATGATTCAGTGCTTAAACCCAGAGTATTTTCCTCTCATAGTGCACCTGGAATTATCAGGAAAAATGTGTTGCTTTCTTGATGCTCTCTCTATAGTACTGAGCAAAAAAATGCTGCTATGCATCAGAAAATACACGAGAAAATGATAATCCACAAAAAAAGGCAACCAACACAATGAATCTGTTAAATATTTTCTCTCAGTTTAAAAAAAAAAAAAAAAAAAGTTGTGTATGCATTATTTAAGGCTCCTCCAAAGATGTCTTTGTCTTTTTCTTTTCTCTTCCTACCTACTGAATGATCAACTTAGGTTTCAAGGAGGTGAAGCTTTAGATTGTGAACATCATCCACCACCTAAGGCAGAGCCTATGTCCCTCTATGGGCAGTCAGGTAAGCAGATCCATGGTCCTGACTGAGGTTGATACTGTCACCTTTGTTGGTTTATGGGGTGATGAGTTCCTGATGGTGCTTCCACTACCCATTTCTTAAAAAGCAATAGTCACTATCGTGTCTAATATGTATGCTCATGCATAAGTGTACTAATTCAGTGGAAGTGGGAATAAGCTTAAAATTGTTATAATAGTCGGTATGAGCTATATTGTGTCTTAAGGCACAGACCTAGACAAGGGCTGGTACATAAACTAAAAAGAACAGGTTGGATTTTATTTCCTTCCCTTCATTTTCTCTTCTTCTCCTCCCCCTAAGGAAAAGCAGAAAAGAAAAAAAAAAAAGTCTAATTGCAAAATTGTCCTCCAGCCCTTTCTTAGTGTCATCACATCTCTGAACAGAAGTAATGAGACATTTTGGCAACACTGGACTCTCTTTCTCCCTAGGCACTCATCCTTCCTAGTTCCCAAGGGCTCCCAGCCTCCTCAGCTCTTTCTAGCTCCCTCAGGTCACTTTCTTCTGCTGCTGCTTCAGATTGCTGTAGACATCTGGGTTGTCTTTCTGGACAAGTGCAACCTGACAAGTCCTTGGCATATTTGCCTACATATGTCACATCTTCATTACCTTAACACTGTTGCAGCTCTCTTTGGGCCTCTCCACCTCCTTTTTTTCCCTGCCTAGCTTGGATATGTATTTATACCTCTCCTTATACTACCATGAAACGGGGGACAGGTTGCAGGGTGAACTCTGCTGGTTTGGCCAGTTTGTGAATACAACACCTGTGAGCGGAGGAAGTGGATTAAAGCCCCCATCTATTACCCACCAGCTTCTATGACAAGGTGACCTGTTTAGTGGATGAGGGAAGAGCTGTGGATGTTTTTTACCCGGACTTTAGCAAGGCCTTTGACACCGCTTCTCATAACATTCTTCTGCAGAAACTGGCTGTCTATGGCCTGGATGGGTGTACACTTCTCTGGATTAAAAACAGGCTGGATGGCCGGGCTCAGAGAGTGGTGGTGAATGGAGTTAAATCCAGCTGGTGGCCGGTCACCAGTGGTGTTCCTCAGGGCTCAGTATTGGGGCCTGTCCTCTTCAACATCTTTATCAATGATCTGGATGAGGGGATTGAGTGCACCCTCAGCAAGTTCGCAGAGGACATGAAGCTGGGAGGTAGTGTGGATCTGCCTGAAGGTCAGGAGGCTCAACAGAGGGTTCTGGACAGGCTGGAGTGATGGACTGAGGCCAGTTGTATGAAATTCAAGAAGGCTGAGTGCCGGGTCCTGCACTTGGGCCACAACAAACCACTGCAGTGTTACAGGCTTGGGGAAGAGTGGTTGGAAAGCTGCTCAGCAGAAAAGGACCTGGGAGTGCTGGTTGACAGCCGATTGAAGATGAGTCAGCAGTGTGCCCAAGTGGCCAAGAAGGCCAACAGCATCCTGGCTTGTATCAACAATAGTGTGGCCAGCAGGACCAGAGCAGGGATTATCCCTCTGTACTGGGCACTGGGGAGGCTGCACCTTGAGTACTGTGTCCAGTTTTGGGCCCCTCACTTCAAGAAGGACATTGAGGGGCTGGAGCATGTCCAGAGAAAGGCAATGAAGCTGGTGAAGGGTTTGGAGAACTTATGAGTAGTGGCTGAGGGAACTGGGATCGTTTAGTCTGGAGAAGGGGAGGCTCAGGGGAGACCTTATTGTTCTCTACAACCATCTGAAAGGAAGTTGTAGTGAGGTGGGGGTCCATCTCTTCTCCCATGTTACAAATGAGAGGATGAGAGGAAATGGCCTTAAGTTGTGTCAGAGAAAATTTAGGTTGGATATCAGTAAAAATTTCTTTACACAGAACGTAATTAAACATTGGAACAGGCTGCCCAGGGAGGTGGTGGAGTCCCCATCCCTGGAAGTGTTTAACAGACGTGTAGATGTGGTGCTGAGGGGCATGGTTTAGGGACCCTGGCAGTGCAGGGTGAACTGTTGGACTCAATGATCTTAAAGGTCTCTTCTAACCAGATGATTCTGTGATTCTGTGATTCTGCAAATGAAGAGCTTAGAATTATTTTTGGCTGCCCAAGTGACACAAAGGGAATTCACTTCTATTCCTTTGCTGGGATATTTGGTATTTTCAGGCACTTGACTGATGGATCTGTTACAAGCCTGCTGACTCTCAGCTCCCCAAATAATCAGTGGAGAAAGAGAAACGAGCACACTAGAGGGAAATATGTATCTATCTTGGGGGTGATGACTTACCCTCTGGAGTTGCTTGTGTTTCCCTGTAGGGAGTTACTGGGAGAAGAGACTCTTTTTGCCTCCAGTCACATGTTGTGGATGTGGGTTCTTGTTTCAGACAACAGACAGGCATGTTACATTGATTTGTTTACTCTTTTTTTATGATAAAAATGATCAGGTACCATGCATCATTCAAAGTTACAGGAATTGCTTTCCTGTTCTCACTATCTGACCTTTTTCATTTGATCATTGTTGATTCTTCCATTTACAAGAAAGAATCAGAAAGTCATGCTAAGGTCAAATACAGTTTATTTTAAAATTTAAGATCCAACACCAAAGGAAGAAAGAAGTTCAACTATTCATCTGTCTTTGAGTGCACTCAGTAGGTCACACTGTTCTTACATCAAACCGAGATATTAAAAAAAAAAAAAAAAAAAAGATTAAGCCTAGAGACTCAGTTATTGCTGATTTCCTGGTCACATCAGTCAGCAACATGGGATTTAAGGTGTCAGAATGACAACAAACAGTTCAATTTGTTCTAACACTGCACCTATACTCGTGTACATATTAGGTGGCTATAAAATCTCAAAGAGGCACCATTTGAAGTGAATGATCTGTGTTAAAAGGGGGCAATTAGTGGGCAAGATGAAATAAGGTACAGTTGTAATTATTTCATATCTTGAAACAAAAAAGGAATGGCTGAGACGTGTTTCACTGTTAAGGAAACGCAAGGCTTCTGAAAAAAAAAAAAAAAGAAACTTTTTAGAACTAATTGCTTGGCTCTAATTAGAGAATGTAACCTTTGGAGGAATAGTGGCTGTTGAAACTCCGATTTTATTTGCATATATTAATATGTACATGACAATTACACCCCCAGAGAAAGTACAGCCTGTGCCCCAAAAGCCTAGTTTTAAATTTAGAAGCAAGAAAGAAATTCTAAACAACTTAAGAACATTTCAGTGCTTCTGTAGACTTAGGATCCATTTTATGAAAACTTTGGAGTGCTGAAATGACAGATTTTAGATGATGTGGAGAAGCATATGTTTATATTCAAACGTTTCTACACAACTATCCATACCATTGATGTCTACACATGTGTAAGTGTGAAAAAAATTATATACATATGTATCTATGTATATATAAATATACAGATATACATGAAAGTTCTCAACATTTAGTCTGCATTTGCAATATATATTGGTAGATATTGGTAAGGGGATTTTCCAATCATACCCAGCAGTAATACAGGGATATAGAAAACCCACCATGGTGGCTACCAAAAAGCTTATAAATGTGGGTAAAGATGAGGGAATTTAGGAAACTTGGTGTTGAGGCTGGGGCACCCCAGACATTAAAATGTCTCTATATCTTTGCTGAAATGTCTGCTAAAGGTCTGGAACATAATTTGGTAAATCTAAACTATTAGCATTGAAACCTTGATTACGTAGATAACAAGCGTAAGAGATTAAATTGTTTATAGAAGGAAGATCAGTGTGTGCTGCAGGTAATCATCCAGGATCCAAAATCCACACTGAAGACAAAGTCTTCCTGCTGATTCTTATCCAGATTTGCCCTATACAAGATTACAGAAAAGACAGGAAACAGTGCAAAAGAATAGTCAAGTAGGTAAAAAAAATCAGGGTCATCATTGTCTTGCTTAATAGAGAGTCTAAGAAATACAGAAAAAGAAATATCTGTGAAACCTTTTCTAGGGAGTTTGGCAACTCCGTTTGGATGGAGCTCTAGAAAATTTATTGCATGGAACAATTTTGGGTTGACTAATGAATGAACAGTGCTTTCCCCAACATATCTGCAAATTCTCTGGTAATTTTATATTCTTATGTCCTTACAGCATTTCAAACTCTTTCACATATCTTCCTCTTGTTTTAGCTAGGTATTCTGGCTGCTGTGGCTCAGGGGTGGAGCAGATCTCTTACTTCCATTAACTGGAGGGCTTGTGGCAGTTCACTGAACACCTAGTCATGCATAGGTTGGGAATGTGTGAGTGTATGCAACAAAGCAAAACATATAAATTAACATTTCAGAAAAATTCAGATTTTCAAAGGAGGAAACCGCAGAAAAGAATAATGATGGCAACAAACACTTCATATTCAGTAATATTAACAAATCCATAATTTGAGCTAATATTTATGTAATTAAAAATCTTTGTCATTTTGAAATACCACTATTAAATCAAATCATGTTATTGCATTGAAATAAACAGCCTAAAAACAAAACCAAACAGAATACTTCATTATTTTTTCTGTAATTTTTACAGTCTGAAGCATTGTATGAAATATAATACACTTACGAACTATTTGTTGCAAAACAAAAATCTACCTAAAAATCTGGAGGGTTCTTGATTCAAAATTCAGCTTTTTCTGGTGCAAACACTTTGAAAAGGCCGTTAAAAAAACCCCAAAGCCCCAAAAAGCAAATAGAAGTGATAGGACTTGTGATAAATGTGTAAATTAACCTTCCAGAACAAAAACTCAGTTACTGTTGCCTATCAGTTATGAGTTATGCTGATTTTCAGCAGAAACACTCTAGATAAACTTCTTGAAGCATTTAGTGCCATTTTATCTTAAAAAAGGTCGCCTTTAGTTTACACATATTTTTTAATATTCAAAGATTCCAATCTCAAGATCTGTGATATCTAGGAAAATATAAACCTTAAAAAACCCTCTACTTTTGAAAAATCAAGGTGCTTTTTTCAACACACAAAAGTGAAACCGAAGTTTGGGTAACTGCATTTGACATCAGCCATTCTCAGTTATAATGATGTCTTAGGGGTCGAGCTTCCGAGCAGAACTCAAGGTCCCCAACGCTCCTTAAATCCCTTATTGATACAGGGGAAAAGGGAAAACAAAACTCAAATCTCGGAATATATGGATGGGAAACTGAAACAAACTTTTAATAAAAACTCTAAAATACTATCATATCACACAACTATATATTAAATGCAAAACAGGAAAAAATACAGTAAGAGTTAAAACACTGCAAAGGGAGGAAAACTACAATTATGGCCAATTGGCCACAGGCCAGGAGATGACGTCACGCCAGGACGGTAGCTCAGAAGATGGCGTCTATCCAAAATGGCGGCGGGCCAAGTGATTAAAAGTTTTTAACAGCTTAGAGAAGTATTTTAACAAGTTCATGGGGAGACCTTTTCCAGTGTCTGTAAAAGAACATTTCAAGGACACTCCTGACCGAAGCAGCTTCAAATGCGGATAAGGAGAAGCCCTCGCGGCCGGAACACGAAGAGGGGTGAGCTTCCCCCGTGTCTGAATCCAGCGGTAGATTCTCGCCGAGTGAAAAATAGCTCCTCTCTTACCCAATACGAGAGAGATGCTGACTGAGTCCCACAACAATTCACACAGAGCTGGGCGCCGATAGACAGAAACAGTTCTGAGTTAGGCCCCGGGGGGTGGGGCAGGCCGCAGGCTTTCGGCCTGGACGGTAGCCAGCCCTCTCGC
Organism: Bucorvus abyssinicus; assembly: GCA_009769605.1. NCBI lineage: Eukaryota > Metazoa > Chordata > Aves > Bucerotiformes > Bucorvidae > Bucorvus > Bucorvus abyssinicus. The sequence continues at coordinate 50,300,940 of CM020024.1, read as the reverse complement.
TGTGGCTCTTTCTCTGAAGCTGTCCGGTGCCCAAAGAGGAGGAGACTCCTCCTGGCTGCAGGTTTTAAGGAGCATCTGTCGGAAGAAATCTTTTGACCTGCACTTTTAGCCAATGTGATGCCGGGTTTATGGAGCTTGTATGAAATAATCCCGATACTCTATTGGGCACATTTCCAAAACAAGGAAGTCTTGGCTCAAACTGGGACATGATGTCACTGAAACATCTTAGCTTAAGTTTCTATACAGGCCAAACTCTGACCATCGCTAACTTTATTTGCACTGCACACCCACTGAAGATCACAGTGAGCCATTGGTGATGCTTGGTCGGGTTTTTTTTTTTCTGTAATCCCGAGGTTTTTCTACTGGATAAGTCTTTTCTTAAGGGAAAAAATAAAAAATATGAATAAAATAACAGGGGAAATTTATGACAGTGCTGTTTCTGACACACAAGTAATGTGTCTTCATATGAAAGCGAATGATTATTCATTTAGTAGTGTAAATGATAGAATGATGTCAGAGTCAGTGTGTGGCATGGGGATCATTCACATCTTGTTACAACCAGTGATTACAGAGGAGTAATTCTGTAGTTCAACAGCATTATTGAGGCTTATTCTCTGTAACAAATGATATCTTTTATTTTATTTTGTGATTATCCAACAGATCACTGAACCATAAAGTGCTGCTGCTCCCAGCTAACAGAAAGAAATACCAGGGCCATGTGTGTCTCATGAAACTGTTACTGCTCTGTATATAATTATCATTTTTCTATCTGCCACTCACAGTGTGCAGATCAGACTCCAGTTACCTCTGATATTTTTTAGATTCTGACAGAGATGGTGGGAGATGGAATTTTTGTAATAATAGATGTAGTGACTAATCATTATTCTCTTCCCCAAGTCACTGTGAAAGATTGCTTTAAAATTAAATTAAAAATTTCAGTCTGACATCTGTGTGATTAGATCCACTTAGGATAACATCTGACTTGCATAAATATGAATAATATAATCTTCATAACAGCAATTTCTATTGTTTACTCACTTACTAAAAATAGTAATATCAATGATCTTTATGCTCAGTGACCATCTCTGACAAGATGCCATATGGATTTTGAACCACAAAACCATTTTCATATGTGTGTGTATATATATAATTTCTAATATGACACATGATGCATTTGATTACACTCCTATTTCTTTCAGCTTACAACATTTATGCTATCTAATCAGAAATGAGTCCTGTAGTTTCAGAACCACTCTGTACACTCTCTCCTAAGAAGTATGCTTAAAGGAATTATTCATTCATGTATGCCTTCACACTAACACATAAAAAAATAATCATTACAGCCAAGCTAAAAGCACACATACCAGTCATCCTTTTCCTAGTAGCAATTACAAAGAACAGAGAAATTCTGGAGTTATTTTATCAACGGTAGCGTTTTGGGTCACACCTATTGCAGAAACTTCTGAATCCCACGACAGTATAATTATTTCCTGTGTAGGCAGCAATACTTAAAAAAACCTTCTGAAAAACATTGTCCAAGAGCAACCCACAAAAGGAAATTAAGTTTCTAAATAAAGGAATAAGAAGCCATTTGAAATAAAAAGACGGGCTCAGCCCCATACTAAGGAAGATTTCTTTAAAGGCTGCAGTGTAGACAATTCTGAATAGGAACAAAATGCACAATTCTTTTTAGCAGAGGTTAGCACATGCAGCCTATTGAAGGATAGGGCAGGAAAGCATATGTTTGGGCCAAGGGTTTCGAGGACCATATGCTGGAAAGGTTATAAAAGATCTGCTCAAAGCTCTGAGCTGTAGGATCTTGGCAATAGAAAGTAGATAAATCTGAAATATTTGTGATTTTATTTGTAAGGAAGAGACAAAGGACCCCTTATGATATCACCTGGGATAATGGATGAGACATGTTTTTTCAGGAGACCATGCTCAGAGCTTCCAGAGAAATGGGAGCAAGCTCAACTGAGCAGCACCTGCACCCTATTTTGGCCTGGGAGAAAAAGAAAAATCAAATTTGCTTGGTTGTGTTAATCTCGAATATGTCCTGGGAACAATTTGTTTCAATTTGTCCAAAGAAGTAAAATCGCAGTGCAACGAGCCAGCTGGAGGGACAGCTTGAGTGAAAACTGAGACGTGACACACTTGAGATGAGTTGGAGGAAGAAGGTACTGTTACAATCTGAAACATGAAGAAAGCTACATAAAAAGATAAAATTCAATGTCTGTAAATTGGGATACAGGAGAAATCTCTACTGTTAATTCTTGCTGCTTTGGTTATTGGACAGCTTCTTTCACTTCCCAGTGCGTGTTTAGTTTGTAGTCATCACAATAAGCAATGTCCATTACCTTAACTAGTTTTTTTTCTCCCCGATATATTTGCAGACAGATTCATCCGTGCACTATCTTCATTCCAAACACGTCAAGATTTTCTGAGAAACTATTCCCCATTCCTAATATTAACCATCTAATGTAAGTGACTAAATTAAGAAGCTGTCCCTCTGTAGTCTCTGTAGCTGCATCCACACTTGCAAAGTAAGAGGGCCAGGGCATGACAGAGATAATGATCGTTAATCTCATCCCTGACACACATTTGCTTTGAGCCAGCTCGCATGGTGAGCAGTACAAGGTTTCGCACAATCCAGGTAGATCTGATTTACCAGTCTAGGTTTAGACAACATGATCACCGGAAAGTAACTGAGGGACATGGTTTAGGGACCCTGGCAGTGCAGGGTGAACAGTTGCACTCGATGATCTCAAAGATCTCTTCCAACCGGATGATTCTGTGATTCTGTGATTCCGTGATTCTGTGAAAGCTGATTTCTCTGCAGGATTATTCTGGTAAATATAAACTAGATGCTATGACTGTGCTCTGAAGGATCCTGCCTCTTCTCACTGGTTAATGACAACAGTGGCATAAAGATAGCATGCTCATTTTTAGGTTGGATGCCAAAGTCAGTGTGTGGATGGAAGTCCTACAGAGGGAGGATGCCATCCAAGCCCAAGAGGCTTCATAATGTAAGGAACAAGAGTAAAGACCAACAGAATTGTATTCTTTAAAAGTTTCTTTTATTGTGAAGGAAGAGAAACATTTCAGATTTTTAAAAATGGTAGATAGTCATCAAAAGTCTTAGCAACAAAGAGGAGTGGAAGTTTGAATCCTCATATCAAAATTTGTCACTATATTAACTAAGCCACATTAATTTTAATGTTCAGGTAAAATTACCTGGCTGATAATGTAGCAAACTGTGTTCTGGATGACACTATCCTCATCTTCATTTAACTGAGTTATATTTGTAAAGGAAATGAAAGATCACTCTATAGATGTTACTGTTTACCTGACAGTGACCCAAGTAACAGGGAACACGTCACATAATCTAGATTTGCAGCTAAAAAAAATTGATTAAAACACACAACCTCTGATGGAGTAAAGGTTGTACATCTAGTGATGAAAATACAGATGATGCCTAAAGGTAACAGAATGTGTTCTGCAAACCAGACTTTGTGAAAAGTGCCATAAAATAGGAACAAAACCATGATACAGTGTTGAGGTTAGAAAGTTGAATGGACTCTTCAGAGGAATAAATACAGCGATTGTGAACTGAGAAGGAATTTGACACCCACACACGGTACTGTTTCTTCCACAAATGAATAGCCTTACTAGTTCTGGTGTGCATATTTGAAAAAAGAAGATTAAAAGTTGAAGAGGATAGGGTTAAGAACCATGAAGATTATATGAAGTCTTGAATAATGTTTTAAAGCATAAAACGATATCTGGAGTTTGAAATCAAGAACTTCCAAACTAGCAGAAAAGCTTCATTTATTTATTTATTTGTTTGTTTATGTATATATGTATGTATGTATGTATGTTACGACATAGGTGTTAAAACTTTGCAAGAAACTATCATGAGAATTCCTGTGCTTCCTTGCTGCAAAATACAAAGACTTGGGAAAGATAAAGTAGTCACACACAATCTATTACCATCAATAGATTGGTAATTAAGTGAAGTTCTGTACAGGTTTTGGAATGGAGAATGAGCTGACCTCTTCATCCCTAAGCTTTATCAAGAAAAAAAAACATTTCAACTAGAGCAGAGAATGTAGGGGAAAAGAGTTTAAGGTTCTTTGTTCTGGAGCAAGGGTTTAGCTGGGTTTTAATACAAATTTTTGGTACAGAAATGTCTAATCAGTCAATCAATCAATAGGGATTTCATCTTTCTAGTTGGGGAACAACAGGTGAATGATCTGATGTTGGCTTAAAATGGAAAGTCAAGCGCTGACATTTGGGACAGACCTAAGAGTGGATTATTAAAAAATCCTTGTGCAGGTTTCTCTAAATCAACAGGCAAATACACTGATGTCACAGAAGAAAAGCTCTTTCAGCATGTGGTTTACCTCCCTATTGCTGATGAATAAGCTACCAGACTTCCAACGTGAGAGAAAAGCCACTGTCTTAACTTGTTCAGCAGATGACCTGAGGAACCTGAACGAACATACGTAAGTTTATGCATCCTGACAAGATGCATCCCAGAGTCCCGAGGGAGTTGGCTGGGGTAGTTGCCAGGCCACTCACCATGATATTTGAAAAGTCCTGGCAGTCCAGTAAAGTCCCTGGCAACTGGAAAAAAAAGAACATGGCACCCATTTCTATAAAGGGTAGAAAGGAGAACCCTGGGAACTACTGACTTGTCAGCCTCACCTCTGCCTGGGACAATCAGGGGACAGATCGTTCTAGAATGTCTGCTAAGGTGCATGGAGGACAGGAGGATGATTTGTGACAGCCAACATGGCTTCACTAAGGGCAAGTCCTACCCCTCCAACCTAGTGGCCTTCTATGATGAAGTGACTGCATTGGTGGACAGGGAAAGAGTTACAGATGTCAACTCTGTGACCCTCTGAAAAGCCTTTTACAGGGTGCCCTGCAACATCCTACTCTCTAAATTGGAGAGATATGGATTTGACAGGTGGAATGTTTGGTGGATAATGAATTGGTTAGATGGTCACATCCAGACTGTAGTGGTCAATGGCTTGATGTCCAGATGGAGATCAGTGACAAGTGGTGTCCCTCAGGGGGCCAGTGCTGTTTAGTATCTTCATCAATGACACAGACAGTGGGATTGAGTGAACCCACAGCAAGTTTGTAGATGTCATCAAGCTGAGTGGTGTGGTTGACAAGCCTGAGGGACAGGATGTCATCCAGAGGGACCTGGACAAGCTGGAGAAGTGGGCCTGTGTGAACCTCATGAGGTTCAACAAGGCCAAGTGTGATGTCCTGCACTTGGGTCGGTGCAATCCATGGTATCAATACAGGCTGGGGCATGATGTGACAGAGAGCAGTCCTGAGGAGAAGGATTTGGGGGTACTGGTGGATGAAAGGCTGGACATGAGCCAATAATGTGTGCTTGCAGTCCACAAAGCCAACTGTATGGCGGGCTGTATCAAAAGCAGCGTGGCCAGCAAGTCAAGGGAGAGGATTCTGCCCCTCTACTCTGCTCTGGTGAGACCTCACCTGGAGTACTATGTCCAGCTCGGGAGTCCTCAGCACAAGGAGAATATGAACCTGTTGGAGAGGAGGAGGCCAGAGGAGGCTACAAAAATGGTCGAAGGGCTGGAGCACTTCTGCTATGAGTACAGAGTGAGAGAGTTGGGGTTGTTCACCCTGGGGAAGAGAAGGCTTCACAGAGACCTTATTGTGGTCTTTCAGTACTTAAAGTGGCCTGTAAGAAAGATGGGAACAGACTTTTTAGCGAGGCCTGTTGTGACCGGACAGGGAGCGATGGATTTAAACTAGAAGAGGGAGATTCAGACTAGAGAGACCGAAGGAACTGTTTCTGCTGGGAGTGGTGAGACATTGGCCCAGGTTGTCCACAGAGGCAGTAGAAGCTCCATCCCTGGACATCTTCCAGGTCAGGTTAGACGGGGCTCTGAGCAACCTGATCTAGTTGAAGATGTTCCTGCTAACTGTAGGTGTGTTGGTCTAGATGACCTTTGAAGGTCCCTCCCAACCCAAAGCATTCTATGGTTCTAGGATTCTAGGACCTCCAATGTCTTCAGGAGACCAAGAGCAGTGGAACTTCCTTATCTCCTGATGATTAAGATGAAGCCTTGATTTCATTGAAGTTATACTAAGGCAATTTTCTGAACTGTTTTTACAGTCAATAAGGGGAGAAAAAAGCATCATTATAGGACAAAGAATCTTGCCTAATCATGGAATCATAGAATGACCTATCTTTGAAAATACCTTGATTTCTTTACTTTTTATCCTACAGTTTTAGTTTGGTTCCAGAAATGGGAAAGATAAAAGACCAGTTTCTTGAGCTGATTTACATCCTGTGATGCTTCAGGGTTTGCAAATTTGAAAAAAATATTGGGTCTAAATCCTTCAGGGTCAAATCAGCAGCCTTTTTTTACCCTGCAAGCCGATACTCGAAAGAATATTGTCTTACAGCTCTGCTATGGCAGGCAATACATAGGGTTCTTTTCCATTTAGCTGTGGAAATGTGTTTAAATTAATCTCTGGTGTGCCTTCATTCATTCCTGTGAGCCACATCAGGCATACAGTTGGCTCAAGGGACCATATTCTCAGTGTCTATGGAATGAGTTCTCTGTCTGTAGTGAAGCTACAGAGATTTACACATTTATTTTTTTTTTAGCCACTGTAGAGCTGCCGAGCACTTTCAGAATAGTTTAAATGAATAACAGAACTATTCTAAAGTCTTCCACACTTAGGTGTTTCTACTCCTATTAAAAATCTACTTCATAGCTGAAATAAGGACCAATGCCAAATTTAACATCATAACAGATGAGGTAGGGAAAGAATTATACCGTCTCCTACAAACACAGAGCCTGAAAAATCAGAACTGACTGAGAATCCACATTTCTAGTGCTGAAAAGGGAATAGTATGGTTTGAAATTTAAATTACTGAAAGAAATTGCAGAAAAAACAGATTTGTTCACCTGCAGTTCTGTCATCTGCCTTTATAATCTAATTTAAAGTGATTAATGGATAGTGAATTGGTTTCCTGAAAGAGCTAATGGAGTAGATATGAATTGTCAGAATTAATAAGAATTGTCCTTTCTTAACGTCAGAGGAAGATATTTTTAAATAGGTACCACTGAGTATAGCTGTACCCTGTGTTTCATTAAATGCAATTTGTGAGACTTTCACAAATGGTCCAAGGTGATCTAGCTCAACTCTTGCTAAAGTTAATGCCACTATCAACAGTTGCGCTGGGACTAGAATTAAAGCAATCGCAATGCCAACATTGTAACCATAAAGGCCATTAATGGAGTTCAATCCTGAGAAAAGGGTTAGTGATGTGTTCCTGAGACAAATCATTCCTTTCCTCAACTTTATTTGCATGGAGAAAAAGCTTCTCCCTAACTTGTTTGCTTGGGGTTTTTTTCTCAGTTTTGAATGCTTACTTGCAAAGTAGTTTTCGTTAAACTAATGCAAGCATTTCTGTGAGTAGCTAAGCATCCATGAAGGAGATCCTTTGGTTCTACAGTTTCAAGACCTGCTTGATCACCATAATACAATCCTGATATTCAAGAATCAAACCTAGCACAAACACTGGAGATTCTGGCTCGAGCGCTCCCCTACAGGTTGAAGGCTGCCAGCCTTTGTCCCCAAAATACTTTTATCAAGTCAGCAAGTCTACATCGATGTAACTAGCAGCCTGCTCAGGGAAACATCCAGAACTCACCTAGAAGATGACCTGAACCACAAATGGCCCTTGTCTGCTGCTGTCTTTGTTCTGATTTTCTGACCCTGGAGTGGAAATAACAATTAAATCCAAGCCAGGGTACATCAAGGCTTTGCTGCTGCTGCTCACCAGACACGCACAAACAAAATCTAAAGCATCCATGCATAACAAAGGTTATTCTTTCAATCTTACAATCATGAATAGCCAAGTAGTACTTGGATGGTCTCTTTCAGAGCATGTAGTTCCCCCACTGGATATAAAGAAGGAATATTATTTGCTGTTTCTTTTTGTGAAATCATTTATATGTATAAATTGCAGCAATACATGGACCAAACTACACCATTTACTAAAAAAATAAAAGCATATGCCAGATGATCCCACTATTATCAGCGCATTTAGCTTTCCCCTAATACTTTGAGTGCTGTCATTAAAACTGAAGCTACAGCAATATTTTAGCCATCTCTGTACCTAGAAGATTTCTCTATTATTTTGTCCATGAACGTTTTCTTTGGATGATTGGTTGACAATATCTAAAGGATAATTTTAGGTCCTGAAGAATTAAACACAGGTCTATTTTTATGAGGTGGGACAGATTGGAAACAGTTTTTTTCCCTTGTTCCAATGAAATTGGAAATGAAAAGAATGTGTGTCATATGAGGGACAAGTGTCATGAAGCCCATCTGAATTATACTTCATACCCCACTTTATAGCCTAATGTTCAACTATACCCATTTTTTCTGGCAGTATTTTGCCCATCAAAAACAAGTTATTGACACTTATGTCTTGGATATAAATCAGATCCGGCAGTAAAAGTAAAGAAGGTGGTTTCAGAGAGAGCTGATGATGGGGCAGAATAATATATTTGTTTTTTTCCTCTAGGATATCACTTTAATATCACCCAGAAACAATGGCAAAAAATAATTTCAATTAAATGGTCTTAAAAATAAGATATAAAGCAAATTCAGGTGATCTCATTCTGTCGTGCATGTCAGAGCAGACACCACAAAACTGAGCAGAAATAGTTTAGATTTAGCTGTCTTAGCATATGTGTACGAGGACTAAGAGTGTGGAAATTGGATTTGCTTCACTGGAGTCAATTAAGAAGGCCTCTCAACAAGGTAGGGTTGAAGTGCATTGACAGGGCACTGGGAATACTTCTAGTATTGATTGGCACTGGCTTGGGTACAAATAAAGCAAAGCATTCTGGTTTCTGACACTCATTTTCTATAACAGAGAAATTACACTAATGGATAAAATGATAATGAAAAAGTGAACGCAGAGGAGTTCTCCATGGAGATATATTCCCTTCAGATGTTAAGCTGTAGCTATGCCCTCATTATAAAAGATTTTGCTGCCTAATATACAGCTCCTACTTTTTTTTCTCCTGTTACACTGACCTGTGGTTATTGCTCTGTCTCCTTAACCTCTCAGAAGTTCCTTGCTTATAAGAGCAGAGCTTAATGAGGTCAGCAGTTCCTGTCACTCTATGGGAGAGCAGTGCCTTAAAGCCCTGCCTTCTCCTGCTACTCAATGTCTTTGATGCTACTTAACAGGGGGAAATGCTCATTCATGTCTGTTCTCCATTTGGAGAGGATGAAACAGTTCTGCTTCATATTAGATCACCCTTTTTCCTCTGAAGCGTGTGTGGAGGTAGGAAGGACTATCAGCTACTCCTTCCCCATCCTCAAGGGAATTAGGATGGAAACCGTACAAATGCCTTCTTTTTTTCTGATCTCTTTGACTTTTATGAGGAGTTGTTTGATGATACTAGTAGCATTGGTGTGTATCTCATATTTCAGTTTTGACCAACACAATGCAAAATTTATTCCATTAGAGTCTTCCTTAATGATGCAACCAATGAACCCAAGTGTTCATCTACATGTCTCCGAGTACAGCCAAATGAAGCTGTATGAAGTCTGTGCTACAAACGTGGCTGCTGCAAGAAGCAAGATCAGAATAATTCCTCCCCAAATAATCTGTCTCCTAATCTCATTAACTGTGGTGGTCTTGCACCCTCTCAAGTCAATTCTTTACTGCTATAATTATAAACGTATTCTTTATTTATGTCATGGCATATTTATTTACATAAACGTTCAATCTCTTTGTTTTCTCTCTGATCCCAAGTTCCAGAGACAAATAATGCATTTTTCCCTTTCACAAATTCATCTCTTTTATATTGAGAGATTTTATAACTTTGTACCCTGTCTTATGCATCCATTATCTTTTGCTGTGAAAATTCTTCCAGCATGCAATCATTTTTGTCACACATCACTTAAACCACTTATTGCACTGAGAACCACAGCCTTTCTCACTCATACCAACTCTGGCACAGGAAAACTATTTACTTCAGTGCCCCACCTCTGCATATTCACCCCTGTAAACAGAAAGACTCAGAATGACTTCTGTGACTACATTTTCATGAGTGGTAATAAGGTATGATGCTCCTAATAGAACACAAACTATAATTTTCCAGAAGTCTTGGAGGGAAGAGGGAACAAGCAGGTGTAATACTAAACCCATTGTAAGATTAAGTTTGTTGACTTTATATGGTATGCTTGAATTAATTAGCAACAAATGAGATTTGATGAATTTGGTAGTCCTATGTCTGTCTTCACTAATCTGCCATAGCACCTGACAGACACCTCACAATGTTTTGTAGTTTTCCTCAAACATGTGTCTAAAGTAAGGTGCTTCAGATATTCTTTAAACATTGCCAATTGCTGTTTTGAGTTGAGGATCTGAGGGCCATAGTGCATAGTGCAGATTATCTGCTCAAGATATCCAGCTTGGCTATGGCAAGCTATATTGACAAAACAGGTGACTATCTCCAGGAAACCATGCCTGTCTATGCATTCTGTTGCTTCAGATACTGACCTGACCCATAGGTTTAGCTTTCTGTCTTGATCTTGGACCTGCTTTGTTGTCATGGCCTTGACTGGTTATTTGGACTCTTGACTGAACCCGGTTATCACCACCACACCTCCTCTATCCACCTTAAAGTGCTGTGTGACTGCCACTGTTGTTGGTGAGGCCACTGTCTCTGCTGGTCTTGCTGTCACCCTGGCTCCTGGATCCTCTTCCCTTGGGAAGCAATGCCTTGATTTTTGATGGCTAGCAGCATAAAATCTAATTGATATGTAGGAAGAGATAGAGAGTCCGGCCTGGTCCAAAGCAATTTCCCCAATGGCACACAAGTCTTTGGCAGCTCATAGACTATCCTCCTCACTTCCCAAATCCAGGGTTAATGTTAGTCAGAGAGGTGAAGATCTTCTTTGGCATAAAGGTTTTTATACTGGCCTTTCTGCCGGGCTTGACCAGGAGCCAGTTGAACTCAATGCTCCAATGACACCAATGAGTTTCAGTCAAAACCTGTAACACAAAAGTAAATAAATGTGAGTGAGCATGCAACAACAAAGGTGATAAGATTGGGAGTAAACTATGGTATCTTTTTGCTTTTTTGTGCATTGTAGGAGTAGAGAGAGATTGTCTTGGATAGAGAGAAAATGAAAAGACAGTAAGGGTAGAGGAAGGAAGGACATAAATACAAAGAAAGAATGAAGAAAAAGCAGATGCGGAAAGTAAGATGATGGCATGAGGATAGAATCTGGAAAGCAAAAGAGCAGGAGAAGATTGGGGAAGGCCAAACCAAAAAGATAATGATAGTTATAGAATTAAAAACGCGTTTATACGAGACAATGGGTGGATTCATCTGACCGCTGTCACAGATAACATAGACACCTACATTTGAGGTACCAATATAGATTTCTTTTACATGAAAAAGAGGGCAAAACCAGACTCCTTATTCATGATTTCTTTCAGGCCAGAGTAGGGATCTTGCACAGGTCAGGCATTCATGTCTTTTTCCAATAGCTGTAAAGCAGCTTTGAGTTAGACCGGAGAAGGACATTCACATTGCAGATGCCTAAAGTTAGAGGGTGGATCTAGTCATACTAATTATTTACCTACTCATATTATTAATATTAAGCTTTTGAAATGTTGGAAACACAGGCAAAATATTAAGGATCTTACAGATAGTATTTTTTCTGATCTGGGTAGATTTTTCTTCTCAGCTTGGTTTGAAGTCCAGAGGCTACAGTGATCATTGGGCTCAATAAAGAGCACTGAAATCAAGAATTCTTAGGGGTTTGGCTTTGGCTTTTGAATAAAGCAGGAGGGATGGCTAGAGGATACATTTATGGTCCCACTGTGCCCCGCATGAGCTACTCTGTGTGCTTTTCCCATTCATCTATAAATACAACAGGATGTGTACATCAGAGAAAGAGAATGACTATTCATATCAAAGAGCAGTTTTGGTCCAAGAACAATCAGGTGTAAAACGTCCATGAGTATATTTATTATGAAAATTTGAAGTAAGCTAAAAACACATCAGAGGAGGCAGGTGTTGGAACAGCTCCGCAGAACAAGTAGCGGGAGAAGAAAACCAGCCCAAAGCCTAATTATTTTTCAGATGGAACTTGGTACATATATTATAGGGATCATAACATACTTCTGCAATAACTAGGGAAGAAGCTTGGAAATCCAGGATATGTCTCAAGACCAATACTCTTAGGTTCATACCCACCTGTCTTTGGAAAGAAAGGTGTCACCTCTGTGGTTTCCAAGGGAGGCAGCATAACTTCCGTTAGCAGCAGGATTCAACCAATTGTGTGAATATTATTTGCAATATTTTTCTTCTCTCCTGTTCCCACATGGATAAGTCTGCTTTTTCAGACCCCAGGGGGAAAAAAAAGAAAAAAAAAGAAAAAAAGAAAGAAAAAAAAATCTCTACCCAATAGGGACATCTCTCATTCTTTCTTCTGATGTTTGGTTGCTAATTTGCACTTTTCATTCACCCAGAAGCAAAAGCCTGTCTGACACGAAATAAAACAAGATGCTTCAAGTGCTGTTTGCTTCTGTAGGAAGAAAATAATTTTTGAAAATAAAATGTACTCACCAAACAACCCACCAATGCCCACTGACATTCTCCATGGTGTGTCTGACAGAGGCAAAATGTAGCACAACGCAGAACAAAGAGGCACTTTATATGCTTAGCAGAAATCCTTAAAAGTCTTTTTTCTTTTCAGTGTTTTTCTGGGAAATTATCATAGTTATAATTTAAAAAAAAAAAAAAAAGCCCATGCAAATACTGAGAACTATTAGTTGTAAAGGTGGGGAAAGGAGGGGCTGAAATTAAAATAGCTTTTCCCCTTGTATTTCTTGAAATAAATAAAAGTATCTTCTACCCTTTATCCTTTCTTTCCAGTTACAGAATTATTCCTCATTTGACAGATAGTAGCCATGAAATAATTTTGAGTTTTGTTTTGGGGGTTTTTTAAGCAGCAGTTTGGAATCTTTGTTTTCAGAGAAGAGGCCCACTAGGCACAATTTGGGACTTGTTATTAAAGAGAAACTAACATCCCCCAAAGATTTTCAAACACTTCGTGCCAGAACGTGATATTTTAAAGCATTTCCCATTTCACATAATTGGATGCACGTGGCTTAGCAAGAGAACGACAGTTTCAGCAAATACAAGAATTAATGCAATTTATTCGAGATGGTCTCGCAGGAGAGATATAGATTTTATGCATAATTCTGAGAAAGATAAAAAATGTTGAAATCAGTTAGGACTTCTGCATATTGCTTCAAGACCACTGACCTAAGCTAAGGTGGTTATTATAGACAAGGATGGAATTTAGAAAAAGTTGTCAAATTAGCATTCATCTTGGATCTCAAAATGAGCACAATTATCATCACTGGGAATATGAGTTCCATCCTTACACTTTCTTGGGATGCTTAGTCAAATAATTAGTAAAACTTTTTCTAATGTTTGCATAATAATGAAAAAAATACATATTCCAGGGGAAAAAAAAAAAAACCAAACACACCACAGCTGAAATGTCAAAATTCAGTCCTTTAAAATGGTTACAAATTACATCCATTTAAGACACGTTAGTATGACATTTGTTGAAGTGATTTTATATTTAAAATCTGCTTTTCATAAATTTTGGACTCTGAGGTTAAACCACTGTTTGACGCAATCATTGAGGCCTTTGGAGCAAGAAAAGGAGGTTGCTTGGATTTGTAATAATCATTATACATCCTGATTGCTATGTCCAATGAGTATCTCCTGCATATTTTCTGTTTTCTCCCTTGAAAATTACTATAGGACAAAGAAGTACTATCTTTTTTCTTTTTAAACAGGGGGAAACAGAAGCATGGATTATAGATATGGCTTCCTGTTGTTAATGTCAATAAGTTTCACTGTTTATTTCAAGAGAACCAGGACTACTACTTTTTTTTTTTTTTTGTCAATTGTAGACATCTTAACCTATGCTGCTATTTTGATATTTTGATTGAAAACCAAGGATTTTAACCACACAAACGTTTTTTTCTCTTTACTGTGAGATACAGTTAGCCTATATTACACGACCGCCATGCCAACTGAAAAGAGTTCATTTCTATGAGGTTTGAGGAAAAACTATGCCTTCTGTTGAGCTGTGTACAAAACTACATTACAAGGAACTGATATTGACAGATTGTGGTAATTTTAAACATGATATTTTAAGTCACTTTCAACTACAAGTTAAATAATGGAATATTTCATGATTTATTTTATATTAGTCATCATTTTACTTGAGTCCTTTTACAAATAAGATTGTGGTAACAAGGGATTTTTCACTAGCACAAAGATAGTATTTTAAATGCTTTTCCTGGGAAAAAAGATGGCATCTTTCTCATCTGAATTTCAATCCCAGTTACATCATTATCAGTCTACAGGGTTTGAAATGAACTTAGCATGGTTTTATGACCTTGTTATGAGGAGAAGTCATTCACTGGGGAAATTCAGAAAAAGAGAGGACCTCAGACAGTGAAACAAAAAAGACACTGGGTTTGTGTGGGTCTCCTGTGCAGAACTGTGAACCAGAAATACTGGATAAACATTTCTAATGTCTCCCCAACTCATATAAAGAGATATTTTCTGGGTGTTTTGCCTTTGGCGAGGAGGACATTTGGACCCTTTAAGTGTTATATCCATACTGATGTAAGCAGAAAGTTTTCTCAATGAAAAAATTTTCAAGAAAATGGCATAATTCCAACAGACAGCTCTAGCAAATTGCTCCATTAATGTAGGAGCAAGAAAAACTGTTTTGATATATATATTTTTAATCTATATCCCAGCACACTGTAAACTGGAAAAATGTACGCACTGTAAAAATTCCTTTTCTTTTCAGACTCCTTCTTCCCACCATTTCTTCAGTTCCACCCTTGTTCTTCTAGTTCCTCCTCACAAAACCCTCACCATCTTCCTCTGGCTGGAAATTACTGGGCAAGGTAAAAGGCAGCACATGCAATGATATTTTCTAGTTCCAGCTAAAAGCGTGCTAGTTGACCAGCAACAAGGTTAAGCAGAAGAGATGGCTGCTGAACTCACATCAAAACCTTCTCTGAAATTAGGGCATTAATTTGGGTGTCTTTCTTTCAGCCAGTTTTCAGGACATTTGTAGTGACTCTACATTTTCAAGAACGTATGTTTCTGCCGCTTTGGTCAAAATTGTCTGATGACTTCACAAACTGTTTTGCAGAGAGAAGGATGCAAATGGGGGAGAAGTTTAGATAGGCAGACAGATGGAGACTGTGATCCTGTAAAACTTATTTCTTTATAAAACACACAAATCCCCAAAATATTATAAAAATCATAATAATTAGAAGGTTGGGACACTGCTTAACAAAATTGTTTTATGGTAATACAGAGATATTTGGATGTTTCAACCCTACACAGCCCATTTAGATCCAAATGAATATCTTAAATTACCCTGTTAGTAGAGCTTTCATGACTGAATGGGCAAATTTCACCTGATGCAAATATTTACATAAGTAAAATTGTCTACATTTACCATAGAATTCAAAAAGAACACAAGCCACAATAGTTAGTATTTTCATGTCTTTTCTTATGCTGGCAAGACTTTTAGATTTTTTTAAGTGTCCACTCAGCAGCCGTTTTTTTTTTCTATACTTATTACAAATATATACAGAAATATTACAAATATATACAGAAACTTCTTTAATGTTTGCTTTTCTCCAACACAGATACAAACATGTATAAAATACGTGTGTATAAAAGAATCACATACATGTTTATTACACAGAAATCTGCCTGGACATGAATCCTCAGTCATTTCACAGCATCCCTGACACTTGACTCCTTGCTTGGATTATGAGATTCTTCAGAAGACAGAAATAAATAACAGATCTCTTATAAGAACAAAGGCTGAAGTGAATATATTTAAAAGCTGCACTGTGTTTTGATGTTATTATAGCAATCAAAGTCAGAAAATCACAGTAACCAAGTAATAAAGAATGACTTCAAAGCCTAAACTGTCTAATGCTGATATGACAACTGCAGTAGTTCATCTGTATTTATGCAATATATATTATATACACATATATATTTATATTACACACAAAAGTGTATCATATACGATCGTGGTTAAAAAATAGAAAAAAGACATCAGGACATAAACAGTAACCTACATTTGGTGTTGTGATACATTAAAGATATGTGTGTGTGTACGTGTATACACGTATATATGCAATTATAGATCTGCAGGTCTAGAACATCAGTCTGTTGTTGAAAATTCATCTTTGTCACTTCATTCACTCTTCCGCACTTTTATAGTGATGAGTCATTTCTTAGCCTTGCAATCTGCTGCTGAAAGCTCTGGAAGTCATCTGAATTTCACTCAAACATTGACAAGATGTTTGAGATTGGTGTTGGGCTGGAGAACGAG
Source organism: Bucorvus abyssinicus (assembly GCA_009769605.1). Lineage (NCBI taxonomy): Eukaryota > Metazoa > Chordata > Aves > Bucerotiformes > Bucorvidae > Bucorvus > Bucorvus abyssinicus. The sequence goes on along the minus strand of CM020024.1, from coordinate 50,284,437 downwards.
GAATTCTGAGATCTTTAGCAGTTGGTTGCCAGTTTCTCCTTTGTAACTGAGAGAACAAACTTTCTCAGCATACCAGTTCTTCAGGATAAGGGTATCAGTTTAGCATACTTATTTATCTGCAGCCATGAAGCCTGACATTGGTGGTGGCTTCATCCAATGCTAATATTACTGCTATCAAAATATTTCCCTTGGATAATGAGTGATTTTTTTTTCTTTGTTGTGAAAGACTGTGAACATTTATGATTGTTACACTAATTTATGACAATAAAAGAAAATTTTCTAAAATGTGGAAAGCAATTAAGTTAAAGTCACTGTCATTAAAAGTGTTTCCTGATTATTAGCATTGTCTCATTTCTGAATTGTGCCATTTCCTGCAACTGGGTACTGAGCCTTGAATCAGTTGGAAGATTTGCAGGTTACAACGACCCCAAAGGCAGTAGCTGGATAATACATTGGCTTCAGCAGAAAAGCCAGATGGTGGATCTCCTGTTCTCCCAAAGCACACCTGCATAGTACAGTAATCACTCATTCAGTTGTTCTTATCCAGATGCTTGTGAGACCGTTCAGTGAACTTACCAGTATCCGTTGATAAAATTGAGATATCATCTTGAACTAATGTAAAGGTTAGGGCAGACGGAGCGGAGGAATTAAATGCTGGACATGATTTAAAGAAATCTTGAGTATCAAAGGGCCAAAATAATGTTCTCAATACATCTGTGTCCTTCAGACTGAGATTTGGGCAATAGGACAAACTGCCTTTCTATCAGATATTCCACATAAAAAGGTTAAAAGTTATAAGAAATGCGTGAGTTCTTCTAGCAAACTGTACAAAAGTGGGAATGGCAGAGTTGTGCTTTCTCCCAAGATGACATGTGACATTGCAAGGCTTAGGCAAGGGAAATGCAGACTCCAAATTGCTCTTGTGTCAAAAACTATTTTGATTGCTGATGTGTCACTCCAGATGTATTACTAATTTATTTTCCTATTAATTGGGGGCAAAGCACTGACAGCTTTTCACTATTAGTTCAATCATTGTTTTATTAAATTAATAGCAATTAAGTACTTTCCAGCTTCCTGATGACTGTTAGACCCAGATATCTATGACAGGTCATTAGTTGTAGAGAAGAATGGTCAGGCACTAATATTAAGCAATGAGATTGCTTATTCATACACTGCAGAGTTTAGAATTAATAATCATGATAAATTGAGTCTCATGAATAATTCATAGAGAAAAATCCAAAACAATTTGCTATAGTTGCCAGAAGAGATGTATTTTTAAGAAACAAGGGCCAAATCTGCCTTTGCTTCACCTGGGTGTAATAATTGGGAACAGAGCCATTTGCTGGCAGACAGAGGCAAAGACAGAGGCTTGGGAAAAAGTGCGTGCTGAAAGAAATTTGGGATGAGAGTAAGCAGCAAAGATGTTACATTCTTGCCATGTGCTATATCAGAAAATAAATAAATAACATAGACCGGTGTGATTTTGGAGGCATTAAATGAAAGAGCCAGAGGAGATTAGTATGCTGCTCTTAAGTACTTATGGGAACACACCTGAGATACCTGCTTGAGGCCTGCACTCCTTGGGAAAAAAAAATAGAAATCCCAAGAAAAATGAGTGTAGAATGGCTTATTAGACACTGACGGAAAAGCAGTTATTTGGAGATGATGTAAACATGGAATAATTCGGAAGACAGGGACATTTTTAAAGAAAAAGGTATGATTTTCTTGAATAAAATTATTTATTGATGAATGTGCTCATGGTTGTCGGGAGCCAGAGCCTCTTGAGTTTATCAATGCTGTCTACAGTTTTGTGCATGAGGACTGCACATTGCCTCAGCTGCTTCCATGGGAAGATGAGACCCTACAGAAAAGGAAAAGAAATAGAAGTGTGCTATAGTTTGCCTATCTACGGAAAAAAGGTTGTAATTCTGTTCCAAAATCTTAATTGATGACTTCCTGAGATTCTCTCTGTTGTATTTTCATCTGTGTAAAATGGGCATAGTCATAGTTGTCTTTCTGCAGCGTCCTGGGAGCTGTAAACTAAATACATCCACTGGACCTGTGAACCGCATTGGTGTTGCTCAGGTATGATTTGACTCCACCCCGGCAGCTGAACACTTCTGGGCTCATGGTGGGACAAAGGCTGCAAACTCACATAGTCTTGCCCCTTGGAAGAAGCTGATCAAACAAGGACTGGGGTCACAGGATGGGTAGCCTAGCCCTGTTCTGCAACGGAGCTATAGGACCCTTGGGAAATCATCATCATCTCCTGCTTGTGAGCTCTGACTTCCCATCTTATTGAGGCCTTCCGGCTCTGAGCTGTGTTGGTGGAAGGCTCGTGAGTGCAAAATACTGAATGGTTGAGTTAGGTAGAAACACAGATAAAATAGCTACATATAATATTTGGGGGTGATCAGAAGAAAAAAATATTTAGGAGGGAGAGGGAAAACAAATGAGTAGGAAACAAAAGAAAACTTAAACACGGGTGAGACATTTGATCAAAAGTGTTTGTCCTAATAAAAAATTGCTGTATTTTGAATTGGGGAAAAAACTTTTGAAAATATGCTGTCAGGGTCTTCTTGTATATTCAGTGGCATGAAGAATTAAAATCTCACTCTGACTTTGAGAAGAACTCAGAAGTCAGACAGCTGTCCTCTTGCACTGGTATCTAAATGGAGCACCTAAGCAGGTGACCTGAGCACCCTCTTGCCTTTCATGAGCAAGCAAACCGATACACGCCGTTCAGTATTTCAGAGACAAGCAAGACCAGTTTACTTCTTTTTCTCCAGTGAAACCAATTAAGACACTTCCCCAGTCAGAAACAAATCAGCACAACACCTGGGTGGGTTGCAAAAACATTTTCTAAACACTGCTGTCACAACGCCTTCACTATTCATTTGTGTATTAAGCTCCTAATTTTGAGTGCTAGCAAGAGGTTTCTCAAAGTTCACATAGTGTAATTGTTACCTAAGGCTGGGAGATTCTGCTCTGCTTTCTAGGTTATTTAGCTGCAGATAATTTATGAGATTGCTGAGGAGGTTGAAAAATTATTTCACCTCTCAGTTGTTCATGCTTGCACTGGTTTTACAACAGATGGGAGAGAATTTTGCAGTCGTGAATGTTTGATTCATGCCGGTCGGCTGCCTCCCATCACTCAATGAAGACAAAAGCCAGAAGGCTGGAAAGAAGCTTTGGTGTTTATTTTAGAGTGTTGGAGCAGGTTTGACATATATATATATGTATATATCAATAGTTTTAAAACACAAAAGTGATTATTTCAGTGCTTTGTCTGCTTTTCTAATTTATATGAGGTAGCAATAGTGAAGCTGCACAGGGTATCACAGAGCTGCATAGACCTACAGTAAGTGAACTAAGCAGTATCAGTGGTTTTGGAGTTACCTGTATAAGAATATCCAACACTGATTCCTAGATTTGCCAGTGACTTATCTCATTTTGGATATTTTTCTTAAGGCCTACTATTATAATGGTCTACAAATGCCAAGCGATGTCCCATGACTAAGACTGCATAGAAATACATATACTGTCATTAGAGAGTCTTTTGGAAGTAAGGACATCACAGTCAGCTAGATCTGGGTTTTAGTCCCTTCTCTGGTGAATAATTTCTGACGCTGGTCAGCTCACTCAGGACCAGAAATTGCTTCGTCTATGTTGTTGTGTCTTTGTCGCAGATGCATCCTCGCTGTCCTTATGCACCTGACTAACCGAATGGTTTCAAGTTATAGCTGAACTTATCTCATGACTAACTCCTCTAAAGGGGAAGATCTGCCCTCAGCCCCGCTTTGCCTCAGCCACATAGTTTACCTGAGCCCTTTTTCAGTGTGAATATAATGCTCGCTGTTGGGTTTTGGAGATTTGAGAGGCATGCTTTTATCTTCGTTAGGCTTAAATTTCTGAGCTTTAGCTTCTAGAAGTGATTTGTTGAGGGAAGGGAGATGATCAGGAGAGTGGCACACACAATACAAGGGAAGCATTTAACCAGAGGCAGGAGCTAAAGGAAGAAGAAGATGCAATTGGTGTTATTGATATAATTGTCTTACCTACAACATGAAAACTCTGAATTACCTGATTTAGGAGTTCAGTCAGCAAAACTCCCTTTCTTTTGGTGGTGATACACAAGCACCTTTGAAAGAGGTGATTTGGCTCTCAGATGGGCAAGAGCTTCTTTTCCTCACTGATTCCCAGGCAGCCCAACAGTTTAGTGAGGTTAGTTAACTTCTGGGAAACTAAAGCAAGATGAGTTGAACCCTAAACCAAACACTTCAGTTGAAAGCCTGACAGGAGGTGGGATCTGGGCCCTTGCCACTAATGGAAAGTTGAAAGGAGAGTGGAAGCTGTTAAGAAAAAGGCATTATTATCTGCCTCCAGGATATTTCATGAATGCAGTTGCATTATGAGTAGACAGTAAAACCTATTTTTGGAGTGAGACTGGTAACTGTATCCAAAGTGATTATACACTGAATTGCTGATAAGTTGAAAGCTCCATTTCATCTTTCAGAAGGAATAAAAAATATAAAAAAAAAGCTAAATTGCCTCTAAGGAGCCTTTCAGGTAAGCTAGGCAATGGAACACACTGGGAAGGGACTGGGTTTAGATATAATTAGGGTTTCTAATCGCTTGGTGGCATCAGACCCTAGGGAATGTTGTGCCAACACACATATTTAAGAGACTTCAGGCATATCTAGAGCAAGGACAAAATTGAACATGACTCATGTAAATGTCAATAACATCAGAATACTGAATTCAAGAGATTACAGAGGCATTTGGGTGTTCAAATCTCTTTTTGAAATGAACTTCTGGCCTTTCTGTGCCACAGTTCACCATCTGAAAAATGGAGATAAAAAATGTCTTCCCATGTTGAAGAAGAGCTGAAAACCACAATGACAGTAAAATCCAAATCCTTCTGTAATAAGGAGTGGCAGAGGAAGAAATGGAAAACTTTTATATCTATCTATTTATCTGTCTAATAGCTGTATTTCAATAAGTGGTCAGAATTTGCAGTTTCCTTTATGATATCTGAGAATCCTGTCTACTGGGATCTTGCAAAAACTTTCTCCTTAATGCCTCTGTATCTTATTTCCCCATTTATAAAACAGAGATTGTAAAACTTATTTTGTCTGGCTGAGCTGATCAGATGGAAAGGACTTCAGGGCAGGGACCATCTTTTATCAGAGAAGAGTATCATACAGGAAAGGTAATAAAAAAGTATCCATCCAAATTGTTTTTAATAGAAAATTGTGTTTTCAACAGAGGATACGGGCTTACGAATCAATTACTATATATTGTAGAAAAGATAATGTATCCCTTGCCCAACATCCCCTGGAGGCTCAGTTCTATGGTTACTTGATGTGAGATAAGGTAAGTTATGTATTGTCATTTCTGCTACTCAGTTTCTCTGTTGCATTTAATGAGTATGTAAAAAGCCTCCTTTTGGTACCGTTGCGAGTCTTCATTCATGCTTGCAAACACCTTGAGCTCCTCTAACGATGGCTGAAAAACTTGATTATTCTGCCAAGCAAACAATAAAAAGTTGGGGAGTAGGAATCTCCACCTCTCCCTTTAAACACATTTGACTTACAAGCTCTTCAACTTTCAAACAAGATTAGCATTATCAATAAATCACTGGGTTCACAGATGAGAAACACGACAGAATGCCTTGTTGCCGAGGCATATATAATGACAATAGGTGCCTTAGCAACAGTTATAACTGCGCTGCAACAGATTGTGCCCTAAAGCAGAAAATATCCTGCACACTGGAGGTTATTCAGGTATAGAAAAAAATTAAAAAGTTTTGTTATCATTGTTAGCGTTTTCAGGGTAGAGAGAGAAAAAGAGCACAAGCAGGAAGGGTGGGACAGGGGGAAGGGGGAAAGGAGTGGGGAGAAATTGCAAAGCGCTCTAGTTTTAAGGCAGCTCAACCAGCTGTCAGGTAGCCAGGCAGAACAAAGTGGAGCACATTTTGGGAGAAAAGCATCTCTGTTCATAACCACGAGGGCATCCACGGGTTGAGTCCTCTTGCACACTGCAGAGCCTTGACAACACATCTTGTCCTGCGAGTCCCATGCTCAGTTTTCTGACAGCTCGCTCTCTTTTTCTCACGCATCCTCCCTGTGGGCCAGGGCTTACCTAGTTCTCTGGCTTGCTCCATCCGAAATCAATGAGACCCTCAACGTCTGTGTGCCAGGCATGCTCTGAAAGGCTGATTTGCCACCAGTTTTACTGGGGCAGATCCAGGGAGTGACACAGGAGGAAAAGAGGAGACAAAAAAAGAAAAAAATTAAAACCTCAGAAACATTCACCTGATTATTCGTATAGAACAAGACCAGCTCACAAACAGCCTACTGTAAGATTGCAAAAGGTAGACAGACTCTTGAGAAACATTTAAACGTGACACATTGATGTTTGTCAACAAAAGATGGTGACATTTCAGTTCAAATTAGGAGCTGGTACCAGTAAATGGCCAGGGCTGGAATCAGTGGCCAGGGCTGCAGGAGGCTTTGAAGGGTAAAAGTAGGGAACAAAATGTGGACTGTGGGATGTCATAGAATCATTCAGGTTGGAAAAGACCTTTAAGATCATCAAGTTCAACCACTAACCTAATACTGCCAAGTCTACCACTAAACCATGTCCCTAAGTGCCATATCTACATTATTTTTAAATACTTTAAGGAATCCTGACTCCACCACTTAGCTGTCCCTTCTACTTAACTGCCAATTCACTTTGATTTAAAGATAATTGTGATGCAGTGGGATAATAATTAGTATCTGTATGTTTAAAGCAGCTCTTCCTTCCCAGTCCCATAAGTCTGTGCTGGGTTCAGAGGTGGATCACGAGTAACTTCTGCACTAAGGACCATTAGCTCTCTATGTTTTAATGAAACCCATCACAACATACAGACCCAGACAACATACTTTTCTACTATTAAAGCAGAATTAACAGCAGTTTCAGAAGGGTAAATCTCCTTGAAATACATTGTCACTGTGTTCTAGCACCTTCTTTTTTATTTTTTTTTTTCCCCCCCCAGGTAAGGAAATAGAGATATCTCTAAATACCTACAAGACATAGTACGGCCAAGAGTTTCAGGGTCCCATTCCTAGGTTTCTCCTTGTTTTGGAGAAAGTTATTTCACATGGATTCTTCCTAGGATTGTTCATCTACTTCCTTCCTCTGTGACTTCAGTGAATACATCGTTCAAGCTGAGCATCAATTTTGCAGATTATCATCAGGTTTATATTTCACACTTTCTTTGGGGTTTCAGCACCAAAACGGGGCAGGAGGAGATTGCTGTTACTTAATTCTGAGCCTGGAAAGAGAGAGAACGTTTCAAACTACCTCATCTTCTAAAACATTTCCAGGGTTGTTCAATGGCACAGGCAACCTGTAGGTCCTTCCTGTGTTGGCGGTTGTCTGTGATGAGCCAGCCAGCCAGCATCACTGCTCAAGGATGAATTTCCACGGTGAGAGGTGATGACACGGATCTGGGTATCACTGGCATAATAATAATAGCTTCCACCAGGCTGCTGTATTAATTCTTCAAGTGGCATCACACAGAAAGAGCAAAGCTAACAAAGATAATTCCTCTGGGACCAGGGACCCTCAGGGCAAACGAGAAAATACCCTAATCTCTGCTTTGGCATCCTGCACTGCCTGGTCTCCACGGCTCTGTGCTGTTCCAAGCCATTTTCTCATCACATAGCATGGCAGAAAAAGCAGCTGGAGATGGTGGAAATGGCTGAATGTGCTAGGAGAGAGAATCAATCCTGGTATGAGGTTTGCAGTTTGGTTTTGGATAGCAGCTTTTCTTGACTAATGCCCAGAACAGAAACGGAATCCCAAAATGCTGTTGGCACAAATGGCACGGGCTCCTCAAACCATATCATCTTTCAAAACCAGAATTCCTGCACTGCTCATGTGCTGAATCAATCCGGTATTTTTCAAAACTTGGAAGAAATCTTTGTCTTCACCCCCTCCAGCTAGCCTGATTAGGGACCACAGATAGCCCCTTTGCCTTCGTTCCCCTGACTCAGCCTCAGACCTACTGCAGAGCTCAGTGAAGACAATGGATCTGCTTTAGACATTCTTGGCAGATCAGAATGAAGACCCTGAATCACTCTTTAAAATTCATTGGTAATATGTTGCATGGCCACCTTTTGAAGGAGATGAGTCTCTAGCTTGATCTCATAACTGCAGAAGTTATAGGTCCATATTTGCATGCAAGGATGAAGTAGGTACTTTAAATACTGTGAAATGAGTGCAAGAGAAACACCCTGTTTTGCTTCATCCACATAGTGATTTTATGCACATTTGAGTAATATTTCTTTTCATTATGGACATATTTTCTGAAGAGAAAGGGGTTTGTCCATCAAAAGGCTTTCCTAACAAGGATCAAAAGTTCCCACCATAAGTTACTACGTATATTTCTAGAGCAATAACATGCAAATTTTGTTCCAAAAACCATTTCAAACAGTTTTAAGCAAAGTGACTGTAAAAAGATAAATTATTAGGTCATTATTACCGGTCAGAGCTGCAGCTCTACATTGGACATGACTAATGTCTAAAAGGGTAGAAACCATCTGGAAATCGTCCCCACTGAAAAGACTTTTTGTCTTAGAATGGAAGCTGGCTTTAGGTTTGCCTGAGTTATCAGCTTTAAAATAAGCAGAAAGGGTCAGATTGTGAACCCGTCTTTCTTTTCTCTAGTTATTTGCATAAAAAGTCCCACTTGCTTCAGACTGCTCATTTCACTACCTTTTCATCAAGCTGAAATATGGGCTTGTAGACCACTAATTATATGCGAGTGTATCATAAGGTTTTCATTTTTTCTTTTTTAGGTTATTCAATTTTTCCAACCATAAATCATTAACAAGTTTAATCAGGCCCTATTGCATTTAATGCTTTTAAAACAGATTATTTTTAAAATAGCATCTTCTAATTCTTTCTTTCTGGGAAGAGCCTTGTTTTTGTTTATTTGCTTCTAGGAAACTGAGATTCTTAAACTATTACTTGATTTTAAGAGCTGAGTCCTTAAGGAAAATATCAGTATTACAAACTAATGGTAATACTATGGCAATTGACTACCTTGGGTCAAAACACTAATCCAAGTCCAAAGCTAAGGACAGGTGCATGCAGAAAATTGCAGACTGCAGGCTCTGCCTATTTTTGACAATCTTGGAGCAACACCTGGCCCTTGGAGTAGCCCTATAGACTACTCCAAAAGCAGAACGTTAACCACTGAAAAGATGAGTTGATTAAGGCATACAAGATGAGCAATGGCTAGACTCTTTCCTGGGAAACTGGTGCTTACTATATTCAAAACTGATCCTTCTCTTTTCAGACCAAATTATGCTCCAGTTAGAAACTTAGTGGTGGTTTTCTGTCATTAACAGTCCTGCAGGAACTTACTGAGTTGACTGCTTTGAAGGATGTATATTTTTTTTTTCCCCAGAAAACTTCTAACTTAATCAAACCAAAACACATTTTCATTCGTCCTTTAGAAAGGTTTCTTCAATGTTTTTTCTATGCCAAATTCAGCCTCTAGCCATTTCTATCTAGAACTGTTTAATTAAGCATTTCAGGGTTGGAGGTTTTGGGTGGTTTTTTAATTACATGAAAAAGTTTTGCTCTTCTGGTTTTTTCCCTGATGTGAGTATACACCAAGCCAGTAGAAAAATTTTACGTTAAACTCTCCAGAAATCAGACACAAAGCGAGCAAAGCCAAATTCAGTTTACATCAACAGAGACTTAGTTTTCTCTGCAAGAGGGAAACAGAGTTTAGTTACGAGGTTCTGCAACATAAATCACTGAACAATGATCCAGGTTATCTATTTGCATAATCTGCCAGTACTCTATTAGCAGTATGAAGCTGTGCCAATTTATAGTGATTAGAGAATGAAACGGGATGGCATTGCATTAAGAAATGCTACACGGTTCTTGGTAAGGTGCAGCAAAAACATGTCCCACAGAATAGATGTTTACCATTTGATGTTTCCACCAGCTACTAGTGCTCCGAATTTCAAACTAAACCTGAAAAGAGTAACTTGGGTTGTTGTTTGTTATGTATTCGTTTTCACTTCTCTAAATTTAGACTTAAATATTAATGAAGGAAAGATTAAAAAAAAAAAAAAAGCAAATCCCATAAAACCCCTCCAGCCATGCTGTGGGAATCCATCATTTTCTAGCTAGTGGCAATACAAATAATGTAATGTCTTTTTCCTCCTCATTTTTAAGGATAGTTAGAGATACCTGAACTACCTGGAAAGTAAGTAAATAAAAACAATGGAATATTCAGCTGCTTGCATATTCTTGGCACACGGATGGAGCACATTTCTTCCTGATTAGAACGGCAAGAGCTGTCTGTCATTTCTGCCAAGCTCCATCTCCAATGCTCAGCACGGAAAACATTCCCTTTTGATGCTTCCTTGGCCATAACTCAATCTTTCTAGTAGCAACAAGAGTTTCATAAAGGAATGTTTTTCAGTTTGCTGCTGAAATAACAAGCCTGAGGAAAAGTATTAGGCTGTGCTGAGTGAAAAAGAAATTTCTTGTTGGATTTGAAATGATGATTTAACCCCAGTCTATTTTGGTTAGCTCATTTCGGTTTTATCATTTTTTTCAGACTAAGTTTTCTTTTGTAGGTGGATGTTTTCAATTAAATATTGCCTCAATTTTATTTTGAAAATACTGAAACATCTTTCTGCTTTTCCAAAATGAAGCCTATCATTAAAAAGCTCAGTGAATGCTCTTCTTATCTTTAGCATTTATCTCAGTTTAGGGGGCTAAAAGTAGTCCTTATTTATCTGTGTATTTGGTTTTGTTCAAAAATGCACATTCAACTAAAGTGGAATTTGAAAATCTGATTTAGTCTCCATGAACCAGGTCATAATTTTTACTGAATATGCTCATTCACAATCTTGGCAGATGAACATAGGGCTCAGGTTCTAAAAGCAGCCATCAGAAAGTGTGAGAGGGCGTGGTTTCAGCTGCAATAAATTAATATCGGTAGTATTCGAATTCAGATGAGCTAATAACAGAGGCTGTTGAATGAACCCCAGCATATGGGGGAGAGAGGAGCACTTCCAAGGAAGAATTATCCCACCCTAAACAGCTGTCTTTGAATAATGTTTTGATTGCCTAAAAATTTGACATACTTTCACTGCCCGTGCTCAGGACAAATGAAGGGATTTAAGAATCTATAGTAGGCTGGGAATAAAAAAAGAAGGACAAATGTCTGAGGCCAAATGATTTCATGAAATAAACCCGAGTTAAACCAGGTCAGACTTCTGCTGAGTTTCTGGGTGTGGGAAGGAAGTAAAGTCAAAAACTAGTCAAAAGGCTCTGGGTTAGCCCATGGGTCTCTTTTGATGAGCCATCAAATGTTGTTCTGATGTTAATTCTTGGATTAGATCAAGCTGCAGCAGGGCTCAGCTCTTCCCGACTGCAATAGATGAGCCCAGTGCTGCAGCTGATGCCAGATTTGTGGTTACTAACAGTGTTATTTCTTGTCTGAAGTGGTATCCATTCCACTGCTGTTGAGCCCTCTAAAGCTAAAAGTTAGATTAAATGCTAAACTGGGTTTCTATTCTGCAGACACCAGAAGGAGGTCACCTCTTGGAGGTTTCTCCCATTGTAAAGTATTTGTTAAGTGGTAGGATGAAATACTCAGGGAAGGTGTGTCTCTCTTCACTGACTGATGATTGCTCAGAGAACTTGTACAGATTAACTTCTAGATATGCAGCACTGAGTAAAACGTCAGGGTGGACAGGGCTCTGAGAAACCTGCCCTTGTTGAAAATATCCCTGTTCACTGCAGGGGGTTGGACTGGATGAGCTTTGAAGGTCCCTTCTAACCCAAACCAGTCTGTGACTCTATGCTTCTGTGATTCTATAACTGTCGTCATGCTGTCTTCCTCATGCTATCTGGAATTTGAGGTTCCCTGACAAAGGAAAAAAAAATAAGAACTTCTTCATATGCAGAGGAAATAATCTGTCTAGGGACTGAGGCACATTAGAAATTCATGTATTTGCTTCATATGCAATTTTAGGAATGCTGAGATTTTTTATTATTTTTAAAGAGCAAATAGACTCATGTTCTGATTTTCTTGAAAATTTCTGTGGTATTTCCTATTTCATTTAAAAATAAGCACAACTTATGAAAAACCTACTGACAGTACTATGGTTTAGTGTAAACCCAATCCATAATAAAAAATGTTGAAGAATGAGAAAAGGTTTTTTCTGGATTACAGAAAATGTCTTTAAAACTGCCAATTTTTCAAGAAAAGTTTCATTTTTAAGAAAAGTTGATTTCTAGTGCAGAAAAAACATCCATCAACCAGGTCTGTTCACAAATAAACTTCATAAATAATTGAGTTTATTGTTCAAATCAAAAAAAAAAAAAAAATATTGCTTTGGGAAAAACCTCAGTTGACAAAATTTTAAGGTTTTCTGATGGAACTTTCATCTGTATGCAACCTTCAGTTATTATTCTGTAATAAATTAACTTTAAATGAGGAAAAAATACAGTATTTAGTTTTAAAAATGTCTTTTTAAAATATTTTTGGACATTTTGAAAACAGTGAAATCATACACTAAATTCAGTCTAAGTTGAAAAATAGATTGAGGCTACAAAGATGCATTTTTCACTAAGTAACATACCTTTCAGGAAGAAGCTTACTTGGTCTTACCCACACCTAATAATTTCGAAACCACTATGAAAGACGCCATGACCCTAATAACATCTACCTGGTTATATAGTTATGTTAGCATCACCTTTCAGCAACCTCAGGCTTCCTAAGGCAATAACTTAAGGGTGAGATTCATTGGCACAGGAGAAGCTGACCACATGCATAATTATCAAATGTGGACTTCAGATGTGTGATGTAAACCAGTAGAAACAAGGAGTTCCTGAGATAATTTATTCCTTCCAAAGCCAGACTTGTGAGACAGAGAAATATTCTGGATACGCCTCTTTGTTTGCAATAATATGATGGAGAATGATCACAGCTAGCTTAATTTAAGCACCATCTCAAGCAGCTCTGTTGAAGTGATATGAATTGCACTTTTAGCACGGCCAACATAAAGAAAATAAAAAGCCATCTTAGAATAATGTTTTGTTTGGATTTTCTTCTAATGAGCTCTTATTCATCACACCATTTTGCATAGAATCATAGAATCATAGGTTGGAAAAGACCTTTAAGATCATCAAGTTCAACTGTAAACCTGGCACTGCCAGGTCACTACTATAATCATGTCCCTCAGCACCACATCTACCCATCTTTTAAATCCCTCCAGGGACGGGGACTCCACCATTGCCCTGGCCAGCCTGTTCCAGGGCTTGACAACCCTTTCGGTGAAGAAATTTTTCCTAGTATCCAACCAAAACCTGCCCTGGTGCAAAATGAGGCTGTTTTCTCTTGTTCTGAAGGTTGCTTTCACCCTTCTTTTGTTTGTGGGGTTTTTTTCTCATTCCATCGTAATGATTTTACATAGTTCATTCATACATCTATGCAAGACGCAAAAGAAAATAATTGGTTGCTGTACTTCGTTTAATCTATATGGGGATAAAATGGATAAACCCTGCGTGCAGAGAGGGCATCAGTGATATAGGGGGGATTACCCCATCAGTTGTGGAGTCTTTTCCACGCATCACCAGCAAGACTAAACACGTAACTGTGGATTCTGATTACATTAGTGGGGTTAAATTCAGGGTGAGAAATTTTTGACCCGAACACACTGGTAAGGGAAATTTTCACGTTTTTTGGAAATAAAGGCCAAAGATCAGGCATTAACAGCAAGATGATCCTGTCCCTCTTCTACAACTGTGAACTATCGGCTCCTTGTGTCATGCTACAAGACACTGCAAATTTTAATCAGTTGGGTTAACTACGTTCATTTTCAATGCAGCGTGTAAGAATGTACCCAGAACTGCACCGATTGGGTTATTTTTCCTGTAACTAATTAGCACCTTTTGCTTTAGCGTCTCAGTAAAACTACAGATTATTATTGTCACTGAAGGGGGCTGTTGGAGGGATTATAAAAGGCTTTGTGCTACCTTAACTACTTGTTCGCTACCTCAGATAATAAAGACAAAGAATGAAAAAAATCACCAGTGAATGGCAATCCAAGCACCAAGGAGCATCACCTGATGTTCTTCCCAAGGTCCATCAGTCCCATCAGACTGAATCTGTTTCCATGAGCATGTATTCTTGTTTAATTTTACCAGTATGTATGTTTTTCCTCCCTTCTTTTCATCAGTTTTGTCAGTCTTCCTGAAGGTTGCCAGCTTGCAGCTTGTGTGGCTCAGCTACTTCTGCATATTTGCAAAATGTTTGGTGATAACTGCTTTAAATATTCTGCTCGTGTAGACAATGCTATGACTTTAAAGTTAAAATAGATACATGTATTACATATACATATATATCTATATGTTTACAGAGTCCCTAGGTGGTTTAGTTCCTATGAGAAATTATGAATGGATAGTAACTCTCTCAAGGAATGGTACCCAGTGATGGACAGGAAGAGGCAATAGGCTGTGATTCATAGTGCTGTTGCTAATTTCCTCTAGCTCGTAAAATCACTGACCATCTTCAAGTGATGCTCTCCCAGTGAAGAGATGTGTTTCTATGGACTGCATGTGCTTCGCTGTTCGCACAGTCTGAATTCAGCCATGCCACACCAAGCAGCATTTTGCCTCTTGAAAGGAATGGTTGTTTGTGGGGGAAGAAGGGAATAATTTGCCCCAAAATCACAGCGTGGGATTGTAATTTCATCATTGACAGGAAATAAAGGCTTTCCCAACTCACTGCTGAACCTGTGAAGACCACAATACAGCAGATGTGTTTGGATTCTGAGACTAAGAGTGCAATTGCTCTAAAGCTCATGAGTGCTCCTCTGTGGCTGAGGGTAGGTCTGCAAATACAAAGTCCCTGTCACAGTCCCCCGTGCTATGATGAGAAGGGACCTTTGCTGGCTCTCCAAGATATTGTCCATCTGCCAAGTGGCAGCAGAACCATTGTACTTTACTACACAACCTCACATGCTGGACGTGTCAGCTGATACCTCACTGGCTTCAAGCACAGAAGACACTTTAGGCAGATGAGATTTAGGTTCAGTGTGAACGAGTACGAACACCATCCAATGGCCACATCTTCACACAGGAAGAAAGAGAGAGTACAGAAGTGGGTAAAGGTGAGGGAGAACTGCCAGAACAGTAAAATCTTCTGCTTCCAGGTCACTATGAATTACTGCCTCCCAGCCTGTAGCTAAAGGGATTCGGGGAAAGGATCATAAGCATAATTAGATGCCACACCTTACTCAGGACTCAGCCTGAGGGTGCAATGTAACGCACAGACAGTAGCAATGAAAAAGACCTATTATGTCCATTTATCCAATTCCCCAGACATTGCAGGGGTCTTCCCTTCCTGCTACGTCCAGCCTTGCTAGCCTTGGGCATGAAGCTGTCATATAGCTGATGGGTTTGCCACTTCACAGGTTCATGTGTTGCCAGGACTTCTGACACTGGGCTTCAGCAGTTTGTCAGATGTATAATAGATGATGTTTATGTGACTATAAAGCCCCCATGACCCTTGAGGTATCAGCATGGGGAACAGCACAGTCTTTAATGTTGGGTTTGGTTGACACTACAGCACCCGTAGCAGGTGAGAATCAAAATAGGGTCTGTGAACAGCAGAGTTCATCTGGTATGACCTGGCCCATGCACAGGAGTGGTACAGAAGTAGTTTTACTGGGTAAAGGGGTTAAAAATGGCCACAGTCTGCGATAGGTGGGCGGGTATGATGCAGAGCAATAGCTGAAGCCTTTGCAATGCTCTTCTGAGGGCATCCTCCCCATGCAATGACACAAGAAGCAGAGAAACTAGTTTGTGCTGTCTCAGGCCTTCAAAGTCCACATGACATTTTGTCACAGGAGGCTTTTTGCCCTCAAAACAGCATGGCAACAAATTGCTGTCTGGAACAGTTACCATGGGTTTTTTTTTCCTTATTTTTCTGGAGCTACTACAGTATCTATTAGTTCACAGCCCTTGTGCATCTCCATAATGCTTCCTTTGTTTTTCCCTATTTAATATTCTACTCCTCTGTCCAGAAATTAAGGGAAGTAGAGAGCCAACTTTCTATCCATCTCCCATTGCTCTTGTTCCTTTGCTAGAGGCACAGCATAAGCAAACAAATCACTTTACTTCTCTCACCTGACTGGATTCAAAGTGCAAGTAGCCCCTTCAGGAGCATCAGAACATTTTATTCCCCCGCACGATAGTTGAATTCATACTCTATTGCATGTAAAGCAAAAGTTAAAAGAAATAAAGGTAAAGAATCAGTGTCTGTGTTGAAGAAAAATACGAAACTAAACTGGGGAAAATTTAAACCAAATAAAAAGAGGGAGAGAGAGAGATACCTGCAGAGGGAAGAGCAAACTGTGTGCTTTCTTAGGGATTCATTGAATGGAACCAAGATGCTTCCAAAAGCTGAGAAAAGTGGCTTTTTTTAAAAAAAATCATTCTCTTTTTTAAGGTTTAAGACTCTAGATTTTTGCTGTAATAAATTTAAGCCACACTGCTTAACTCGTTTCAGGCAGCCAGCGGTGCAGTATTAAGACTTTTATCTAATTTAATGGGATTCATCAAGCATTTTCTCAGTGGACGCTAGTGATGGAACAGAGACAGTTAACATGGTGATAAGCCAAATTGTTAGATAGGTAAATTTAGGTGGGGAGAATCTTATTCTTCAGTCCTCTCTCCCTCTTCGGGATATCTGAGCCCCTCTCTGCATGGATCTGAGAATGAAGCACTTTCAACCTCACTTCCACAGCACTGAAACAGGCTGCAAACTGAATGAGGCCAGCACTTCAGTAGTGGTTAAAGACATGTCTTAGAAGCCACAAAGTCTCTTCTCTGGAAGTAAATTCTTCCTTTCTCAGAACCTCATTTCTCAGTGAGGCAGGAGCTACAGACCTCTTCTTGGATGTTGTTGGTTTCACAGATGAAGCATAGCTTCTCACAACTGGCATTTGCATCCCACAGGTCTTGCCTCTCCCTACCTCAGAAATTTTCCGTCACAGCGTTATGGTCTTTCTATACTCTGTAGTCAATGAATGAGGTAGAACTGAGTGGTCTTATTTGTGGTCCAGCAATGAGCTGTGCCTGACTCAGTGTTTTGGACTAGTAGAAAGCATGTAGCGTGAATAAGCAGTGGGGACAGAGACTTTCAGCTGGAGCCCATACTTAAAGGAGGTCCAGAGGAGGCATATTAAACAAAATCACTGTATGTCCCAGCTTGCCTGAGGTGATTATAAAACATAGACATTATCCCAGGTCCCAACAAATCCATTTAGAACACTATTATCTTAAACTTTGGTCTAGGACACCGGACTTGCTTTATTTCACTTTCTTAAATTCTGGCCCTGCAGATTTACCGTTCCCAATACCCTGGATGATGGGTAGGACACAGGAGCCTGTACTTTGAACCATATAACCCAGTGGTGAGTACTGGGAGTGGGGTTATCCTCCATTGTATGATCTGGTGATGGACACTCATCCTTGGCCCTAGCACTTTGCACCTTATCCACAATGTGACCAGACACGTTGAATGCTCTCCTCTTCTTATTACATGACCTGATGAAGTATCAACCATATAAGAAATTCTAGGATGTCTCCCTGTCGTGGAAGAATGTGGGAATATAAGGCTGAATCATTAAGTCAATTGGGTTTTATCCAGACATCATGCCATATTTATTCCATTACATCACTGTGTGCAGTCAGTTGTCACTGTTTAGTTTCATCAACAATTTTCTCAAACTTTTTGAGGTCCAACTGGAAAGCACTGGGATTCTTTTGCACCTCCTCTATGTAGTGTTTTCCCTTGGTCTCCTGAAGTATTTATCAAAATAAGCCCTATGTTCCAGGAGGCTAGAGTTTTATCTTAAAGACTCCTTGTTCTCCTATTTTGGGGATCTACCCTCCCTTGATTAATTATCATTTAAATAATCTTTGTTGGAAGCTGACCAACCACATTTTACAAATATTTAAAATTGCATCTCATCTGCAATTACAAAATCACCAATATTTCTCAGTCTTGTACGGGAAACTTCTCTCCTGTGGTACCTGAATATTGCATCTGTTCTTTGTTCACAGTTTCATTGTGTTGCTCATTGCTGGGTATCCCGTAAATAAATTTAGTTCACAGGTCCCTTTTCTACTTCCTGTCATTAATTTTCCCAATAAATATGAGCATGCTTTTGGGTCCACAACAATAGGGCTTCTCCTAAATGGTTCCCAGCATGATTTGGGAAATAGCACAGGGACTATTCCCCACAGCTAACTTGGATACAAGTATTTTAATTAAAGGGGAAGAAATTTTAATTGTGTGGGTATGGGCCATTCCATGATACCTTACTTGCACAGACATAGTTAGTGTCTATCCCTTAGAATTAACCTTTTTCCTTTACTTTTTTTTTTTCCTCCATATGGTCTAAATGATCCTCTCCAAGGAGAAGTGTCATCTCCTCTCTTTTTTATAGTGGTAAAATCAAAATGCCTCATAGGCTATACATGGTACTGGAAAGGTTTAGCATGAGGTAGCAAAACAAGGTCTTTAGAAGAGGTTTTACCATATTCTCCTTGCAGCATTAAGTAAAACATTTCTTGTGGTAACTCTCTCGCTGTGCCACATTGCTTAATCACATTACTCAGTGCTTTCATTTGCTCTAATTCTTCTTCAGTTGGAAGCTTTTTTTGCTCGGAGTAGAACATTTGCAATCTGCATTTTTACTGTGCATGCAAAAAGTAGCATGTTTTTAACTTCTGAAAACTCATTCAAGGAGACAGCATCATTTTTGTACATGGTGTTCTCCGAGAGTGCTGCGCATCCTGCATGCTTGGTTGGTAGCGGCTTAATGCTGTCACGGTCCTCCAGGGGCTTGTCCCATGTGGTTATAATTAACTTTTAATGTCTGCCTTCAGGGCAAAACACTTAAGGGGTTAACCAGTTTTCTCCAAAAGAATGAATAGTTAAATGCTAACATACGTTTATCAATATATTCCACAATGTGGAGGAAAACCTCTAGATTTTTTTGTCTTCTGCTTGTATCATATTTGTCTAATTCAGAGTCACTTGCCAGTTTAAGAGTAGAGGTTATCCTTTCAAGTCTTATAATATAAATGTGCTTGCTACATGCTTAACACTATCTTAGTAGCTGAGTCAGTTTGAAGCTTTTTTGGACCTGATCTCATTGGCATTTAACCATTGCAAGCACTTGCAGTCTTTCTTTCTCCCATAAGTACATTGTTCATCATGCTGAGACCCAGAAGAGTGTCTTAGTACAAGGACATGTATGACTTTGCAACTAAACCAGACAGACTTTACCTATAACGTTGCCAGAGAGATGGGGAAAGTTATTACATAAGAGTATAATTACTTCATCGGCTGGCTCTGCTTTGTTAGAGTGGGATTCAGTTCCTAAACACGGTAGTATAGTGTCACCTGAGACACCCTGGGTTATCCAAGGACCTATTCAGTGCTTAAAATGACACTAGACATCTATATTTGGGGAACTCAGTCCCACCTTAAATTTCAATATTCATGAAGGACACAACGAGCAAGATTTAGCTCCTCAAACACAGATGTGTAGTGCCATTTTAGGCACTATGGACTATCCTGCCAATCCAGAAGTGTTCAGGGCTGCTGTTAAATCCTCTGATACCCAAGAGCATCTCCAGTGACACCAGATAATTCTGTTCAGGAAACTAAATTATTCTTACTGAATTGAAACCATACAGTCTGGCATCTTCCTGTAGATACCTGACTGAGCTCCAAATGAACTGCTGTGTACATAGGTTGCAGTCTAGCACAAAAGTGTCTGACTCTGAAACAAGTAGCATAGCAGGAGAGTTGCCTGGCTTCTTATTCTGTAGTCAGCACGTCTGCAGTGAGCTCTCAGCACTGCATGGTGTGGACCTGCCTCGAAGGTCTGTTCTGAGGCTGGAGTAAGGCAGTGGAAGAAAGGCCAGTGCTCTCAAAGCATGCTGAGTGAGCCCACAAAGGCAGAGTGAACTTGTCAAGAAGCTGAAAGGTTGACAAAAAATATGCCCTGCTTTGCTCCTGTACGCTTGGCTGTGATTTTTTTTCATTGATGTACAGTCCAGAAATCTTGAGAGAGACTTAAGGAGCATAATATGGCATAAGATTTTTTCCTCTTATATTTAACAGAGGATTAAGTCTGTGTCCTAAAGATCTCCAAATTAATTCATTGTGTTCTTAAGGAAGTTACAATAGATTTAAGTGCTTCAATGACAGACACTACAACTGGGGAAATGCTTCCATAAAACATTTATATATACTGTGGGAGTTTATCTCCAGATCTCTAAGGTGTACTAAATTCAAGATATAGTAATTCAGGGACATTCCATCCTCAACCACCCCATCTCCTTATGTGTCACTGGCTGTGGACCGTCACATACTTCAGGACTCAAATTCCTCATCTCTGACAGTACAGCAAACTGCTGGCCCACTGCTATGCTCTTCACCAGGCACTGCAGCGGCGAAAGTCCAGCCTTGGAGCTGTGATATCTCACAGCCTCACTGCTCATCAGCGACTGAACCTAATACCAGTCTCTGTGATCTGTGGAGCCTAGAGTGGCCACATTTTGCCTTGTCTGCTATGGGAGCAAAAATCTTCAACAGTGAAATGAAGAGGATCTCCAAATTGACAGCAGCTCAAGCAACTCAGCTAAAATCCCCAAGAACTGAAAGAAAGCTGCAGAGAGAATTAAATTAATTGCGTGGCTTAGCCACTTTCCATCTGTGTGGCTTAAATAACAAACTCTGGGATAATCGCCATCTTACTTTTAGAGATGGATGGGGACAAGGCATAAAGAAATAAACTATTTGCCCTTTCATTGCTTGGCAAATTAACAACACATATAAGGTAAGAGCCAAGACCTTGTGAGTGATAGCCTTCCAGCTGACCACACTTTCAAAACTGCACAATGTTGTAAAGCAACATTTGCCTGCTTCAGGCTGTTAATTCTCTGTGTTGTCAGCCCATTCTATTGAGACAGGACTGAGCAACATTAACTTTTATACACAGTAATTTCCCTATTGTTGACTTGATCTGATCTCAGTGGAGAGTTGCTGTCAGTATTCCTCAAACAGGCTATGTTAAACACTTTCAACTGGTGCTCAAGCAAAAGCTTGCAATCTTCAGTCAAACATAGCTGCCTTTGCAAAAGGGAAGAAGAGAAGAGAAGAGAAAAAGAGCCTGATACGTTGCGTGTTAGGGATTTCAGAAAACGCTTAATACACTTCTCTGTGTATTGTCTGTGACTCCAGACTATGTCTTTGTCTTTCAGTTTACAAAATCTGATTTATTATACAATTCTTCAGCACGACACAGAGCGCAAGGATGAGGTAAGGCCTCACAAACCATATCACAATTTTGGTTTTGGTGTTTTTAAGGCTCATATATGTGTTTATGAGCAAAGAGTCAACCTTAAAAATCAGATTTCATTGTCATTAGGAGACATCTGCGATAGCTCTCTGGCAGTCACTGCAGTGACACATGGTATACACAGTTACACAGTATGGCTCTTGATAACTTCCAGTTAAATCATCCACTTTTAAAGAATATATCAATATTATGAAATCAGAAGAAAGTAATATACATTTTTCCCACATCCCTGTCCTGTCGGTATCACAAGAAACTAAACCCAACTGTGTCAGCCCAGACTGTATGTTCTTGTAAATCAGCCTCCTTTTCCAATAACATTGGAGTAGGTGGACACTGTAAGGGTGAGGTCCCAGTCCACATCCAGAAATAACATAATGATCTTTCTTTTGACTCAGTTATGCTCCTTTATAAGTCTGCAGCTATTAAATAATTTTCATGCAATCACGTAATTCTTCAAACTCTTCCATAACAGACAAGAGGTTAATATTTTATGAAAATCATCATATGTTAACAGATTGAAAGTTTTCTATATTGCTGTTAATAAATCACATTAATTATAATTAGCACACTTTTTTTGAAAGTAGACTTGGCTGAAGCTGTGAACATGTAACTGAAATTGCATCAGTACTTTTTTTCCTAAAGGATCTGCTTGGAGTTGAAGAGAAGTAGTGGGAACTTTTGCTCATTTGATATTGTCCTAATTACCACACAACTGAAAACTTGAATTTTGCATCCAGTCAGTTAGTACTTTCCCAAACAATTTGCAAACCGAGTGTAAAGCAGAAACAATCCCAAAAGAAAATTCTTATTTGGAAACACTGATGCTGAGCGTAGGGAGGTGTAGTTAAGTTTCACAGTATGGGTATAACCAGACCTTGTCATTAGGCTTCAGAGCAAGATAATGGACTTGGTAGCAGTGTAAACAAAGAATGTGTTCACAAGTGGATTGAAGTGGTCAAATATGGTCAACTACATCACAGACATCTCTATATGAGCTAATCATCTATGCTGCTTTTTATAGACAGTGGAGAAAAACTAACATGCCTCAGTCTTTCCCACTCTTTAATTTATACTTTTCTTTGATCCTAATTTAGAGACAACTCTTAAATCCCTGCAACTGTTAAATGCAATTGAAATCTGATTGTCTTTGGTACACCAGCATTCATCTTATCTAATATCAGCTGTGGGGCAGATAGACATTTAGTCTGAGCTTATTATACACATGTCGATTTTCAGTGGAGAAAGAAGTGTTTCCACAGGATTGTGGAAAGCCATTGCAAAACCAGCCTGTTGAATGCCTTGTGATTCTTCTCTCTCTCTCTTGCATATAGAAAAACCACAGACAACTGGTTAGATGAGTCTGCTACCTTCAGGAGGTTACATTTATGTGAGATGAATTTTTCCTGTCTGTAATACCCACACAGCACCCAGCCATCTCTGAAGATTTCACAATCAGGCGAGGTATATTTACAAGTCAGATTACATTTACTGGATCGGCATATCCAGTGATTTAGAATGAATTTATATAAAGAGCTGATGAAAGCTCTAGCCCTCCACTGAAACATGAAAAGGAAAATCCATCTTCTGCTAATAAATAATGCTCACTTCTTCCTGCCACTCTTTAGCTGTATTAACCACTCTCCTGAATATAGAACCACTCTCCTGAGGTAAAGAAAACTGGACGTTTGTACATTTTCATGGACTTTGCGCGGCTCCATGAAAAGAATGCTCCAAAATGTATTTTACATCGGTCTATAATTTTAGCAGCATCTTCATACTATTTCAGATCTCATACTTCATTATTGTACTTCTTCAGAAACCAATAAAATTCTGTATTTCAACTAATTTATCTGTATCTTTATTTTTTCCATCTTAGGGAACTTGGGAGTTTTTATCTTTTTAACTTAATTTTTTGGGTTTTTTTTCAGTTAAATCTTTTCACCAGTGTGAACATCTGAGCATAGTAAAATATATACATGAAAAACAGACTCATCAGTGAATGCTATCATATTGAATTATAATGGTATCAAGAAATATTCTATTTTTAGTTTCAAAATTGTTTATCTTCTTTTCCCCTCTTTGGAAACATGGTCTTAACTAATAGTTGTTATACACACTCTTCAGCTTTTTTGTATCTTTTCTTTGGGGAATACCCAGGGGAAAAAAAAAAATCGCAGAGTTTAAAAGATGTTTCAACTTTTAGTAATTAAGCTCTGGTGAGCGTTGCAAGAATATTTAATGCTCTGCTGCTCTATCTGAAGAGGATCTGGAGACTTACAAGGAATTACAAGAACATGATTTACAAAACACAAAGCTCACGTTGTCAAAGCATCCTCTGAAATGCTTGCAGATGAGAAAGTTTTTCTAGTGTTTCATTAGGAACAGGCAGCGGAGAGAGTCTCACGGCATTAAGGCATTTTTGTTTTGTTTTTTGCTCCCATACTTAGGAGTTACTTGTTGGCTTTTTTCCACCTTGTGCTTGTGCTCACCCTCACAGATGAGCATGAGAGAGAATTTGGAAATGGAAGGCCTTTCTGTCTGCAGCTAGCAGGGTCAATCCGGTGTGGCAGCTGCGAGCGGGTGACATAGACTTATATTGACACAACCCACTTTTTGCTGCAGAATCACAAAGCGAAAGCACCCGGGGCTCTTCTGCCTTTTTCAATAAGATACGAATTTTAGTCTTCCTTGTATTAAGCAGAGATCTGTCATCTTGACTTGTACACTAAATGGTCCATTCTGACTGCCTTGTTTGTGTCCAATCCCAGCCAGGATCTAAAAACATGTGTTAACATTCGGCATGTTTGGGGGCGAGCGGGAAGGGCCTGAGGCTAGACTCCCTGATGTCTGCTGGAGGGTAGTCAATAATCATTAGCCCTTCAAGTGGTAGATGCCCAACATAAACTGTATTTATTTATTTAAAAAATCTTTACTTTAAGCCACAGGGAAAGGCATTTTAGAGAACACGGCTCCCCTGAAGTAACGAAG
The DNA here is from genome assembly GCA_009769605.1 of Bucorvus abyssinicus. NCBI lineage: Eukaryota > Metazoa > Chordata > Aves > Bucerotiformes > Bucorvidae > Bucorvus > Bucorvus abyssinicus. Next base: position 50,259,976 of record CM020024.1, on the reverse strand, counting down.
TGGTAATAAAGACATAGTGCCATGCAAGAGAAATACTGGCTTATTGGGGAGGGGCGAGCGTGTGGATTTTTAGCATTGTGTCATCAGCCAGAGCAATGGGAAACTATTAGAAGTAATTAGCCCATTCATGTCTGTCACTTAAGTTTATCCTTGTGGTGATAAAGAAGTGCGATTTGCCCCAAGACTTTTCTGATTGCCAACATCTCAGCGTTAGCCACAGAGCTAAACCTGCGGCAATGGGGGAACTTCTAATGTTTGCTAGAGTCAACACGAGGTAAATGAAGCTGGGCTTTCTAATTTTATTTTTGAAGGAGTTCAAAGAAACCAAGTTTGTACTAATTAAATATTCAGAGAAGCTGTGAAGCTCCTCATCTAATTGTGACTGTTTATGTGTGGATAGGTGTCAGTGGCAGGCCAAACATTGCTGTCATTTATATTTCCACCCATCTTGGCGTGAGTGGAGTGGAATGGTGTTGATGGAGAGACTAGTTTAGCATACTTATTTCTGTTTCTATGGTTTTCTGCTGCACTTTTATATGAGAAATAGTAAAGTGCTAGAAAAAAATTTCCAGTAGAAGAGAGTGAATATGTAAGGTAGTATTTGGTGCACCTAACATCTGAAGTCCAAAAGTGGGCAATTAGTCTTGCCCCTTGCAGACGATGTAAAGAACCAGGTACCTCCAGAGGGCAATTCAATACCTCCTAAAGCAAATGGAATGGGTTGTCCCCTTGAGGTATCTACTGATGTCCTTTGGCTATGGAGACATCTTTGATCTCTAGCTGAGATCTGTTACCCCACTTTCATATAGCTGAAATCATGTGAGAAGAATCCCAGTGGAAAGATGGAAGGAGTCCCATATTGATCAGGTCTAAATTAACCCACTTTATTATCAGCCAAAGCAGTTTATCACAGGTATCAACTGATTCAGATAAAAAGAGCTCCAGCAATAGGAACTATGTATTCTTCTGTCCATGTTTTAACATTATGATATTCTCTACCGATATTTAGAGCTTTAAACTCCGAGCTGTCAGAGCCAGTAATCTTTTTAAATTTCTTAGAATTGTTTGCATGGCATCTGTGATGTGAATTCATCGTTTTTAAGGCCCTGTTTCAGCAATATATTTCGTTCAACAAGCCTGCCCGTAAGAGCGTCTCGGTGAAGCCACGGGGATTATGCACATGCCCAGGTTATTTGCTGAACTGGGGCATTAATCTTTAATATTATTGCTTTGGCTGTCCAGCTGGATGAACTGTCTGCAATTAGTTACCCTGAAATAACTGCATATGCACTGACAGATTCAATAGCCGCTCTAATAAATTGAAAGGATAGGTCCTAGGTTGAGAGCTACCAATAAGCCACTGGCAAAATGACCTAGGAAAGGAGGGTAGGCTTATTTGACAGTAGGTTTCAGGATATTCTCGCTTTAATGCCATAGTTCTGAGCAAGTCTCATGTCTAAAAAGACTCGGTGTACAGTGTAGCAGGTTTTTTGTGTATGGCAGATGAACTGTGCACATGTCTCTATTAGATTGTAGTTGTGTTGGAAGGATCAACCTTTAAATTGTCCTCAATATTTCCCAGCTTTCCTTCTCATGCTCCAATGTACAAGCTACACAGACAAGTTATTGTTAAATGACCCATATTAATTCTTAAAAAAATATTAAAACCTTTGCCATGACCAAATGAAAAATGCCTTTCTTTGTCTGTCCTGCTGTACAGTCTATTGTGGCAGTGCCTTGAGGAAATATGTTGGAAGAAATGCTCGATTTCCTGCTGGATTTTCCACCTAAGTAGTCAATTTTTCAAACTGTGAGACAAGGCATGGGAAGATCAAGAATATGTCTCTACTGGTATCTGAAAGGCAATTTATGAGGAGAAAAGTAAAACCACTTCTCATTGTGCAGAGATGAGGTGCAGTCGACACCAGCTATGGCTTAGAGGACACAGGTCTGAGCTGGTGTGTCCAGACCCGTGCTGGTACTCATAGCTGGTGCTTTAAACCTCATTCACGAACATCTGACCACTCAGTCCTCTGAACTGCAGTGAAGACACGTCATGGGAATGTAAATCTGCTATTCCAACTTTAAAATACTGGAATATCAATATCCATTCTAACTCATCATTAAGGTTGCCTCCATGGTCAGATAGAGAACTTACATATTTTTAGAAGCTGACACAACATATTCTATAAAGATCCTTCACATAGATAATAGAGATCCAGAATATGAAATAATGGTTTTAGAACGCAGTTTTATACCTACCTGTTTTTTTCTCATGGTCTTTTGGTTGGGACTTTTTTAAGAAATAGGTTAATATTAGTCTGCTTTTTCAAAACTTAAACAGTTTAATTCTTTTCATTACATAAACTTGTTTGTTATTATTTTGACCTAGTGTTTCACCCTTCTGTTCACAGAGAAAAAAATCCAATCTTTCACAAATTTGTGAATGCTGCTGCTCACAATTCTGCAGCTTTCTCTCTATCCCTCTCATTTTTTCATTGATCCACTATCTTGCTAACTACTGTTACATTTCAAATTCACCCAGTTGTCAGTTCATTTTTTACGTTACTCTGAATGCCTCCGTCTCCCTCTTTCCTCAAAAAGAATAGTTCTTAGACTATGTCACATCCAACATTAATTTTCTCTAGTTTTTGGTTTGTTTTTTTCTGGGATGTTGGAATTCTCTGGGGAAAATCCAATGATGCTGAAGATTGTGCCATGAAGAGAATTTCCCACCACCCCACCCCCCCCTTTTTCTTGTCTAGAACCAACCATGCATTTTACCTACATCTAACTTTCATCTCACCTGGGAGGAAAGCTAACCCCTTATGGAAACACCTCCAGAGCAGAAATATCACCTCACACATCTACTTTAAGATAAGATTAATTGCTTCTAGATATTTCTTTGTTTTGTGTGTTACTTGCTATTTATTCTCAATTGGTTGGGTTCCTTTTGCCTGTCTGCTGCAAGGAAGAAGGCTTTGTTTAACTGATTAAGCATTTTTTAAGTTGGTATTCTGAACTACTTCATTGCGACCAAGCTAATCCTCCATTGCATTATGACCGTTCTTGGCAGACATATCACTATCAGGCAAGGGGAGTGGTAAACCTTATCCTTGCAAAACATAACAACAAACACTCTTCAGAAAGACCAAAAGGCAAGCTGGGCATTGCCAAAATGTTTTGAAGTAAATCCCCAAACCACTAATAAGCATTTGAAAATAAGTTTATAATTTGATTTAGCTTGGGTTAACTTGGGTAATGCAGTGCATCTTTTAAAACTGTCTTTCAAACAGTCTTGTAATTGTCACTTGTGTTTCATTGGAAATCAGCTAGATAGAGCAGTAGATAGGCAGATGGACGGACTGACTGACCAGGTCCTCAGATCACCTGTAAGATTTCTAAACAGTACATTAAAGGTCTTCAGGCAGGAATCAGCTGCTTCACTTCCATGGCCAGCAAAAATTAGATTAGATAGTGAATTTCAATAGTCTCTTTTGGTCTAGGAAACATGAGTTGTGACTATTCTACTTTGGCAAATAATTTCAATAAACGCAGGAAAACTAATACAAAAGAATGCAATATTTTTTAAAGAAAAAATCCATTTTAATTGAACAGTCTTTCCTTTAAGGTGCTTAGGACTTGTGTTTTGTGCATTTCCAGGGTGAAAGCAAAGCCTGACAAATGCTAATTGCCTCAACAGAGTGCAGCTCAGAGGTCTCAGTCAGAAAAAAGCAAGAGCTCTGCAAATCATCAGGTGTTGCTGAGGTTTGAATAAACATATCTGCTACATCCATTCAGTCTCCTACCCATCCTACCCAGAGAATCCCTCCCTGCTCTTCTAGTTATCTCCTTCTCTGAACCCCTGGAGCAGGAAGACTCTGCCTTAAAGCTATTGGGATTAATTATAACCAACTAATACCAACTTTCTATTTACCCACACAGTTTCACAAAGGTTTATAACACACCTGAAACAATCCCCAAATGTGAGCACATTTATTATTTAGGAACTCTTCCTTAGATTATAATTTGAGTTCTTCTACTCACTGAAAAATGTCTGCAAAAAGCAAGGGGTGGGGGTATAAGAAGATGGGAGAAACATCCCAGAAGAGAAGTCCCACTGGCTCTAGGGCAGACTGAAAAAAAACCCTACTAGTGCTTATTTAACATTTTTTTGGGAAAACAGTTTCTTATTTTTCTTGGTTTCATGGATTTTTTTTTTTTTAATAAAATACACTAAACTCCTGAACTTGTAAGTTTAGCATGTTGAGTTTGAGTTTTTTCAGAGCAATGGTTTAGGAGAAAAAGGGAGCTGTTCTTTATGGAAGACTTTTATTTTTCCAGTAGAAAACAAGAAAAAGGTCCATTTTTCTTTGTGCTGCTTTGTGCTTCCTCTTTCCTAATCAATTTTAATTTTCCACTCCACATTTCCTGGCTCTCTACCAGTTTCCATTTCTCAGCCACACCTGCCAGGGTGTGTTGCTATCTGCCTGACACTGAAGGCATCCAACAGGATCTAGGCTGGCAAGAGATGTGGAGTGGGACTCATTTCATCAGAGTTATCTGGTGCCTGCTACCCCTTTAATGGAGAGGAATAAGCATTTCCAAGGAGTAGTTTATCAGTCCTGAAGTCTAAAACAGGTCATTTGTGTTGTGCAATTGAAGTCAACTTCTCTACTCATGATGAAGAGGGGACAGAGTAGCTAACTCACAGCTATAGACCCATTTTGCTGGCTAAATGTAGGTGCTGGCTTGTTCCCAACTCCTCCCTATGCTAAAGGGTGACACGAGATGGTGCGGGACCTGATATTCCACTGCTCCTTCTAGAATATTTGGCCATTAGAAATAGAGACTGCACATCACCTGCGCAACATCTAACAAGGTCATCTGTGAGACATACCGTTGTTTCATGGTGGAGGCAAAGCATTCTTGCCTTCAAGGTGATCAGACTGGCACGATATGCTTTCTGATCTGCCACAACTGCTGCATCACAGACAGCTGGAGGACTGAGTGGCCCAGAAGCCTGTATCATGACATTCCAGAGCACAAATTGCAGAACAACCTTTTCTTAATAGCACTTTGAGGAGTTATGTTTTAGGCTGGGAAGCTTTGTAATTTGTCCTCAACCCTAGTTAAGACTTGCCATAGAAAAGATCATACACCCTTCACAAGAAATTATAGACTGTACTACTGTACTTATGTGCATTTCCATCTGACTGCGCCTTGAAAACTGGGATCGTTTTATCTGACCCTTCGGTTACTCCTAATTTATTCAAAAAGAACCAGAAAACAATACACTTCTTACTTTGATTTTGGTTAGTGTAGAACTGACAATCCAATTACTTGCTAATATAGGACAGACAAACATCAAGCACCAGAGGCCGTAATCCACCTCCTTTTACGTCCCAAGTTTCTGTCCTGGAGCAATAGTTGAATGTGAATTCACCCAGTGCCATTTTCCAGCCACACTGTACTTATGTCCATATTACCACATGCTTCTTATGCTCACATGCCCCCAGCTTTTCTGTTCTCCTTCCTAAATGCCTTGCCCTTGTACTTAAACAACTTAATAAGCCCGTGTTTTCAGCTGATTCTCCACTGCAATAAAGGCTCTACATTTAAGCTGTTCTAGCTGCTTTCTCCTGTAAATGCGTTCTTCCTCTTTATCTGTGTTATCTATTCATTAAATATGTATCTTTCTACTGGAGTTTTTAATCACCACAGGGATCTATTCCATTTCCATGTGAGTGATTTGTTCTTTTTTTGTGCAAAGAGGAAAACACACTTTTAATGTAGAGAGTACAGTACATATTGTACGACTGATTACATCTTTCCTCTAGCTCACCCTCTTTGTACATAAATGCACTCACGTCACACATTTCAGCTGCTGAAAGGACAAAAAGTTCAAAATGGCTAGAAGAAGACATGCTTAACAGATGCTTTTCCAGTATCTCAACCCTTGCTTCCCTCTCTGCCATGAATTAAAATATTAATCACAGCAAGTTCTTTAAATCTGAGTGCCTGCATTTAAAAAGTGAATTTAGCGTACAAGAAAATAAGGCACTGGCTGTTCTAGCACTAGTCAGGCACGTGTTATCTGCAGCCTGGGACAGAGGAGAGCACCCATATGGCCCTGCCAGTATCACATGCCTTGAGTGCTCCTACCCACATCCTGTGCTTGGGGACATCACCGTATTCTTAAATGGTTGAACAGCAAGCTGGGCTGCTGGCCACTTAGATAAAGGTTGGGGCAAGTTTTGCTTGAGCTTAGCCAATATAAAGATGCCATATAATCTATATAACTGCCTATGCTCAACGGGTAGAAATTGGGGCAGTATAAGGCTCTCCAAAGGGTGATAGACTTTCACCTAAAATGAAGTGAGTGATATTCTGGAGGTGCTTTTATCTCTCAATTGGCTATCTCTCAACTAGACAATTAGCTGAATGTTAATTTCTGTATAGTTGTGATTAAATAGAATGAATTTGACCTTTGTGTTTTCCTTTACCTCAAGGCTCAGTGACCCTTACTAAGGGCAGTAAGCCCTAACAGACCAGTATTTATGCCAGAGTAAATTCTTGTTAGCCTGAAGCTCTAGTTACTTTTGAGTTCTTGATTATCTATTCTCATGATATAAAATCAAAAAACACAGTCCATTTTGGGATCAACAAACACGTCACAATAGAGTATACGAAAAATAAAATCTCTGCCTCAGAGACTTGGAGAAATTTAAAATGTTTCTTGTGGTTTATATGTGGGTCACAGCTTTCCTATGAGTCTGATCCAACAATTATGCTCTGTGCCTCTAAGCCTTTCCTCAACAAATAACATTTGTGGGAAAGGAGATGCTGTCTGAAGATAAATGAGATAGGATCTCTGTGGCATTTAGTCATTGGATGTAACTAATGCTCTGGGGAAGGGATGTGAGGAAAGGGAAATTTTTCCTTTACATATGTTAAGAACTTTTTATGTTTGTCTGCATGAAAAGACAAAGAGCAACATCCTGATACTGCCTTAGCTCTCAGCTTTTGTTTGCATCTTCATTGGAGGCTTGCCTGACATTGGTCTTACTAAACTTTATACTTCTGAAAGTTAGGTGTCTGACCTAGGCTTGGCAACTAGTTTCTGTTTGTACAGAGGAAATTCCAAAGGGTTAACCGTCCCACCTCAAGTTTCCTCTCAGTTCTGCAGTTTACAGAAAGTCACTTGAAAACTGGGAATGTTTGGATTTTGGAACAAATCCAGCCCCTAAGCTGGATGCAGATTTGTAAGAGTGGGAAGAGTTGAATACCAGGATAAATTCAGGGTATGTAATTGATTTACTTTTTAAAATGAAATTAGATTTTTTCCCTGAAAAAGTTTAAAAATTAATTCAGGTTCCACGATTAATTTAATTGCTCAAGTCAACAGAAGATATGACATTCTTGGTAGCCTCTTTTGGATACTCGATGATGTTGCTTATGACATCGAAGTTTTCCTCTTAATTCTTTCACTTTATAGAATCACAGAATCATCTGGTTGGAAGAGACCTTTAAGATCATTGAGTCCAACCACTATCTGTTTATCATCTACTTTATGAGCTGTAGATAACACAAGAAGCTCAGCATTGTCTCCAACACACTCAAAACATTTGCAGTTCATTAGTATGGTGAGTGCCACAAAAGTTTGTGTTTGTTCATTTAAATAATTTGCAGAATCCTAAATTACATGGATGACCTGGACGTTTAACTTATTTTCATTTAGAAATATTAATCAAATTAATATCTTCCAGTTTTTATTCTTGTAAAAATTTTTCTTTTATCATTGTAAAAATCATAATCTATTGGCTTTAATTACTAATGAAGATAATATAACCACACCCGATGCTTCAGCACTGACAGATGATTAGTTGCTGGGTAAAAAGAAGAGGGAGTATAAAGTTACCCGAAGTTACATCTAAAAAAAGAAATCTCTTAATTCAATGATTGCCTGATTTTGGTTTTATTTAACATTTGTTTGAGGGCTTGATTTAACCTTTCCATATCTGGCATTATTTAACCTTTCACTTTTATGAACAATTAAAGGCAAATGAAAATAAGCCCTTCCAAAAATAGAAGAAACTACCGAGGCCAAAGGGAACATCATCACTTTGCAAAAGAAAAAAAAATATTTACCTTAAGGCTACTTAAACACTCAATTTACCAAATTACCCCTGTTTAGTGTAATGGAATAAATGGCTTACATAGAGGATTGCTGTTGGCAGGATATCATTAGAGCTAAAAAGGTAATGGGCCCTGAATAATGCCCCAAGGAGACCTGGGTACTGCATGCTGAAGCTGAGTGACCATCTATCAGAAGTTAGAGGGGAGAACAGACATACAGTAAGAGACATCCAAACACTGAGCTTAAAATTTTGTTGCTTTGCAGGGGAGATCTTATCCATGACTTAACGATTACCATGAAATTTTGCTGCCTATTGAAGCCAACAGCAAACACTAAGTAGCTTTAGTAGTCTGGGATGTAGTGTTACAGGATGGCAGTGTGCACAGGAAAGCATTTCAGAATGGAATTCTTTTCTTCATCTGTAAATGCTTAGATATGAGCTAGTAGTCCTAGAATATCTTCGTAGCCAGGGAAGAAATAAACATTTCCATGGAGCAATTGATCTCATATAGGCACCTAAAATAGGTCAAATGATCACCACCATCACCACCACCAAATGCCTATTTTGTTATTGACTTTAAAGCTAGATGGATGCATCCTAGTCAACATGATTACAGAGTGGAAGAAATTTATCTCAAAGCAGAGGGTCTACAAAAAGCTTTTGGGCAACATAAGTCTTAGGAACTCAATGTTGTGTGGATCTTGTCTTAGACTTATATGCAGAGATTGAGTTTATGAATTATAAGGACTGAAGTGGCGGGGTGGGAGGGGCGATGGTACTGACTAAAAGAGAACTCTGCCTGTAGGACCTCCCTGCCACCTCACGTCTTCTACAGCACGTGGAACATTACTGTCCTGTTGTTGTCACTGAGATCAGGACTTAGGTGTCATCCTGCCAAGGACATGTCTATAGGTTAGTCATCTTTCTATAGGGTATGTAAAAGATGTGGTCTGTCCCATCTACCTGCTCGGTTGAAAGTCTCCACTGGAAATTCATCATTGCATTTCTCAACTGTTGCAGGATTTTTCTCTCCTTCTTACAAATATAACCTTGCACTGTTGAAGTCTAACCACAAGCAGCCTGCTAGGATCATTTTCCCAGCTTTCCACTGGAATATGTCATGTCAGCTTACATATTCTTTCACTGACACTCCCTTTAACACATTGTGGGTTTGGGACTTCATATTTGTATTCTTTCATTTAGAAAGAAAAGTTTAATTACTGCTTCAAATTTGTCTGTAATTATAACTGATTTGGGGTTTAAGAACAGAACCAAGAAAGAGGAGAACAAGAAGAGGTTCAATTTCATTGAAGAACTCATTTTATTTTAAGTAAAAATATATACAATTACATGAACTGTTCCATCTAATTCAAAATGCAATTTTAGGTACTTGTAAAAATAAAAAGTAATGTTCAAGTTTGGTTCACTTTTCCATAGAAGTAGACCATCTTTTATTACTGAACAAGCAGGAAGGTAGGACCTTCACTTTAGATGTGAAAATCATTTCAGTTCCTCTCTTTCACACACAGGGGTCTGAACCCTCATCTTTCCCTCGGTAAAAGAGTGCCTTCATCATCAGTGTGGAACATACCCTGGGGTGGAATGCTCTCAGTCATTCCTGTTGGTGCTATTTCTCTTTGCATAAATAATGAAACATGTACTGGAGCATAGACTGAACTGCAGCTGTCCCACCTCCCAAGTGATTGTCCAAACACCAGGACAGAGAGTCCTGAATATTTAAATCTTTTAAGCAAAATGCAATCACTCCAATAAGAGATTATCATGAGTGGTTACTCCAGAATATTATAGAATATTGTGATGGGTGTAAGTTCATATCCACACAGGTATTGTCAACAAATGATTTGGGTCCTAACTATTCCTGTATTATATAAAAGACCTTGTGAAGCCCAGTTGCTGGTTTGGATCTGGCATTCCTTTTAACCACGATCGTTCTTGACAGTTTGGGAATAGGGGATATTCTTCCATTTTTTTTTAAGTATTTGAGTATTTAAGTACTTAGTTTTAAGTACTTAAGTATTAAGCCAAAATAATAATATTCCAGGTATATTTCTCATCCCAGATATCACCATTCTCTTACTAATAATTAGATTCTTTATGCACTATAAGATTGAAAGATCTACTGTTGCTGCGATTTTTTTATCTTAAGTATATACCCAGAATTAAACTCACCTCTAGAATTTAAACTCACCTCTAGATTCTAAACTCTCCTCTAGATTTAGGGTGAAGGAGGAAATTTCTTTTGTCAACCTTCCTTCATGCTCTGGGAAATTGTCCTCATTTTGAGGACTATGGTCTAAAAAAAATTCCCAGTTGTAAGAGAGATATGGAAGAAAACCTTGGACTTCGGTTTTCCGGGAGCCTGTTATGGCTCTGGGTATTTTACTCTGAAGTTTGCTGTAGTGTCAGAGCATATTCTGTGATTTGTGATGTGGTTTCCTCTGAGGAGATGAGATTCTGTGGAGTTTTAGGAGATGGATTTGCGAGTCTTTTCCAAGTTTATGTTCTTACAACTGCATAAGGGGGACAGTTTGCAGCAGACTGAGTTTAAAGATCACCCTGCTAAACTGATCAGTAAGAGATCACGCCATACACGGAGCAAACACCATGACAAAGAGCCTAACTCGATCACTATGTCCACCCCCAGCTGACAGGAGAGGAGCTGGGCTAGGATTGTGGAAAGGAGGGAGAGAGTCAGGCCAAGGCCAGAAATGGGGCACCGTCAGTGCTCATTAACGTCACAGTGACTATGAGAAGCAATACGTTATTTAGACAAGCCCTGGGGCTATCCTAATTGACAGCATTGAGCTCAAAGCCACCTTTACTCCCTGTCCAGTGGTGTTCAGCATCATTATAAAATTTATTTCTCTTGATATACCCCAGTGAGGAAGGGACTTGCTACCCCATTTTAAAAACAGGTATAGAAATAGCAAACCATTTGACTTATGACACACAGGACATCTATATCCAAGCCAGCAACTGAATCCAGATCACCTGTTTTTCAGACTGGCATATTTACACCCAAGACCATATTCTCCATATGTTAGATATGGTTTAGAAATATTAAGCAAATTAATATTACATGGGTTAACAACAGATAAACAGAATGATAAAAAAATCAAAAAGCCATCCTGGAGTCTTCACATTCACATTCAGCCTACTTAAATAAGGGCTTTGATAATCATCTCTGAACATAAAAAGAATTCAACTTGCATTCTAAACATAGACATGCAAAATCTACCCTCCTTTCTCTCTTTCTAGCTTAACATTAGTTCTGTTTCTTAAACAGAAATTACTGATTTCATATTCAGACTAAGTTGTCTTCTTTCTAGAGATGTCCCAGATTTCAGATGGAATGATCAACAAAAATCGTAAAGTTAAAGATATTAACCAGGAAGGGGAAAAAGACTCTTACTGTCTTGCAAAAGATTCTCAGCTAGCTGATGTGTAGGATATACACTATTCATTTCCCCATTAAACGGGATCTAAACCACTGCCAAAGATAAAATAAAATAAAAAAAAAAAAAAAATTCATTGTTGCATGGTAGTTTTCCTAGTTCATTTTTAAACACACTCTGCTGTACCTCAGAGAGATTTTTATCTAAAAGGAAAAGCCAAATCTCATCTAGTCTTTTTCTGTCAGTAGCTCACAATGTGCTTATTGAATGCTTATCCAGCCAAACAGGACAGCTTAGTAGGAGAAAATCTGCATTCATGTATATTAAAAGTGAAAGAAAGCAAAATTCTAACCTAAAAACATTCTTTCAAATTTGGCAGTCAGTAAGCCATGAAAAATAATTTAAAAAAGACACTTCTATACTTTAAGACAATGTAAAGTCAAATGAGCGTAAGTATTTGGGTGGATTTTAAAAGCTGAATGGTGACGGCCATCAACACTACAAATCAAAGCTTGCAAAGAAAAATAATAATTAAGATCTGCAAGTTTATTTTGGGTTTACTTAAGGTTAAAAGTGCAACGCTACTTTAAATACAGGTCAAAATATTTGGCAGTCTATAAAGGAGATCACAGTGATATTACATCTGATGAAATAGGTGCAGACATCAACTAGTCTCTAATGGAAAATACAGGGAAAATTATAAAAGTCCCTTTTGATGTGAAAGTATCATGAAATGGCACAAAGGCTGCCTTTGCAGTTGAAGAAATAAAATAATTATTGAGCCTTTTCTAAAGCAAATGTGCTACAAATAAGTGCATACGTACTATTCTTGTGTTATGAAAAAGAATGACTATGAGGAAGGTGAACCAGAGAAATAAACATAGATACAAATATTTTAATACAGACAAGTAACAGGTTGAAATATACCTTGGTCTACGTAATTATATGGTGAAAAGGCAGGTTAGGTTGGTCTATATGAATTTCTCTCCATTTCTCTAACTATCTGTTCTTATTTCATAGCTTCTACTATTGCAAATAAAAGAAATATTTGTCCAGTCTCCAAAGATCTTTAAAGTCATTGAGCTCTTTCTGTCCCAGATAAAGAGAAAGCCTGAGTTTTTTATACTACAATAAATTGAGAGATAAATTGAGAGATCTGACCATTTTAATACTTTTGGGCTTTCATTTTGATTTTAGCTTCTTTTTTTTCCTGCGTTTCAAAGCAAAGACCTACTTCAGGCAAAAAGGGAAAAAAAATGATTAAGGTCTTCCCTTTATACATATTAGAATGGACCATTCTGACATTTCAGAAATGTCTTTCAAAACTTAGGAACAGGAAATTAATTAAAATCAACTCTTTAACATAAAGCAGTATTGATTTGATGACCTACATGTATTTAACTAGAAGAAAATGTCTTTGCAAACCTCCGAAGAATCTTATAACATTTGAGATAAGAATGATATCTAGGGACCTGAGATAACTCTCAGTATTGATGTCTTTCTTACGGCTTGTTGAGAAGGATCTCAAGACTGCTACCTGTAAATACACAGTAACGTTTCCTAAACAGCAGCTAGTTTGGGGAAATACCTTTTTTATGGTAATACTAATAGAACTGAGAGAAAAACTACCTAAAACTGTGAGTTATTGTCAGTCATGGGGATAAAGTTTCCTTTCAGCCACTATCTCATTGGTGAGGACACACACCAGCATACTGGAAACCTGTTCAAATCCTTTCTCTGCCTAAAGATATGGACCTAGGTCAAGAGTAGGACTTGATCTCAGCAAGGATTTATCAGTGGTTAAGAGATATGTGCAAATTCTTGGCTGTGGAGCAATCAAGCACGCTTCTCCCGAGGGAGAAAAAATCATCTTGATTTTATGATCTCTGTTTGTGCCATGTTGACAGACTTGCTTTATGTCAGTTACAGAGAGAATTTAGCTCTCCTGGTTTTTAGCTCAGTATCATGACCATGGTTTCATTGCAGATCAGGGACAGCAAAGTTCCTGAACCTCCCTCTGAAGGTGTAGTTTTCTTTCCAGTAATAAAGCAAGCTTTGTTTTCTAATCATATATCCTTTGGTTTGATTCCTTGCCTTACCTTCACTCACAGATGGAAAAAGTTATTGCCTACAGATAATAAACTGTAACAAATACTGACTATCCTTCCATGGGTATTACTTTGGAGATGGCTCTTGGGTTATTCTTGCTCATTGTACTAACAAAACTGAGGTAAAAAAGGGACAACTGAGGCAAAGAACAGGTTAGACTGTGCAAGATGTTGAACTTTGTTGAACCTTGGGGAGATTAAAACTTGCTTATCACCTACAACGACTCATACTGCCATTCCTTGGAGATTGGAAAATAAGGGCACGTTTTGATCTGTGTTTATCACCCACTTCTGAAATAGCTTGAGTTGTGGGCTGTGTTGACAACCACAGCTATCCTGATGAACCTCTATCTTGAACACCTACAGATGGAATGAACGCCCTTTCAGAGACTCAGGGAAGAGAAAAAAGCACTGTGCATTGACAGAGAGGTGGATGCGTGGGGATACAAACTTTGGTTTAAAACAACAGGCATCAGCACTGCGCATTAACTTTGGGGAAGGTTGGGTAGCCAAAATGTCCCGTCTACCCCCTGACACAGAAGCCACCATGTGTTCAAGAGGTCTTTGTGGTTCCACTTTCTGCTGTTCAGTGCAGCTCTCTTTGTGAGCTTTCTAACGTTTACTAAGAGATAACAGATTAAGCCAAGTGCAGAGATAATGAAATATAAATTAGTAGGTTTGCCAGCCTTTATCCACAGCACTGTCAGAGTGTATTATCTGGTATATCTAGTTCAGAGCAGTCAGTTAAATTTCCCCTTATCAGAAACTGAGTGTGAAGTGTGGTAATGTTGCTAAGTGCAGAACAAAAATCTCTCTTTTTTTGCATCCCATGACTGCTCCAGGCAACATTCTTGGAAACCTCTGAGTAGGAAGGAAAAGAAGACCCTGAGATATATACACTGTGACAAGCCAGGAGGCTAAGCTCCACCGGTAAACCATCCTGTGAGCGGCAGTCGCCTGTGGCTGTGACATTACCACACTTTGCTCAGCTTCAGAAAGGGAAATTTAACTGACGACTGCTATGAACTGAAGCCACAGCCTAAACCAGATAATACACCCTGACAATACTGTCAGGCAAAAAAGGCTGTGTTCCCATTGATTTCATCGCATTGGAGACATATTACCCAGGGCTGTGTATGTTTGAGGGTATATGTGAACACTGTGGGAATATCAAAGGGAAAGACACACTGATTTGGGCAGAAACAGACCTTGCAGAGACAAATCCCCAAAGTGCACTGACTGAAATTTATATTATTTGGCGAGGCGGGCATGGCAAAGATATTGATTGTAATTACAACTTAATCCTCAATCTACATCTGATATACCCTGCTGGGTTTGTTTAAAGGAGTGCAAAGCAGGGAAAATAACACTTTTTGCATCTCTGGTTTTTTTCTGAAGGATTGGAAGTCCAGTTTTCATTTCCAGCAGGATACAAACATCAATGACAGACAAAACTCAAAAGGTTCAGAGCTTGGGTTCAGCTCAGAAAGGATCCGAGCTTCTCTAAATCTCTTGGGCCTTGGACTACAGATGCTGCATAAACAGGTTTTTGTGATCATATGATAAAGGTAAATATCTCGTGTCACAATATATATTCTAAAAAAATTAAAAAGAGTTCTGAAACAAAAATACTTCTCATACTGTAGAACATAGGCCAGCATCTAATTATTTGGCTTACAAGAAGTCTTCTCTGAAGTCGAAAATAAAAATTGCTACTCAGTTCGGACGTGTTCACTAATGTTTGTTAACCTTTACCTAGCACTTGTCCCCTTGCAAACTGCAGACCTCAATGTCTGTCGTAAAATGGTACTTCTTAAATTGGTTTTACTTTGTTAATGTCCACGTTTTCTTTAACTTTTATTCCTTCTTCTGACCAGAGCTTTGGAGTATAAGTGGGGAAGGAGAGCTGAAAATGTGTGGTTTAGAATCTTAGATAAATTGTTTTGTCATAAAAGGATTCAGGGTTCCAGATGAACAAGACTTACCATCTCATGGAGTCTTGATCTACAGATCTGTTGTACTGTTGGTGTCAGATTTTGCTTGAGGACTTAGCGGGGAAGGGTATGAAGCTTTCTCTATTTACCGTGATAAGCACATTCAGTTCCCACCCTTCTGCAATATGTATTGCAAAATTGAAATGAGCTTGTCAGGAACAGCTGAGTTGGTCCAAAGCCTATAAGAAGAAGGTGACCAAGTCTCATGGCTTTTAATCTGTGTCTAGCAATGGAAGGTATCCTTTGAAAAAGGGAGGGGAGGGGGGAAGATCGTTGGTCTGACAAATGATTATTTATTGAACACTTTATAATGGGGGTGTTTATCAAAAATACGAAGCAGGAAATACTGGAGCCCTGACTTCATGTAAAAGATATATTTGGAATATTTTCAATTAACTCACTCTTCCTTTCACTGGTGTGCTATCTAGCTGCACACACTGTCTTTTTCTCATTCCTAAGAATTCAACAGCTTCAGCACTAACACTCTGCAAAAGCCGTAAATTAGGATCCAAGATGAACTGATGTTTCATTTGAAATCTTTCATGCTGGTTTTCAGCTTCCAAATTAGCATGAAACAGCACCAAAGGAAGCAGAGGGATTCTCCTGCGTGGTACAAAGAGCTATGTGAACTTTTGAAATGCCTGAGATCTCATTACTGACAACATTTTGACCTCAGAGTTTTCATGTGCTGACCTGGAGGCTGCCTTTGGAAGTAGAAATGCAGATTCCCCATTCGGCATCACTGCATGGGTATATCAAGCCAGATGATTTTTTCAAACGCAAAGCAACAGTATGTGGCTTCCAAAACTGAGGAAAAGAAATTAAAAATGATAGATATGAAAGGAGGATGAATAAGCAATCAGCTAGGAAAAAGGCAGGCAAAATGCAGTCCTTTCTGGGGTGCTTTTGGTAAGCTTTTATGTTTTGTTGCTAAGCCCGTTGAATCCCATCCAGAGATCTGGGATTAAAAGATCTACAGAAGCTTAAAGTACCAAACAGAAAGCAGAGAAAGAGCAAGAGCTACTCGTCTTCTGAAGCTACCTCGTGTTACTCCTGTGACCCAGTTTTATTGGGAATGCTACTCAGCAGCAAAAAGAAAAAAATATATGAGATAAGGTAGTAGAGAAAAACACTAAGGAAACATTTTCTGTGTAGTTGGAAAAGAAACCAATTGTAACATTCTGGTCCCAATGAAGCCAAAAAGAGAGTCACTGCTAATGTCAACAGAGCCAGAGGTTCACCACAATACAAAACCTTTTTAAAATTTGGACTCTATTTTAAAAGAGACTGTAAGTCAAAGTTTGGGGAGAAGTGTAGCACTCTCGCTGTTTGGGTCCCAGGAGAGACTATGAGTTTGGAAACGTTTCTTAGGGTTTCTGATAATTACACGTCTTTTGAAAGAGAATCTGGAGACAAATCTTTGTGTGTCCTACTATTTAAGGGTTGGTGGGTTGTGCCAGCTAAAATCTGGCCGCCTGGCTGCACTTTTCATCCCACCTCTCTCTATTCAGTCAAAATGTCATAGAATAAGTTCAGAAATACTGCAGGGATTGAACAAGTTTAGAAACTCTGAGGTAAAGGGAGCAGCAAAGAACTTTCTTTGCTGCAGAGTGAGGGTGGAGTCACTGTCAGTGCAGCAACAGGTCGGTTTGGACTCGTAATTCAGTGCAGATTTTTAGCTTCTTTGCACTATGTATAAGACTTGTGAGTTCAACACTTTGTGGGATTGTTGTATTCCATTGCTACAAAATAATGCTGCAAGCAATTTTGTCTCTCAGTGTCATTTTCATTCCAGTTTGCTCCACACTGGAAATTAGCTGGATGGTGTTGTTTAAACTGTTTTTAAAATACACAGTGTAAAAACCTCACCTCCAGACTCTGCAAGACTTCCCTAACCGACTGTGACTGAATGGAAAATTCTGCCGCTCTGATTAAACTTATATGTGGAGGTGAATAAAATATAAAAGAGGTCTTGGGCATCATCTTTTATTTAGTGTCTTGTCCAATAAGTATGATCATACTTTTAAGGATCACAGTATATTTTTAGACACCTTGTAAAGCACTCAAGCTTTTGCTTAGAGTACTAAGAGTGTATGGTTTAATAAGTCAGTTGACAGAGCATTAGTGACATCAAAGCAATGGAAAAAACTCTGTTTGCTTGCTCTTCCTTTCATCTGACTTTAAAATACAGTGCAATCAACAGGACTGGGAGAGAAAAACACACATACACATGGAAACCAAGTGCATATGATGAATACCATGTGATGAACTGTTTGAAAATAATGCTTGTTTTCAGGAAACCAAGATATTCTTCTTCCAAATGCATGTAAGATTTTATGCAAGCCCACTGTTTCAATCTGCTTGTATGTTACAGTTTGACGCAGGGTTTTTTGGAGATACCAGACTGATGCCATGTGAGTATTGTGTAGACAGTAAAAGTACATGATGCTTCTCCTCCTTTCTGCTATTAACACCCAGTTTGTCAGGGTTGCTCTTGCAGAGAGAGAATATTCAACTTTCTATGTCTAACATCAGAGATGGTAGGTGGTCATATCCATCAGGTCACATCTGACATAGTGACCATACATGGGACACATCTCAACCAACTTAATTTGTCTGCAGACCTGGTCTCCTACAGTACCCAGCAAAGCCAACATAGAGGAATGGGCACTTCTAGAAAGCAAATCATCTGACTTCTCTGGGGTATTTATTTGGAATGGGTTGCACTAATTCCTAAAAGTGGGGGGGTTTTTTCCCCCCTCTATTTTTCTCTTTCACCTTTCTTTCTACAGGGAGTTTCGATCATGTGGATATAGGTATCTGCATTGTACATGATGAAAAGTAGATTATACAAATTTAGTTGCATTTCTACAAATGCTACTTTTGAAGTCTCAGGACTTTTCACATAACTGATTGTCCTTAGAACTATTTTGTGTCAAATGACACCATGACACTTTCTTGGATGGACTTTTCACTCATCAGAGAAGATCTCACGACACAAAAAGTCCTCCAAGATAATCGCAAGAAAATCACAACCAGCAAGCCCCAAACTACATCTGGGTGTAGAGCGATTGAAACACCATCCACTTTGCACTTTCCCACCTCCTGCTGGCTGACAATAATGATTCATTAAAGAGGAAGATTTCCTTGCAAAACATCACTGGAAATATAAATGTAGAAAAAAAGATTATGTTATAGTTAATTGTGTTAGTAACGTCAGTGATAGTCTAGTTAGGCAAAACCTTCCAGAGTTTGCAATTTTGTACCTTCACCTTTTGGTTCCATAGAAGATGGAGAGATATTTTCTCTCTTACAGCATAAAAATTAATGTATTACTGTTCGCCAAAAGTTATAACAGGAATAATAGATGAACATGCCCATAAATACCTAAATTCTGGCTGCCTCTGGTTCCAGGTACCAACCGTTTAGTGTTGTTCCTCTCAACAGCAGTGTTGTTACCGTTATTTGACTTCACCTTGGACTGTAAAATGTTGACTTAAACTTGAGTTATTTATAAAACACTATCTGATCTTTAGCATATGATGATTAGGGTTTCATCTGCAGGTCTCAAGGACTGCTGTTAATGGGACAGTATTATCTCTGAAAAGGAGGACCTTTCCTGTTTACACATTGTGTATCGTCTCCGCTTTTCCAATACTTTGCACACAGTGGTAGAACAGAAGGATTTCCTGATTCACTGGTAAGCCAAGTGCTCATATCTGTTACTTTCCATAAAAAATACTTAGAATACGCTCCGCTGCGAATGTAAAGCCAAAGCTGAACAGTGAATTCTCCTTAAGGCCTGATTTTCCAGGCAGTTTTTTGCCTATGGAGATGTTTCAGCATTAATTTTGATCATATTCTCTTTCACACCCTCTATCTAAGGTACTAAAAAGGGAATTCACAGGAATTCGTAAGGTGCCATAAGCAATGTTCTCAGAAGTGTAAAAGAAATGAATACGATAATAGCTTTCAAACTAAGTTCTCCTCAATGTGTTTAGTTCACTGGGTGTTAAAGAACATTTAGTAACAGTTTAAACAAGTCAAATGAGGATGCAATCAGAATTCATCAGGTAAGGCACTATCCAAATTGAATGTTATACCCCCTTTGTGTGTGACGTAAAGGTTTCTCTCCCCTCTTGACCTGTTCAGATGAAAGCCGGCTGGCTTCTTCAAAGCACGTTTTTCAGAGACATTTATCAGAGCACTGAAAAAGATGGAATTGATGCTTTTTCTTTCTTTTTTTCATCTTTTTTAAAATTTTTTTTCTTTTTAAGCCTGCTGTTTAATATCTCAGCCCACTCTGCATAATGGGAGCTCTCAGGCTTCTGCTGGAACTGTCTTTCTTAGCAAGGGCAGCACATTGGGCATGTCCACTGCTGGAAGTACATTTCAAATCAGGTAAATCCTATTCTTTCTGGCATTAAGAGGTTAGTCCCAATCAGAGGTGGATTGCAGTGCATGTTGCACATCCTCCTAGTTCTAGGTGTGTAAGGTCAGGGTCTGTAGGAACTGCCATGAGCTGGCCGCAAAGTTTACGTTTGTTTCATCACTCATGCTTGATACGTCAGCCCTGTATGGAAAATCCCTACAAAATTTCATTTAAAAAAAAAAAATAATTAAAAAAAATTTAAAAAAGAGCTTTTCTCAGAAATTTTTAAGTGCCTCAAGCTGAACAATGTGTTTTCTTTCCTCCATAGGATTTAATATAATCTTCCACAGGAGGTTGTTCTCCGGTCTGATGCGTATGTTTTCAGGGTGACTTCTATTACATTCCTAGATGGAACATTTCCATGTGTGGATCTTTTTTGTTTCACTTCTACTTAATGCCTTAAGACTGTTGCAGACAGAAAAATCTGGTGTCTGGACTGTCTTACAAAGATTTGGGTATTTCGAGACCTTATTAATTTAAAGCTAGAGCCATTATTGTATTACAGCATATCATATTATTGATAAGTATCTCCCTTCAACAATAGCTAACATGATAGATTTACTGATTAGTCTAATTTGCTTGAAAATGGTGCAGAAACATATTTTATAAACATATTTATTTGAGTATGATGCCCACTAACAGTGCATGAAAGGAGAGAGAAGGATGGTAAAATGTGGGATAAGTAACTGGAATTTGTAAGAAGAATGAGTGGGTGACGCTGCAGTTCTCTTGGGTTTTTTTTTTCTTTCAACACATGGAGACAGGTCACATGCTGGATGTTTCACCTGACACACTCAACAGGGCACTCCTTGGTTGGGAAGAGCCTTCCGGAGCCTGTTCCTCCCCATTGTTAGAGTAGCACAATCTCTCTCCTAACCTGTGATCTCACGCATAGACATAGTTGCCCAGACTGATCAACTATCTGCAGACAACATTAACGGGTCACATGAGGTCTCTGATAGCTTTTGAGGTCCTGTGTCACTGCTGCATATTATGCTGAACATCTATGGTGGAGCATGAAGTGGAACCTTCACGAGAGACCTTTTATTCAAGGAATACATTTCCTGAATGTAACTTAATACATAGGAAAATATCTCAGATTGGTGGGATGCATAGAGGCTCATTATCACCACAGGAAAACTGCAAGCAATAAATAAAACTGTCAGATGGAATTTGTTTTGATTGTTTAAGGTAAGCAATAATACTGAACCTCAAGAAGGCTGATGACATGGGCAGGTAGTGTTAATTCTTGACACACACCGTCTTAGAAGAAATAAATTGAAATATTCATATAATATATTAGCTACTAAGTCAGTTGTGAAGGGAACACGCCTGCACACTGCAGGTTAAAAACTGATGCAAACCTGCAATGTGCAAAAGCCACGAAGCACAAGGAATGAGACAGAAGGTATTACGGGAAGAAATTTAATGCCATCACTTAGGAACATGTTTTCAGAACTGACCTTCTCAATCATCAAATATAATGTTTTGCTGTTTTGGGCAACCACAACACAGCACAGTGCAAGAGAGCAGAAATTGATCAACTCTCATCTTAAAAGCTCGGTATCTAGAGTAGAAAAGATTTTTATGTATTTTATTGCAAATTTCAATCAAAGCAGGAGGAAGATTTGATGGAAAATCCTATATTTGATCTTTCCCACTCACTTGAGCTGTCTAGTACTTTTTTTTTGCATAATGTGCTCCTGGGACCATGACTCTTCAGCTACATCTTCTTAAAGTAAATGGAATAGCTTCAAGGGCCTCTCTGATTTTAAGATAACCTGGCGCAGTCTGGCACCATTCGTGCCATGAAACTTTCTTGCTTCCCTGTGTAGGTTGGTCACAGGCTAACTGTCTATTGGGAATGGTCCATGAACCGCACTAGCTCTGTGAACGGAGATTTCTTGGCATGGCTTTAGCCAAAAAGGTGCATTGCTCCAACAATATGGATAATTGAATTCCATATCTTCATCTCGTGACACAGTTAAGTTTTCCAGTACTGTTGTAGCCCTGATTTCCTGGACAATCATCTTTTGATTAGAGGCTTAATGATTAAATCATTCATTTAAACCAGTCTTCTGCACAAAGGGGACCATGAGTTTCTCTGCCTGGCAAGTCATTAAGAATAAATGAGCAGCATCAGCTCCTCTGGTGCTTCTTCATGTACGTGTCCAAAATAGGGAGACTACCATGGAGATGTCTGGGGTGAAGAAGGTTCATGAGGTACCAAACCAGGAACCGAGTCTAGTCCAATAGCTTTGCTCAACTTCCTCCTCCGAAGGTTTTCAGATTCAGCCTGTTTTTCCCCACAAATTTACAAGTATTTAGTTATATAAGGAACTTAGCCTCTTTACTTTGATAGGTTTAATTGCTGAGCTTAATATTTTGGCTGTGAAGTTTCCTAACATGTACTGTGGATTTCAGTCCAAGATTTAGAAGGAACCACTGAACTGTGATACTAAAATATGAGCAAAACAGTCCACATTTTTGCTCTTGTGTGTTTCTGAGCCACCCAAGTAAGCAAATTTCAACTGGTTTCAAAGCCACCAATGAAGAATTTAATCTTCACTTAGGAAGGACAAATTGAAGAACCCTTAAAGACTTTCCTCAAGCTGTACTTCTGACAGACAGGGAACACATATGACCATACACCAAACAGTTGCATATTATCTGAGTTTGAAAATAACACGAACGCCTTTGAACATGTAGGAGTTAGTAGAGGGATACAGATGGATAAATACTAAGGCACATCTTGGTAATCTTCTAGGTCTTCAGGCTTTATGCGTTCCCTTTGCAACCTATTAGTGATCCGTCTACTCATATTAAATAAGCTCCTTTAAGAATTTTCCCTAGATTGGTTTGAATCAGGAACTCTGACATTTGAAATAGATATTCCTTCACTTCAGTTACAATAAAGTAGTATTTCTACTGAAAACTCAGTTGGAAAAAACCTGTACATATATGCCTAAATTGTTATTAGGCTGGGCACGTTGGCAACAGGATGAGGTGTTGACCAAGGACAAAACACTTTTAATCTAGAGGAATAAAAAAGTAATCAGGCCACAAGCTGCTACTCAACTCTTGGGCAGATACTGACAATTTTGCATAGGATTTTAAACACAGACAGTTTTTAATGTCCACCAGAATTTTCCTCTTGGAAGGAAAAACGCAGGACGTTTCTGATCTTATACTGTGGACAATTCTGTCGAACTCAAATGAGAATGAACCATGTGTTTTGGTGAATTAGAACTGTAGTGCTTTGAAATATATCACTGCTTTAGAATTTCTATTTTCATAATGATTTAAATATGTAAGTAAATATACTTGGTTTCAATTGTTATCATGAATGCTCTTCCCCAATTACTCCTATTTTCCAAAGAAAAGAATTCTGGTATTATTGGTTAGGCTTAGCTACTAGGACACAGAATTTAAGGCAATTTAGTCCTTGGTGCTTTCTGGTAACCCAGGGGATACACTAAAATACTATTATTCATCTATTTAAATAAATATACATCATCACATACATATATTCAGCCTTTTCATTACCTTGGACAAGGGTGAATGAAGTCTGTCTAACTTACTAGATAGTGACTAACATTTTACTCCTGATTTGGATCAAGCGTGTTTGGACGGGTATGGGGATTCAGACAAAAATACACCTTAACACCGTCGAATTGTTCTCATTTGTTAAATATTCCCCCCTCTTCTTCCTGCTTCCAGCTGTTTAAATCAACACTGAAAACTGCAGTTGGATCTATGCCAGGTGATTCTGATGTACAAACTGCAGAATTAAAGTGAAAAATTTTTGTTATAAGCTGAAAGAAGAGGTAATTAAGAAAAAACTTTCCAAACCACAAAAAGGAAAAATATTTACCCTTGTCAAATTAACTAGTAATTCTACAAAGATCATTTTAATGTCTGAAAGATATTTAAACCCTGACCAGACAAATATTTATGTTCTTGTTCAACTGTAGTTAGTTTCGGTAGTAATGGTGGGTGTTCTTGTTTTCTCTATCAACCATAGTTACTAGTAATGTGAATGTATTAGATAATTTATTGAGCTATAGTTTATAATATGCAATTTAAAACACTTTTAAATTGTTTTAACAACTCCCACTCTGCTTCCGACTATGTGAGAAGACAGACTTGGTAACGCCAATTTATGAGAGGATTAATTTGATCCCCCATATTATTTTTTAATTTATTTAAATTATATCAATAATATATTGAAATTAGATATGAAATTACATAATGACAAGTCGTTCTTCTAAAATATTTTTTCTTAATCCCAGTATCATTTTAAACAGGAGTTAAATCAGGTTTTATAAATAATGTGTTGAAAGAGAAACTACCATTCTCATTTTTAAAAATTTTTAAACCCCACAGTTCAAACAGATGTTTGTTCAAAGTGTTTCTAATTTCCTTCACAGAATGGGATCCTATAGTGGAGGCATTAGAAGAAAAATGCTTTGGAGTATTGTTTTATGGGGGTTTTTTACAGTTTACTACTTTTAAGACTGCACTTGATTTTGAAGGCTGTAATATTCTGGAATGTATCTTCTTTTTTAATGCTGGACCTGACATCCAGCCCGGAGTGGGAGCAAGTAGTGCTCTGGAGAAACTCTGAGCCTTGCTTCAGCAGCTCCTGGGATGCTGGCAAGACCTGATGCACTGTGGGATCCCTTATGGGCTTATGGATGACTTTTGTTCCTTTCCAGAACAAAGCTGTCCCTTCTCCATTGTACCTTCTCCTTCTTTTCCTCTGTCTTTCTTCATTCCCCCTTGCTTTTCCCTTTGAGATACTCTCTTTTCCAGTTGTCCATATGATGAGCTTCTGAGAGTAAGTGATCGTAAACCGAAAATAGCAAAGTCCATACCACACTCTGCATGTATGGATATTGCAGACAGATATTGTACAGTCTGACTGATTTATTTATATAGGGCTATTGATTTTCTCCTTTTCTCCATGAACCAGAAGGTGGCATCTGATTACTGACTTGTAAATTTGCATGTCTTCTGTCTTCACTGCACTGGTTAATTTTAGTGATTTCTTTTCTTTGCCTATCTATCAACATGGACACAAATAAAAAAATGCTCAGTTGTCTACATTCTTCAGTAAAACACATAAACATATATATTATTGTTAACCAGTTCCATTTGTGATACTAATATTCAACCTTGTATTGACCCGTTTTGTTTTAGGGATCTGAACTCACTGTGCATTTATGGATAGGTTCAGCATCACAGTTCAGGAGCTTGACGTTATTATTCCCATTCTCCAAACTGGAAAATCAAAGCAAAAGAGATCCAAAGGCCTCCTTCAGAGGCAGACAGATATGTTGTGACAAAGCACGGAATACTTAGATTTCCCTGCTCTCACTCATGGACCTGGAGCTCCAAGATCAGTCAAACCAAGCAGCCTGTTGTATAAAATCATGCAATTCGTAGACTCCTCTGGGTCAGTTCCTCAAGTGTCTGACATTGGTTTCTGTGGTATTCAGATCTTGGGGAGCAATTAGTGTTTGGGATTCAATTCATTCTGATGAAGATGAGTCCCCAGCATAGCTGATCCACAAATGAGATGAGTTGTTTCTGTCAACCTGTAAACATTTGTATCTTTTTAACCAAGCAGGTGATGCTTTTAACCCCAGAGGTGTCTGGTTCAAATATCCTTTCTACTGAGTACAAGATAGCTCTCATACATGATTGTAGTAATATCAGAAAGGGGATTTTTGTGATAGGAAAATTGTAAAACATTGGCTTTCCTAATGAGAAAAAGCTGGTCAGAGGTGTAAAAAGAGCTCAGTGTAGCCTGTTGGGTTGATAGCGCAATGGCTGACAAGACCTACATTTTAAATAGTTTTGGAGGAATTGTATCATGTTGGTTGCTAATTTCCAGGATTCAGATGCTTGGGACTTTCTGGCCTCAATCCTTAGAGGCTGTTTGCTGTCAAATGGATCTTTCCCTGCCAGAAAGCATTGCTGTAGTTTTTATAGAACACAGGCAAGATCTGCTTGCACAACTTAAGAGCACAAGATATACTCTGGACAGCTGGAAACACTAACAGATGACACGGAGACAGTTTTTTCTCCTTAATCCCACAAGCAGAGAACTTGAGCCATGAAAAATCATTTAGAAAATGCATGGAAAGCTGGATTAAGTTCCATGGGTAAGCCAAAAGACCAACCTTCATCTCCAGGTAAGGAACAGGGATTAATAGTGCAGGTTGTCAATCAGAGTATTGCAAGGTGGCAGGAACTTGGTGAAACAGCAGTCAAGACTGGAAGGTGGGAACTGACAGGAGTAAGCAAGCTGCTCAAAATCAAAAAGAATTTAGTTAAAGGTGTTGGGATACTGATTTATTTAATGCAACAGTAAAGAAACAAGAAGCAATATCTTGGGTGAAAGGAAAGCTGTCTGGGTCAAAATCACATGGGGGAAAAAAGGTGAAAGAGTTATCGGTGCAGTAATTCTTGAAGCCCCTTATAGATTGTCAAGAGGAGTTATGTGAATGCTGAGAGAGATTTTTATGATGGTTTCATACACAGTGTTTAATATAAAAATACATGTACACAAACTTACAGACATAAATATATGTATTTTTGCAGTATGGTTATAAATTACACAATCTATAAATTTCCAAGATTAAAATGTTAATATAAACTAAATCATTATGAAGAGCTTCTAGCTCCCAGATGAAAGCTGAAGAACAAAAAAAGCTTACCAATAAGATCTGGTCACTCCTTTTAGAGCTGGCACATTTCCTTGACAAATTCAGTGAGCAAACATGTGGCAGATCACGTTTGGGTTAGGTTTTACCAAATAATGAAGATGCTAGAAAGTAGATCCATTAGAAAAATATGTACAGCTGAGCAAGGACTCCTCACTGAACCTGAACGGTGGTTGAGGTAAACACTCTGCTCACCTTCTTGCCTTTCTGTTCACCCCATCTTCACAACTTGCTCCACTTTTTTCCTTACTTCATATGAATCTCTTTTTTTTCAGTGCTTTAATTTCTTTTCTAGTTCTCCTTTGGTTTGGTATTTGCAATTCTGATTTTATTTTCTATGAACCATCCTTTACATTGGCTAATATCTTGTAAATCAATTTCTATTTCTGATCTCGCCTCTGATTCTGATGAATACTCAGGAATGGGGGAGGAATAAATAAAATATGCCATGAAACATAAAATTAACTGCTTTTCTAAGCAAAAAAGGTTCAGAGGATAGAAAGGGTCCACTAGATATTTAGGAAAACAGAAGAATTTTAGTGATCAAAACAGTGAAGAATAGCCTTCAAAGAGGAGAATTAGGAGATGAAATTACTCTGAGCTCTCAGGATGAAGTACATTGTGTTTATTAAAATTATTTTCTGACACCAGTGTTCACAGTAATAAAAAGATAATAATTCAGAAAGACTTTTCTGTCCTGAATTTTACAAAAAGGGTCAGAAAAAATGAGATTCATCTTGCATCGTGTCAGATGTCTGCAGAACAATCATCTGCTTATAAAACCACACCAGACTTCCTCCACAGTCAATGGGAAGATAAAAGGCCAGTTCGGGGTCTGATGTCATCCTTCTCCCAGAAATCTGATTTTAGAAATTGACTGTTTTGGAAGGGAAGCTCCACAACTAGCTTAGACATATGCGTCTGTGCTTGGTTTTAATAGCCAAAGATACCACATCGTAAACTAGAGAAATGGGTCAGCTTATGGATTACTAAATAGCTGCCACCACTTGGTAGTTCAAAAAGGAATGTGTGTGCCTGTGTGTGTACATATGTGTATGTGTAAATACATCTGTGTGCATAGACCTGTGTGTGTAGCTTCCACAAGTCAATCCAAGGGGACAAATATATGTGAGCATGTAACTACATTGATACATCCCTTCCACCTTCTGATGCAGCAGCATTATACAAAGCTTTTACTTATAAAAGGCAGTAATTTTGTTCTAACATGCCGAACACCTGGCTCCCCAGAATATTGTTATGGAGAAAGAATGCTGTTATTGTTTTATGATTGTTGCTATCAAAAAATAAGAACGGTGAATGTGTTAACTGATATCTAATTGTCTTTTTGTGGTTGGTTTGACAGAATAAAACACCAGAACCTTCTGGAAGCAGTTAAAGGTATTAATAAAATAGATTTGCTGTGCATATTTATTGGTGATCATAGCACAGAGAACATGAACGCAGAGCACACATGAAAATGACATTATTAAGCTGCATGAAGTGCTCTTACATTTTACCTGGACTTCACTGTTTGTTGTTTTGTCCTGGGAAATAAAAACAGAGAGAAAATGGGAAAACTGGTTCAATCACATAAACGGATAAAGAATGAAATCACTAGACTCTCTTTTCTCAATGGATTGAAAACCTTGTGCCAAACTTACCCCTGCTATAAGTTTAGTAAGGCCAATCACAGTAAGGAATCTGGGGCTACGCTTTCACCTTTGGCCATGTTATCAACCGTTTCACATGGTTTTACAGACAGAACATATCCACAGTAACAAGAAATAAGCACAAATTTGTATTTGTTTATGATAAGTACAAACACATTTCATTTTCAGTGAAGATTAACAGCTTTCCTGAATTGTCTGAAGTGCTGAAATGCACCTACTGGAATAGATACACAAACTCCTGCCATCCTTACCCAGTTGCTTGTCATCCATCAGTATCCACCTTTGACAGAGGAGCTTATGCTTAGAGATTTTCTCAAAAAAAAAAAACAAAAAAAAAAAACAACAGAGGAGCATGTGTATTTGGATGTGTACAGGATTGTACAAGTTGAAGGAAGAGGTAAAGCATAAAGCATTTCTATCCAGAAAAAAATCCAGCCTAATTGTGGAAGTTAAACCTACTCCTTTAAAACATTTCCATACTGTGAGCCTTTTACAGCTGCAAATAGATTAAAGGGGTGTTTAAACGTATAGCATTAAATGAGTACAAATAACTGTTTTACGTAAGTTGCCTGGGGTACATCAGTAGCCTTCTAAATGATCAAAAGGTATAGCTGGAGGCAAGGTCCAAAACCACCTGCTTGTATAAAAGACTTTTATATGAGGTAGCTGATATCATACATTTACATTGATCTTCCTTTAAACACTGTAATGAAATCAGCATCAAAATTATGTGAGAGTAATATTATATCTACCTTAAAGAGACGGGAGCAGGAAAAGTACATCTCCATCCTTGAATTGCCCCAAGTGCAACTGCGCTGGGATCCTGTGTTACACTTGCATCTGTCTGCAGGTCGGCAGGACTAAGCTGTCTTAAGCTTTTTTAAACTGATTTTGACATTGATTCAGCAAAGCTCTGAGGAACATAGCTCTCTTTAGGCACATGAGCAGTTCCCCCCAGCTCCACAGAGGACTTCAGCCTGCCCTTAGCACTTTGCTGGACTGGTTTAGATTAGGTGTGTGTACGGATGTTTTGCTGAATAAGACCCAGACCTGATGTAGACACCCTGTCACTATTGCTTTGCTGGACTAGGCTAATTTCAAGAAGAATTAAGAGCAAAAGTTCATTTAGAATGACTTTTTTTTCCTAAGCGTAGCACTTCCAAAAATATCACACTATAATAGTATAAAGTAGTATGAAGCATATCTTAACAGTGCAAGAAGCTTCACTTTTCTAAGGAAAGATAAATCACGCAAATATCTGCAGCATTATTATTCTCCGTGTATTAGTCATGTAACTTTCTCAAGCTTTACCCTTTGAATCAGTTCAACACATCCTAAGCAGAGAAGGTCCTTGAAAGAATAGTCAGTATTTACACAATCAGTACCTTTGACATGGGTTAAGACTGGGCCGGCCACTAGATGAATGACAAACGCTCCCTATTAACCCTTCTCGCTTCCCAAAGGGGAAGACAAAGGGAATAAGGGAGAAAGATTTATGGATTGGAAAACTAAACTGCTTTAATGAAAATAATAGTAAAATGAACTATATACAAATACATACAGTACCAATACTGAACCCAGCCCCCCGATGGCAACCACGCCACCATCACCACTGATGCTGTGGGCAGACACTAGTGAAGGCCCAGACTAGACTCACAGCAGATGGGAACTGGATTCAGGAGCTGGATTCTGGAACTGGATTCAGGAATGCACGGATTGGGATCAAAGGTAGAACAGACAGAGTCCTCCTCAGACACCAGCCATTGAAGAAGGGAGTTGACCCTTGGGATCCCTCAGCTTTATACCGAATATGACGTCTATGGGATGGAACACCTTGTTGGTCAGTGTAGGGTCACCTGTCCTGTCCGCTTCTCCTAGCAGGTGCGGCCTCTAACTCAATGCACCCCCATCATGGCATGCAAGATTTAGCAGTGATCTTGGTCTGCACAGGAGCAAGTATCAGCAAGAGCCTTTCTGCACCCGGGTCCCTGGTAGTGACTGTGAACATCAAGCGCTGGCACTTCTAGAAGCAGACACTGTCTGCAAAAATATGCCATTAACTTCAGAAAGTGCAGTTAGTTAGAAGAGACTGACTTGAAAAGTAAAATCACTGAACAGAAATAATTCTGCTCTAACTCAAACCAGGACAGCCATAAAATACTTCTTAGACAAGGTAAATATTGTGATATAGCAATAACTATCAATCTGTACTAAACAAGTGCTAACGGTATAGCACAAATAGAAAGCACTACGTGGTCACGACTAAAAGTGAGGCAGAAAAAGCAGGAAATAAAATCTGAAGTTGGAATAATTTCTTTTCCTTGACTCCTATGGGATTTAAGGATGGCTGACCAACATGGAAGCATTCACACTAGAGACCAAGGAAGGAGAGATGAATTTCATCTCTTGAGGTCACCGTTAGCAAAACCAGGGCTATCTTTCTGTTGCTTGTCTACCAAGAGAAGTTTTAAACGAGCAACTGACTGTAAGTGCTCATGATATGGCTTCTCTAAGTAGTACTTTAATAAAACTGCAGCCCTGCCTCATAGTTTGCAGGACTGGCGGCCAATCTGTACCTCCAAAGCAAGTAGCCAGATATTTCTTTCTTACAATATTGCTGAGATGTTTCTTAGCTCTTGCAAGTGAAAAATAAAAGCCTTAACTCAGACCTGAACCAAATTGATTTCCCTTGCTAAAATATGGCAATTTCTTCCTCACAAAATAAAATATTTAGTTCACTTTTAACAGGGGGAAAAAAGAAAAAAAGAAAAAAAGAAAAAAGAACCCAAAGAAAAGTCCTAAAAAGAAACCTGAAAACCTGAAAGGCCATTGATCAGCTCCTTCTCCCCCATGAACACATGCACAATAGAAAGCTTTTAAAGTGCCCTTATTGTCAGGATACTGACCTTGTTTAAGAAAGTAAATGACATCTTTGTGTTCTGCATTTATTCCCTAACTGGGTAACTTCCATCCAAAACCAGGGGGGAATAAGAGAAAAAAGATAAAACAAGTTTTTCTGAGAATTGTGATACTTAGACCATATTGCTCATAAAAAGATGGAAGATCTCACAATTATGTGCATTACTTTTATGGAGAAAAGTGTTTATAAAGTCTAAGGAAAAGAGGAAAAAAAAAACATAGGCAACTTCAGGGTTTAAAAGCCTATTTCAAGATATCATTTTTCTCTCCAAGGTGCTGAGCTGGCCTTGATAAAAGACCTCTCTTTGAGAAAAAGATGCAAAAAGTCAAAACAGTTTTCCATTTTAGAGGAAGCTTTTCAGTGTGTTTGCCACCACGTCGATGAGTTGTTCACCCTCTCTAGACAGTCAATATAAGAATAGAACCATATTTTTAAAAAGATAAAACCCAACAAATTTTGTTATTTGAGCTAGTATATAAAGACTGCAAAATTCTTGATAAAGTCAGGCTAAAAGACACTAAAATAAAGTCTGTGAGGCAATGACATGGAGATCCTTGGAGAGGGAGAAGCCAAAGACAAGACGGAGAAGTCCTGTAGACAGCAATGCCGGCTGAACGTGGTGGATGGGGGAAGATGTGAACCTGTGTTGCACTTTTTTCTTCAAGGTTCATAGATCAGTGAGGATGAGCTGGTACAGAGTGTAATGCAACCTGCAGGAGAAAGAGCCTGAAAGGTCATTTTGCTAATGAAACTATGAGGGGAACACATCCATGTCTACCTTGTTAGGTTTAACGCTGTTTTGAAGCTCAGCTCATCTCCGAGCTCTGCATTAACAAGAGAACAGGCACTGATCACAGACACAGCCTTAGCCTGGAGCAGCCTGGTTTCTTGGGAAAGGCCATGGGCACATTCAAGCAGTTGGCACACCATGCTACGACATCGCCTCTAGTTGTATTAGATGAGCATTGTAGGCCCCTTCCAACTAAACTATTCTATTCAACTCTATTCCATTTGATTCTATTGGGTTTGATTCTGTTCTATCCTATTCCAATTATTCTACTCTATGTTATTCTATTCTGGTAAAATAAGATCAAGGAGGGAAGGAAGAGGAAACATCCTGTAGCTCTGCACCTATACTGAGAGCTTTGTAAGCCACCACAGAGACTTTTGCTACCTCTGTAGTAAAAAAATAAGCACTTCAAGGCACAGAGACAAGTACTGGCATGTGTTTTGTGAAAACTGTAATATGGGGTCTGCCACAGTTTTAGTAGCAGTAAGTTAGCACTGACCAACAGTTCCTAATCATGGACTGAGGGTCTACTCTGGCCACCCTACCCAACAGCCAGTTTGGGTGATACCCTCTGTTTCAGGTAGAGAATTACCTGTGTCTCATGGGGAACAGCTGGTTACCAATACAGCTGCTGCTAGAGATGCTAGAGATGCAGTTCTTGGAGTCGCAATGTTTGCTCTGGGCTTTATCAGGACCATGCAGTTGTATGTTGTCCCATCATCCAGGCAAGGATGAAGATGTGTTTTGTTCCTTTGGGTGAACAAAGGTCAGTATTGGCAATTTTGAGGCTGAGAAAAGAACATCAGAGTCCAGATGATTATTTTATTTTTTTAATATTTTCTTTCTTCTCTTTATTATTGCTCCGTTTGGATGGGATCTCTGAGAGCAGTCCTCTCATTTATTTATGTTCTTCTAATTCTCTAGTTTCACTACACAGCAGCATTTTTTTTTTTTTTTTCTGAAGGCTTATTCCAGAAAACAGGATAAGATAGCCAAGTTCTTAGAGAATTTGGGGGTTACATTTAGTAGTTTACCAAATTATCCATAGCACTTATTTAATAAAAGTGCTTTGGAATGTATGAGGCAGAGGGCTGTGCTCACATTGCTCATGTTACCTGATGGTGTTTCCCCAATAGCAGAAATAACACTAAAACCAAAACCCCACAACGTATAAATAAATAAATAAATAAAAGCTAAATGAACGTGTCTTGATTCCAAGCAGTTATTGGAACAGACCTGTTCTAAGTATGTTCTGATTGCTAAAATCTTAATTCAGACGTTTGGCTAGAAACATGTGGCATACATGACATAGCATACAAAAGGCAAACAGAAACATGAAAAGATCAGGCACTGAGGTAATTTCATGCTCTCAGATAATTAATTTAATTTAATAAAGGTACACAAATATATATCAATCCCCAATGGCCCTTTCCTAGACACTAGCAAGCAGATTCTTTCTAGGCATCCTGTAGTTTTTAGGAAATGTCTGCGAGGGATGCATCTGTTTCTAATTCACCATCCGATTTCTATAAAAATGACTAAGATTAAAACAGAGTGCAACTCATTAAAACTCAGGGATAAATTAAAAGAGCCTGAATGAAAAGCTCCCATATAACAAAATACAAAGAACCAGGGAGCACAGTGTTTCTTTGACATAAACATGGTGGTGGAGAGACCACTCTGCATGGAATGATGGATTTTCAAGTACTGAATCTGCAGTTACTCCTTACAGAGAGGCACATGAACTGGAACAAGAACTGTTGGAGGTGGTCGCATGAAGAATGTCGAGCCAGCAAATGTCATCTATCATCTTTCTGCCAATGAATGCTGAATTCACCATCTCCCTTTGTCATACAGGATATCGGAGACCAAAGTAAATACCTGTTGTCAACACCTGCAACTAAAAAGACCACCTGCTAGGATTGATTGGCATGACTCGCCTTTGACAAAAGCTGCCTCAAAAAGACTACAGGACAGAGACAGGCAGGCAGAGTTCAGAAGGAACTTAAATAGCACCACATGCTCCCCACAACAGCTTTATCTGAATCCTGCTCAAAGCCACCTCCACTTGCTTTTAATTCGCAAGTTACTGATGTCTTCAGAAGTGGAAAAAGAAAGGAAGAGAAAAAAGGAAATAGTTCCCCTCTGCTTTCTCAAAGAATAACACACTATTTGGCTTTGGATATGGGTAATGATAGCTGTAATTTCAGAATCATGATTTAGTTCTATAGTCTGGTCAGACATTGTAGGGCATTTCACACAAACACAGGTTTGGGCTGAAGAGTGCAATGGCTAGAAAAATAAGTTGTATTTAATGATCTGACAATCTTGTAGAGCTTATGTCTTTGACTAGACTTTTTTCCCCAAATTGAAGATGTTCCTGACAAAAGAAACACAACAGGAAATTCTGCCTTTCAACAGGACTGCAGCTACCACTTCCCTTGTCCTGTATTTTGTTGTCTGTGAGGTAGCAAGGTAACAAGGAAACTTGCAGCCTGATACCACCTGCCTCCCACTGAGGCCATTCTCAGAGTACCACAACTCCCAGCTCCTGACCCTGCTGCACGCCGTTTGAAATCTGCTCACAACATATCTTTGACACTCATGCCACAGCTTGCTCAACCCTGAAATATCATTAAATCCATGTGTGGCAGTAAGTGCGTCAAGCGCACCATACTCAATTTCCTTCTGGCTGCAGCCTGGCATTATCCGACTTTCTGAAAAGGGATGCCATGTAATAACAGTAGTTAATTTGAAATTCTTAGCCCTGATGCAAATAGTGAAGGAAATGGATAGTGTGTTTGTATTGAGGTTGCTGAAACTGATTGCTGAAAAGAACAGGAGCTACCGATGAAGCAAAGAGGTTTTGACAGAAGTTCTCATAAGGTCAAGTTGTTGGATAACTAATGTGGAAAGATGCATCCGCGGATGACCATCATACTGTCTACCAACTGCCACAAACCACAATCATGAGGTACTTGAGTCTTTATCGAACGGGGGTCCCAGTAAACAGGTAGTAGCAAATAGATATTGGAGCTCTAGAACTTCCTCATGATGGTGTCACAAGAGCATGAAACTACCAGCCATCCTAAAGTGTCCAGCACCCATCTTCTCTTGAGTGGAAAGGGAAAGGAGACAAGCTGAGAAAGAGACAGAATTGCAGGAAAAGGACAATGAGATCTCTTTTTGCAGGAGTGTGGGCTTGTCCTGTGTTTGGTTTCTTAAGATTAGAACAATTATAAATGGATCTGTAATGTGCTAGGCCTGGGTTTGTTATTTTAAAATGAGTCATAGAATGACACCTCATGAATTGTAATAACCAAAAACTATGCAGAAGTGTGGAAACACTACTGTTAAAGATATTTTTTATAAGATTACAAAGACATGCCTGTTTTCTTAATTTACTGATTCAACAGTTCTTCCAGAATTTATCCTAACAATTTTTATCCTGCTCATGGTCA
Source organism: Bucorvus abyssinicus (assembly GCA_009769605.1). NCBI lineage: Eukaryota > Metazoa > Chordata > Aves > Bucerotiformes > Bucorvidae > Bucorvus > Bucorvus abyssinicus. The sequence continues at coordinate 50,224,313 of CM020024.1, read as the reverse complement.
TCCTATCCTATAACAGACTCCTAAAGAACCCGACCCAGAGCTCACTGACATCAACGGAAACCTTCCATTGCAAGAAGCAGGACTGCCCTATAATTCTTTTGTTATATATTCTTTATAGGAAAATGGTCATTGTATTTATGATCGTTTAGCTGGATTGCAGGTGGTTGGGAAAAGAATTAAAAATAAAAAAAATTATAAAAAGTTAAACAGTGGGTGGAGAGAAAGAATTCCCCAATGAACGCTGATGTCCCCCATTGAGATGCAGACATTACTAACCGTTGTGACACCTATTAACTCGTTTTTTATGTTATCCAGAGCATGTCGTGTAATCTTTAGATGCAGTTAGGGCCTTACTTCATTGGTGCAACCTAAGGAAAGGTGTTAGTGGCACTTACATTTCATATAATAATCTTCATTGTTGGAACCAAGCAGTGCTACAGGAAATGCCTGGTAGGAACCTGGCTTTGCTGAACTGACCGTGACAACCCAGACTAATCTTAAAAAACAGGCTCGGTTTCAAGATGAAGATATCCATTGCAATCGGTCCGTTGAGGGACTTACATTGCTGAACTTACTCAGAATCAAGCCTTCTACTAAGATTGCAATGAATTCAATTTAAAAAAAAAAAGGTACAGGGTAAAAATATTCAGCATAATAGCCCAGTGGTTGGATTGGTTATGTGGAAGACAGAAGACCTTGTTTGTAGGCTTTGCTTGCATTGCAGGATAGTTACGACAACAGTTTCCACATCCAAACAGCATTTTCTCATTATTGTGATAGTGTATAGGTAGATCTACAGCATCACTGCTCCAGACGGGTAAACTTCATGGGCCCATAAAGAGAGAAGACTGAGATGTGCAATTCAGGCATTTGGCTGGAAGTAAGAAGCTTTGGTTTCTCCTTTTGCAGTGTTTATGGATTAGAGTAAATAGCTATCTAATGCTAAAAAATAATAACTTCTTTAATACCTTCCATCTAGCTCAGAAATACTCCATCATAAATATGGAAACTTAATTTTACCTTCTCCTACCTAAATAAATTAAAAAAAAAAATCCAGCATTTTAGCTGCTCGCTTCAACATGCTAATCCCTCTGTCTAACACCTTAGTCCACAGGTGAAACACTAGGAACGAAATTCCTTCTCTGCAGCCTTTGCATCCCAAAGCTGTTTGGCTTACAAAATTTTTGGGAACAGATATTCTCGCGTTAGGTCCTTTTAGAGACAAATCCATGCAGTAAGTGGACTGTAATTCTCTGAGAAAAATGTTAATATAACCAGGACAGGACAGTGATATCCATATAAGTTATTATTTCTGTTTAAGAGTAATTCTGGCTTTTTTTTTTTCTCCTGATCTATATGTATTTCTCCTCTTCAAAACAATTCAAATTTCCAAGCAAATACTTCCAGTGTTTCTGAGCAGGGTTTTTTTTTTTTTTTATCATATCCTAAGATTATATTGACAAGCTTACAGTATCTAGCAACCATTTTTATTATTATTCTTTTTTTGTACTTACATTCAGAACACTGAACATCAATGGGTATGTTTTATGGATTTCCACAAAAATAAAAAAAGGAAAAAAGAAAAAAAAAAAAGCATAATATAAAGCCCCAACAATAGCAATGAAAACATTTTCCTTTCAAAGCTTTTATTTGGTTGCTAGGAAAATATTTATGAAATGCAGTTTAATGCATTTGCCGAAAATTAACACAGAGATGCATTTGCAGCTAATTAACCTATTCTCAAAGAAAGCAATTGGGAAATGCTTGATTAATGTTTAAGGCATAAGATACACAAAAAAAAACCGAGGCAAAACTTCATCATGGCACCCAGGAGACCACTGTGTGACACAATCTAGAGTCTGTGTGTAGCTCACTCTCCACAGGAACTAATTTTGAAGCGGCAGAATGCTGTGAATTGTCTGTAAAACACTGTAGAAGAAACTCAGCATAGAACAGACGGCATGCTTTCCTTAGGAAGAATGCTGATAAAATTTTAATGAAGTAACATGTTGTCATGGGGATTTGTTGCTATTCATTAATTCATTGTGCTTTTCCCCTATAGTTTTGCTGAAGTTGAGTGACAAATTGTCAACTAGCAGTCTTAGAGGTTTAAAGTTTCTCATTGATAATCTAACTTTGCTGCAAATTGTTTTAAAGGATCCCATGTTTATGGAATAAGGCTTCTGAGATATTAGAGAGTTAGACTTATTGGTGTGGGGAGAGTCAGAGGGTGGGCTGTGTTTACCATCTTCCCTCAACCACCTCAGTAGCAGTCTGACTTTAATATACACCTCCAGACACAACTCCTAACATGTCCGAATATCTTCAGACATGTTTGCATTAACAGCATGCTTGTCTTTTAAAAAACAGACTGACCTGAAAAACATATATTCTTACCCACTGAGGGTGGGAGGTAGATCCTGCCCTGATGCCTAGGATGGGTATTGCTGCTCCCCAAGTCACCGGTATAAAATAAGATTATACCGTGGTCTGGGCACTTAGGTGTGAGATCTGTTGTTGTTCTGCTGCAGTTTGCTTGCATAGGGAAATTATCAAAACATCTCCCCTCAGGTTGGTGAGCGACTATGGGATTCTACATTTACAAGAAGGCAAGTACATAAATCAGCCAAAAGAGGGTTTTCTTGATTGACATTTTAGCAACAGCAAGGATCGTATTCAGATCATAAAATGGTCAGACACATGGATAAAAAAGAAGTTTAATAGCCTTTCTCTGCAGAGACGTGTTGACTCATTCATGGCTTTGGCTCTCAGGAGCCAAGGATTATTTCCCTATGCAATGTACATTTCCACATCACAGCATGCCTTCTTTCTCAACCTTTGCAAATGTTCATCCCCAGCACAGGCTTTTATAGTGTTTGATGGCAACATAATGTTTCTATATATAACAAGTTACCTTAAACTACCTGAATCCTATGGAGAATGACCACAACTAGCTGTTTCTGGTGGTTTCAGTTGGATCACTTGTTTCTCATTTGAGGTATTCCAAAGGACTGGGTTTTTTTTCCTGTGTGGGGCAAATGCTTTCAAGGTTTTCAGGAATAAGATGGTTTAGATTTTGCACAATGAAGTGATATTCACATAGCGACACATTACTAAAGTACAATATTTTCCTGAGCTGGCTTGCAGCTGTTTTCCAGATTTGGTGACAATACTACAATTGAAATTGCAAGTCTAATGTCAGACATGATCATGAAAAGCTCTGGACTCTGGATTTTAATTCCCCACTAATATAGCTAAGAATGAAGGTGGTGATTTTAAACAGACGCTCTGAGTCATCTCTGTCTTCCCAGACTTCCCTAAATGTCAGCAGTGGATATGCATATTTCAGTCACGTTGAGGATATATATAGCAGTCAAAATTATTTGCTGAATAGGATGATCTATTATGATCCACTACATTCAGTTGTTCTAATGGTAGCACTCATTATTTTGAAATAACACCTGCAATTGGAAGAAATTTTCCTTCCAAGAATCACCATGGATTTCTCCTTTCCATTTCTGTGCTCGTGCCCAGAATAAACCTTCCTAACCACCACAATCTGGAGCTCTAAATTGTTTAGTCTACTAGAAGAAGTCTTAAAACAATCTCTTAAAATTTTAGATTTCATATCAGCTCTGCCTTATCAGAGCATCCCAATAATGTGTTGGCTGGTTTATTCCCACACCCTTCCACTGGAAATGAGAAAACTAAGTATAACAGTTTAAAAGAAGTTACCTCAATGGTGATAAATGCCTGATGTCTGAATTCACCCATCTCACATCCCACGCTTTTCTGAAGAGCTGTCAGGTGGTAGAAAATTTGAACCCTTTACTACTGAGGCTGTAGCTCGCCTAAACTAAGAAATTAAAGATGTAAGAGGCTCATGGGTACTCATGCTGTCCTCCAGTCTTGCTGGTCATGGTGTGGCCTATTTGGAAACTGGATGACTCCAGAGATTTAGTTTGCCTCTGTTACTTCATTTCTTCTGACATATTTTCTCACTTCAACATGGTTAGGTTAAACCTATGATGGAGAGACTCGGGAAATGATAAAACAAAATAATTACTCTAATTATGAGGACTTCAAGAGCCAAAAATTTTGACTCTCAGTTGGTTTAATTTGTGCAATCATAGAGCAGTGTAACTTTACACCAAGAGAATCCAGGGCAGAGCCTGCTTTGTTAGTATTAAGTGGGGAGTTAAGCCAAATTATCCTGATACACCCTGGATCAGAATCAAGCCTCCTGTGAACCACCACCTAGATTTTCTTTGCTATCTAGTCTTCTGCATCTAAATCCCCTTTTAAACACATTTGCCTTTCATTTCAGTAGGACCTTAGCATAATTTGCACTTTAATTCTACCTTTGCTAAATGATCTTAATGTCCTTTACAGGCATTAATTGATTAAGGCTCTGTCTCCTCTTAAGAGTGGATGCTTTTATCCTCAGTTTATCCAGGGGGATATTGAAACATATCCAAGTCAAGTAACAAGCTCAAGGTCACAGGAGGGGAGTGGAAGAAACTGGGAATCGAACCTCAACGCCTGGATCTGCCGTGCTGTAATCTCCACACTCAACCGCGCTCATCACCCTGTGTGTGCAGGCAGGTTTGGATCTGGCAAGTTTTAGTGAAGCCTTGCAGTGAGATGTAATTAGTTTGTTACAAATGCCTATAAATAAAATAAATGCTGAAATGATCCACACTTCTCTGTTGTCAAAAGTATCCCCATCTCTCACAATCCCTACTCACTGGCTGCTGACATTATTTCTTGGTTATTGGATGACAGTTCAGTGCCTTGAGTGTTCCTCTCGCTGTAGGGTTAGTAGGATAATTGACAAACCACAGGGACCAGATCCCTGGATTAGGATGACCAGACTGTCAAAACAGCCATGACAAACTCTCACACCAACTTCTACCGCAAGTCAAGTCTATGAGGAAAAAATGCACCTTGGCAGGGCCAGAAGGAAAGTCTTTGGTTTAAATCTTTTCCCAATGCACAAAAAGCTACAGCAGGGGGAGGAGAGAGCACGGATCTTTCTGTTTAATTCATAGAAAACTCTGTTACACCAAGTCACAATTAATTAGAGTACTTGAGTAAACATTTTGGGGTCCTATTGTGTTTGCTTAATGTGTTTACTGGAATGCATGACAGATGTCACTTCTGTTTCTTATTAGAGACTGACAAATGATTGCATAGTCTGTGCTTGTGAATACATGGAGGGAATGCAGTCCTCATGCACACACACACACGCAGATCAACTTACTTACGCAAGGTTAATATTAACATCCAAAAGTTATGGGAACTATTTGCATTAATCAGTGTTTAGACAGGAATTTTAGCAATTTAAAATGCTGTAGAAAGATCATTATTAGATCATTATTAGTATAACTGAATAATATCTTCAGGAGCTTTTTGCATTTAAATTTTAAAACAGAACACTTGAAACAATAGTCAAATCATTTGCTTTCCTTCATGTCATTTTTAACATGTCTCTTAGACTTTCAGAAATTCAGTCACACGTCTTTGAAGTGACAGCTAGTGGCATCTGTATATAAAAAGAAAAAGATAAGTGTTCTCTGTACAAAAAATTATATTGCAAAATGTTAAAAGAAAATTAAAATGCACATACAGAAGAAGGGTACTTAGTTCTACAGCTATCAAGGGGTATTGAGACACCTAGGGTTAGAAATATTAAATTATTTTTAAAATATAAAACTTCAAAATTGTTGTTGGTGCACCACTTGCTCTTTACAGTATGATCAAGTGGTTTTAGAACAGTTAATCAAGTTGTGGGGATTTTTAATTAGAGTCCCATTTAAGTAAGAAAAGTGAAGTTAGTAAAGACGATTCCAGAAGCACTTCTTTACTTAATGTCACAGAATGCAAAAAAAACCAGCTGTAGTAGAGAAGATGAGAAACCAAAGATAAATGTAGGAGGAAATGACATTTTCTGCATGAAAAAGAAAATGACAATTTTGGTTTGCATTTCCCAGAATTTTGTGGTTTGTTTTTTTCTCTGTGAGGAAACAAAGTTTTCTGGTAGGGGAAAAGAATTCCTTCCTGAAGCTGATAGTTGTTTATTCAGATGTGAAATCCCCTCAGATTTCTGGAGGCACATATTTTTAAGACTTTTCTAATTTTTTATATTTATTCTTCTAGCCACACAGCACAGCCCAGTTTCGGGACTCTTTCAAAATGACTTCTGTTCTATCCTTTGATTAAAGAAGGTACATAGGCTTGTGCATAATCTGGTTTATCCAAGTGGTTACAGAAAAATCTACAAATAAAAAAAACAGAATGGAAATTTTTAATTTTTTTTTCCTCATGATACATAAAGTGAACATTGAATACATCTAGACCATTTTAAAAATTTCCTGATATATGGTCAAATGATTCTTCAGTTGCTGATAGGACTTTGGAAAGAAAACCAATATGAGAGTTCTGCATTGTACCATCTTCTAGAGTCACTTTTAAAAGTCCTGAGTTGAATGAAATTTCATTAGCTTCAGGGAAAGTTTGCTGAAGTCCTGTGTTGTAGGAGTAGAGTCTTCTTTGCAGAGAGCGCCAACTAAAAAGTTCATTTTTGGCCTTAGGCGAGTCCTGCTTATTACCTGTGAAACTCAGTATCAGTGGGAGGTTTGAACCAAACCTCCTTTCTTTGCCCAGCCTGCTGGTTCCTTTACTGACATTGTTCTTCTCAGTGCGCTAAAGGAAATTTGACGGTAGGGGAGCAGAGTCAGCAACCTGTAGTCATGGTTCTATATTACGCCAGTTGGATCCTTGGATCCTGGCTTATGGCAGGATGTTTTCACAATATGTCTCGATAATTTTCAAAATTAGAATTATTTCAGAATTAAGATTTGAAATGTTAAAGCAAGCTGGAATCATTCAGGACTTTGCAGGTTTGCAATGGGAAGCAACCTAATAAGAGGAGAGGACAAGATAGGAGAGCAGGTTTTGGGAAGGCTAAAGCAAAGACACTGAAACAATCTGAAGTGGAATAGAACACTAAGGTAAAGCAAAACCTGACCTCAGACTGTGACACTTGCCACACATTTGTTTTTCAGTTCCAGGAAAAAATATGGAATTAACCTGGAAACTTACTTTTCTTGCTCATTATTATGTGCCTTCACATTCTCTGATGTCAACAGCACCCCCAATCGACACATCTCAACTTTGCAAGTAAGTTTGTCACCTGATTATTTACAAGATCTTGACATTTTTTAGGTCTAGTCTTACTACATTTTTACCTTCCATAACTGGAGGGAAGGAAAATTAGAGGCATTCTCCTCCTTCTACGAAATCATAGATATTTTGGTTACCTGATACCTTAAAAATTCACCATATCAAAATAAAAATGTTAAGGAAGTGGTTTTTATAGAATCATAGAATGCTTTGAGTTGGAAGGGACCTTCAAAGGTCATTCCAAATGAAAAATCTGGAAGTTTCCTTTTGGAGATGATGACTTGAAATGTATCATTGCTTTTCCAAGCACTTTTTTTTTTCTTTCTGCACAACATAAATCTGCTAAACTGAATTAAATCCATAAGACCTTTGGTTCTCACACCTCCATGGTAATATAAGATATTCAAAAATATTTACAGCAGGAAACCTAAAATATCAAAAAGCATGTTCCCAAGGGATAATTTGAGTTTTGAGGCTTAACTTCTATACTCTGATTCAACATTTCTGATTTAAGTCATTGCATGTGATTGGAAAAACAGTAGTGCTGCCAAATTCGTGTGGGATCCAAGCAAATTTGCCACATAAAAGAATGACATCATTCAACATGGCAGAAAATGCAGAGCTAGAGTTTGAATAGTTTTTCTGGTAAATGCTACAGGTTTGTCCTGGTTCAGGCTTCCACCAATACTGTAGCATTGAAAAGATCATGCTAGAAGCAATTTTTCACCGATTTTAGATCTTGTATACATTTTTACAGTACTGTTCTTCATTATTGAGTTCCTAATATAACCTTCTATTTACAACCAAATTATAACTCTCCATATTGGACGACATACAGTGATATCACATATTCCCAATCCTTGTTTTTATGCAATTAGCAGCACATGTAGAGACGTACCTGGTAGCTGTCAAGGAACATCAAGCTGGTGGAATTGCAGACACCCTGGTTTCAGGAATTGATGAACCTGCTGCTAATAACAATGACAACCCACCTCACTATTAGTTCACTTACCAATGTGTTACACTGGTAGTGTGTAAGCCATCAAAGCAACACCAAAACCTCCTCCTTCAAAAAAGACTTTCCTATGCTTGCAGCATTGAAAGGAGTTGCCTTTCCTCAGATACAATGACCGAGGCCTCTGAAAGCAGAAGTCAAGTCAGTGCAGTGCTAAGAACAAATACCAGGGAGTAATCAATTGGATTATCATCTGAAGAGGATCTAAATAAAAATAAATATTTAATATGTTAAAAACATAAACACACTAAAAGAGACTGAAGTTCCTTATCCTTTTGCATATAAGAATCCTCCATGGATGTTATGACAAAACAGGGCTGAGCCCTCATCTGGCACAAATCAGGACAGAATTAATCAATTTTGTGTTTCTGGAAGAAAGGCAAGAAAGAAGAAACGCGTTGTGTGAAAATTATTTCCCGGTTATAAAAGCAGCCCTGTGTTTTTGGAAATTTATCCTCGCATTAGGATCACTTTTTCAAGGCATGACTTAAATTTTTAATCAAGAGCAGACATTGAAGCCAAGTTAGTCAAAAGCATCTGACCCAACTTCTATTTCCCTCCTTGTCGTGTCTGACCTGAAACATTTATAGCTGAATGAGGTTGAAGGTGGGTCGTGGTGCGATTTGGAACCTGTAAGTAACCTGTCCATATTCACCAGCTGATTCGAAGAGGTGTATAAACTTGCAACTACCTAAAGCTAAGGGATCTTTCAGCTCAAACAATGAAAAATACAATTTTTATTCAGTAGCGGTTTGGAATAAATTGTGGCATCAGCAATGTTTCTGCATCTGGTCTTCATTTGGTGAGGCCAGATCCATAAGCTTGAACTGTTAAAATCAGGCATCATGCTTTCTTTTAATTTTTCACCTCAGAGCCTTAGAAGCAGGATCAGAATTACGCAAAGATAATAATTGCACACACAAATTACATGTACTTAAACACCAACAATATTTGTTTTTTTAAAATGAATTTTAAAACCCCCATGAATTCCAGCTCAAGATTCAAGCCTGAATATAGTGGAAGTTTCTGACTATAGTTCCAGCAATTACATACATTTGTTTGAGATTTGTTGAGAAGCCAGAACAGAATGAATGGAGAGGTCCCCCATTAGGTTCCCACTGATAGCCCATAAGGTCTTGTCTTTAGCCTGCGTATTGCAGGCAGCACGTTGGCAGCATTGCACAGGATCTCAGGGACCTTGTCCACCAGAAGTCAGTAGAAATTTTCCATTAGAAGTCAATTACTTCTAATAGAAGTAATTATTCTGGTTAAGTAAACTGCCAGCCCAACAGGGAGTTGGAGCAAATGCTTACCTTCCTGCAGAGTACAGGTCAGTTGAAGTAATTTTCTAGCTACCTTACGCTTAAAACCATGTGACTTCAAGGTCACATGGGGACATTTGTCAGAACTGCTTCTGCTACTTGATTGCATTTATTAGTTGTATCAATCAAACATATTCTGGATCACTTGTGATTCTTGAAATCTCTGTGATCCTGGAAGTAAGGTCGTAAACATGCATGTGTTTTTCATGCTCATGTTTTTGCTGTCTCGGTCGCACACTTTGATGTTTTCTACGCTTTACTGAGCCTGGTGAGAAGTCAGTCTAAGTTTTTTCAACATGTTCGTAGGGATGCTATAATTTCTCCTCCCTCGAAAGAGCTCACCTTAGCCCAAAACAAGAGAACTCACTGGACCAACTGGGAAGAAAAACCCTTTGTTGGAAGGGATCACACTCAAAGTGCTATCTTCACTGTACTGGGGTTTGGCCCTTCTCCAGACCTGCAAATTTTGCACACTCAGTGAACTATGAAATGGAGTCTGGGATGGCCTCTGAGGAAACATGTCCCCACCCAGCCCAAGGAGAGGTCTTTTTGCACAAAGGCAAGCTGTCACCTTGCTGCATTTTCGAACTAGTGACTTCCAACCAGTTGCGCTTACACCATTTTCTCTCATGAGAGTGGCTTGTTTATTATAAGGCTAAGGAATCCAGTCTGGAAACAGCCAGCAATGGAGAAGTAATATTTATTGTTAAAGATGGCGCAGTAAATTAAAACAGCATTCACCATTTGGAATAGCACAACATGGGTATTTTTCTTTTCTGAAAGTTTTCCTTCTCTACTATTCCTCCCGTAGTTTGTCTCAGTGCAGGAGTCCACAAATGTACAGGTGATCTCACTACTCTCAGCAGAATTATTTTTACTCAGAAGAATCATTTGCATCACAGAACTCTGAATATCACTTACATGGAAATCTAGTCGTAACTGAAAGGTTACATGAAATCAAAACTTAAACCAGCAAGTACCACGGAAGGGAAAAAAAAAAAAAAAGACCTGAATGTGTTTTTGCAATTTGTGTCTGTTTATATCTAACTATAGTTCTACGCATTTTTATTTATATGTCACCAAGTGAGTTATAATTAAGATACATGCAAGCACCTAAAAACCAAATAATTTTTGCTTGCTATTTTTTGTGCTGTTTGTTCGTGAGCTTTAGTTATGTTTTGAACAACCAGTGAGTTAAAATTGCAAATACCTTCAGATCTGCGTCTGCCCGAGCAGCCTTTTTGGTTCTGATTCCTGACCTACTTTAGAGGTTTTATTTAATTTTTTGCTGAAGATTGCACCCAGCTTTTCAGAACAAGAAATACTGAGCTAGAGAAATATTTCTAAACAATAACTTAGTTTGAGAGCAGTCAGTAACTGTAGACTACGTAAGTTTTGGGAATGAAGGATTGTATCAAACCAAGGACGAACAATTTTGTTTCTCTAGGTAAATATACAGTGACTTGAGCTGGGTCGTATTGGGAGAAATGCAGGGGGGGCGGGGTGGAGCACGGGGAAGGAAAGGATAAGAACGGGAGAGCAGTAGCTCACCCACTCTTACTGCATATTGCCATATGCCCTGATTTGCGTGATGCCCACACAGCCACAGGACTCAGTTTCCATAACAGCCACTGCAGCTAGTCAAAGACAAAGGATGAAGGATGAGTGCACTAGAAGAGGAAGGGCAGAATCCAAATCCATGTCCCAAGACACCGTTAACTTGCTTTGCAATCTTAACCAATGCTGAGTGTCTTTATTACTTCCCAGAGATGTGCCTGTCTTACCCATCCTTTTACTCAAATAACGTTGTCTAAAGTTTGTAGGTATTGTATGTAGCACAAGAGAAACCCATTCTTTGAGTGTACCATAATAAAAAAAGAGTTTTTGTGTGAATGGTGCAGATGCTGCCATTGTTGTAAGTCCAGAGAAATCACATTATATGACATCACGTAAAGCATCTCCCCATCAATGGCTTTCGCTTTCACTGAACTTTCTTCCGTCACCTGTCAACTTAAAGTAGTGTGTACAATATTCAGAAGTCAGAATCAATAGAAACAAGGAAAATATAAGTCCTTTAGACCCACTCGTTGCTACTTTCAATGGCTATCCAACCTCTGAATGCTACAGTGACAGGATTTCAGGCAGCTGATTAGGCAGATCTTCTGTGATAGTAACGTAAAATAAAATGCTATTGTAGTTAATACATAATTTTGTGGAGACCAGGGCTTTGCATACAAAGCATTGATATGAATATGTGTTATTTAATTTAATATTTATCAGATTATATAGGGAAAATAGACCATCTCCAGCGAAAGCGGAATGCCTGCAGTTCTATAAAGGGGAAAAAAATCTAGCAGACTTTCAAATAAAAATTCAAATGGGCTTTAACTTTTACAGCTTTGAGTATCAATAGGTAGATTAAAAGTTAGCTTGAAAAAATGCCTAAGGGAGCAAACAGTTGCTTAATGAGGATGCATGGAAAGAAATTGAAATGCAGCCTTAATAAAGATAAATTCAAAATGTAATGTTAGCAAATTCATATTATTTAAATCACATTCCCATCTATAAAGTGACTACATTTGGTCTATCTGGAAAAACAGAATGAAGAAAACATACACAAACCCTCTAATGATCTCCCAAATCTCAAAGGTTGACTTCAAATTTATGGAATAGGATTTAGCCCACAGGGACTATGAATGGTTACATACAGTACAGAAAACCTCATTTCAACTTAGGGAATCTTCAAAGCTTTCTTCCCAAAAGGGCTGGATGTGCGTGTTTTGGCTAGTGAGAAACAGATTAGTTTTGCTAAATATTAATAAACCTTTCCTATATGGTTTAACTCGTGCTACATTCTCATGCTGTTTTCCTTAGCAGTTAGAGCGTTTTATTGATCTGACACAGGTATTTCACTGTGCAGTCAGAGTGACACTGAACACACTGATGTTAAAAATAAGACCTGCCAGACTTAGAGCAAAGTCAACAGGCATGTATTTCAGCAGCACCATGTACTTCATCAGATACAGCTCTCATGCAGCTCAGACCTATGACCCCATAGTTTACCATACTGCACTGAGATGTGCTAACACGTGGTCCATGATCTTCTCCAGTCTCAACATGAGTGAAGACACTGCCTGTCTGCTGACTTCAAGGGAGCAGAATTAGGCCCTTGCTGCACTTATTTGAGAGCTCCGATGGAATACATGAAACATATCCCCTCCTGTCCTTTATCTCCCCAAGACTCCATCATGACAATGGTTACCTGAGAACAGATTTTCTGCTGGGTTAATTACTTCTAATTGTGAAACTTACCCTTACCAGCCTTCTCACAGTCTGATATGAATACAGATGCGACAGACTATAATTTTAACCGACTAGGGATGTGTTAAACAAAACTTTATTGCAGACCTTCCTCTGCTTCCAGTAAAGTCTGTAATGAAGTTCTTATTGCCTTCAACAAGAAATGTATAATGAGTGAAGAAATTTTTACGTTTGTGAGATCCTCAGTGTTCATTAATCCTTGCTCTGCAATATTTGCATACTTTGGGGTGTGGTCCAAGTTCCCTTTCTTTTTGTAATTTCCTTTGCTTTGCACACAAAGAATTTGTATGATTAAACATTCAGTAGGTTTAGTTATTCTGTTGAAATGAGTAGGATTTACAATGCATCACTGGTTTCTTAAGAAAGTAAGTTGAATACCTGAGACCAGAGAAAATATCCACCTACTAGTCTTCAGCAGTGTCCAGTTGAAAGTGTTTACCAAGGAATATAAGAAAGGAAATATAAGGGTGATCCTTCCCTAGAGACATTCTTGCAGCCTCCAGCCGTTATTGGTGTAGAGGAATTTTTAACTCAGGTTTACAACTGAAGTATCATTAATTTACCTCATTCCTCTTTGAACATGTTTACAATAGCCTGTGTTAGTGAGTTCCTCAGTTTAACCGTGCCGCATGCAAGAAGTATTGTTTATTTGTTTTACCCTTTCTGCCTGATAATCTGTGTGTGTCCCTTCATTTACTAAAGTGATGAATAAACATTGCCTGTTCACCTTCTTCATACTAACCATTTATTTATCTCATCCTCTCTCAGTTATTTTTTCCACACTGAGGAATCCTAATCAAGGAAATCTGAAGGTTTTCTCTACCTCTGATCATCTTTGAACCCCTTTCTTTGTGCCATTTCCAGGAGTGATAGATTTTAATTGAAAGAAAATTAACTGCATCCTTTATTCAAAGTAGGGGTTTATACAATCATGTACTCTCTTTAATTTTGATTTCCCATATAATTGCTACAGTTTTGAAAGAGCTGACCATGACCATGCAGGGAGTGAGGTAAGAAAAATGGAACTTAACTCATGGCTGTTTGACAAGCGCTTTTATTCTTCAACTGCTTTGCATCTTCAGCTGTCAAATATAACTCCAAAAATAGTTTGGTGGTTCTGTAAGGTGAAGGTTCAGTGCAGAGATATCACACTCATTCCTAACAAGAACACAGTTGGTATATACACGCCTGCCACACCCTGCCAAATATCCCCTTACATGATACAGCAAAAAGTGTTCCGTGTATATGGAAAGAGACACGTTGAAACAAGTCTTCATCCTACATTTGAAGTGACATTTCTTATATAAGGAGCTGGTTGTAAGATCGAGAAAAATCACTGAGAACAATTTGCTGTATCGTAAAACACTTCTCACGTAGCTGAGACAGCCTTTAGCACAGCAGCATGCAGCATGTACCGCTCCGGGTCTTATTAGAATTCTGGTGAACAAGCTTCTACAATTATGATTTGATTTTAATTAGTTTAGATATTAGCAGAATAAGCCCCAGCAGTCTTTAAATGTCAGTGAGTTTCCCAGAAGGCCAAGGGTGTCTCAGCCATCTTTCTTGCTTTGTCCAAAGGGCCTCCGGGAAACCAAGAAAAAGCCAAGAAATATCAAAGACTCCAGTATACTGTGGTCACCCACACTAATCAGCATTGGGTCTGCTAAGTGTCTCTTTGACTTATATTACCAAACCTTTTAAAAGAAGCACATTTTAATAATTTCCTGAAATTACCCACTAAGGGCATATGTAACATTTAGCACATTATTATATACACTGCAATGAGGTTCATCAATCAATCAAAACAGAGTGCAATGTGCATCTTTTAAGTGACTTCACAGAAGAGAATGTTGTTGAGAACTTTTCAAAACACATTGGTTCAAGTCTACTGGGGTGGTAACTAATTAGGAAGAAGGTGACCGGTGCCATTGTGCACTGGGAAAATATTACCAGGTTGATTCCGACTGTGGAGCAGCTTTTTTGTTAGCTGAAGCAGTTGATTTGCTTTTGTGAAGCTCAAAGATTGAAGGGTCCTTGAGGAATCTGAAGGCCTTGACTTTTGTTTAAGTCAGTCCTTTAGCTTTGAGAAGAAGAAGAAAGAAATGTAAAGCTAAAAAAGTTAGAGTACAACTCTGTGGAGGGAATTTAGTAGACAAAACACTATGCCAAATACTATTTTTGTCATTATACAATTAAAATCAGTTGCTAGACTTAAAAATGTCCCCACTAGATTATTAATCTAAGATTCAAGAAAACTGAGGCACAGATCCAAACTTAACCATCTGTAAGTACACCGAGGGTCAAAACCCTCATATTTGTTGTCTAAACAAAGGAAATTGTAACCTTTGCATTGCATTAGAATATCGAAGAATTCTGCTCAGAGATCCCAGTTATGACACAGGAGATGCATGAAACTCACTCCCTTCTGGAGGAGCATCTAAAGGTTAGGCAAGACACTATACAGCATTGCAAATGACTGTGCTACAGGATTTTGATTTATATCATAACATTCAGCCTCTTCTCCACCGCACTGTATGTAACATAATAATGTCTATGGTGTCTAGGACTCAAATTGCCCAAGTATTTATTTTTTAGAATAGCCACTCACCCTACATGTTGGTTAAGAGGTTGCAAGTCAGTGGACTGAGTATGAGCAGCCTGTCAAATCAAGACTACTGACATACACTAAATTCTGAAGACAATACCATGCCAAGGAATAAGACATTAATATGATCTCTGGCCATCACAATGATCAAGTAGATGTAAGAGCTGATTTGATGTGAGTTCAAGAGAAGGTGCTAACTGCCAGCTCCTTGCCTGAATTGTTATCAGGAGCAAAGCTGTAAGATCACATACTTAAATGCTTGTGAGGTATCTCCCATGTTGTGATGAGAGGAACTCCATAACTACCGTGAGGAAAAAGAGAAATAAAGTATTACCTGGGGTAGCAAAGCTGTTTCCATCTAGAGTCTCTCTTTTCCTTGGACCTGAGGCCAAGGTTGGCAAAGTTTACACTAAGTTGTACTTGCCTCTGGACCTCTGAGGGGCTCTGTGTGGACCACGCTATGGCTCCAAGACATACAGTTATCTTCTGTATGAATTTTTCTTTATTCAGTTAAAAATGTTTGCCACCAGAATGGTGTTATCTTGCCATGAAGCTAAGAAACACTTCCTTGTGTGCAACAGAAAGACGTGCAGCAATCCTTGAGTTTGCAAATCCTACTGTGATGTATTGGAGTACCATGTAAAGATGAAAGTCTAACCTGAAGCATTTTGGTCCACATGCGCTATGAGGTAGGGGATGCCATGTTTAGGCTCTGTCTGGAAGATTTTTTATTGGTGCAGACCTTGATTGATGACAAAGAACATGCCAGCCATAAAGCAGGAGGGATGATAAGCAGCTGGGTATGTGGCATCACTCTTCAGTCACCATCTCTTCTTCCCTCTTCCTAGTTTCATGCTCTTTTTCTCACATATGTTACACTTAGCCCATCACAGTTTTTCTGGTGATGTGCTAGGTGGTGCAGGAGGTCGGGATCATGCTTGTAGTGAAGTCTAACTCTTTGTTTCTTACACAATTTCCTCTGCTCCAGTGTGGGTCCTTCATACACCACTGTCCCTCAGGGGTGTTTCTGCCCCCGGGTGCAATAAAACAGGAGATCTGTGTGCTGTTCTTTCTGCCCTGAAGCAGTTTCTGAACCTGAAGTCACCAATACTCTAAACCTGGTTCTTATAAGAATCTGTGGCTTAGGCAGTTTAGCAGAGACTGTGCATCGGTGCATGCTTTCACATGTCTATCAGTTCCTCCCTAATGACTTTTTAACATATTTATCATTGTCAACATAATTTGAGACATTGTCAACTATTTCAATGACATTAAATTCCCAGAAGTGTCACTGGCTAGCTCGGTAAAGGGAGAAAAAACTTTTATTGTGATTCCATTGAGAGACAGCTGCAGTATGAACTCAACATGTGATTATTAGTAACTCTGCAGAGAAAGGGCACTACATACCCCATAAGTGGGAAAATCTCAGTGGTTGCAGTCTGTTAGACATCAGAAAGTCTAAACTTGTCCCTTCAGACCATAAGAAACCAAGCTTCATTATTCTTACTCTTCTTGAAAGTAGAATCATAGCATAAGCTCCTCAAACTCTGACAGAGAAGAAGTAGCTGGTGAACATCTTCCCTTGCAGAAGAGCTTCTCCAGGGTCATTTCTGTAGCAGAGTTGTTCTGAGTTAACTGGGAATAATTTTTTTTTTTTCATTCTATCTCCTCTCACAATTTAGAGGAAAGATTGTTTCTATTTTAGACTTAAATACCTTGAGTTTAACTGCTATACTACCCCAGAACTGACATGTTAGTTACACTGTGTTTAGGCTTCTGCTCTCTTACTTCAGCGGCATAGGTTTTGACTTTACCTTATAGTCTTATAGCTGAGTAATGGCTCAGATTCCAAACTACTTTATTTTGATTTGCAAGTAGAAAATTATGCAAGAAGAGAACTAACCTGAGCCATGTAAGAACTTTATACCCAATCCTCTGGCCTATTTCCTAGTACTCGCTCAGGGCTTCCTCTTTGTTTACACACATAGGTTGGATTCTGGCTTGAGGCATCTCACAGTTGATCAAGGACTGTTCAGAAGTTGTATATCCTTTTGATTAGCTCAGGCAGATGTTGCATGAGAGTTGCCTCTGCCTTCCAGTACTCCCCTTACTTTGTTCTCATTTGTGAGTATTCATGAAGCAACATACTTTGGACCTCTGGGTTTGGGAGAACGCTGCCATCCATCTAGCTCCCACATACTTGTATTATGAAACAACTTGAAAATACAAAGGTAAGGAAGCTTCAGCTCTTCACCAGTTTTCGCCAAGTTATTTCCTCTCTTATTCCTTGCCTACTCTGAGCTTAGGGAGAAGACAGCCCAAGGTCTAAACAGACAAGGCTGCTTGCATCTGCCTTTTCTTGGGGTTCAGCTGAAGTCTATGTTCATCTAGGAACAAACCGTCCTCACGTGGCACCATTTAGTAGGACAGATGTCACCAAAATTATGTAATTAGCTCTGTTCCAACTTCTAGCCAAGAATATTTGCTACTGAAGCTACAGGACTGATGTGTCATAAGCAACAAGAAATCGGTCTTCAGCACAAGTCTTTCTTCTCTTGTTTTCAGTCACTCCCAGCTTTTGTCTAAGTGAAGATATTTGATAGAGGAAAAGCAACTGCGATATGTTACATTAAAGAGCCTATTGTTGACAGTGTTTTATATTTAATTACAGCTTTGATTCCTGTTTGAGAATAGCTATGAGGCATCTATTGTTTACAGTCACCTCTGTCTCATTAACAGCAGAAAAACTTTCTCCTTTTTTTTTTTTTTCCCCACTGGCATTTTTTGCTACTGTAAAACAAACAGTGGATCAAGTCTGACAATTCTGAAAGTTTGACATACAGCACATTTTGTTTTGCTTTTTGGTTTGGGTGGGGTTTTTTTTGTTTGGGTTTTTTTTTTTAAGAGATCATTCAGACATATCTTCAAGCAGAATTTACTTTCCACAGAAATAATTTCTTATCAAGAATAACAGATTTATGTTTTCTATTCTTCTGGACCAAATCTAAAAATACTGTTATCATTTATCCAGCCTGCTTAGCAACTGGAAATCTTGCCCCCTATATGACAGATACCTTATTTATTAAACAGAGAACACATCAGTTATGCACAGCAGACTTACTTCTGTTAACTATTTTGTTGCATAGGAAGGTTTTTACAAGGGTATGAGGATCACATGAAAGTGTGAAAATAAGGAAAATAAATTACTAGAAAAGGTTAAAATGCTATGAGGAATTCATTCAATAACAAATTGTGATACATATAGACATGATAAAAAAAGATACAAATAGATTAAGGGCTAACATACTTGTGAGAAAGACACACATTCAAGAAGACAGTGATGCACAGCCACAGAAGTATAATCACAGATAACGAAGCATCTGAAAATGCCCCTGTGAATATTTTCTATGTAAAATGAGCCATTTGTTTTCATTTTAAGAAAGGAATACAGTCAACTATAAGCACATGTAATTGTAATTGTAAACACATAATTAGGAACTGTAACAATGAGTTAAACGTTAAGAAACCACATCTGCTCCCCAATTTATTGTTTGCTGCTAGAATTCTCCCCTTCTGTATATTACTAAACAAAAAAGACCAGGGCTCATTCTCTGTCCTTGACACCAGCTGGGAGGAGACAGCTTGCATCCATATGCTTAGACACTCTTCCTCCTGAAAACAAAGTGGCTACGTCCCACCTGCCACTTGGAAATGGCTCCTATATTGTTAACCCCTGAAGAGTGTTCAGACACTGCCTGCTTAGGTACTACCTAACAAGGACCAAAACCACAGCGGGAAGCATTTAGACAAGTCAGGATGATCACAGGAGGGTGCCCAAGACTCTTTCCTGGTTCATTCTGGTGGGAGAGACCTGTAGATAAATAGAGCTTGGAAAATAAGAAGTAGATGGAAGGATCTGTTCAGAAAGAGCTGTTTATGTGTACAGAGAACTGAAGAAGTCGCTAGAAACATGGATCTCAGCTAAGCAACATGTGGAAAAGGGAGAGAGGATAAGGTCACCAGAGATCCCGGAGTGGACATGAGAAACCTGAAATACATTCTAGCTCACAGACATCTTTTTCAATACCCTGTTGCGTGCAAAATTTTAGAAATGGTATATCTCTTTTTTTTTTTTTTTGTTCCCTTTCTCAAGCCAACAGGCAGAGAAATATACATCATATACATGCCAACATCATGGCAGGAGAATTAGAGATGAACCATGGCATCAGCCCTTATTCTAGACTATAAAATTCAGTGCAGAAAATACGTTCTCTGAAGTGATCTCTGCCACATCACATGGTTGGTGGCTGGTAAATGTTCCCTCCAGCCTGCTCCCCTTTCCTGATCCAAAAAATTAAACCTAAAAATGTCATTCTGTTGTCCTTCCGTTTCCTGTATTAACTTTTTACAAGGGCATGTAGGGATAGTAAAAGGGATAATGGCTTTAAAGAGGGGAGATTTAGATTAGATGTAAGGAGGAAGTTCTTCACTATGAGGATGGTGAAGCACTGGAACAGGTTGCCTGAAGAAATTGTGGATGCCCCATTCTTGGAAGTGTTCATGGCCAGGTTGGATGGGGCTTTGAGCAACCTGGTCTAGTGGAAGGTGTTTCTGCCCATGGCAGAAGGGTTGGAACTAGGTGATCTTTAAGGTCCCTTCCAACTCAAACCATTCTACAATTCTATATTCTTGTATTCTCAGCCCCATCTTCCAGCATGCTGTACTATGAATAGGTATATTAGGAATCAAAAAGTGTATTTAAATGAGTTATAAAGATTCCTGATCATCCCACAGAGTGGGCACGGGAACCTCATAGAGATTTTTTCTTCTGTTCTTGCACTGAAGCAGGAGTTTTACTGACTTACACCTTTATCCGAACTCAGTCATAATGTGTCTCTGAGTTTTCTTAAGGGAGCTTTAGCTATCCCTTCTCTTTGGATGTCTGTTAAGTGTTCTTCCTGGGTCTCTTTTTGTGGAAATTGCATCTGTGGGTTACTTTGCCCTACTTCGCAGCTACAAGAGCAGCAATCCCAGTTACCCATAAATAAAAGGCAAAACAAGAAATGTTAAACTGCTGTTCACTGTGCCTCAGCTAGACCTTTCCTTGCAAAGGGGCAATGGGAATACTTATTTTTCCAGCGTTAAACTGTACGAAGGAGCACTCAGGCAGAATGCAATGCTATGCTGCTTATAAAAGCCTTTATTCACAGCTGAGGATTGTAAATTCTTTTTCTTTTCTTCTTTTCTTCTTTTTTCCTTTTTTCTATAAATTTGTATTTAAGGTCTTATTGTGCCCTGCTATGGCGCAGTAAAGCCCCACAAAGAATTACAGCCATAATCACCTGAAGCAGTCAAAGTATCGAGATAGTATGTGCTAAGCAAGGTAGGATAAATCCAGCAGGGTTCAGTCAGCAAAGGGCTCAGTGGATTAGGTTCAATGTTTGGTTCACAGGGGTTGGAAAGTGTACAAACACCTGGCACTTTCTTTGGAAACTCAGAAAATGAAGAAAGAATGAAGTGAAAAATAACCTCCTCTCTAAACGTTCCCTTCTCCACATCACACCTTTCCCTCCATGGACTAGTTTTTTTTCCTGAAAACTCACTTAAAGCACTTTCCCTTCATATAGTTTCACCCCACACAGCCACTCACTTTTTTCGCTTTTAGGATGGAATGGGAGAAAGGTGATGCAGTGGAGAATCTGTAAAGCCGATGAAATGTGTGGAAGACAGTTCCCCTGATACTCAAGCTATGCGGGCATCTTCACTTTGTCTTGATGGGCCTTTCATGTCATGGTAGTATCTGTGTATATGAAGAAAACCTGATTCCACCCTTCGTTCCATTAGGTATGAACTCAGAGACTAGAGAGCTTTCCAGTGGTATGTGGACAACGCCAGCAAATAGTACAATAAAAAATATTAAACCAATAAGGCTGTGGGGAATGAAGAAGACACTGCCTATTGGTACCGTGTTGTGAAATACCTTGAGAAGGAGCAGGGGCTGGGAGGCTCTATTTATGTGGCTCACTCCATCATATTGAGATTGTTTTTAAAATGATATTACATTTGTCAGATGTTATTATTTCAAAATCTGAAAAGGGACATCAAAACCTTTCTGACCATACTTTTAGTGTGGGGATGGCTGGGTGGTGAAGCTGGCCACATAAAACAGAAGAGTTTCTTGCTTTGTTGGTAGAAGTAACTCCTTTCTGATCGAATACCTCTTTTCTGAAGTGACAAACCTGAACTGGGGAGCAAGAGAAAGAAGGTAACAGAGTGTTCATCTGACCCTGAAGGGTCTGGTGATTCATGAGTCATGGGCTTTGGCACTCCCTTTTTCCTCCCCTGGAACAGGACCTTTCTGCCACAATTTTCATATTGCTCAGCAGACCTGTAGAGGAAGTGTCATTTTCTGTGAAACTTTTAATCCATTTTGAGCATTTCAACATATATTGCCATTTATTCCAATGATTTAAAAAAAACCAAACCAAGCAATACCTCCTTCATTATAAGAATCATTAAGTGTGTGAGAACAAATAAGTAAACCTGAAGAAGCAGGATTTCAAAAGAAAATAGCCTGCTTCTCCCTAGGAACATACATGAAAAATGAGGATTTCTCCAGCCAGACTTGCTCTATTTTCTTCTGCTCTTTGAGGCAGTTCACCATGGGCTTGGAAACACACATTCCCAGAGCTTCAAATACTCTTTCACTGATAAGGGTCTCCATGCTCACAGATCTACTTATAGTGCTGCCACTAAAGAGCTGGAAGATTAACCCAATTCTGAAGTTGAAGACTGCTTATTGCAAATCCCTCTCAAAGAATATAGGAGATATTTGAGACAAAATTTTTGTTAGTGGAAAGAGCAAAGAAACTTCAACGAACAAAGCCAGACAGTAATTCCACCTTTTATTCAACTACTACTTATAAATCTCATCTGATTAAAGATAATTCCAGCATTTTAAAGATCAAAGTCTTGCTGGCTGCTTGATTGGTTTTTAAATTCTGATTTTATAGTCTACTAAACTATACACCATGAAAAAAGAAAAAAGAAATCAGCATGTGCCACACTGAGGGATACTATTTCATTTAACAGTTGATGAGAATTGCCTTAGATTTCTTCTGTTATAAAGATCTATCTGATGACATCAATGACAGAAGACAGTTTTCAAACAAGGACTTGCCATGATAAAAATTTTCAACGGAGGGATACAGCAAAGGGTATTTTGGGGTGCTTTCTATGAGACATTTTAAAGACAAGTTTCCAAGAGGGGGTGCTTTAAATCCCCTGGAATTGAGGGCCTGTTGAGGTGTCACAACTTGAAACCTCTGGAAGCTCCAGCTATATTTGAAAATTTCATCTGTCTGTAGCATCCTGTCATTCTGATATGTGCGCTATTTTGAGGGGTATTTTTTTGAAAAGAGAAACTAATCCCAGAACTTTGCTACATCATTTTCATTATCTAGCTGCACAATATTGTGAATATTTTCAAGCTTTTCCCTCTTTTTTTTTTATATAGCAAAAGTTTTAGGAAGTTTATATAAATTAATAAAATCCTAGGCTCTATGAAGCCAATCTTGCTTTGAACACGCTTTTATTGATCTTTCAGGTAAATCTACTGTGAATGTTATGAGCCAAACCCAGATCACCAACTTCAAACAGAATTGGCGGTACCTGTAGAGAGTTTTCCCTGGCAGACAAGCTTTCACTAAAGCCAGCAGAGCAGAGGTGAGGATGAAAACCTTGCTTAATTAACATTTCAGATGTATTGCAGGTTGAGTGATTTAAGGTAGCTTAAACTATCCCTGTTGTATTGTGCAGGATGTCATTTTTATAGGATATAGATCTCCATCATACACTAATAATTAGGTACGTTAAAATGGAGCGAACAATATAACTTACCTATGCTTCTTTTGATTTTATTTGCCCCATTAGGAAATTACAGCTTCTTTTCCCCAGTTTCCTGAAGTGAGAATAGTTGAGAAGTCTTAGAAGATTTTTTTATAATTTTCATTATATTCATTTTATATTGTTCATTATTGAGAGAGGGAGCAAAAGAAAGACTCTCGTCTGCTCAGTGTTTTGTGAAACACTGTTCCCTACAGTCTTCATCCAAAACCCATGGAAGTCAATTGAAAGAGTCCTAATGCTTCTGAAGGCTTTCAGACCAAACCTTTGAAGGACAAACTGGAAAATCAAATCCTTGAGTGGTCCCTTCTTTTTTTTTTTTCATTTTTTTTCTTTTTTCTTCCCCCTGTGATTTTGTCTCTAAACGGCAAAGAGGTTTCAAAGGGACAGATTCAGAAACACTGTCCCACAGTGTGGGTGGCAAATCTTGAACAAGACTACTGAAAGCCGATTATTAGATGTACAGCTAAGGCATCTGCAAGTGTGCTCTTCTTCCACTCAGTTAAAGAGTATTAAGGAAAAGACTTTTAGCGTGTTAACCTAAAAAGTAAATCAATCTCGTTACACATTTTATGAACATGTATTGGTGACAGAGCACACAATATCTCAGCATTCTCTCTATAAAATATATTATAGTAATCAAGTCCGAATGGACTTTATGGAGGGCTTTTTTGTTGTTGTTCGGTTCTGGGCTCAAAACTCCAGAAAATGGAAGGCTTAGTTAGAATGTGGACAGCCGACAGAGATTTGTAGGGTATCACCATATTACTAGGATTCATGGAGGTTCACCTGAATGCTCAGCAAATTTTCCAAATCCAATTAACCAAAGGGACCATTTCCTATGTAATAAAAATGATGAGTGTGGTAACAACTCTTTCACAGCTTGAACTATCACTTAAACTAAGGATGAGTGAGCCAGCTTGGCTATAAAGAAAAATAAATGGCCATGCTCCCATTTACACTATACTCACTTCATCCCATGCTGGAAGCATAGTTGAGCAATTGCTATTATTGTTCAACAATTGCAGTGTAGCAATAGGTATCTGAAAATAATTTATGTTCACAGTGCCAGAGTGATATGAAATACCCATAGTGTAAATGAGCATTAAAAGAGTCTGAAATAAATACAGATCTGAATAGGTGTAATAGGTTTTTTTAATGAGCAGAGCTGTATCTGGTTGTACAAAGGCTAAATTATTTTCCTGTGGAGTGTATGTCCGTGCATATGCACAAATAAATATACTCATTATTATACAGTACCAAGAACGATCATTCAAGACCAAATTTCCATTGTAGCAAAGGAGGACATGTAGAATAGGAGACAATTGTTGTTCGAATTATTGCAACCTGAACTGTCAAAAAAGTTGGGAAGGGAAGGAGTGACAAACAAGCCCAGGTTGTCTGCAAACTAAGTCACGTTGTTTACCTAGTTGCATTTTAGGGTGAACTGGAAATGGATGGATAAGCAGAAAGATCAGAGAAAAGCTAGAGGACAGAAGATGTGATAAGCGTCCAGGAAAGAAGAAAGAGAAGTAAAAGGGATATTGCCTCCTACCTGCATGTGATGCTAGGAGAGACAGGTTCCATCTCTCCAGAAAGAAAACCAGAAACAAAAGTAAAGGGAAAATTTTTCATTAAGTTTAGAAATAACACTGAAGCTTCTAAAGAACACGTTATCTCCTTCCCCCTCCATAAGAGCAAAGCAGGTAATATCCTCTATGGCAAACTTACTGAGTTTCCAGGGACTATCTCAGAGCAGGAGGCCAAATGTAAAGCAGGGGAAAAAAAAATTGCCCTGGTGTATCTCAGAAAATCCTTGAAATAAAAGGGTGGACAGAACTAGAAGGAAAAGCTGCCCCTTTAGTTCAAGGCAAAAGCCAACCAGGAATCCTGAATAAACTCTTGTGTATGGCAGAAACATTGACAGCAAAAATGCAGTTTCAATACAAATTTTGGGAGAAAAGTTAAATGACAGGAAACGCCTGGTTTTGTGAAGTCTGACACTCCTGATTCGGAATGTTGGTAATTGTAACAGAGATGCACAGAAATAAAACGATGCTCCTGCAGCAAACTCAACTGTGAACTGTCAGCTGTGTACCAGTAATGAGAAAGATGTGTTTTAACACTGGAAATGTCTGTGTGTGCTGTGGGTAAGAGTGAAGATCTAACATTTTTAGTGTTATTTCCCATGATGGTTCTCCTCAGTGAAAATGTCAAGGAGCTACTGAATGAGAGAAGTCGTCTTGGATTCTCCTATACCTTAAAGCATAGGAATTTAGCTGGGGAGTGAGGGGAGTATAGCCCAGATTAAATCTGGAAAATGTTGCAGCTAAAAGCTGAGATAGTTTATCAAATTGAGATTTCATAAAGACGTCAGGCTTCATTTGACTTAGACAATATTCTGAGTTGTTATCAAATTCGGGATGGAAATACGACTAGCAACATTGTGATTTGGGGGATGACACTGGTGTTGATAAGGGAAGTAGCAGTCACACAGAAATTAAAACACCTGGGTTAAAAAATGTTAACTAAACTAAATATCAAAAATGAAACAAAACAAAACCCCTAGCAATCTGGAGACAGGGAAACCAATTAAAATGGAAGGGAAAATGTCCAGTTTCCCAAGTAAAAACTGGTTTTATTAGGTACCATAAACCACAGGCTGCTGTAAACAGCATCGCCTTTCAAGAGCCAGGGTCTAAAAGACCGCAGGTGCAAAATGTTTCACTTGCAGAAGTCTCTAGCAGGATCAGGGCCCAGCCTCATAACCTTTAGAAAAATATCTAGTTCTGTGGAGACACTGCAAATGTGACAAAAGAAAGGGTCTCTTGACGCCACTTTTAAGAGTAAATGACACTATCGTACTTCAAGGTAGACACGAGGCCCCAAGTCAACATTATTTCAGAGATGAATTACTGAGAAGAGAGTGCTACAAACCTGTCTGACTCTAAACAGAAATTAAGGTGACAGGTACTCGCGGGACTGAGGCAAGTTAAAAAGAACTGTGTTGCAACACTAAAGTTAAAGCTGACTCTTTTAATTTCACATTCTTTCTGCTACAAAGAAGAAATAAAAATCCAACAAAAATCCTGCAACCCATTTTAGATTGTGCTGCTCATATTGAACTATGTTTGAATAAACATATACGTGAAAAGCCCTCTCCAAACCAGACTAGCGCAAAACATTATATACTTGAAAAGGAGATTCAATCAGTAGTCCATGCTCAGAGTGGCATATCAACATCCCATGAGAAAAAGATTTAGAGCCTCAAATTCACATATTCAGGATAGAATCTTTTGAAAAGCAACCCTTGGAAACTGCCAGCTAATTGAAGACAAAATGAACATTTGACATTGTCCCATGCGACATCCTTGTCTTTAAGTTGGAAAAGTGTGGATTTGATGAATGGATGACTTGGTGAGTAAGGAATTGCCTGGACGGTTGCACTCAAAGAGTTGCAGTCAACAGCTTGATGTCCAAGCGGAGATCAATGACAAGCGGTGTTCCTCAGCAGTCAGTATTGGGACCACTGTTGTTTTACATCTTTTGTCAGCAACATGGACAGTGGGGTCAAGTGCCCCCTCAGCAAGATTGCTGACAACACCAAGCTGGGTGGTGTGGTTGCACACTGGAGGGAAGGCATGCCATCCAGAGGTGCCTTGACAGGCTTGAGAGGTGGGCCTGTGTGAACCTCATGAAGTTTAATAAAGTCAAGTGCAAGGTCCTGCACATGGGTCGGGGAAATCCCAAGCACAAATACAGATTATGTGATGACTGGATTGAGAGTAGCCCTGCAGATGGCTGAGAAGAAGCTCAACATGACTTGGCACTATGTGCTCACAGCTCAGAAAGTATGGCCAGCAGGTCAAGGGAGGTGATTCTGCTGCTCTGCTCCACTCTTGTGAGACCTCACCTGGAGTACTGTATTCAGCTCTGTGGCTGCCAACATAAGAAGGACATGGACCTATTGGAAAGGGTCCAGAGGAGGCCACAAAGACGGCCAGAGGGCTGGACCACCCTTCCTATGAAGACAGGCTGTGAAAGTTGGGGTTGTTCAGCCTGGAGAAGAGAAGGGTCTGGGGAGATCTTATAGCAGCCTTTCAGTACTTAAATGGGGCTTAGAAGTAAGTTGGAGAGGGACATTTTACAAGGGCATGTGGTGATAGGAGAAGGGCTGATGGCTTTAAACTTAAAGGGGAGATTTAGATTAGATGTCGGAAGGAAGCTCTTCAATATGAGGATGGTGAAACACTGGAACAGGTTGCTCAAAGAGGCTGTGGATGCCCCATCCTTGGAAGTGGGCAGGTTGGATGGGGCTTTGAACAACCTGGGGTAGTGGAAAGTGTTCCTACCCATGGCAGGGGGACTGGAACTAGAAGATCTTTATGGTCCTTTCCAACTTAAACCATTCTATAATTCTATGATTCTATGAGATTTGACAGAGGTGACAGAGCCAACAGCATCATATTAGCTCTTTATTTGTCACAGCAAGCAAAAGATGTAGTATTCAGCCTGACATACACACTCATGACCTTTATTCTGCCAAGCCAAATGAGAGGGAGGACACTGAATGCAGTTTTACATCCTGGAACTGCTGCGCTGCAAACAGTGATTTGAATTGAAAATG
The DNA here is from genome assembly GCA_009769605.1 of Bucorvus abyssinicus. Lineage (NCBI taxonomy): Eukaryota > Metazoa > Chordata > Aves > Bucerotiformes > Bucorvidae > Bucorvus > Bucorvus abyssinicus. The sequence goes on along the minus strand of CM020024.1, from coordinate 50,196,333 downwards.
AAAAACCTGAGCACTGAGACTTCTCACTGAGCTGTCACTTCTCTGTTCACCATTTATCATGTGTTGTATTTAGACATAGGTTCAGTCATCGGCCCGCAGAGAACCGTTCAGGAAACAAAAAGCCCCCCCAAGTCAGGACAAGTCGTCAGTATGATTGCAGCTGGGTAATATCATGCACTGCAATCTTCATTTCTCTTTCCTACTCACCATTTCCTTTCTACTCTCCCAAACTCCAGTGGAAAGTGTTATGGAAAATGATACCACTCAGTCCATACAGGGCTGTCATGGCAAGAGACAAGAGAGAATACTGGGTAGGTGGAAAAGCCTTGTTTCATGACAGCAATCAGGATCCCCTGTTTGCACAAGCCAGAGTGCTTCATACTGATCCACACAGTAACTCACTTCTAATTGTTCCTTTTTCCTACAAAATGTCGTGTTTTACTCTGAAATATTATGCTGCAACCCACAAAACCTCAGTATTTGGGCAGTATGGGTAGGAAGAACAGCTTGGGACAATATCATCATCAGTCACTCCCAAGCAGGCCAGTTTCACTCCAGAAAAAGGTCCTAGCAATGACTGCCCTTTCATTTAATTCACCACTGACCAAGCACTGCAAGGCAATTTGTTTAATTTCTGTAGCTGATACTTACACAGAAGAAAACAGTGGCAGGAGAAGGCAAGGACTAAGCAAATCTGTTGTGGCTCTACTGCTGGTTGCTCCTACTGCTTAACTGATATCACAGTTTCTTGTGAAGTTTTGGTTCCAGCCAGGGTTCTGTAACTCATCCACCTTTGTAATTTAAAAACAAGGCCCAGACACAGGTTTTTGCTGACTCTCTCCCATCCTTCCAAAAAATCCTGGCCACAGATCCAAAAAATTTCAAAACATAATTTCTAACTCAGAAATATTTACATCTGTAATTTTTTTATATTCAAATTCCAATTTTTGCTCAGGCTGCAGTGAGTTTTGCTCTGTTTGCTGCCCCCTTGACCACAACCTGGAACACTCACAATTGACTCAGCACTCTCTGAGGTCTCTCCTCCTGTGTGCTGAGATGGGTCCACAGGTATGTCACTGTAATATGTGGCTCATCACCCTGACTCTCTGCTCATCCCATGACAAATACTGCAACAAATTCACATTGTTCACAAACATCCCTCTCCTTAGCAAAGAGAAGAGCTACAAATGGTCAAATCATACTGATGGGAGAAGATGAAACAGAGAGATTAAGGGACAAAAAATTATGAGTGAAAACAGAAGTAATTTCAGGATGCAGAACACTTCTGCTCAGCTCACTCGCTTTTTTTATGTCTAAAAATACTTATGATCTGCACACATTCTGTATTCAGATTTTTATCTCTCACATTTATCACTTTAGTAGTTTATTTTCTGCTATTTGTTTTGTTTGTGTGTTTCTCTCGGTGAGGACCGACCAAGCCATTCTCAAGCCAGACCTTGTCCTTGGACTAGCCTTTGAAGTATTTCTCTATCTGTTATACAGGGCCATATGTTTTTCCATTTGATTCCAAATGATTTAGACAAAACTCAAAATTCTCACATCTGCACCAAAAACTTACAGGCCCAATATGCTTTGGGTTAGATGTTTCTTTTCTTTGTGCTGTTAAGAAAAGTGAAGCTTTTTGATATCAATCAGATGCAAATTCTGTCAACTCGCTGAAAATATTTTGAACATATTTATTTACATGTACAAACTACTAAGATTTTCAAATGCTTTATGACCAGTCTGCCTTTGTTCCTATTTAAGATATGAAAATCATATTATTTAAACTTCCTCTAGTTTTCTATACTGTTGTCTGACTGGGAGATGTTTGACATTTGTAGGATTTCCTTTGTAAGATTATTCAGTTCTATTCAGTTATTCAGTTCTGCCCAGTTCCATCCTGTTACTCACTCTGATAAGTAGGTTACTCTGTTTGTGTATACAGTGGATATGGTTTTTTTCACAGAATTATATAGGTTTATGACTGATGTGAGTGTGCATTTGCCTGCACTACAGTAAACTATTCAGTGTAGATCTAATTAAGCTAACAATGTCTGCTGGGATGGAAAGCAACATGATAATCCTGGTAGTAGAAGAGAAAGCATGGACTGAAATATCTACCAAGAATTAAATATCTGGGTGGTTATCCTGTACAACACTGCTTTGATGTAATGGTACAGCTAGCAAGATGAAAACTACTTTGGGAATAGGAACATGGTTTTTAATCACACCATAATGTATGTCTTTGGCAAATCCTGCCTCAGCTCCCTGAAGTCAATACTTGATTTAGGAATGTCACAGATTGAACCCTTGGATCTGAACATGCTTTAATTTTGATTGTTTTGGCCAAATGACAACCACTTAAGAGGCCCCCATCCCAAAAGTTGTTCCCTGTCTATGTTCAGACCAATAACTTGGGGGTAAAAGCCTTCATCCCTTTACTAATGTTTTGATTTATTATTTGACAGAGTAGAAGTTTTGAGATGCTGCCTGGTTGAATATGAACCAGAAAGGCTACTGAGACATTTCTTTTGATGCCATCAGTCTGTTTGCATCATTGCTACTCTAAGATCCTGCTCATGCAGGAACTAGGAGAAACTTTGTGGGGTGTTCAATGCCTTCTCATCTCCTAGAATTTGCAGCTGGGATCCACTTCACCAAAAAAGCACATTTATTGACAGGTAGTCTGACAGCTTTTTAAAGCTGCTTGGCAGGTTGTTTTTAACAACATGTTGTTATGTTTGGTATTACCACATTTCTTTTAGATTCGTGTGATATTAAAAGGCCAAACCTCCAAGGCATCAATATAAGGTGCAAAACAGGACTAACCCTAAGACACCCAGGAAAATACACCTTAGGGGTTCATTGATTTTTCTTCTAAAAATTTATAGCTACTAACTTTCCAGCCCTGTCAAGGACAAGCATCTTAACAGTTGTTTTCCAAGCAGTTGCTTTAAGTTGGATCTTTTTTTTCTTTTACCTTAAACTTGCAGGTATCTAAGGCAACTAAGCTGAACAGTGTTCACAAAACTCTTCAAACATCTGTGAAACAGTATTCAGATCACTTTCCAGGAAACTCAAGAAAGAGTAAGGCATCTTTGTTGAAGTGTGATGTGTTAGTCAAACTATCTACTGTTCAGGAATACAATTGATCGTAGTCAGTGGGGAGTCATTGCAGTGCTTAAGTTCAGCACCTGAAGTAGGTTACAGATGCAGCTCTTCTTTTGACAGTGAGGAATCCAGAGCCTGTCAGTAATCCAAACTGAGACACCATAAGAGACAGCAAAATATTTTGTGGAGTTTAAATGGGTGAGTAGAACTAGTTTTGTTTGTTTCTTGCTGGTTTTACATCGTGGTCAAGCAATTTGCTCTGTAGTGAGGACTGATACCTAGAGGCCATAGGTTCTTATTAATTCTTCTGGAAATTAAATGTGCTAGTTTTGGAGAGAGATTTGCAGGCCTTTAGAGGTTGTCTTTCAGGGAATAAAATAGAAAATATAAATTCTATCATGTAAGTCCTCCAAAATTGAGTTCTTGGTAATGCCTGTAACATTAAACAATACTGTCAGGATTGTGCAGTGACGAGATTCTCATGATGTTGGCAGTAGCAGAGAGGCTGTATCTTGCATGGGCTTTCAATAGTTGTACCCTCCAAAAACCTCACCTGTAAGCAGCTGAGACAGTATAAAATAAATCTGGTCCAGTTCAAAACACAAAAAGATAAAGCTTCCTGTATTCCCAGCTTATGTGCCTGTCCTTCAGAGTTACATCAGGAGCAACAACCACTCCCACTACGTGTTGTGTCCAGAAGAGGAGAAACAACTGGAAGGTCCCAGCAGCAGCTGGCAAGTAACAATGATTGAATTCCAGATGGATCTAAAAAACTAGTGATACCTCCTGGGAAACTTTGAAAAACATCTTACTTTGCAACGATCCTGTTCACATCACACTCATTTTAAATATTCCTTTTCCTTTGTTCTTGGCACAGAAGGAACAGATGAGCTCCGGAGAAATAATTCCATTTTGAAAGACCAGCCCCTGCTAATAATGGCAGAGGGAAGGAATAGGTCGGGGAGAATTGCCACTCTGTTGTGATTTCAGGCATCGGCTATTCCTTTGTGCTGTTTGGTTGTGCAATTTCCGTAGCTAAATATTTTTTAAAGGATTTTACTAGAGCCATAGGGTAAGATAGATTAGAAACAACCTTTGCACCGACTCACTTGGTCCAGTCCCCTCATCATAGCAGGGCCAAATTAGATCAGGTAGCTCAGATCCTGGGCTGGTGAGGTTTGACTGTCTCCAAGGAGGAAGATTTCACAGTCTCTCTGGGCTCTTGTTCCAATGATTGACCACCTGCATGGTAGAAAAAAATTCATAACTCCCCGCTGCAGTTTCTCTTGCTGCAACTTACATTTGTTGCCTCTCATCCTAACAACAGTGCATATCCAAAAAAGTCTAGATTATCTTCTCCACTCCCTTTGGAGGCAACAAGAAGTTCTCCTCTCAGCCCACTCTTCTATTGTTGAACAAACTTTGTGGTCCTTGTACATCACGTGCCCTAATCCCCTAACAATCCTTGTGGATCTCTCTTGCACTTGCTCTAGTGTATCACTGCTGTCTTGAACTGAGGAGCTCAAAGCTGGATACTGTTTCCCTGAGGGTCCACACCTGAGGTATTTTCAGTTTTCTCAACCTTTTCTCTTCACTCGAGTTGATATAGCCCCCCCCATGCAGGTCATGTGGACTCATACTCAACTCAACCGGCAAGGACCAGCTGTTTCACGAGAGAGGACAAGCCAGGAGCTAAGGGTGACCCCAGCACAGATAGTAACCGCACTGACAGGGCGTAATTCTGAACATGCCAGGTAGTGCCCTGTGCTGGTTATGGGATCTGTGAACAGCCTCAGACACAGTGAGGGGATGAACCAGGTCCATGGCCCCTTCAAGGACCTCAGTAAGACAAAAGCTACAATACAGGTCCAAAGTCCATCCATGAGGCAGGGTTAGAATCAGGACTAGAGACCAGCATACCTACAAGCTCAAATGGGGACTGAATCACAGATGTGAATTTAAATGGGGCTGGTAGGTCCACGGGCAAAAGCTGGGGGAAGCTTTAGGTGAGGCTGGTCTGGATCATTAAGGCTTATCATGGCCCTCATGGCCCTGACCCTGAGCTCTTTCTGAGAAGAAGCCCTGTGACCAGCATATTGCTTGTTTCTCCTTTTTTCTTTCCTAACCTCTGAAAAGCAAAGCTCCTATCCATCTGGAAACAAACTTGGCACAGTCTTTACTCACAGTGTCCAGAAAATTGAAACTCAGCAACGGCTTGGAAGGATCTTGGAGAAGGGTGGGAAGGATAGTTCATACCCTGTTCATATATACTCTCAGATTTCTCTTTCACAACCAGACTCCTCTCCTGCTAAATGGATAAAATTCTCCTGATGTGATCAAAATGCTTTCATTAAGGAAGATAACAATTCTATGTCATGCCTCAGTTGCTTGAAGGGCTTGAGGGGTGTTTTTTTCCTGAGAAGACCCTTAATCAGATTTATTTGGGGTTGGCTGGTTTCTTTTTCTCAGCCTTCCTCAGTGACATCAGTGATGACGTTGCTCAGTACTCAAAGGTGACACAGACAGTTCGTGCTCTTTCACAGTCAGAGCACTCGCTGGACTCAGGAAAGAATTTTCCACTTAGGTCCGACAGGAAAAGATCTGGATTTTGTTGGTGTAGCAGGTTGCCTTTCACTGCTAGCGTGCAATTAAGGTGTAATTTCACGTCAAGTGTAAAGTGGGAAAAGCACATCCAAATTGTTTCCCATGGTTTGCAGCCTTAGGTTTTGGTCACACTTTGGCTTCTCTTTTTCTCTGCCAATGACCCACAACGGACAAACCCTGAAATTTAAATGTTTTGACTAACTCAAGTACAGGGTATGATATTGGGTAACACTGAGTGCCCAATGATAGACAGAAGGTCAAAATTTAGTAGGATCCCTTGTGGTTTCATACACTATGTAATGAAAGCCATTAACTCATTTTGCAATATTGAAAGATGATGGCCTCTGGCATATTAATCCTTCAAATAACTCTGACTTATAGCCCCTTTGGCTATAAAGCCTTACACTTTTCCTCCAATACCATAGAATTGGAAAATGCACTTAGCCTGAAAGTTTCTAGATTAACTGTGAAGGAGAAAAAGACTCTACCTGTAGGATTGTTCATGCTGTAATATCACAGCACTGGAAATACTCCTGCCAATGTTGAATAAAATTTGTTAAAGTGTTATTTTTAATTAATTTTATCTGAGACAGCTCACAAGATGCAATGTCTGAGGGTTTAACAATTCAAAGACAGTAAGCTAATTAAAATCCATTTTTGGGGGGCCATTTCATTTTTAAAAACAGCTTGTTAAATGGCCCTCCATAGTTACCGTGCTGTTTACATCTCAGAAATTAATTTGCTAGCCAGAGAAATGGATAGAGAAGACAATATATTTAATAATTAGACAGTTAAAATTGGTTGAGATGTCATGACTGTGTCATCACTCACTGAAAAGCAGGCCTCTTTAAATCACTTGCAGGTAGAAGCTGTAAAACAATGCTTAATTATTCTAAAGGAGGACTGAGAACAACTATATTCCTTTAAGAAATACACTTGACAGTTTTGTGGTAGAATCATTAACAGTAATTTTCCGTCAATTAGAAAAGGTTACTGCTGTTCATCTAGTTTAGATGGCATTGTATATCTCTGTGCTTAAAATAACTCTCCTCTTTTAGAAAACTGAAATAAAAACCTAAAATTTTCATCTAAATTTGCCTGAGATGATAGATAGAATATCCGTCAAAATCCTTGCTGCAAAGGTTAATTCCTCTCACTATTAGAATACACCAGTCTTTTGCTCATGCTAAATTTGTCCAGCTTAAATCGTATTTGGTATTGCTTGCATTAAAGCTGATTTCCTGAAGATTCAGCAACACCGTTGCATGACAGACAATCACGCCCAGCATATGTCAAGGCCTGTCATAATTATGTCATGTTATACCATAATACAATAGTAATTCAACCTTGTTGTATCATTTCTGAAATTATTAACTGCAGCTATGACTGAACTATTCTATTTTATTTTTTGTAAACATGTGTCTCCTGTTTGAGCTGTAAAGAAACAGTCTGACAGTTTGACATCTTAAATAAGAACAGAAAGCCTGTATTCACCATATTAATTGGAGAAAAAGTCGATCTCAGTATTCAGGAAAATGAAACTAGATATTTAAAGTAGCAGTTTCTCAATTAACTGTTGATGTAGTTTGGGATTTTCAGTGAAGTCAACAGTACAGTGAAGTTACAGCACTCCTGAGAAGAAGGACTCACAGTTTTGATGATTGTTTTTTGGAAAGGCTTTGTGTTGTGTTTATATTTTGGGAGTCACAGTGAAAGAACAATGTTTATTTTGAGTCGGAGAAAGAGTTGCTGAGCTCTGATGAAATATGCATTACAGTATATACTTGATATTCACTGGTATTTTTTGCTATTGTTGCTGTCAGGTTTTCCTGGAGCAAGGACACATCTAACAGAACCACAAAACAATAGACTGCCTCGGCAGTCAGAGTGCAGGAGCCTTTGAAGAAAAGTCTGTGGGTAAGGTCTAGGTAATTTCACAAGATCGACTCTGTTTCCCTCTGTTATATCAGGTATGAAGATGTACAGGTCACTACTGGTAGCATGCCAGTGCCTCATGCCCTGGCCTTGTGACTCCTGTAGGTATAAAACAGGAGAGAATAAAGAATTGATGGGATTTGGATTTCTCATCTGAGAGTCCATGTGAACAAGGAAGCCATCTGCAAGTTTTCGCCAAGGTCTGTTTTGAGAAGAATACTGAGAGCTAACCAACGTTTCTAATGCATGGTTGCTCCTTGGTCAATGAAGTCCCATCAACAGATATGCAATATCAACTTTGGAGTTTGACCAGTCTGTAAATACCAGGGGACTGTGGTGCCTACAGAAATACATCACCTGACTGTAGGTAAAAGCTGATGAACTGTGGTCACCACTGGAGAGTTTACATAGAAATCGGGGTCTGAAAATGGTCCAGAGACAGCTTCATGTTGCAACGTAGGGTAGGTATGGGTTTGCTGACACTTTTTCCGTTGCGAGAACAGGCAGGTGCCAGCTGTTTAGAAAGTATGGGCTGCACAGCCAGGGATCTTTGCTTCTCCTCTGCACAGAAATAATGTGTTTCTTCCTGCTCCTGCTGTGGAGAACATTTCTGTACAGAGCTGGTGGCTGCTTTTACAGAGGATGAAAACTGAGAAACAATTGTCACCACTTTTGTCTCACAGTGGCAGGATCAGGAAGTCCAGCTCAGGAGGGCTCTTGCCTCATTCCTCCTTCCAGGAATGTTGTTTGGGCTCATCACTGAGGTTCCAAAATTCAGTTTATACTTTACTGCCAGGGGACCCTGAAATTATTCAAAAATCGTTGTTAGGACTCCACGTGCTTCCATCTTGGCACACTGAAAACCATTTAGGCTTCTCAAATACATATCTAACTGGGCTTCTCAGAAGTTACTGCAGATGTTGGTGTTGACTGCAGCTGCTCAGTCAAGATCCTTATTGTTGTCATTATGTTCAGCAGCTAGAGGCACCCTATATATCCCATAGAATTTTCAAATCCTCTCTTTGTGTGTCCAACCCACAGTGAGAGAAAAGTGGCTGCTGTCTGTGCTAGTGTTGTATCCTCCAATGCTGGTGTACTGGTCTCAGTTTTACTTTTTTAGCTGGGAGTCCCAAAACATTCCTCTTGCATCATATTTTGATCAAAGAACCGGCTTCATTTGGTAGCAAATGATTTGACCATTGAGAATGAAAAACTTGATTTACCTGGGAAGGTTGCCCTCCTTTTTCTGTCAATAGAAATATAATTTGAAGACTTGGTTATGCAGCCTTCTGGAACACACTGGCATGGAGTGATGCATCCTTGGATGCTTGAACAGTTGATGCACGTGTGCTCTGCCTTGAAATGCAGTGGCTTCTCTCCTGAAAAAAAAAAAAAAAAAAAAAAATTTAGAAATTCTTCCATAATATGTTGACAGAGTTTGTGAACTCTTAAGATATTTCTTAACACCAACAACTCAGCTTCATCGTATGAAATAAATTTGCTTTGGAAGCAGAGCACTGCAAATACCCCTTTTCTTGGAAGTAGAGCTTAACTGTGGATGCGTATACATGGAATCCAGCGTGATCAGATGTACTAAGAGATTTGATCATGTTAATGTCTGCCAAACTGGTAATGATTCCTTTGCTATTTTTAAACCTCTGTCATACCTTGCTTTCCGAATTAATTTTGTTTCTTGACCTAGAGGATCGGAAGCTCAAATGAGATGCAGGCAGCAACTGCAGAATACCTCTGACAGCCTTTCAGCTCTTGCTTGAATCAGGAAACAAACTTAAGCTAGGAAAATATTCCCTTTCCCTTTGACCCTCATTGCCTTTTTAATTTGGGGGTTGATGCAAAGTCAGAAAAGCTTGAGGAAACTTATTTTCTCATTTGGGTTCTGGATCACAAAGGGCCCCTTTTAGGTTCAGTTTCAGAGATAATTTAAATAGGCACAATTGCTCTTCCCATACATCTTTGGAACTCCCCTTGACATGCTAATTTATCATCCCATACTCTGAGCCATGCGCTGCCTGCTGTCTTCCCCCATTTGCTAAAGAACCACTTCAAGAGCCCAGTAACATTCAAATCTTCTTATTATAACACATAAGAAGTCTGTTATTTATAACTCCAGAATTAGACGTTGTATCCCACTATGAAACAAAAAAATTATCCCACAGAGTGAGGCAAAGTTCCCCTTTTTAGCTCTCGGTGACTCTAATACATTTGAAAGTTGTGACATGTCTGACGCAGATAATCTTTCATTTGCTGAAGGACTGAATCTTGTCTTTGGAGCAAAGCTCGCCTTTCAGGAAGAAGGAGAAGACTTTATTGTTGCTGGTTGAATTAAAAGAAAAACCAAGGCATCAGAGAGCTGAAGCTCTAGAGTCCTGTGGAAATGCATCGACGAGCAAAAGGTTTGTGAGGTCACAGGTATGTGATAAATCGATTTTTTAGTCATTCCATCATTCATTACATAGGCAACACTTCTGCATTAATATGTATGTGGCTTTGTGAAATAACTAAATGACGAAACAATGTGTTTTATGGGGTCTTACAGACAGCAAAGCTTGACCACACACGTCCTTCTCTTTCAATGCCTTTTTGTTGTTTTCTCCATTTTTTTCCGTTCTAACAGGAAACCTTATTTTCTTTGAGCCAGAGACTTTCTGCTCAGTTATGTCCAACTTGTTCAATAAAACCAGAGGTTTCTTCTGTGAGTATTTATCACACAATAGACAATAGTATGTAATTGTAACACTGATGCTTCCACTCTTTTCTTTTTTTTACTTCTTTTTTTTCCCTTGGCTGAAGTTTTAGTGACCTCCAATATACCTCTAGGAAAATTTCATTTATAGGGAAAAATTGACTGCATGTTCTGTGGCAAAATAAATAACTGTTAGTTTTTCAATTAAAAAAAAAAAAATTGTCTTCTTTTTGCAGAAGAAGATGGCACCAGACATGGCAGGGAGCTCTGTTAGTTGTAAAGGTATTAAAGGTTTTAAAGTGCTTCACTGTTTTAATGAAGTGCTTAATTTTTTTATTAACCTGGATTTATTTTTTTTATATACTCTGGAAAACAAGGATACATATACCAACCTATGGGGATCTGTCAAACTACCTGACCTAAAACTATCTCAGCCATTTCTGTTAGACCATGTTTTAGGAAGACATCCAAGTCTGCATAATGAGATGTGGACAGACAGTATTAGGATGGGCCAGAGATCTCAATGCACGACACCTGAAGGAGTTTCTCCTGACTTTACAGTGGCTTCTCTGTTCTGCAGGCAGCAAAGCCTGTCAGGCTGCTCCTCACAGTCCTGGGGTAGGCAAGTGAGGCTCTTTCCAGTTAATTGTGATAATTGCTGAAAGTTTTTTAGGAGCAGTGAATGAGCCTGTAACTTTAAAAAAAAAAAAAAAAAAAAAGGTTGGGGGGAGAGCGGAGAGGGGGGGTGGAAAACTCTCCTGCCAAATTGTGATTTAAACTGAGATTGGCATCAGCAGACATTTCCACATCAGCCTTTAGCACATCTGGTCCAGACCAAACAAATAGAAGATTTATTCTGTCAGTGAGATCATTTAGCATTCCTTTTTATGCTTCAGAAAGAGCCTGTACCTGTCAGTCACCAAAGCACTAGGCTTTTGGTGGCTGGGCTCTGTTGCTCTTTCTGACTAGCCTTGATCTGAGACTTCTAAGAAGGCTTGTGTTCACCCGCTCCACCTGGGAGACCGGTACCCATGCCAAGTTCATTTCCATAGTCTTATAAAAATCTCCTGGAGGATTTCAAACATCTGCTCATAAGTAAAGAAACATTGTCTTGAGACATAACAATAATATAAAGGGCAACTGAACCTTCCTTGCAAATAAAACTAAGCTAATAAATTATTTTGTTTCAACAGTTTTATACAATTCAAACAATAAATTAATAGAGTTAAACAGAGACACACACATGAAAAATCAGGTACGAAGGAGTTTCTTCTAATACCTTCAGATCCTGTCTTTTTTTCCTTTTGGTCAAGATGTTTGTTTTGTTTTGCTTGCTGAGCACTTGATGCTAATTATTGAAAGAAAGATCTTATGAAAATAAGTGGATGACACCATTGTTCTAATACCAATAATAATTTGTCATGTTTTCCTAGCACACGTCAAGTTTATAAATATTAACTAACCAAGTCTCAGTGCAAATCCTCAGCAGAGCCACTCCCTTTGGTCAGGTAGAGCAGCAATACAAACTGTGAACTCACCTCCTCATCCGACAGATAGTGGAACCACCTCAGACATGGAACGTGTCAGCTATTAAACAGATTTGACAGTACGCTGCAACAATTTGCACAGGAACTGAAGGCAGCTGAAAGAGCTGAAGGATGTTAAGAAATGCAAAATGCAATTACTTGCACCAGAATTTCAGTGTGATCCTGGAATTAAACTCCCTTGTTAATATTAAGGGATCCAGACAATTTTATTATGGTCAGAATGGGTCAGGACCTCTGACTCTGGAGGAAGGTGAGTATGAGGCAGATGGAAAATACAGAAAAATAGTACTCCTTTGACTTTTTTTTTTCAGATTTGAAAATTAATGGTATATGTATAGTTGATTTTTATGCCATTAAAGAATTGGTACTTAAGACCTGAATAATATTTTGTCTATACTAACAACTGGCTGCACAAGAGTGTCCACAGGTGTTTCTATCATAGTCTTCCACTCATGAACTTGTTCTGTATTCTCTTTTGGCTGGACAGATCATTCACTTGTGGGTTCCTTAGGGAATTCCAAGAACTATTACATCAAACCTCAAATTCTTATACAAACGCTTGGCTATAAGAACATGAATGCACCGATGTTGCTTTATCTACTTGAAGTCAATTGTAATGATTTTTCCACTAGGAACCACCAGCTTGGCCACACTTACATGCATGAGGATATTGCTGTTTAATGACTAATTCCAAGGGATAATATTCACTCTCTTAGTTTTTCTTGCTGTTATGTCATTGTTACAGACAACGGTAAATTTTAATTTGAAAATGTTGCCCTCGCTCAAAAATGTTTCAGCTCTTCCCTTAAAAAAACAGGTCTTAAAAAAAGAATTAAAAAAGGATCAATTTACGAATGAATTCTCTATGAGTGGGACACAGAAGGTGTCATTCCAACAGGCTGAGTTCTTTGAAGAAATGCTTATCTCCACAAATTCCTTTGGGAGTCAGTAACAGGAAGAAAAATGGTCATCAAGGGTTAAGATTCATGACAGGGCCACACTCCGAATGCCTGGACTAGCCTGCTGGAAGAGTCAATGTGTTTCTCTCCACTGATTATGGAGAAACACTGAAGAGATTTTCTTTCTTGAGCTAAAATCAGCACTGGCTTAGATGTCTTCCCAAAATGTGTGGAATAAACTTGCTCTATTATTTTTTATGTTGTGTTATGAAGCATTGTCAGAGAAGAAGCTGGAGTGCACAGATGCAGTACTGATGCTCTGACCAGCTACTGATGCTGTTAGGATCTCATACAAGCTCAACTCAAGCTATGGGCCTGCTGCAGAGATCAATTGGCTCAGTTCAGCAGCCTGTGTAATGCAAGGGGTCAGAGGAGACAGTCACAATGCTCCCTGCAGCCCTTAACAGTCTACGTGTGAAGCCATTAAAGCAAAAATTATTGAAGCTGAATTCTGCTTTCCATTGTTTTCTGACAGGCAGGTTCCCAGCTCTCACTCCATGACTTTTCTCATGCGTTATGGAATTGAGCCACGTCATGTATTTTATACCTGTCTAAGCTATCTGGGTAGCATCATCTCCTCAGATGCCACGATCGGCAAAGAGATAGACAACAGAATAGCAAAGGCAAACAGAGCTTTCGGAAAACTCCATAAAAGTGTCTGGTGCAATAAACACCTGAAGAAAAGTACAAAGATCAGTGTCTACAGAGCCGTGGTACTGCCTACTCTTCTGTACGGGTCTGAATCATGGGTCATCTACCGCCACCATCTGCGACTCCTCGAACGCTTCCAACAGCGCTGCCTCCGCACAATCCTAAACATCCACTGGACTGACTACGTGACTAATGTTGCTGTCCTTGAACAGGCAGATGTCACCAGTATTGAGGCCATGTTGCTGAAAACGCAGCTGCGTTGGGCAGGGCACGTCTCCATGATGGCGGATCACCGCCTCCCTAAAATCGTGTTCTATGGTGAACTTGCCACCGGCTGCCGCAAGAGAAGAGCTCCAAAGAGGAGATATAAGGACTCCCTGAAACAACACCTCAGCCTAGGCCATATTGACCACCATCAGTGGTCCACCCTGGCCTCCAATCGGGAGGTTTGGAGACACACCATACATAACGCTGCTGTCTCCTTTGAGAGCACGCGTAGAATCAGTCTCGAGGAGAAAAGACAGCGCAGAAAGAACCGTGCCTCGACTATACCACCCAAGGAGACCCTCCGGTGTGCTCTTTGCAACCGGTCTTGCCTATCCCGCATTGGCCTTTTCAGCCATCAACGCGCTTGCAATAAGCGTGGGCAAAGCCCTTCCCAAATCTTCGTCCGCGAAGCCAAGCCATGATGAAGCTGGAGAATAACTCTTAACTAGGAAGAACAGCAGATTTAGTCTGTTCAGGTAATGACCAATGAAGTAATATAACTGATTTCTTTTCCAGCTCAGCCCTGCTAATCTTAGGATACAGCATCAAAGCCACAAAGGAAGACAGATGTTCCTCCTATTGACTAATTGTTTCAGTGCAAAGTTGGTAGTTGTGTGAGCTCACTGAAGGATGGTGGCTAAAAAAGGAAATTATTAGACGAGAGGGGAAAAAAGAACATCTCTTGGCAAGAGAGAGGGGTGTAAAGAAGAAAGGAAGAAGGGCAATGAAAGGGAGAGAGAAAAGGAAGGTTTAATACACAGAATTGTTCAAAAACCCCTTTGTAATGGTACTAGGAACAAAAATTGTGGTAAAATGGAGCTTAAAGATTATGCTAATCCTCTCCCTGGTTCCAGTAGTGTATTGTCACTACCTGAAAATCACACAAGCATCAACAGTTGTAAAATGTGTGTCTTGAGATTTTGAATTATATCAGTTAAATAAGCACAGGAGTAACCTGTATATATTTACACTGCTTCGTCACCTCAGTAGCTGAGCTGAGCTTCGTATAGATGTCCTTGGACTTTGTTTTGTAAACGACTGAGGAAAAGACTAGGCTAGACCAGGCTAGAACTAAAGAGGTGGCTAAGGGCTCCTTGTCTATCAAGGGAATTAAAACCGATATTTTGCCTGCTTTGCAGTAACTGAGATAGATAAAGGAAACCCCCTGAGCACAACAGCAATTTGGAGTAAAGGATTTCTTTTTTCTTTTTTTTTTTTTTTTTATTTTCTGCACAACAGAGGAATTGAACCCTTGATTTGAGTCACATCATAGATTCTTCTCCAGGGTAGCAGAATAGCCCATCAGTTTTCAGCAGTGCTCCTGTCCCTGACTTGAAGTAAGGAAAGGAGATATTCTAGGCCAGCCTTGACCCAGGAATCTTGACATGAGGAATTTGAATTGCGGGCTGGTCACCTATCTGCAAGTTCATCCTCATGACTGGTTCTTATCCGTTCATTTGCACCTTTCCACATGGACTGACATGGACAAAAACACCTGAGCAGAACCATGCAGTCTGCAGGGAATCACTTGTCCTTCCTGCAACTCTCTCACATCAAGCCAGTGAGACCGTAACGTGGCTCTCAGTAGTCCTATCGTACCAGGCTGCCTCCTCTGCAGAGAGGCCTTTGCAGTACTTTCTTTTCATTTCACAGTGGTGAGTGGACACGAAGGTTGTAACCCTGTGGCACTTGTCAAGGTGCCCCTGGAGGTCAAAATACCCAGGCTATGTACCCAAGACCTAAATCAAAGTGACCTGATCTTCAAAAGCACTGAACTTTCAATAGCTTTAAGAGGTCAGCTTCTCTGAAAACTAGTTTTCTTTGATTTAAGGCCCTAATTACGGATGTAGCAGCCCCAATACTATGCATCTATGTGAAAATGTTCAAAACTAGCTGGGGGATTTAGCTACTGAGATCACATTAATTTCAGCACCTTTGAAAATATCTGCCCCAGGTTTGAAAAAGTGGATTCATAACTTGATTTTTTTTTCCTTTTCCCCTTTTCTTGCTAATTATTCTTATCTCAACCCCTATTTTAAATCCATACAGCATTTTGGAAGCCATGTTAATCCATACAGTACCTCTTTGCCATTTCTTTCTTGTTCTTTTCATTGTGATGAATGATTGTTATTGCTTTAGTCTTCACTTTTCCCACCTGACATCCTTATCCGCGTAGTAAATCCTGTTGCACTCCATCCCAACTGCTTTGCTATTTGTTTTGACAAAGGCAACACTTTTTGGTTCTACACTAACAAGAATCATGGCTTGTTACTTTGTCAGAGAAACACTTCTTCTACAGTTCCCACCACCTATTCTTTCTTTTAATGTCAACAGTCACGCTCCCCTTCATTATAAAGATGCTCAAACTTTTCTGACTCCAGTTATCATTATTTGCAAAGGTTTGGGTTTTGGCCTCAGCAGGCACTCAGATTTTCGTATGTGTCCCAACCTATATGTGTGGATAAACAGGAAAAAGCAGCAGAGACATCAAGTGGAGGAAATGCACTGCAGGTTAGCAAATAATTGACTTACCCATGGATCATTGCTTATCATGGCTCTGCTGTTGGATTCTTCATTATCCTCTAGTTTTTTCTTAGACACATGTAGCAACCAATAGTCACATATGACATGACATGTGGAAGCTGGCTTATTCCCTGTTGTGGCATTTAATAAACAGGATTATAACTAGCCTATCCTGTGACTCCTACAGCATAAGTTGCTGATAGTCTCGGCAACTATTTATCGGAAAAGGATGACATGTAAAACAAACCAGACCAATAAAAATTTCTCCTTCTCAAAAGCTGCACAACGTTTCACTTATTTTGTGCTCTCCAAGACTGAAATTTCTACAGACTCCTGAAATTTTCTGCGCCTGGTGAGGTCCTGGTTAGGTAACGTTAGGACAGGACAAGAAATGCAAGACAGGGACCCAAAGTGACTCAGGAACAACTCTATAGTTTCTAAACAAGAGGTTATTATTCCTTCCAAACAACCTAACTAGCAGAATGATTGACTTGACCCCTGTGACAAAATTTAATATTTTATATGACAAACAAAGTTGCTGGCAGTAGTAAAAATCCCCAAAACTAAATGAAAAAAAAAAAAAGATATCTATTTTTTAGACCATTTCAAAGATAGTTTAAGGGGACCATGTATTTCCATGGAAGCTGAAGAATCATCAGATTTTATTCTTCCAATTTTTCCTCTCTTCTTTCTAAAAGCTTAATTTTTCCAAAATTCCTTTTTGTTTTTTCCTTCTCTTCAAGTTTACAAAATGTACAGTGAAATAGCACACATAAATGAGAATCACTTAAGGGACTTGGCTCCTAAGTCCTCATTATCTTCTGAAATATGTTACAGTGGTAGTGGAAAGCTGTCTAATTTCATATCAATTAGATTCCAGCCATGATTTTCTGGTAAACACTCCAGTGATCAAACAAAGGACCAACAAAATAAATTTTTGAGCTTTTAGAATCACAGGTGCAATTTAAGAGGAATAATTCTCCAGTAACATATTCCTCATTAGTCCTACCACTAAGAAATCCTTTCTCAGTTTTTCCTCAGATCTCAGACACCTGTATTTTGTCCATTTTGGGAATCTGAACACCATCAGGTACTGGGTACAGGCACAGGAACTTTATTGAAGTATCAGTATAATGCCTGAGACGTTTTTTTACCCAGGAAAAGAAGCACCATGTTGTGCAATATTTAAACAGAGTTTCTGAATCAACTCAGGCCAGGGACCATTCCCAGTAGGAATTTTGAGTGTTGTCATTATATTTTAAAGTCTAAAAGAATTTAATAGTACGGACACATCCAGTCATTTAGCCTATGGGCCAAAAAACTAACTGGCTGTTTAGTTATCAATACAGGTGTAGGTGTGTTGCCTCCTGAATTCCTGTGTGAAATTCCTTATATCTTTGTATTCTTCTGGTGTCCTAGGCAGCATAGCATCACAGACATGAATGCTGCACTGAATGCCTCGTTGGCATAGGAAAGCTGAAAAAAATGTACAGTTTTTTGTTGGAAGGATATCAGTACCAGTCAGTACAATTTCCAGCATACCTTTGTAAAGTTGTTGAGTAATTATGCATCAGGACAGCACCTTTTGCCTACTCCAATCATAATGGGAGTCCCAAGTGCGTTTTATAGAAGTGATGGCTTGTTTGTTCAGTCAAACTTCAAGGAGTAGAACTGACAACCTCTCAATATGACTTGCTGTGACTCAAGCCAAACTTGGGTTTAGAGCACAAAACTTGACAATATAAAAAATTCTAAGGTCTGTAAAAGAGAAGGAGAAGGAGAAGGAGAAGGAGACTCTGTAATGGAAACATGGATGCAGCACATACACTTACATTCATATCTGCAAACAAAAGTACATTTGCTTCTCTTTCAACTTTTTCAAAGCCCTTCGTTCCTATCTCCAGCTTTTGTTCCAGAATCCTCTGAAGTAACTAAACTATAAATGGAGCTGTGAAACCTCAATAAACTGGGAGAAGTGCCTGAATTTTGCTTATCTACTTTAAGGGGTTTCAAGAAATATATAGATACTCCATAAAAGCACAGTGAAATTGTGTTGACGAAGGTGTCAAAATATGTACACACAGGGAGGGATAGCTTGATACAAATTTAGACTTAAAATGGTTTATTTTCCTGAGGTTGGAATCTGCCAGAACATTCACTTATCTGTCGGGTATCTGTGATGTTGAATACATTTTACGAGAGCAAGAAAGCAATTCAGCAAAGATTGCAAGAGAGGCTAAAGTTAAGTGTCATCTAGGAATGACTTCTTAGCCATGGGTCATGGGAGAACTTATCAATGTAACACAAGAAAACATCAGAAACATCAGCAAATTTTAATGTGAGAAAAAGGAGATTTGCATAAATGCAAGGCAAGAAATTCTTTGAGAAAGAAGAAAAACTGTGTGTACAAACAACCCAGCAGGATACAAGTTCTATCTTTAATGAGGTTGCAGAACTATATAATAAATGCACAGCTGTATAGGCTCATAGACTGGTGCGAGTTGGAAGGGCCTCAGGAAGTCCCTAGTCAGACCTCCTGCTCAAAGCAGGGACAGCTGTAGCTCAGGGTTTGATCTGGGTGGTTGTTCAAAACTTCTGAGGAGGGAGACTTCACAACCCCTTTGAGCAACCTCTTCCATCATTTGCCTTCCTTCATGGTGGAAGTTTCCTTTTACATCTTGCCTGAACTTCTGTTTCAGCTTACATTCTTTGCCTTTCATCCTCCTCTCATGCACCACTATGAGGAGCCTGGTTCTGTCCCCTTGCTACCCTCCTCATACTTACTTGAAGGGCTGTTGTTAGCTCTCCCCCTTCCTCCAGCTACCCAAAGTCATCTCTTCTCCCAGCTAAACAAGACCATTCCCCCAGCCTCTTCTTATGGTGCAAGTGCTCTAGTGCTGATTGTCTTGGTGGCGCTCCATCAAAGTCACTGCACTTTATGAATGTCTTTCCTACATTGCAAGGACCAGAAATGGACACAGTATACCAGATGTGATCTCATAACAACAGATGATTTGAACAAGAACATTGCAGTCAGCAAAGTAATAAAAGACAATCTCGAATCACTTTGAGAAAAAATTCTCTCCCAAACTTAATGTAGTTACCACTGGGAAATAAAAGGAGGGAAAATTTCAAGTGAGAGCTAGAAATGGTGATGCTCATTCTATTCCTGGCTCATTCAATGGCCAAGTATGAAAATGTAAGCAAGTTGCTACCCATCTGTGCCTTAGAGTGAAATGGGCATAGAAACATAGAGTAACATATGTTTATCCAGAGCATTTTATACCATGTGAGTGAATGGATTCTACATTTACTACAGCTTTCAGTGAGCCACATAATTTCTAACTCTTCATCTACCTGTATATTTAGTGACCAGAGATCTCTGAATAATTCAGGTTTGTTCTGAAACTGAGGCTGCAACCTCCTTGGAGCACTGACTCTCTCCAGATATGTCTTTATATATGTACACTGCTACAGTAGTGATCTTAATCTCTTTGATGGTCTCTTTCTTTATTTTAGATTTTAGATCTTTCTTTATTTTTAGATTAGTAATATAGTCATTTCAGACATCAGGAACTCAATGCAAAGACTCTAAGAGGATGGTGTAACAGATGTTGCCTGAAAGTACAACTTCTCCTGTAACATCAATATTGAATTAAATTTCTTGAAAATGCATTCTATCAGCCGAGGTTAGTTTCTTTAACTCACGCACCTCTTTTGACACAAAAATAACCCAGCTGTACATATAAAGTGAATTCAATTAAATACTACCACAAATTCCAAGCCATTTCATTACTGAACTTTACATAAATGGAGAAAATTAATTACCTTTTTTTTTTAATAATTAAAACATTCTTCAGAAGGCCCATATTTAATCAGTAGTTAAGATTTCAAATTGGATAGAGGATTGTTTATTGCATCAGAAGCACGTCTTATGGTTACAAACCACTCAAATTTGGTGATTATAAGACCTTTAAAAATGTGTGTTAGCTCACACTGTTGAGATGTTTTGACACTTAGGCAGGTAAATACTCATGGGCGGGGGAGTGGAGGTATTTCTCTGAAAACAGGACTCTGAAATAGTTTTCTACATAGAAAAACAGGTATCTACACAGAAGACTTTCTAAAAGTATTGGTGAGTACCACTCTAATACTTGATGGAAAGAAATGAACACTTGAAGGTGTTTTTTTTCTACGTATACGTACAATGGGATGAGGAAACAGTGAGAGTGAAATCTCTCTGTACACAGAATTCAAGCTACCTCTGTGTGACTGTCTCAATGTGTGTTCTTTGTACAAGTACATTATAATAATCTCATTCCATAGGATTGTAGTTTAAAATATTTCTGCTCTTCCATACGTGAAAGAGAAACACTTCGAACACTCCTTGTTCATTTTCACACAATTTTAAAGTTTCCCAAAAAGTTCAGTGAGTCTTGTTTTGTTATGTTAAGATCCCACATGGACATGCTCATCCAAATTATTTTCCTAATAAAAAGAATTTCTGGCTGGGTTTAGGTCTATCCTCATTCACTCTGCTGTATGTCTGTAATAACTCCATTAAAGCTACCCTGATCACCAAGAATGTAAAATCAATGTAATACTGATTAAAGATCAGGTCATCTACTCACTTTAGAGTCCGTATGGATTTACACCAGTGTGATCCCGGGGGAAGAATGCAGCTTCTTACTCATTCTTCCTTTCTCCCTTCTTTTACTCAAACTCTGCCAAAACTGATGACTTCTTCCTCAGCTGGCTCCCAGGAGCCAACTGGTCTTTCCCAGTTAATGTGAGCTGGTTTTTCTCATGTATACAACTGCACTAGTTCTTAGAGCATTTCATCCTTTTCACCTTCTAAATGGAAATGCTAAATTTTCCACTGAGGAGGTGCCCTGGGGGGGAGTTTTGCTCACACCCAAGAATGGATGTCAGTTAATATTTGGACATGATTAATTAACAGTAAACCCTAAGGCAAACTTTTTTATTATGAAAATAAGACAATATTCCAGAGTACATGAGCGGCTGCCTATATGACAAAGTTAACCAGATGCTCTGAAATCAACAAAGATTTGTCACAGATATAAAGGCAGTTATTATTTCATGAATTTCGTGTTCACATGAATTACTATTGTCCCTCTTAGACGTTATAGGAATGACCTGGGTACAAAGCAATATTTGAATTACATCTCAGAAATTTTCAAGCACTAGTATAAAGTTTTCTAATTCCACAGAAGATTATCTGGAGCTCATATTATTTTCCTGATCAGTGGTTAATTGGTACTTTACCATAAAAATGGAAGGCCAAGCTTACTGGGCAGGGTATGTAAAACTTGGATTACGTTTGCAGCTCCCTCTTGGATAGAAAACAACCTCTGACTAATAGAGATGAAGCACGCCACGGCTCAGCTTGAGA
Organism: Bucorvus abyssinicus; assembly: GCA_009769605.1. Classification (NCBI taxonomy): domain Eukaryota; kingdom Metazoa; phylum Chordata; class Aves; order Bucerotiformes; family Bucorvidae; genus Bucorvus; species Bucorvus abyssinicus. The sequence continues at coordinate 50,174,616 of CM020024.1, read as the reverse complement.
AACGAAAACTCATTTTTCCAGAAGGAACTAAAGTAGGTCATTGTGTAGGCAAATAAGAGTCACACGTATTTCAACAGAGTGCAGATGCTGGGACAGCTAAATGAACCCCAGCTTAACTTAAGGGCTGAAAACCACACCAGGAGGCAAGCAGAGAGGTACACAGCTATATAAAAAATGCTAATGGGTGTGTAATGGCAGATATGGTCAGAATCTTAATTTTATATCTTATTCAAAAGATATAGGAAAAGGCTTAACAGCTCTTCATTATCAAGAAGGTTTCACATTTGTTTTGCGTCATAAAATAAGATTGTCAACTTTTTTCTGCTATGGAACATTACGGACTCTCTCCCAAGGCAGTGAATCAGTATCTGAAAATATTCTATCACTGTTGTTCAGGTATTTTCTTCTACCTCAGGCCTGGGTCTAGATGCATTTGGAGATATTGTGAAATTGCATCTTCTGATTATGAGAAAAAAACTTTATTTTGAGATCAAATAAAGCTTCTGTCTGTTTTGTATTAACTTTTCAACAGAAGAGTTTGAGAAAATAAAAGAGTAACTCTTTGTAGAACACAGAAACTAGAAGCTTGGGAAAGACTGAAGCCAGAACAACGCAGTCAAACAGGACAGAAAAGCAGGCTTTCAAAATCTGATTCTTATTCCAAGTTCTGCAATTAAATTTTTGTTCCCTCATCTAAAAACAAACAAAAAAATCCCCATCACAACTGTTTTTGCAAAGTGTTCCAGATGCACTTGGAACAAAAAACTATCCATTCCACACCTGTAACCCTAAACCTCTAAACCCAACCTGAAAATGTCAAAGAATGAGTTAAAACTCATAATCGCATAGAAATTTCAAAGCGAGTCCTTATCAAAGTGTTAGTTATCGCTGAATCACAACTGCTTTTCAGTTCTGACATGAACATTTGTCCTTCTTCTATTGTAACAAGGATCCATCTCTAATGACAAATTCATTCAATAATTGTTTGAGAACTTCTATTTTTGCAGATTCTGGATTCTTATAATAAGAAGTGAGCAATAGAAAATTCAACCAGAGAAACAGAATTTCCCTCTGGGAAATACTCAGTTGATACAATTTCTCTCCAATTTCATAATCCTGCTGTTGAAATGTGCTAAGGTCAGCTCAGGACGAAATGTAATAGAGGATCATTTTGCAATACTTCCCCAATGTAAAATCTTTTGGCCAAATTCCAGAAGTATACTCAGATTCCTGGTCCAAGTAACAGTAAAGTGCCAGTTGTGTACACATAGTAGAGTAGCTTAGAAGAAATAGTAGAAGCCAAACAGATCCTTCAGATCAGGCACATCCTTTTTAATCTACAAGAAAGAGTATGACTCACTGCTACAATCTCATTTGAGTGTCCCACCAATATAATCAGAGCTGAGACAGGCTGTACTGTGATATGTAGAGCAGCACAGATACCTGATGGACAAGGGCTAGATCCACTAGCATAAGATTTTGAAGTTGATAGGATAGGGACATGAAGTGAATCAGGTCCAGTTTAATGTTGTTATTAGGGACTTCAACTACAAAATCACAGAATCACAGCACAATAAGGTTTGGAAGGGACCTCTAGGCATTGTCTAGTCCAATCCATCTGCTAAAGCAGGTTCATCCACAGCAGGCTGCCCAGGATGGCATCCAGGTGAGTTTGGAATCTCTCCAAACAGAGCAGGAGACTCCGCAGCCTCGCTGGGCAGCCTGGGCCGGGGCTCCATCACCCTCACAGGAAAGAAGATTTTCCTCATGTTCAGATGGAACTTCCCATGTTCCAGTTTGTGCCCATTGCCCCTTGTCCTGTCACTGGGCACCACTGAGAAGAGTCTGGCCCCATCCTCTTGACACCTGCCCTTTAGATGTTGATAAGCCTTGATCAGATCCCCTCTCAGCCTTCTCTTCTCCAGGTTAAACAGCCCCAGGGCTCTCAGCCTTTCCTCAGCAGGGAGATGCTTCAGTCCCCTCGTCATCTTTGCAGCTTTCATTGGACTCTCTCCAGTAGTTCCTTGCCTCTCTTTAACTGGGGAGCCCAGAACTGGACACAGTACTCCAGGTGTGGCCTCACTAGGGCAGAGTAGAAGGGGAGAAGAACCTCCCTTGACCTGCTGGCCACACTCTTCTTAAAGCAGCCCAGGAAAAAAAAAACCACATTGCTGGCTCATGGATAACTTGTCGTCCACCAGAACTCCCAGGTCCTTCTCCACAGAGCTACCTTCCAGCAGGTCAACCCCTAACCTTTACTGATGCATGGGGTTGGGGTTATTTATCCCCAGGTGAAGGACTCTACACTTGTGCTTATTGATCTTCATTTGGTTCCCCTCTGCCCAACTCTCCAGCCTGTTCAGGTCTCACACAGCCTTCTGCTCTGTCAGCCACTCCTCCCAGTTTTGTATCATCAGCAAACTGGCTGAGGGGGCACTCCGTCCCTTCATCCAGGTCATTGATGAACATGTTGAACAAGACTGGGCCCAGTATTGGCCCAAAATGGAGAGCAGAGTTATTAATTTTTGTGAGCAACTCCAGTTAAGAAGGCTGCAAGTGTTCCAGAGGAAAGCATCAGAAGTCAAAATTATCACAAATAGAATTCATTCAGTAAGCCCAAGCGCATGGTTCTACAGTTACACAGTAAAAATGAATTGCACTGGTGCAGAATGAGAGTTTGAGTAGTCAGCACTTCTCCAAAAATACCTATATACTACAGGAACAGCAACTCGTCTCTGTCATTCTGTTTCCAAGAGTTAACTGTCAGACAGGGAGGTATAAAGATTTCTAAAACAAGTCAAATAATTTCACTGTACTCTGAGGCTTCAGCTGGACAATATATGTCAATAAATATAGCGAGTGGGTCTAGAGGGAAGTAAAAGGGACCCTCAGAGATGGGGAAAAGTAACAACGGGGAGAGATTGAAGAGTATGGTTCAATTAAATTGGAGGCAAGAGATACAGCTACTTCTGAAAGACTTCTGAAGCTGGTCCAAGAAGTATAAATGTTCACAGGACTCTTCACAGGACTCCTTTTTTAAAAGGTTAAAAGACAACAGAGAAAACGTTTGCAGAGACTTTGAGACAGTGTTATAGGCAAAAGAAACCTGATACCCTGTCTCGTGAAAATTGCAAATCTTGAATTCTCCAACTATCTGGACTAGTGGTCTTGAGAAAATCTCCTTCCTACGGGATGGACGAGTACCTTGTCAGACACTTCACTTCATATTAGGCCTTTTGCTTCCTTAGACTGTGAGGATTTGAGCTACTCAATTCTTGTGAGGTATTTTAGACACCCCTCCCAGTAGTAGCAGTCAGTTCTCCCTTCCTTCCACATTCTTCCAGCCAGATGCTGAGCAAACCTGACTCCCCACAGCTCCCTTCCTTATTTCTTCATCTTTTCCCCTCTTTTTCTCTGTGATTTTCTGTAGCAGCAATGCTACTGTCTCACTTCTGTAACCTATAAGCAGCAAAATTCAACTTTGCTCCCTCTTCTGAGAAGGCCATCGCAATGTATGCAGTTGGGATTCTCAAAATAGCCAAGCAGAAAATCCTCAGTTTTGCTTGCTTTGGAGTCTCTGCTAATCTCAGTCTCTGCCTGCTCCAGTGCTTTGTTTATGCGGTCCTTTCGCTGTTCCCTTCCTCCCTTACAAATGTTGTTTTGACATTAAGGTCACCAGGTGCCCCACCACCCCTTCCATCAACAGACACTTGTGCAGCAGATGGTACAAATGGGTTGGCAATAATTTAGTGCCTCGGCATTGGGTTGCCTTGTCTGGTGCTTGTAATGGTGACTAGACAGGGTTAATGACAGTAGCAGGGAAAGAAATAAAAATAAACTTGTAGGAATACACTTTTGGAGAAGAAGGAAGCTCTTCCATGAGGCAGACACTGTGCTAAAAAATCTGTTTCTAAGCATGAGCTATATTATGTAGCAAGAGAGGTTTATTTTAGAAAGGTACCTTCAGTCTAATCACATTATAAATGTCAAGATTTCTCTTATCTCCTTTGATCATCAAGGCTCCAATGACTCCGATTATATTTTCTGCCTTACATTACAAGGGTATTGTTAGTTTAGCTGTGATGCTCTAAGGATATGAATTAAATAAGGCTAGTAAGGGGTGGTGATATCTTTTATTAGACCAACAAATAATTATCTATGTGTTACATGCCTACTGGGACATTGAAAAGTATAGTTATAATAATCCTATGAAAAATGATGACATTTTTTATTCTCTAGTTGAGTTTGTGCTACAAAATGTGATAGCACAGCCAGGAATTTTTATTTAAGCCATTTTAGAGTTAGAGATCAATTCAATGTGGAACACCGCAAAGTTCAGGGGTGTTTGAATGCAGGGTTCCAATATTGTGCTCAATAACCTACAGGAACATGCAGATCATGCAAGGAGTTGGCAATGAGTCATAATTAGTTCCTTTACTCTGCTGGCTTCTTACTCTTTGAATAAATCACTTGAACTGTTTTCATCCATTTTGCTGCTTCTAAATTGGAGATAATATTCCTGTCCCAGGGACACTGTAATGATTAATTAATCACTTCAAGTCACTTGGGATTTGAAAAGGTGTGAGTGTGTGTATATGTAACTTCACATATGCAGAGTACATATAAATATTTCCTTTACTGTCTCTGTTAGGTACAAAGGGTGTCGTTCTAGAATCAGCACTGAATTTTTCGAACATGAATAATCAAAAAGCCCTGCCTTGGGAATTCAGGCTGTCACATTCAAATGACAGTCATACTTCCCATCTCCAAATTATCTCCAGATATAAAGTTCTCTCTCTTTTCTTGAAATCATTTCCCTCAGAAGACTCAAGAAGCTGACGCTATTGATACTGAAGAAATTCCACACTACTTTCCTTTCCCAGTATGATATGGAGTTATTTGTATACTACTTTATGGGGGCTTTGTCAGACATTGTGTGTTATGCTGCAGTCTGGGCCACTGAGAGGTACAATATAACTCCTGCCATTGCTGCTATGAGGGCAAGAGAAAGAGAAATAGTGACAAGTTTTATTTTAAGATAAAATAAATATAGGTGCATTCAGGCTTCTTAAACAGCATCATTAACCTTCAATACTCTGCGGTACCACAGAAGAGAATGGGTAAATGAACACTATAATTCTGGTCAGTTGCTCTAAGCTGTTTCCTGGACCTATGTGTGTAATCATAAGACCAGCATGTAAAAATGAGGCAATTCTGCAAAGTTATTCTTACATTTTTTTTTTCTCAGAATAAGATAAACAAAACGTGAATAAAATATTGCAATTTTTTTTTTCTTAAACTGTAATATTTGGGTTTTAGCTTCTTATAGGATGTAGAAAGCTTGTCTCTTCTATGATCACAATGTGATTGCATCAAAAAAAACCCCAGTAATATTCTGTTTGCTACTTTTAAGCTAGAGCTACATGGATTTTGCCTTTAGTGGAAGGGAAAATATATTAGATAGAGCCCTGGCATACATTTCCAGCTCAGACTCAATTTCTCACATGATCTTGGGTAAGTGTTTTAAATCCACTGTGGCTCAATTCCCCATCTGTTGATCAAAGCTAATAATATTCCCTTGCCCCTGTTCTTTCACTTTTTCTTTTGTCTAGACTGAGTACAGTCAGTTAATAACTTCTAAGTAAAACTGTTTTCTACCAGACTCACCAGAACTAAAATTTTGATGAAACATGTCAATTTCACTGAATTTTTTAATATAGAAACCAGAAGACCAGGACATGAACCCTGATATCCTTTGGTAAAGCAGGTCTGCTTAGCCATACATGATCCCAATCTCAGGGATAAACCACTTTTTGCAGAGTCACCATTTTTATAACTAATCACATATACAAAAAATCACAGCAATAAACTCCCAGGTCCCTCCAGGGCTCTTGCTCCAGCTTTCCTTACGTGGTATGGGCGGATTTCCAGTTTCTGCGGGAATATTTATTGTGTGGCCATGGATATGTTGCTTATCTCAGAGGCTCTTTGACTTCTAGCTCCTTTTGTGGCTCTTCTCACTGGCTGGCTATTGCACAGGCAGGTCAGCTAGTCATCTCCTACACATCCCAGGAGTCGTTTCCCACAGTGACCTGGAGATCCTGGAAATATGTTTGCTTTGAGAAACATTCAACACTAGTCAGCCTTGTAAGCACAGGAGCATCCTTCCTCTTCAAAAATCTTATGCTGTTTTCCATATTTCTGTTGTTATATTCTGCCTTGATGCAAATAATAATGAATAATAACAATTCTTAGAAATATTTCCCATGTAAAAGCAGAGCAAGAAATCAGAATCTGGCAAATGTTTGGAAACTCGAACTTTGAACAACCAAGGGGCTGAAATCCAAAAAATCCAAATAGCTAGAATGGTTTCACAGCCTTTCTAGTTACAAAATACTTCTACTTCTAATGGGATTATTATATCTGCCCCCAAAAGTGATTGTGTCAAAAAAGGGTCCTCTCTCTCACCTAGACAGTTTGATTCAGATCTCATGGTTGTTTCAAGAAATTAGATAAAATAAATATATCTTTAGGTAAAGAAATACGATGTTAGGAGGCAGGAAAACATCTATTCTGCAAAAACTGGTGAAAACCAAGTTCAAACATTACTCTCTGGCTGCTCTTTTCTTAAAAGTATACATTTGAAGAAGGCACGTGCAGAAGTTTTACAATGGAAGAAACTAAGAAGTCCTTTGCCATTCTTCTCCTTTTTAGTTTGGTTTCCCTGTATTCCAGTGTTTTAAAGGTGGTTCTAAATGTGTCAATGTGTGTGTCTCTGTATATAATAACATATTGATAACATCTCAATTAGATATTTATTGTAATGAACTCATTAGTATACATGTATGTGATTGGCCTCTCTTCTGCTGCAGAACTGAAGTTAATCAGATAGACAGACTTCAAAGGGCAAACTGAAGGATTATGCCTTACCTCGCAGGGAAACAGTCCTTGCTTTGAAATACCTGTTGACATCCAAGTCATCAATACCTTTTTACTACCTTGGTGCAGTTTCCTACCTTTTTTCTCTGATGTAAAAAGCTTTCCTTTTTATCTCATGTAAATATTCTGCTTAGCCCAATGAGATCTGGAACCCAAGCTGATGCCCTGGGTACCATCACAACCAGAATCAGCCACTCATCAAACATTTTGGTTTTGTTATCCAAAAGAAATAATTTGGTTCTTCACAGGTTATGCAAATATAGCTAGAAAATATCTATGATATTATGAAGGCTTCAACTGCCAGCTTACAAGGTGCCCATACAAGTTCTAACCAGGGTTATCCTTGTTAATTCAGAATCAATTTTTCCACATATATAAGTGCTCACTCAGTTCGGTGAATAAATAAAATCTCAGAGCTAAATAATATGCCTGCATTTTACTACTGCCAGTAGAGGAGCCAGGAGTTCTCTCCTCTGCTTATTCAACAGCAAACCACTATTATTTGCCAAACAAAAAAGCAACACAGTGAGAACATCGAAATCCTTTCTTTGTTTTTTTTTTTAACTGCTCAGACTAAACTATATAAAAACAGCCAGTCAATTCTTCCCTGCCAACTGATTATGCAGCCATGTTGTTTGAAAGCTTGCATAATTCACATTAGCATGCCTAAGATCTCAGGTGACTATGCCTTTGAGGCCAGCACGATAGCCCCAGTGGACCAAGATTTGATATTCTTCCCAATATCTGACCCTTTTTTCCTTGTTAATTATAGGCAGATTTCCCTCGCCTGGGCCCGGATCTGCACCTGTTTCCCATCTCTGAGCAGCTGCTAATTAGGTTGCAAATGGTGGGGCTGGGCAGAGCCGGCCATGCTCCAGCAGTCTATTGATCAGATTGGCATGCCATGCATACAACAATTATTACCTTCTGAACCCACTTTCCCACAATAAAAGTTGCTTGCAGACAGCGCATTGGGTTGAAATAAAAATTGTATCACTTCTTATACTGGTGATATGTAACAAAGCTGCTCCAATGGGATAAGGGACAGCAGAGGATGGATTTGGGATTCAAAACTCCTTTGTGCAGGGAGAACTAATGAGTATCTTGAGTTATGTGCTTAATATGGAGGCGTGACTCCAACAGAGCATCTAAAAATATGGTAATGTAACAGTGACATTTTTAATAGGTTTTTCTCAAAGTCATTTGTTTGTGTTTTTGGTCCCTGGACAAAGTGACTTCTGAATCTTATCTTGGAAATGGAGCTGTGAAGAATCCTAAAAATTTTATTTTGATTAGAGGTACTTTTTATACTGAAACTCAGAAGAAATTCACATACGTAAGGATATAGGAATCTGTACTGCATTATAAGAGAAACTGGTGATAAACCAGTACGTATCAGCTAGGAGAAACAGCTTCTCTTTGCTGTTTAAAATGAGTACATAATGGTGAAAATGTTTCATCTAATGTTGAAAATTTACAGGTAAGTTAGGTGTATGTTTCTCTCCCTCAGTTATAAACGATACTCAGACCTCCATCTCAGATGCAGACTGTTGTGCTGTACACATCTCAAGTTGGATGAGATTAATCCCGTGCAAAGAATGGCACATAAATAAACATCTCAAACTTCCCCAATCTTGTAATTCTGATGTTATTCTGGAGCAAGAGCTGGAAAACTAGTGGGTGTTTCAAATGGCACTAGATGTGGCTATGTATACAACTGAATTGACTCCTATTTATCAGTTGCCTACTTACTATAACAGGAGCTTAGGCAGCTAGGGCACACGTAGATACCTAGAACACTTAGATACCTTAAAACACAGCTAAACTTCTTTGTCTTCATCTGCAGCTGAATGCTGGTGCATAAACAGGGTCATCATTTAAACAGTGGTGTTTAGTTCTGAGTAAGACACTCTAGAGAATCCAAGAAGTCTGCATGAAACCAAAGGATATGTAAGAGATCAACACTTTTCTAGAACAGCAGCTGGAGGTCAAGTAAAATGCTTCACAGAATCTAAAGTGCTGGTAGACTTCAAGAGGATTGAATGCTGCTCTACAGCAGCTTGATTCTTTTGACTAAAGTCAGGTTTCTACTTCCATTTAAGGCAGCCTAAGGTAGTGTCCAGAGTCTTCTGTGGATTCTGCGTAGTATCTGCCAGCCCCATGGGACGGTGCCAGTTGCCTCAGGGCACTTGAAAGGGCACTAGACAGCTCATTTCAGGGAACAGAATCCAACCCTACCTCTCCTGTTGCTTTATGGGAAAGGTCTTGAGGATATTGTTCACTGTCAAGTTGCTTCATCCCAACTAAACTGGGCAGTAGAACAACATCTCAAAACAACGGGCTAACTGTGGCAATATCCAGCAATTTAAGCTAAAATTAAGTGGCAATGTCTTTGGTCCTCAGAGAAACAGGGAAGTACATTAAAACCACACAAATGTTAATTTATTTGGACTCTCATAATGAAAAAAAAAAAATTTATTTCCTTTTTTTTTTAAAAAAAAAAGATGTATTTCCAGCCCAAATACTGTAAGAGTATGAATGTTTCAGAGCAGCTGAAAGAGAGGTGCCTCATAGCAAGGTTAAGCAACTCCATCTCAGTCCAAGACACATCCAAAGTGGACGGGGTAAGTTATCTATGAATCATATAGAAATCCTTTTTGGTTTTATCACCCTAAATACTCAGCTTTTGGAAAACTAAAAAGACGTTAATTACTCCAAAATTTTACAGATAGGGAAAAGGTGGTATAGAGATGGTAAAGCGACTGGCTTGAGCAGATGAGGAGGAGCTCTGCAAGTCTGAAAGGGATTTCAAAAGTAACCTGTACTGAAGCCACTGTATCATTCTTCCACATAGCTAGGGACATCTATAATTCCAAGTAGTCATAACCATAAATTTCAGGAGATCTTGTACTGTGGTCAAGAAATCATCATTACCAATGGATTGTATGACAGAATCTCCTCCGTGGTTCTAGATCTTAAATTCAAGAAAGCAAAATGAAACACTAAATAATATTAATCTTATTTTTTAAATGGTTGTATCACCAAGAGCAAGTACAAGAGGAAGTGGGCTGCAATAGTCCGAGAAGCTCTTGTCTTTACCCAGTCTTACTCCAACTTACCATGAACAATGTATCCATCACCTGCAAACTGAGACATCTGCAGCCCAATGGATTCTTGTCCAAAGGAAATATTCTGAAGCAATTTTGCATAGAATTACAGAATAAATCAAAGACTTTCATAAACAGAAAATCATATAAAACTCGCCCTATAAATAATTCACTGTGAATTATTTGTTTGTCTTAGGATCTAGGGCCGGATTCCCAGATGGTGTAAATCCACATCATCCTGCTGGCTTCTGTGAAGCTATGTTGATTTACACCAGCTGAGTAGCTGACCAAATGTGTTGATGAAGAAAATTTCATTAGCATAATGGGCAGGATATGCTTTGAAAAAAAAGGAGTGACATGCTCTGAAAACAGTAACAAAACAGTTCACCAGCTGTTCACAATCTTAGCATGTCTATAGATGGTGCAAACTAGATAGAAACCCCTTTGTGCAGGCTAATAGTGTGCTAGGAAGATGCAGCAGGTGAAAACACAATAATCATCTTCCCATTTTTCAGGAAATTATGATCTAAAACAATAGTTGGCATCTTAACTTTTGTCAGGCTGTTGTTTTACAAAATCCAGCATTTCCTCTACTTTGAATTTTTATTCGCAGAGGATGAATCATTGATGCTGCCGGATCCCCTCATTTTTCATATAGAGAAGAATGAATTATTTTCATATATCCTTTCATGAGCTTTCTCTATTTTTACAGTTTTCCACTGCAGTTGAATCAAAGTGAATATTTCATAGGGATTCCTTTTCTGTAGGGTTTGACCATAAATCAGATTTGCTGCAATCTATCTGCAGAGGTGACCTGTTTTCTCAAAGCTAACATGGCAAAAAAAACTACAAAGAAAAACCCAACTCCTAACTAAACAAACCTTAACCAAAATATTCTTTTAATTACAGACATACATTAATGAATATTTTAAAAATTGGCATAAATTACCTTTTATTCAATGTTTAAAAACATAAAAATCTTGCATAGAGTTAGCTTTAATATTTTGGACAGGCTTGGGACATAAGCTGTCTCAAGCTAAGGAAAAAAGGAAGCAGAAAAGGTAGTGGATAAATTTACATCAACACATGACTGGATATGAGTGGTTATGTTATAGTTAAGTGCATTATGAAAGATTTAGGAAACTCTGATCTTGGCTTTAGGCTTAAAGTAATTAGTGATTTTTGCATATATGAATCAGTGGAGATTCTGAATCTAACTTTAGGGGCATTAAAGTTTTTAATACAATCCCTTAGCTTGTGTTCAGAGGCAATGTAGTAAGGAACATCAGGGGATCAGTAAGTACCTAATATAATAAAGCAGTACTTGTACCCTTGCACTTCAGTGAATTGATTCTTCTAGGACTGGATCAGGTTTAAACCCCAAATGTAGAAGCTGACCAAGATCTGAACTTATTGGGAGATTCTAATTATTAGGCCAATTTGATTCAGGAAGAGTATTTGCAAAGAAAAAAAAAAAAAGAGATTAAATGAGAACAAAATTACTGCTCCTTTTTAGGTGGAAGCTTGGCCAAGTGTGAATGATATAATGGACTGTGATAGCAAGGAGCTGGACTTGATGAAGAATGTCATGTTCTTGGGAGAGCTGATCCAATGGGCAGAAAATCATCTATGATTTCCAGCTGGTCAAACACTGTCTTTCTTTCTTTCGTTCCCCACTGCCTCAAATTGTGTCATTATTTACTCTTTGTCTTTTAGGGAGAATCATCTATGGTCAGTATCTGTAGTTATCCCTTCCTAGGATCACCTATCAAAACTGAATTTAGGAGTTCCTGAGTTAAAAAACCCTCATATTTACTTCTTGGTCTGGAATACTTGGTCACAATTATCTAAATAAGATATTCAAAAACCTTCTGCATAGTCCTTCAGAAGACACAGACCCGTTCTCTCAACAAAGATTATCCTCTGGGCTGAGAAAATGCTAAAAAGTTGGTTTTTAACCTGGAGGTGCTTAATCATGACACTAAAAAGCAAATGCTTGGACAAAGCAGAAAACATTCCACAAACACCCGTTCATCTCAATAAGGACCTCATGAGTTAGCTGATCCATCACACAACACAAATGGCAAAGCACAAAGATTTGCTGAAAAATTAAGTCTGTGAATAACCCATGAGAATGCATGCGTGCGCACACACAGATATTAACATGCTGAATACTTTTTTACTCTGAATTTCTTATTTGGGTACATTTTCTTCTCAAATTTTTGTTATTCTCCTTCACTTTCACGGTAGATAAGCACCGGCAGTGACCAGGTCTGAGTAAAGCGCAGATGCCTATGGTGGGATAGTGACAGAATTTGGGCACCTAAATCTAAATCTGTCAGGCAAAATTAGAGGGGTTAATTCAAACACTCTTCCTCTCTTCATCCTGAACAAATACAGAGAGCTTGCATCTTTCCTAAGCTTTACCTTTGTCTCAGTTCTTCCTTAATTCTTTTGTGGCAGGTAAGATGGCTTGCTACCAAAGCTGAGGAATCACCTCCAAAACAGGCTATTAGTCATTGCTTAGACAATGTTAGAAAAATGTGCAGAGGAAGAAATTAAAATGGATCTCTTACTTTTTGGACACAATATTTCATATTCTAGGAAGAGAAAGCAGTGGTGTAAGTTCTTTCAGCTGTCTTCGGTAGAGAGAATTGAGGACAGTCCAAAGAAACTTCTCATAGAAATAGCAAAACATATGTTAAGGATTCGTTATTTCTTTGTGAGGGTTGGAATTGTAACTTATCATTCCCTTTAGTGTTTTCTGTGTGCCACCCCTAGAACACAACTTCTCCTGCATTCTGACTTCCCTAGGAAGATCCCAAACCTTGCCAATGAGCTTCTGGAAAGAGCACAATGACTCTGAAAAATGCAGGTAGCAGCGCAGTCAACAGCTGAAATCCTTCCTTTGAATATCTGCCTTAAATGCACTGAAATAGTCCTGATAGTCAGAGGGTCAGAAGATTTCATTTACTGATTTACTTATTCCCCCTTGAGCAGTCCAATTGGTTGTAACTATCTGGGCACCAATTCACCAAGCATCGTATGTGTTTGGTCCCGTGCCAGTATTTGAGCACAGTTACACATGAGCTGTACATAAATGCAAGTAAAGGAAGGGAGAGAAAGCGAGAGCCTGTGCAGTTTCTCAGTGAAGCATTAATCATGTCTCTGTTGTAACCCTGTTTCTCTGGGTCACTTTCTTTTGCCACCTTTACCTGTGTGCAAAGAGTTATGGAAATATAAGGAATATCCACAGATTAAAAATAAAAAGCAGTTAACCATTGCTTAAATAAACGCAGAAGATAGCTGAGATTTAAGAGTTGCTAACATTTGAATGTTCACCACCACCAATAAGAGATCTAAACTGATCAGTCAGACGGTGAAATGATCAGCCTTCTTTATGTTCCTGGGTGATTTTTTATCTTTTCCTTTATCACTTTATGCTGTTCCATGCTGTCATTTTCCCTCCTGAATACCTGAGCTTCCTCCTATCCCCATTTCAACAATCTTACCTCCATTTGCAATTTTACTTTTCCTTTCTTGCATGGTTCTACACAACATACTTTCTTATAGATTGTTTTTCTGACATTTTTTAATTAGATGTGGAAGCAGGATCTGCAGTAGATGAGTAGATGAGAATATTATTAAGAGCTTTATGTTGATTAAATCATCCTGTTTAATTTTCAGGTGCGGATAAACAGATTCTTGATTTTTTTTGTTCAAGAGCAGTGACATGGCAATGCTACTAAGCACCTTTTAGAACACAACCATTTATGACACAATCAGAGAAAGAAGAGCACATGTTGTCTGCAAACATTCGTGACTTCCTGGGGTGGCGGAATCAAGTTAATTCTGTTTAAATAATCATGGAATCACAGCATCACCTGGTTGGAAGAGACCTTTAAGATGTTCGAGTCCAACCATTCACCCTGCACTGCCAGGGTCCCTAAACCCTGTCCCTCAGCACCACATCTACATGTCTGTTAAACACTTCCAGGGATGGGGACTCCACCACTTCCCTGGGCAGCCTGTTCCAATGCTTTACAACTCCCTCTGTAAAGAAATTTTTCCTGAAAGCTAACCTAGATCTCCCCTGGTGCAACTTAAGGCCATTTCCTCTCGTCCTCTCACTTGTTATATGGGAGAAAAGACCCAGCAAGGCATAAACAGAGGGTGGGAAATCATCACATGTGAAGAAACTGAAGTTCCAGAAGGGTACAAGACCCATAAATTCTGTGTTATATCAAATGACACTAGCCACATGAACAACCCCTTATGTGACTAAGCTCCCCTTTCAGTCAATACCAATCTTCATTTAAAAACAGAAAAGCTCCCAGGCACCACTTGAAGATGGTTTCACTTGCATAACTACATCAGAGTTGCCATGGGGTATCTGAGATCTCTGCATGGTCATGGTGGGTGTAGTGCAGGACCTACAGGAGAGCCGTGACCTGGAAAAAACAAGATTGTGGGGTGTAACCTTAGTCCTCTCAAATAGCGCTAAATGAACATTTTTAGGCAACTGAACTATATTGACTGAATTCTGAATAATGGGAGCTTAGACATGCAGTATCTAGGCAAGAACTTACATTGCAAACACCTGAATTTAGGTGTATTAATCTCAAACCAAATCATATCCTAGGTAATTATATATATAGTACATCTTTAAGTAGACACTGAGTAGTCAGCTGGCTAAACATGAGCATTTAGTGCCATTTGGGATACCCTAAAGTGTTCCACCTGGACTCCAGCTGCAACTGCTAAGTCTCAGATGGCACTACGAACCACAGCATGTGTGGGCTATTAAACCGAGCCACTAAATTTTAGATAGCTAAAATTAGGTTAGATGAATCCTGCTTTCAGGGCCTCAGGATGCTACCTTTAAATCTTCTACACCCTATTAATCTGACACCTAAAGGCTAAGACTGGGAATAAAAATTATGCCCTTCACAGGCCTCTAAATGCAAGGGGTACATTATTACTCCTCGGTAGGAACTAAGGCCTGAGGATATTTTACATCCTGAAGCCTTACAAAGGCATTCAGTGTACGCGTTTCTATAGGCATGAAATGTTGCATCAAGACAAATGTGATTTATAATAACTTCAGGTCTCTTAGAGAGGCATAAGCTTCGTCAGTGGATTGGGTGGATAGACTGGGAGGGAGACTGTTTTTTCATAGATGGTATCATCATTTTTGCATTGTTTTAATGATATACTTTCAAAGATTAACTTATCCATACTCTCATCAAGGACTGATGCCATTTTTTTAAGAATAATTTTTTATCTGAAGACTTTCTTACACCTTCCACTACTTCAGATTTCTGCCAAATTTCTATTAAAATAGACTGGCTAAATTGCACTTTGAGTTACTAATTTTTGCTCGCAGCATCTTGTCTGGTTCCCATATCCTGCTGTATTTCCACTTCTGGTTTTTGTGATAAAACCAAGCAAAGACGGGATGAATTCACAACAGCTAGATCCAGTAGATTACCAAGCAGTTTGGTATGAGAAGAACTAAAAATCCCTTTTGCTGCTGAAGTACCATAACCAGCATTCTGTAAAAAGTTATAATGACTGACATATTGATGCCTAGGAGACATTTAAAATCAAAAGCAAGCTCCTCTTCTCAAAGTTCTTGTTTGTATTCATGCTCTTTACATTAATATTTTGGATATTTCCTTTTCCTTTTATTAGATATCTTCAGTGGTAGGTCCTTGACAATGAAATAAGTTATAAATTCCAAAGGAAGTTTTTCTTAAAACCTTGTTGTTTATTTACACATCCTGTAATATATATGCATACATATTCCTAGATGTGTAAATATGTACACATACATATTCCTAGAAGGGAATAAGACTCCTTGGCGTGACATCATGCTTCCAAGAGCCGCAGTGCTGTTGTGTTTAAGTGAGGATCCATAAAAGACACTCTGGTTAGATTATTTTCCAACTTAAAGTGGCATAAGGCCACAATATCTGGAAGTCATTGGCCTTAGCTGTACACCTCTGGGACAGGATTCAATGTGAAATAAAGGACACGATTCAGTTCAACTGAGTCATATGTCTAGGTCAGGTATCATCACCCAAAGCTCCTTTATGCTCAAAGGAAACAAATAGGTGCTTCCAGCTGTGAATCATCTGATATGGTCTGGATTTTTTTTTTTGGTTTGTTTGTTTGTTTTAGCATGAAATGAACCAACCTTGAGAGGCAAAAAAGTCATTTATCAGTGAATTCTTAGCAACTTCAGCTGTTAAATTACAGGCCAAGAGAGTGTTTTTCTGAAGTTACCTAAGAAAACCTTGTCTCCAAGAAATTAAAAATTTACCCAGCATCATGCTGAAGATAAAGAATAATAAAGAATGTCTTCTGTTTATTATATTTAGGCATCAAATCCAGGGGTTCCGGAGCTTTCCAAGATGTACCACATACAAAATCCCTCCAGCTTTTCCTTTAAGTACCTGTTCCATTGCTATAATCACAATACTCCCCGCATTCCTGTCATTTATAGTTAAGATGCAGGTCTCTTCATTTTCTTCCCAATTACTCCACTTTCTGTATTCTCCCCTCGCTTATGTAATCCATTTAGTTTCCCCTACCCTTCTCTTCAGGGAATCTTGGTATTATTTTTATACAACATATTCTTGTCATTTTGGCTCTGCTCTAGTATCACAGGAGTGCAGGAAACTGAATCTATCCTCTAGGTAGTTTAGGCATATGGAAAAGAAAGGTGTTCTGAGTCAGAATACAGATTGAACCTGTACCTGAGTCAAAAATCCAAATCTTTAAAGTAAAAAACTTACTAAGGGGTATTAGTTCATTGTTAAAGAATGAAAATGTTTTTATTAATTTCATTTCCAATCATTTCATTTGGGTTACTGTGCTAGATTAAAACATCAAACATTTATTACACTGCACTGAAGTGGTCTTCATGACTAAAATGCAGTATTTGAATGCACTATAAATACTTTTTAAAATAGGTAAGATCAGAATGATAATGGAAAAGAAAATAGATATACTCCTTCCCCCATCTTCCATCATCCTTTTTATCAGTATCAAAGATTTCGATATTAGCAAAATATGAGTTCGGAAATCAAAAAGTGATGTTTCATTTTATCTTTCTTTGTAGACCTATTCCTTCTGTCAACAAGACCTGCTTATAACCCCCTAATCCATGAATCAAAAGCCACAGAAATAAAGCATAAAAAGACAATGTTTTCCTCAAGCTCTTCACTGAGTAGCTGAGCTTGACTGGCTACAAATTTGTAAAAATTGTGGCTGAACTGGCACTTGATGGGAGCCACAGTGGTAAAAAACTCCTTGCTGTTCTTTAAGAAAAGAAGAAAATGAGGAAGAATAATAGAAAGAAAGAAGACACAAAAAAATAAAACACAGCTCGGAAGCTTACTCAAAGTTAAAGTCACTCAACTGTGTCATGCCGTCTGCTAATGAGCAGAACTCTATACGAATTCTATCACTTTCTGATTAATTTTTGCCATATCCCAGTCATCTGATTTTTATCTGCTGCACTAGTGGATGTGGAACTCTTGTTTCACTGCAGAGCCCTCAACTCTTCCATCATGTTAAGAAAACCACTGTGACAACTGCTTCCTTTATTTTACTTGAAGCATGGGATATTTACCAGGAGAGAAAAGTAAACACTTGCTCATGAACAGAAACTCCCACAGACAGAGGTTACCAGAAATTCTTCTTTCAATTGGCTCCAAGCAAGAACTCAAAATACAGCCACCTCCAACACGAACAGGAGTCCAAAGGGGGTCTACCAACAAGCAGTAAACAAGGAACAGAACATGTACTTTTCACACTTCAGCAAACATTGAGCCAACTTATCTAAATAATTGTGCAGTGCATTATTCTATGAAACATTTAATATCCAATTTGAAACCTGTTGGGACTTTCCTAGACCTTTAGTGTACATTATGGAAAGGATCAGGTTAGATTATAGTTTTCATTTAGAATTTCTAAATCTAGATGCTAATACAACACCTCCCTATCACAAATAGAATCATGCTACAAGAGAACCATCAGTATTGTGTGAACTGTGTGAGCCATCTGTACTGACAGCTTAAACTGGAAATTCAGGTAAACCTGACAAAAGAACAAATATGATAGAAATATAAAATTTCAGAATGTTTTGGTTTGGAATGGACCTTGCAAATCAAGATCTAGTTCAAGCCCCCCTGCCATGAGCAGTGACACTTTCCACCAGACCAGATTGCTCAAAGCCCCATCCAACCCAGCCTTGAGCTCTTCCTGGAAGGGGGTATCCACAACTTCTCCAGGCAACCTGTTCCAGTGCCTCATCATCCTCATAGTAAAAAATTTCTTAGTAATATCTAATCTAAATCTAATCTCTTTCAGTTTGAAACCATTACCCCTTGTACTATCACTGCATGCCCTTGTTCAGCTTTCTTGTAGGCCCAATTTTAGGTTACTGGAAGGCTGCTATAAAGTGTCCCCAGAGCCTTCTCTTCTCCAGGCTGAACAACTCCAACTCTCTCAGCCTGTATTTATAGAAAAGTTGCTCCAACCCTCTGATCATCTTTGTGGCTCTCACTTCAGAAGGTTCATGGCTTTCTTGCACTGGGGGCCCCAGACCTTAATGTAGTACTGCAGGTAGGGTCTCACCAGAGCGGAGCAGAGGGGCAGAATCACCTCCCTCATCCTGCTGGTCATGCTTCTTTTGATGCAGCCCTGGATATGGTTGGCTTTCTGGGCTGCAAGCGTACATTGCCAGATCATATTGAGCTTCTCTTCAACCAACACCCGAAGTCCTTCTCCTTGGGTCTTCTCTCAACCCATTCGCCACCCAGCCTATACTGATACCAGGGATTTCCCCGATCCATGTGCAGGACCTTGCACTTGGCCTTGTTGAACATCACGAGGTTCACACAGGCCCACCCCTCAAGCCTGTCAAGGCACCTCTGGATGGCATTCCTTTCCTCCAGCATGTCAACTGCACCACTCAGCATGGTGTCATCAGCAAACTTGTTGAGGGTGTACTCAATCCACTGTCCACGTCACTGACAAAGATGTTAAACAGTGTCAGTCCCAATATTGACCCCTGAGGAATGCCACTTGTCACTGGTCTCCACTAGGACATCAAGCTGTTGTCTGAAACTCTTTGAGAGTGATCATACAGCTAATTCCTTATCCACTGAGTCATCCATTCATCAAATCCATGTCTCTCCAATTTGGAGACAAGAATGTCATGCGGAACGGTGTCAAACGCTTTGAATAAGTCCAAGTAGATTACGTCAGTTGTTCTTCCCTTATCCACCAATGTTGTAACACCATCACAGAAGACCACAAAATTTGTCAAGGCACAATTATCCCTTAGTGAAGCCATATTGGCTGTCACAAATCACCTCCTCATTTTCCATGTGCCTTAGCATAGTTTCCAGGAGGATCTGCTCCATGATCTTGCCAGGCACAGAGGTGAGACTGACTGGCCTCTAGATCCCTGGATCTTCTTTTTTTTCCCTTTTTAAAAATGGGGGTTATGTTTCCCTTTTTCCAGTCAGTGGGAACTCCGTTCAACTGCCACGTCTTCTCTAATATGACTGATAATGGCTTAGTCATTTCGTCCACAAGTTACCTCAGGATCCACATTCGTATCGCATGAGGTCCCGTGGACTTGTACACCTTCAGGTTCCTTGAATGGTTTCAAACCTGATCTTCTCATAAATTGGGTCTTCTTCATTCTCCCAGTTCCTGCCTTTGCCTTCTGCAACTCAGGTGTATATACTGCAATACGTTGCAGTAGTCTTAATGACTGACTGCTTTATACTGAAAAAAAGCCTTGAAAGTAGTATTCTTTGGTTGTATGAAAGAAGAAAATAATTTAAAACTTATAATGAAATCTTGCCAACTTCGTTGAGTTTACTTGTACGCCTGCAGGTTCACCTGTGTGGAACGCTACACGAATTTATGCAAACTTTAATCCTGTTCTCGGTGTGTTTCTACACCTCCCTCAACCCAGAATTCTCTCAGAGTCTTCCAAGGTGCAGCAATAACTGGTGAGTTGAACCTACCACTCGCAAGTTGCTCTTTTACTGTCTCCTGAGAAAAAGAATTGTTTGAGCAGAATAGTGTTTCATTTCATCCAATATTTAAATTTGGACTTCTTTTTTTCAATCTACACACTACTTTGAAAGCAATATAGTTTCATATCAACCAAATGTTTCATAAAAGGTCTTCTGAGGTCATTCAGCAGCATATGGACTTCATTTTTCATGGTCAGTAGTTACACACGGCCAGAGTTGCTCTAATTACAACTGTGAAGTACGTTTTTCCTCAGTACTTGAAATCTTATGTTTCAAGTAATGCTGTCAGGCAGGTATGTGGCACAGGAAGAGGAGCCAAGGAACTCAATATCTGTTGGAACTGCCCTTGACTTTGTCCATGCCATGAAGCAAACACCCTTCTACTGGACAGCCCTAAAGTCTCCCTTCCATCCAGCAACTCCATGCAATCATACCAAGCATGTGACGTCCGGAACTGCATAGCTGTTCCTTCAGTGTTAGGCTGTAGATGTGGGAGGTACAGGTTTGGCTTCAAGGAATGAGTACTAGTTGTTATTTATCTAACACTTCACTGGTCTGTATTGATTACTTTAACACAGCTCTTTGTGCTGAGTACTCTTTTGTTAGGGACAATAGGATTGCCTTTAACTATGTACAAGATTCCTGGGTTTAGCCACATAAAAATCTACATTAGTAATCAATTTTTCTTCTACAGGCAATGGAGAAAGAAAGGATTTTCAGTGTATGATTTCTCCTATTCTAATAGGCATATCTAAAATTTATGGAAGGAATTGGTCTCTGGAGACACCCCACTCTTAACTGCAGAAAAAGTCATGACTGATTTAGAATAGATAGCTGACTTTTAGACAATTTTATTTAAGCAAGATGACTACCACCTAAATTTAGCTGCCCCGTCTCAAAGGCTTGTTATATATGCAGAAAAGACCAATAAAGAAAGTAGTATGTCTCCATTTCACGGGCAGAGAAGCATATGGTAAAGAGAGTAGCATTTCCACGTGCACTTCCCTCACATAGGAACCCCTGTTTCAGAACATAGCTTAGATGCTTGCAAAAATGGGTCCAGTAAGATCAAACAACTTGCATAAAGTCACACATAAAGTCAGTGTATAGGCAGGAACTGAAGCCAGCTCTCCAGAGTCCTGAGCCACTGCTCAATCTCAACACCATCCATCCTTCATCAGCCTCATGACCTGACTAAACATTACTGTGAGGGTCCTTTTCATTTTTAAGGAAAAGCTATGCGGGTCTCTGAAGTTAAGCAAGTTTCTTTTGCTTTACGCATTTAAATTAAAATCTATTTAAGAAAAAACTACAAGACATAGTGCAATTTTAAAGTCATTTGGCAAACTGATTCTGTCAAGAAAGCTTAGTTTCATTCTGTTTGCTTGCAACAGCTTTTTTTTTCCATAACTCTGCTGTTCTTGTTCTTTTAATACATTTGGGAGGCCTGTCAAGGCCTATCCACTCTCTAAATAGCTTTGCAGATTAAATTTTTAACTCTACTCTCTTCATGCAGATGTATATTTCTGACAAAGAATTGCACTGACATGTCATCTCCCATCTTTCTCACAAGAGAGGAAATAGCTACGTGCCAGTACTGTTCGAAACTCTGACTCTCCCCAACAAACAATAAAATAAAATAATTACAATTATAAAACCCTGCATCGAGAAAACCTACTTCTCCTTTATTTGAGCCTTCGCTGCGCTAATATCATTTGTCATAGCAGTTTGGGGCTTCTTTCTTCTTCACCTTCAGCACCACTTATAACCAACTAATGAGAAACTGGGGAATATGGGGTAGTACAAAAATGGGGTTTGTTGAATTTGTTGCTGCAACAGGCACACCTGAACTTGTGACCAAAGGCACTGCAGTACTCCCAGCCTGTCCTTCAACTCTTGTTTTCACTTGGAAGCACTTGCTCATATAATTTTTTTTTTTTACACATAAATACCAATAAAATCCTACCCCACTGCAGATGCCCTGTCTGGGGAAAGAGTGAAGGAGTCATAGGAATGATGGTTTTTCTGATTTACTAGATCAAGAGTGCCCAGTTAAGGACTTTTCAATAACGGTTGCTAGAAGGGGACAATAGACAGTAAAGCGGCATCAAACTGAATTTCAGTGTGCAGAATCCATCCCTGGACTATGTATGTAAATTAAATGGGTCTTCAATGTGTCGTGCAGTTTGTCATCTTAGGTTCAGTTTCCTTCTCCCCACAGAATCAATTGCATGTAAATAGGTCGTCGCTTATGCATAAGTCATTGCTTATGAATTCTTATTATCAAACACTTCTTTGGGACTCAGGATGCTTTTCTGAGATAAATATAGAGCAGAAATGGATGAACATGGAAGAAAAAATACTGGTAAAGGTAATGGGAGATCTCTGGGGTAACTCCACTGCATCTAGTACAAATGCCCATTAAAGAGTCTGAGCATTTATGGTCATAAATACTTACTCAAGGTATAGAGAAACCAACAGGAATACTTCATGAACCAAGATTATAAAAAAATAAAGGAGGTTGCACTTTCTGGTAGCTGTTATGTGACAGAACCTCTACTTCGACAGCAATTCTGAAATAGCAGGTTTTGTCATCCCCATTTAGAGGTCCGGGTTAAAATTTATTCTTATAATTGGAGTGCTAAGACAATTTTTTCTATCCATCACACTAGAAAATTTTAATTCTATATTTTTTATATATATATGTATATTTCATTCTACAGTCTATTTTATTCTCTCTTATATTATTTGCAGACAGGTGGAAAGTGTCATCTTTTAGCACAGGGCATGTCATGCTTCCTAAGATTGTCAGATAATATTAATGAACAAATTCCCTGCTATTATAGAGTTATTGGCCTTTGATAATGTTCTTGCTCTCCCCCTTGTCATATTATGGCTGAGAATTTTGGTCGTGCACGGCAATCTGTGAAACCAATACCTCCTATTTGCTATAAGGTATGAGGAAGTGTCTTATGGACAACAGTGTATGATAGAGTGCATAGATGACACTGTGGTTCCTCCTAAACAAGACATCTATTATATGTTTGTCCATTTCTTCAGGAGGTGAAACATCTGGTCCTTTGCAGTCCAATATTCTGGTCTTGTCCTTGTTTTTTCTGATGTCACATCCAGTTCTTCTGTACATGGTGGCATTTGTGTTTTAATAAAGAAATTGGCTTCAGAATTGGAGATTGTGATATCAGGTATGGTGTAAAAGACAGAAATGTCATCCAAATTGTTGTAAAATACAAATTCAATTTATAAATATAAAAATGTATAGATACAAATATAATGAGTCCTACTCACTTTGCTATGATGTATTAGCATACCAAGTTCTTGTAAGTATTAATAGTAAAATTTTAACAAATGAAGATGAATCCATACATTAGATAAAAATACACAATATATTCCTTTACATGTATATGTTGTTGTAATATTTTAACATACTTTTGTGCAGCCACTTTACTAAATGCCACTTCTATGTGATTAAAAGCAATCTTAAAAGCAAATCATTAACTGCAAAGCATTTATAGTTTGCCATTCGTACCAGAGTAAATATTTTCAATCTGAGTGACTATAGTTAAACACCCTGGAAATGCTCTAGATGTTTATGTGCTGGCTATCCTCTCTACACTGAAAATGTTAGCTCTAATCACCCTCCTCTACTGCATTTTTGGCAAATTGCTCCTCTCTTCTGAGATTCTGGGTTGTTCGTATTGATCAGCATCAGTTAAACCTTCTATGAGACTTTGGGAATGTTTGCTATGAATGCAACAGGAGCAAGATTTTGTCACAGAATTTGAATGTGTTAAAAATAGTAACGATATTTCATTTTGAATGAGTTTTTGCTTGTTGTATGCTGCCATGCTTGTTGTTTTCCTTTTAGAAGAGATCTTACTGAGAACTCATGTGCTCGCACATTTTTATCACTCAGAGTGGACATGGGCAGTTTGCTACTGAATGGAAGTGATACTTGTTCAGGCTTTGCCCTAAAAAAAATTAAAAATAGCTTCACATTTTTACATTCTTTAGGATCACAGTTGAACTTCAAACACCATGGCTATTCAACAGCATTCACAGAAAAGCTCCATAACTCTTTTATATGCGGAAATTAAGCTAAGGAAAGAAAAAAGCCAAAATCCTTAATGTTATTGGTAGTTAGATATCTAAAATTCTTTTGAAGTTTTGGCTTTCTAATGGCTTAAATGACCCACTCAGTAAGTCTGTGAGAAACTGAGGAACTGAGACAAAACACATTGGATCATCACCCACTCAGCTGCTCAACTAGGATTCTGATAATATGATTTGAAATGATGGAGTTCATCACTCCACAGATTACTGTGTGTGACCATCTACTAGAAAGAAGCAAATCTTTTCACTGATCTCTGTCTGGAAACAGGAGCTGGACATTTTTTTCAGACCCAAGTACAAGCATTTATTAACACTGTACTGGAATTTGGTATGGAACATACTTCCTGCATGTTGAGCTGTTGAGCTTATGTCAGGTCAGAACATAAAAGATGTTAATACTCAAGGAAAATAAAGCAAAACATTATAGAAGGGAGGAAAAAATCCATTTTCATAGATTCACAGAATAATTTAGGTTGGAAAATACCTTTAAGGTCATTGAGTGAAGCAGTTAACCCAGCACTGCTAAGTCCACCACTAAACCATGTTCCTCAGCACCACATCTACTCATCTTTTAAATCCCTCCATGGATGGGGACTCCACCACTTCTTGGGGCAGCCTGTTCCAGTTCTTGACAACCCTTTTGGTGAAGAAATTTTTCCTAATATCCAGCCCCAACCTCCCTTGTCACAACTTGAGGCAATTTCTCTTGTCCTATTGCTTGTTACTTGGGAGAAAAGACTGACCCCCACCTTGCTACACCACCTCTCAGGTAGTTGTCAAGAGCAATATGTTCTCCCCTCAGCCTCCTTTCTCCAGACTAAATAAATCCATTTCCCTCAGCCACTCCTCATAGGACTTGTTCTGCAGCGCCTTCACCAGCTTTGCTCCCCTTCTCTGGATATGCTCCAGCACCTCAGTGTCCTTGTAGTTAGGGGTCCAAAACTGAACACAGTATTTAAGGCACGACCTCACCAGTGCTGAGTACAGGGGGACAATCACATCCCTAGAATCGGTCTCATGAAATGTGGAAAAATACATCTGTTTAGCTGTTCAGATCAACTCGAGAATTTGGGGTGTTAAATATGTGGTGCTTTTAATATTGGAGCATTGAATGGTAGGGTGTTCAAACACAGAGTGCATACACACACCCAAAACAGTCCAGAGCCTGAATAGCAGACTTGAGAAATGAAAAAAATACATGACACCAGATAGACACTCTGCATTGTTTTGCTGAAGTCCTCAGCCCTTTGTTTAACCTTTGAGAGGTGTTGAAATACATTGTGATTTGATGTGTGGTTGGGGAGTGAGGCTGAAGTAAACAAGGCTTTCTGTAGTAGAGCTCTTGAGCCACTTGTAATGGAAAAGAGAATTAAAGGACTGAGTTAAAAGGTGTCAGTAGTAATTGAAATGCCCAACCTTTTGTTTTGTGATTCATCTGCTACCATGAAGGAGGTGAAGACTTTAAACCACAGCTCAAGACTGAACTTGACAATTGGTTGAAAAAGTGTTACATTTGAAAGCATCCAAATCTGTTTTGCTTTTACTCATATCTTCCTTAAGGAATTTCAGTACAGAGCATAAGGTCTGTCAGAACAGTATTTTAGAGAAATAAATCTATCAACAGCAAAATAGTTCTACATAAGAAAAAAATTACCTTTTCAAAATACCATTCCATTTCTCATTTTCTGCATCCATTTCAGTTCAAGGGATTTCAATTCTATATAAAAGCTGACAACTTTAAAGCACTAAAAGTGGTTTATTTCCATTGCTTCCCTCATTTCTGAAAGTCCTGGAGGGCTCACTGATCATGGAAGCTCAAGTGATCCTGTAGATCAATTGTGCTCAGCACTGTACAGACACACACACAGGTGAATCTCTGCCTGTAAATCCAATATTTTCAATAAATATCCCTGCTAAATGGAAAAGAAGATGCGAAATCATACCCCTCCAAAAAATGGTGGCCCCACGGTGTCACAACAGGCCAGCTGAATGACATAGGAGGTCTAAGAGTGGAAAGGTTTCCTCATAACATGAAGATTTCAAGGTACAGCCTGCTAATTTATTTACTAATGAGCTAGTTTTAACTTTTCCCAGTGAAGATGTAATAGCTACTGGAGGAGAATTGAGGGATCCAGGCAGCATTTTTTGTAGGGAAAAAAAAAAAGGGTGACGGTTTGTATCTTCACATCTATTCTCATTCCTGGTGTGTTATTGAAAATGTTGTTTTGTGTTTCTTTTTCAGAGCGGCTGTCAGTTCACCTTTGACAGAGATGCACTTGCTGTTATGTCACCTCCTGTGCAAGGTTTAAGCCTGAGAAATGATAGCAAAGTAGATCTGCACAAACAGATGTACACTCCGCTTTGCCTATGTTAGTTATACTCCTTATGGCACTTGTAAATTAAGGAACAGAACGATACCGAAGAATATTAAACAAAAATGCTGTCACATCTGACATGTTCCCTGCACCCATTTGGTTTTGCCTTGATCTATTCCCCTTCAAACTTGTTCCACATCAGACCACCTTGTTCCATACTATCTCCCTTCTTACAGATATTGATATCCATTGAACTGGACCAAAGTAATTAAATATTTTCTCAAAGAAATGAGTATTTCTGTTTCCACCATGACCTCCCTCATCTGTGCAAGTGTTCTAGGCAAGAAATCTTCTGCTCTCTTTTTGATGCAAACTTGACCTCTGTTGTCTTCGTTGGAAAATGCACTTGAATTCCAACAAGAGCTTTTCAAAATGTAACACTGCTGATTTGTTGGATAATGAAATCCAAATTGTTCCACAAAAAAAGGTGCAATTATACAGCGTGTAATACACAAATAAATTGACTTAATGTTACATTATAATGAAAACTGTGCAAAATCCTCTACACAAGCACAATAAAATAATAAAAAGTAATAGAACAGGTAATAGATGTAAAATAAATGCTAAAAAAGTAGTTCAAATCATTTTCATACCAGTCAAAAGATACTGAGAAGGGCGCATCCAATCACAATAAAACACCAGAATGAAACACTTCTAAATAGTAATATAAATTTTTGTGGACACTTCATGTCCCATGATGTGGAATTGACATATAGTTTGATTTTCTTTTTCCTAATGTAAGCCACAGTTTTACAGTCCTAGTGAAAACATTTTATTGCTGGGGATGTATTAGACATGGTTCATTTCCCTTCTCAGTATGGCTTTAATTTTCCACATCCATGGCTTGACACAGACCCAAACACCAGAAGATGGTTGTCTGCTATAAAGTGTTTGGTTTTCTTTGATTGCTTTACAATTTAATCTATAGTTCATTCCATTAACCCTTTCCATTTTAATGCCACAAAAGTCTTCCCCTTCTCCTTAATATAAAGATAAACTTCCCCTGAAACATTTATGCTCTCGTGTCCAGAGGATTACAAAGACAACTGGAAGGAGCGTGGTACTGGGGGGACGAGCGGTCTCTTTCTTCGTTAACTTCCCAATGGCCATATGTAATCACTGAAATAATTGAATGCACCGCAGCAACAGGATTTTCCCTTCTGTTTTCATAATACATTCATAATTATTCATTCATTTGGTTTGGTCATATTCATACCAATGCACAGAGCCAAGAAAGTGCCACTGTCATTCTAACTTTCTCCTCAGTCCCTGCTCTTCAGGGGGAAAAGAAAAAAAACACGTTCCCCGTCTGCGGTGTTGTCACATCCGATATCCAGTTCCTTCCGGCAGAGAAAGTGTATCTGGGAGGGTCACCGGATCAGCCTGTGCCTCGGGGCTCCTCGCCTAAAGTACAAAAGACTCGACTCAACTCA
The DNA here is from genome assembly GCA_009769605.1 of Bucorvus abyssinicus. Lineage (NCBI taxonomy): Eukaryota > Metazoa > Chordata > Aves > Bucerotiformes > Bucorvidae > Bucorvus > Bucorvus abyssinicus. The sequence continues at coordinate 50,146,567 of CM020024.1, read as the reverse complement.
CGTTAGTCATCTAGGTGGCCTATCGGTGGTGACGGACTGCCAGCTCGGTCTGTGGGCTAGCCGTGATAACTGCCTTGAAATGCTAAGTGCTTAATTAAGGACCTTTCATATCAGTTATTGAGGGCTCCATCTCCCATAGCCCAGGGCATTGTACTTTACAGAGGACTCCCCAGAGCCACAGCCAACTTTATTGCAGTGACAAGTTAAAAAAAAAAAAAAAAAAAAAAAGAGAGAGAGAAAGGAAGGAAAGAAATAAAGAAATGAAACAAGTGGTTTTAATCCTCTTGCAAGCTCCCAAAATCCAAATACAAGCAGACAGCTCAGCCAACACCATGATCCTCTACTAAAAATACATTTTTTTACTGTTTATGAGAATATTGCTTTCTCGTGTTTTGGGTAAGGTACGTAGTCATCCCTGACAAGCTGATCAGACCGCTCGTGTTAACCCACAGTGATATTTTGCAGCGTGCGTCTTTCCCCTTCCCTGAGAATGCTCAGTACCAGCTGAAGGGACATGTTTATTTAAAAACAGAAAAAACAGATGTTTGTGGGTAAACGTTGTATAATTAATACTTGCTTTTCATAAACAGCAGATCCAGCTGACTCAAGGAAGGGAGGAAACATTTCACAACCAAGTAAGTAGTTGAGGTTTGGAAAGAAATACCTTCTGTTTCTGCCTGTGGTGGAAGAGCCCTGCATAAGAGCGATGAGTTCCGCTTTTGATTCCTCGTGGGGGTATCTATCAGCAGTAACTCTGCTGAAGTCATTAAAGTTACATCGCTGTGAAACCACCGGAAGGACAATCCGAGTCAGACCCACAGCTTTCGTTCAGAGGTTTAGATGGGATAAACACAATGGATGCATTTCTAAATGTATATCAACTTCGTACCAGAGTTATTCTTAATTTGCAGCAGCGTAAGAGAAGTTCAGAATCAGGACAAAGGACAGAATGTTGCTCTCCATTCCTTTAGTACCAAATCAAAGGAGCATCCATAATGTAATCCTAGGTGGAAACCAGAATCAACAAGAAGAATCATTATAACAACAGGCCTAACTGCCATCTCATTTACCCCCACCGTAATGCAGCCAGGGAGATGAACAGAGTGCAAAACCGAAGGAATCAAAACCCAAACAAGGCCCAAAAAGCTGCTCAGGGAGAGTTCTTTGCAAGTTAAACTTTGGTTTGTACAGCCTCTTGGGACCTCCTGGGCCTGCAGTTGGGCTAGTCCAGGTGGTACAGGCTGGACAGAACCTCACGAAAACATCTAAATGGACACACAGCTCCTGCATCCCAGCAAGGAACGTGTGTGTGTGCACCACTGCAATGCAGATGCCATCATCCCCTTGCCGTCATCCCCATCAAGCTAATTTCCTAGGAAGCCAAGCGGGTACAAACAGCAAAGCAACCAAATCAAAACCTCCAGCAGGCATAGGCTGACAATTCTTCTTTTCATATCTTCTCTCCAATATTCCTTCTTCTACTTCTTTTTTTTTTATCAACTCACTTTGAGTTCTTTGATGTACCTACAGCTCTGCACCTCCTTCGTTGCCAACTGATGTGGAAGCACTGGGTGTCTAAAACCCAGTGACATCAATATGATGTATTTTTAAATGCAAATAACAAGTATTTAAAGTAAAATATCACTTCTTAAACTTGAGTAATATATTGTCAGCACAACCACGTAATAATTTGAGAGCTACAGGGTCTCCTTCCTCTCTATGTATTTTAATAGAGACCGAGGTTTGTGTTTTACATTTAAATATGGTACCCTAAATATATTAAATATATATTATACTTTGTGTATGGTACTGATATATACGATATGTAGTATATGAAATTTAAATACAGGATACAGAGTTTATAAGGTGTTATAAATAGCTTCTGAATAGCAGGAATCAAAAAAAAACACACCGAGTTTATCCTGAGGCTTGCACAGGTTTCCACTAAGACTTTAGACAGGATTTAGGTAGGAAAGATCAGTGTTATCTGAGATATACAGTACTTACTGCATCTAGGAGAGAGATCCTGCAGTCTTGTTCATATGAAATATTCTCATACTCCTGCTACACTTCACAATCTCCAATAAAGGAGAAAAGATTAAACCTATTGCTTGTTCACTGTGGTGAGATCCTCGGAAATGAAAAAAGCTGCATAAATGGAAGATGTGATTGCCTTTTCATCTGAATTTGTAATTAAAGTCACTTCTTTTTCAAGGCAGAAATCAGGGAGCCTTCTCTTTGTGTACAGTTTTTCATGCCTAATTTAGCAGATTATATTTCTCCCACATCCTGTGACAGTTAAATAAACAGACGTAGGAAATATCTTTAAAATCATTTAAGGCTCTCCATTAAAAAAAAAAAAAAGGAAGGGGGGGACGACATGCTGAAACACACAATATACACCCAGAAAATGGTAATATTAAGTCCATCATTTCATTTCCGAGCCCAGGTTACAGGGAAGGTTATTGACGATTCCGAGCTTGAGCATCTGTGCTCGCTCAACAGTGTGATACTGACAATTATTAACTACGAAACTGTTGTACTGGGGTAAGAGTAAATAAGCTATCACCACAGAGCTGCATGAGAGCCGCATTCCTCCGGACTCTATTTTACAGCAGCAAACTCCACCTGATGACAGCTACAATCAACAGTGGCTCCAGGCAGCTGCTTTGCTGCGGGCCACATTCAATTATGTCGGCCTGCATTAGTCCCTGGCGAAGCTGTCACCTTCCAGCCTGTGAAGTGATAGCATGAAGCGTCTCCTGAAGTCTCTGCAGTTCTGCGTTCAGTTAGGGGAGCAAGGGGAAGCGACGTGAAAAAAAAAGACCATTAGCACTGTGACTGCTTGCAGCATTCATTTTGCTCATGGAGTGGGGAAAAAAAAAAAAGCTTAGGTGAGCTGGTTTTGGAAAGTTGTCTGGTGTTGGATAATTGCAGATTTTTTTTCCCCATAGAAACCTTTTTTTTTTTTCCCTACAGGATTAGGAGTAGGAGAAAAAGCTGTTCCGTCTCCTGGATTTTTTGAGTTACTCGGCGTTCTGAAGCACGTGTCCCTTACAGCAGCAGGGAACTCTGCTGTACATTGTCTTTTTCCAATATTTTCCCAATCAATCCCATGGCATTTTGGGAGGTAGGAAGTCCTGAAGGAACCTTTGGTTTTAGCTGCTCAGCATGTCCCCCACCCCAGAACAGATTCACAAAGGGGAAGCACATGGTGAGGAAGCACATGGACCATGGGGGGATTCTGAGTCAGAGAAGAGGAGTTTTCACTGTAAAGTGAGTCAGCTCATGCCAGGACCAAGATATCCTGATGAGGAACCAGGTGTCTTCTCCATGCCACCAGCTCTAGACCCCTGCACATCCAGCACATCCAGAACAGATTCGCAAACCTCCTGCAGGCAGGTAGGGAAGTGCATGGACCATGGGGGGATTCTGGGTCAGAGGAGAGGAGTTTTCACTGCCCCATGAGTCACCTCATGCTGGGACCAAGATACCCTGGTGGGGAACCAAGTGTCTTCTGCATGCCACCAGCTCTAGACTTCTGCATGTCCAGCACTGAGACTGCAGGTTGGATGTGTCAGACCCATGGCTGTATAGACTCAGCACCACCTGAACCCAAAAGGCACCAATGGATTTGTGTTTTCTTCTCCAATTACTGAGGCTTTGGTGGGGGCTGTTGCAGTTTTCCAAGCCAGTGGATAGCTGTGCTCCTGTGCAGGGCCTTCCAGGAAAACCTAAGCTCCCTCTGCCCAGGAACTTCACATCCCAGCTTTCAGAGGTACAATAGCACTACTATTGATAATATAGTAAGTATTGCAATAGAGATATCCAGTGTGTATGCACTTGTGGTAACAATGTACTAACATTATTTACTAATAATACTGAAGAGATAAATAAGTGGCAGCCCCATCATCTTCCTTAAATGAAATGAAAAGCAAAAGAGGTGAGGTTTTTTCCGCTTTAAGACAATATAAGTCATAAACCAACTTTTTTTTTTCCTCACGGTCATCTTCAATTTATAATATTCCACCAGACTGATGTATTTTATGAAGATTCTTAGTATTTCATTTGAAGATATTGTATCCCTGAATATTTTCCTTCATCACAGAAGACAAATCCACTGCATTATAATTCTGGTTTAAGGAGTTGTTATCAAAAGTGCTTAATCCCTTCATGCAGAATACTGAATAGTCTAATGGGGTAAACACCTGACATACCACCTACTACCTAAAAGATCTGCTGGAGCTCTTACTGTCCTCTTTGAGAAATGTTACTTGGGACTGTAACATGCTTACTGCATTTATTAATCATGTATTAGCCCTTTTTCAATTATTAATACAGGTAAACCTTAGGATGAAGCATCCTTTGAAATGTCTTGAGCTGTAAAAGATGTCTTTCCTTTAGTGTTGCTCTCCTTTCAAGAGAGGAATGGCACAGGAAAGAAGCAGGGTTTTAGAAACCTACCTCTGCCTATGAAGGTTTACCATGGTGTGCCTCAGTTTCCCTGTTTGAAAAAGAAATGGCCACACAACTCTCGTTTTCACTACCATTGAAAAATCGCTATTCTTTCCTTTCCGAAAAACAGCAAAGAAGCCAAATCTTATGCCACCCAATCTCACAAGCACAGAAACCTTCCTTTTCATAGATTTTTTAAAAGTGACTCATAACCATTTGCCTCAGTGCAGCAAAATAAAACTCTGAAAGTCCTACTAAGCCCAAAAAGCTGCACAACAAACAGATTGAGTAAGTGCACCTGGGGACAAATGCATTATGGACTTAGATCCATTATCACACCTCTTCTCGTCACAGCCACTATCTGAACCCCACAGGAAATCATTCATTGAGACGCGGAATGTCATTTTAGTTGTAGCATTAATTTCCCAGCTGCTAGTAAAGATATATTGTGCCCCTTCATTGCGTATAAAAGAAAATGAGCACAACTCTATTTGATAACTTCGCTACTGGATGTAGGTTTTATTAAAGGCCAAGATCTCTGTAGTGTAAATGTTGGTAACGTGCATGTTTCTTTCTAAAGACAGGCCCTTTGATTTTATTGTCTCTCCAAGCAGTGAGTAACACGCATTGACATGCTGATGAGGAGGTTCCAAATGAAGAATATGGCCATAACTAAAATGATATTATTCCGTCCCCTCAAGGGAAGGTTTTGCTCTCCAATCCCAGCAGGAGGCACTTGTGATAAAACTCAGTTTGGGACATTATCCTCCTCATGTTTATTTACTTTTCCCCTTTTTTATATATACAATCAATATGAAAATGGAGCCAAATGTATGTAATACCACATAAAACCAACTGTTTTCTCCCTCTCTTTTTCTTTATGCAGCAGATTGAATCCTAAAAGCTTCTATCAATCTGAGCACTGTGGAGCCAGGTTTTTTTCTCCTGCAGTAGTGCAGATAAAAGGCAGAAAATGTACTTGGTAGCGGTGTGCAGTCTGATTCTTTTGTTTGACTCTCATGGCCTATTTTAGACACTTGAGTTAAGATGAAACCTATGACAACCTGTAGAGCTTATTTCTTTTCACTAATTACTCATGGACACTAATGAGTACCACAGGTTTATATTTCTATGCAGTAAATGTTTGAATTTGTTGAGAAGAAGCGTCACCCTATTGTCCAAGAGACTGATGTTCGTGGAGGGCAAGACCTGGAGCTGTGGCCCGTAGAAACTAGAAGCATCTACTATTGGTAGATACTTCTGGTATCTGCTGTTGTGGTCTTGTCTGGATGAAAGCAGCCACGTCTGTCCGTGTGGCTGAGGTGCATTCTCTTGGCACAGAGGAAATTGTTTGCAGGCCTCTGGTACGCTGCCAGTCTGGTTCTCTCAGCTATCACTTTAAGTGGATGTGCAACAGTAAAAATTAGTTTGTGCCCAGGTATAAACATTGCCTTAGAGAAATGAGCCCTCTGAAGTGTAAACAACATTTTTTCAAGGAAAACAGCTGGATATTTTACAAAGATCCTTGAAAGTGTGGCTCTAAGTTTTGCTTTTGTCTTTGCCAGATCAGTCTGCAGTGTTTAAATCCTGGGAACCCTGATCTCCATCATGGATCCGCACAACTGAGTTAAGTCCCAGTGAAGTATGTCTGTCAGATGCATGCAGAGCTAGAACAAGCTTCACTGTCCCAAACAAAGGGTTTGTTTTCACTGTGAATTTAAGGCAATTTTTAGCTGTTTTCAAAGGGGAGATTCCATGCTAACCACAGGCTCTCAACAGTCTCCATTGCGGCATCACAGAGCTCCTGAAATATCAGAATCAGGATACCAGGAAAATAGTTCTTCTGAATGCGAAAGAGATCAAAAAACCCCACAGTTTTCATCCGGTGCCTTTCTGACCCATTTGATCCCTCAGCCACATGATTGTCAGTTCAGGGTAAAGAAAAGGAACAGGACAATCACTCCAGAATTGCTTCTGAAGAAATTCCTCTCTTAATTATTTACATGGATTTAAATTAGATCAATTTGTGCCTGTCTAAACCATAGTCTTAAAAACAATTCAGAGCAGAGCTCTTTTCATTACTCAGTCTTTCTATGAAAAAAAAAACCCTTCAGGAAAATCAGTGTCAATTAGAATAGTTTAAGCAAATATTGCAAGAATGTTGTGAGCTCTCCGTTTTCCAGAGGAAGAAATTCCATCAGAGAGGAATGAGTCAAAAACATTTAACACTACATGGCTGGAAATTGCAATAATGTGACTTGGCATCATAAACTCCCTCCCCTTCAAAAGCCTCAACAATGTCCATTTTTGATCCTCTACCTTTACATCTCTTTACACTGAAGTAGAAATGTAGCCTGACAGGAAGAAGTGACAGACATTCTATGTGGTATATAGATGACCAGAATGAAATAGTACAACTGGAATTGTAGCTGATGAAGAAGACCCTCTCACTTAGCCAAGCTCTGTATTTACTAATAACTCAATATTAGGCTGGCCTGGGAACTACATGATCATTAAGACTTTCATGGTGCTTTAGGAAAATATCAGACCTGTTAACTGATCTTCATGCACCAAAATGCCTGGGCAGATCCATGGCTATTGTTAGGAGCTCAGCTACCCATACCCAAGTTAGAATAAATGTCTAATACAGTAAGGATTATTCTCTCCAAATATATGTATACTAATAGCCACAAATCTACTCTTCAGAATAATTATCTCATAATTAAAAACTATGTTGTGGTCACGGTCAAAGGACACATCCCTGGGAGAAGGGTCCATCACCTCATTTCTGTCCCCTTTCTAGGAGTCAGGCTTCTGGGCTCCTTAAGGCTTGAGGACGTTTTCATTCTCAACTAGAAATCTTCGGTATTAACCTTCAGATACTGGGATGGTTCCCTTTGGGAATGACTGCTGATTAGGGAAGTCCTGGGAAATGGAGGAAAGGTGGTTTAGGATTCTCTCCTGACAGAGAAGATGTAGAACCCTGGCTGTTTGCTTTCTGGACAAATGTAGTAATCATTAGATTACTCATTACAAGAAAAAAAGTGAGACACCACATCAGGCAAATTACATTTCTCAGATTGCTCCAGAAAGTTTACATAGTGGAGAGTTTTTGTCTGAAACTGGAGGAGCATAAAGGAGCGATCTGACAGCAATATCCCAGAAGATTAAACATGGTGGCTACTGCTGGGGTTATATTCCTACATGTAGAGACAGTAGAAAAGTAGATGGCAGGAGGTAGTTTCTGCTGGTGATGTACATGAAATTCATGCCTAAATCCTAAAATGAGAAAAAATTTAGATTAACTGAACCATTTTCCCAATATCCTGGAGTAAATTTTTATTACTACCTAATTGTGATTGTGCTGTAAAGTGTCTCAATGCTGACAGAATTCACCAAGTCAATACCTACTTGACTGTAGGGGTCCACAAATTAAGCCTTCTTCCACTTGTTTCACTTGAGGACCTTGCTTTAGTAGGTGTTCTTAAAGCACATCTATCAGACTGGATTATGGTCAAAATATGGTCGCATGATCCCCTGCCTCCTCCCTACCCAGGGTTCACTGGTTTTTGACAGGTCCAACAGGGAGGTGTTAGCCAAACTCCCTCCAGTAGAAGCAGGGACTAAACCCAGCGATTCCATATATGAAGCAGAGGTTTAATTCCTCTGATCCGTCCTGGAAGAGCATCTTTCTTTCTCTGGACTCCCAGGTGACTCATTCTCACATAGACGCTTGCACAACAGATTTCCGGATTAGCCTGGACTGTTCCCAGACATGCTAACTTATGACTAACATGGAAATGCTCCAGTGACCATCTTCAACATCACTGCTTTCCTTTCCCTCATATGTTCTACCCTAAAGCATTTTCTTATCTCCACTTCAGGAAGTAAGAATAGTTTCTTTTACTGCAGTTCTTTCTTTTCTTTCTCCATTTCCAAACTCGTGAGTTTTCCCAGATATTGAAGAGTGACATTCTACAGATCAATTCACATAAAAGTAACTGAGAATATTGTATATTCAGGCAACATGATAGAGAAAGGGTTGTAGCACTGAGCTGTCTCCTAGGGCATGTGTCCTCTATCAGGGATCATTTGATGATAGGGCTCTGGTAGAAGTCAACACTTTAACCACAACACCATGAAATCTTTCTTTGTGGCCTCATGTACCAAGCTTTACCTGCCCTGGAAGAAAAATCATCACATTGTGCTACACACACTTGAGATGGTGGCACCATGAGGGAGGTGCGGGGAAAGGGAACAATAAAATGGGCCTGATGTGTGGGGTGTACAGGCTGACACATCTCATCCTGAAGTTACAGTTCTCTTTGGGATTATGGCAATGCTAGTAAATGAAACATGGCTAGGCACGGGTGCTCATGCTGAATATTGACCAGCTTCGCTCTTAACTTGTTAGATTGAAGCCTGGTATGCTGTTAAGCAGGGCAAAGAAGTCCCTGCCAAGTAACATATTAATATGAGCCATTTCCAATATGAAGTTTGGAAGAGATTCTCCTGTTTTGGAAGCTGAGGGACTATTGCAGTATGAACATTGTCAGAGCATGCAAGCTGTACTTACAGGGAGAGCGAGGAAGGCCTCATTCTCCAGTCACAGTTATATAAACTGGGAATCACTGAGTTCTTTCCCCTTCTGGTCATTTCAGTCCTTTGAGGGCTGGGAATTTAGGGGACTCCTTCCAAAGCCAGACATCGTCCTTATCTCGTCAGGAGGCTGATATTCAGCTTCTATGTATATATAACACACACGGGCACTTTCAGTATGAGTGTCTCTATTTGGAGAACTTTCAGACCTACGCTACACTTACAGTAAGTCTGAAGAATTTGAGGTATATTGGATATTAGCTGTGCACAATTTCAACCTGCAACTAAAGTCCAGTGGATCTGGGTATTCAGGATGTGTGCTTTGGGCATTCCCTCTGTGCATGAGCAGTGAGACCAGCCCTACAGACTCAATAGGACTCACTCCATACGATCACTCAGCCTGCACATAGGTGGTGACCATCTGCCAAGGAGTTCCAAATAACAGTCTAGTCCAGCTAGTCTAGACTAGCTGGGATTGTTCTAGTCCACGCTGTTGGAAATCAGAGACAAGCATATTATACCACAAAAAAAGAAAAGGAAAGAAGAACATAAATCTATTCTAAGCCTTCCCCTCTTGCAAGCTAAAGGTAGATAAAATTATAACTGATGTGGAGAAACTGAGTAGGAAAGGTTTGTTCATGGTTCCTTATAATGTATGATTCTACATGGCATGACAAAAAATTCCCTAGTAAATAGTTTTAAACAAGCAAAACTAATTACATTTGCCATACACAGTTCAGCTGCTGAAATCCTCATCAGAGTGTGCTGTGGAGTCCAAATGATGAGTGGATTTAAAAAGTGATGAGACGAATTCAGGGAAAAAATGTCCACCAGAGGCATCATTGTAACCTGTCTCAACATCCCCAGGCAAGAATTGTCCCAGAATCTATCAAGACACGACAGGGAAAATGGTTCTTTCCTGTATGCATTTCTTTGAGACCAATCAGAGGCAGGACATCAACTTAAGTAGGCTTTGATGCAAATTCCTGTGCCTTTATACACTTGTAAATATTCTGGGATACCACCCATAAGACAAACAGTGTACTAAGCCTCTAGACTGCATTTTATACCATTAATTTCTTTACCCAAATATCATACAGTAACATACCTTTTTTCTAACTCACGTCAAAGTTTTCTTTGCACGCCCATATCCACTCCTGGTCAAAAGGATTGTGTTCACACCAAGCCTGGTGCATGCACAGCTCTTCCAAAGTTCTTCTTATGGATCCTACACAGGCCATGAGTCTGATAGCATTTCAAGCATGGTGCTCCCTGGTTTGCTCAGCTGCTGGCACTGTAAAAAAATGTGGTCTACTGGACAATGTAGCCTGTCCTGATATATGTCCTGTCCCCTGTCCAGTTATAGAATCAACCCTTTTAGACATTTCAGCTGACAGCATGTTGACAACTGATTGATTAAATCTCCTCATTCTGGAAATGCTGAAACATAGCCTGGTGCTTAAGGGATTGACTGGGAAGGTAGGAATGGTGACGCCCTGTGCTCTCGTAGAGAGAAGAGCTGTACCCCATATTCTGAGCGAATACCCTTAACCCAGGGCTTCTAGATAGAAACATCATACATCCTTTTCCAAAGGAGACTTGTGAGAGAACGTCCCTTACTCCAGAAGAGTTATGGATGGCTGATTCTGATTAGCCAGAGCGTCGAGCACATGAGCCCCCCAGAGCACCATGAGAATTAAACCTACCCTCCTCTTCACATCCCATCTGGCTGCCGGTGACAGTCCTTGGTCAGAGGGTTGGCTCCCATTCTCAGGGTCTATCCCACTCCCCATCCATTATGTGCTCTGATTGCCTAGCACAGATGTGTTTCATAGGCAGCTGAGAAAAGCTCATGGCTTGTCACGGTCAAAGGTTCATGGCCACCTTCCTGCTTCTCCTTCCCTTGCTTTTCCCTGTGCTCGTCCCCAGTCCCTGTACTGTAATCCTTTCTTTCCATCAGATTTCGATGCTGCTCACCCAATTGCACAGCAAGACAGTTCAGCTCACTCATCTAATAAGAACTGGCTTCTCTTTGGCCAGGTTATTTTTCAGTCTCTTGAGAGGCTTTAGATGACATTGTCATGCCATGAGATATATGTAAATCCTGTCTCAAGGTGAGTGAGAGAGGAAACAGCTTTTAATCCTTTCAGTTGCAATGAACAGTTAATTCAACTCAAGCTGCCTGTGAAACGATCCCTTAAACTATTCTGGAGATGTCTAGCTGAGATCACAAGGATAGTCTGTGATAGAGCAGAGAGCTGACTCTTCACTGCTCAGGCTCTAAGCTAAAATTTAAACCACTAGTATTCCTTTTTTTTTCATCAGCTTAGTGCCTCTTGCCATTTTTGCAAATTTACCCATACTGGACAACCTGTGCTGAGTTAAACAAACCTATTTTAATCCAATCATGAGAAATGTGTGGGATTCCCCAGTACAAGCACTGAAATGGGTTCATCAGTGTTGTTCAGAGCGACTGGAGATCAGAAGCACCAGGAGGGGTGGCTTTCCCGTCAACAGCCTGTTAGTCTTCCACAGTAAACCAAGCTAGAAATTGGTTAGTGGTGCAATAATTCTTGTACTAGGGCAGGCTGGGGACAAAGCCCATGGCAATACCTGAAAACAGAATGCCCCTTTTCCTGAGTCGTCGTCCTCATTTACCCAGATCTTCAACATGGGTGAACTGAAGGGAACGTGCACCTGGGAGTTTACAGTAACCTAATTAAGTCTGAAGTGCTGTACTTAGCCAGATTTGGCAATTTTAGTGCAGAAAAATCCATAAATTCTTGGAAGAGCTGGAAAAGTGAATTCTGAGTCTCCTCACATTGTGTGTTATGAACAGCAGCACTGAGTGCAAGTCACTTATTTGGGAATGGGAGAGCCCTGTATCTCAGCCATGAACCTGGATAGCTGCATTTTGATGAAGCTAGCACAAATGAGAATAGAGGCAGTTTAGGGCCAGGTATTTTGCTTACAGAGAAAGAATTTCATCTTCCAGTTTAGGACTGGGTATCCCTCATTTCAGTTGTTTGTCGTCTCCAGCAGTTTGGGGCAAAATATCTAGGCTCAGCTACTCACACATACAGGATTGCCTGGACTCCAGTGATTTCAGTGAGAGTGAAAGGTGTTTGTGTTTCCAGACCTTGGTTGCCTTGGCTCCCCAAATACAAAGCTAGACATAATGATACTTACTACCTCCTTGGGCTTTTTGGAGAAAAATCCTGAACAGATCGAGGTGCTTACATGTTTTGTAAAGACATACAAGCCTCTAAGACAGGCAGCTAGAATAAAGCATCAAAATACATATGCTTGATTTCTACAGCCTTGCAGGCGTTTGCACCTGCACCGAGTGAGCACCAAATAAAAATAAAACTCAGAGTAACATCGTTTATGTCCACTTTTTACAAAGACTGATGACTGCACAAGCTGTGCGGCACCGACACGTGAAAATATAGACACATCTCAATATCGAGAAGCCTTGTGTTTTCCAGTGTTGATTATAAACAGATCTGAAGGCTCAGCCCAAAATAAAGATTTGTTTTTCCTCTTAGGTAATTGTTTTTCTTAAGGGGGATGTGAACAAAACATTAATTTTATTTTGCTAATTACTTTTGAGGATACTCAGGGTTCCGTGTCCCTTTTTTACAATATATCTTCGTGGTAGCTGTTCTCCCATTAATTATCCCAATAGGAATAAACTTTCTCAACATAATAGCATCGTATTCTAGTGCAACAGGGAAAGAGAATATTGTTTCTGTATCTATGAGTGACAAAAAGAAAAAACCCTGAGAAAAGTTGTTACATTATTGTGTCTTGTTTAACTAGTGCCCCCTCTTGTGGTACTTTGGCAGCAATACCAAACTCCAAAATCTATTTTCCTAAGGTGAGAAAAACACAGGGTATAAAATAGGTTCGTTTCAGAGATGTTTAAAATACCAGGTATAGTAAGAAAGATTAAATGGTATTGGATGCATAACCAAGGGGAACTCTATCAGCTATCAGTATTAGAGAAAAGAACAACGTTAAGGGGACATGGAAGAAAGTGAAAGGAAAATACTATATGCCTAGCTGCTAAAATCTTTGCCCTTGCTTTCTGAACTGGACGTCTCGCTCGTGAACAGTTAGCTGACATTTTAGTTACTACCTTTCTCAATACGCTGCTCATTTGAGCATCCCATCTCTCCTTTCTGTCTTCATTTTGCCTCTTACCTCTCCTGACCATCTTTCTTTTTTCTTAGTTTCTGTTTCATCTGTAGCATTAGTTCTGCAGTTTCTCTACTCTCCAACTTTTTTTTTTTTCCTTGTTATTTTATTCACAAGCCACACAGACACCTCAGGTCCAAAACATTGTCCTTTTTTTCTTTTTTTTTCTTTCTTTTTTTCTGGGTTTTTTTTTTTTGCCTTGTTTATAACCTTCATCTTGGCTTTTCATAATCACTTTTTTAAAACTCTCTGCTGATGTAACATTGATTTTCCTTTCAGTTTAATTGTATTTGTGCTTGCAGGAGCAGGAGGCAAAATAACCCCAAAATGACCATTTTGAACACTGACTTGCAGGATTCTTCTGCAGGATTCTTCGTGGAGAAGTTTTAAGCCAGTAGATGTATCTTGTTCTACAGGGATCTCTGTCAACTTCTCTTTTTATGCATTTAATGTTCTTCCCTAGCGATAGCCTAAGGGTGCTTTCACTAAACAATTAATGTAAGGCATCTCCTGGGAACCTAATGGGTATTTAGCAATAAGTTCACTTCCAGTGAATTGTATAATGTGATATTTTGACAATGGGTATAGCGAGGTTCTTGAAAGGTGAAGTTTTCTCCAAAGAAGCAATAAAATATCTAACAGAACTTCTGATAGCATTTTGTGGGGTGGAAGAGGGTGGAGAGTGGGTCAGAAGGAGCGGATAATTTAGCAGAATGTTATGTGCTGTTGTACAGTATGTTCTTTAATTTTAGTGTCATCCTGTAATAATGTTCACTTTCACTAATACAATGTACAAGTCGTAATCTATTAGCGAAAATAAAATTTACTGTGACATTTGATATGAAAGCCGCTAGCAATGAAGGATGTAGTACTGCAAGTGATATTTGTATTATGTTAATAAAAAATGATATTAACATATGAAACTAATACTAGGCAAGGAAAAGTGTTTAATATTAAGGCTTGAAATGCAGAAAGTAACATGAAATCTCCAATCTGGTCTGATAACGCTGTGTTCAGAATCACTCACTGAGAAGACTGTAGGCAGCAAGTAAGTTTTTGAAAGGTAATTTTAATTGGTATTAAAGATCATGCCAAGAGCTATCACAATAATAATTTAGTATATTAATCCAGCCATTTAAGGATAGAAGGTGTCATTTTTAAATAAAAATGGTTATAGGGTGTGCATTCAGAATTGGGTCATTCCCTACAAGAATTATTCACACTATTTAATCTAAATAAAACTAAAACTTCAGACGTGGTGCAGGATTTTGTGGTGTTTATCTGCAATGTGGCAGCTTGCAAACTGCAAAACACATACAGCAGTTCAGAACCATGTGTGTAACATTTTCACAGAGACAGTCTTCTGTAGGGGACAGCATGCTATAATTTCATAAAAAATAAATTACATGTAGAAATGTACATAAAATCATATTTGCTGGCTTTATTTACTCATTTGAAGAAGAACAGGTTGGGGGGGGTGTTGTGCTTTTTTCTAAGAGAGAACAGTATTATAGTAGAACTGAATAAATTTGAGTCTATGGTGCATTTCTATCAGACAACACACACATACATAAAAACAGACAAATAGAATGAAAAGGATAGATTTGAAAGGAAAGTGGACAGTGTTTTGACACTGTTTCAAATGTTATTCCTAAAAACAAAATCAAAGTTTTACTTTAACCTTTCATTCTTCTCACCCACAAAATAGTACACCTAGAAACTGTGAAACTACAGAAACAAAGCAAAAACAAGAAAAAAGTTCTCTTAACACAGTTAACCCATTTAACCCAGTCTTATTGATTATACTTTACTTTTGCTAATAAATTTTAAAATAAGAATTATTGACCGAGGTGAACTGTATTTAGTGATTCACAGCAGATTTTCAGTTATGATGCACTATTGATTTTATTTTCCTTCTAAAAGAGAATTTTGAAAGGTAATTGTACTCAGAGTGCAGTCTACATGATATCTAACATCAGCAGCATGCAGCAAATGGCTCTAGAAGTGCTTTATTTCACAGGGCGGTGTCTACTCTTCTCAGGCTTTATGGTAAAATTAAGCTCTTTATCATATTTTTTAAATCTTTTTCTTTTTCAAATATAGGAGACAATATGTTAAGATTTAACAAGGGCATTTCTAAGCAATGAAAGCACGCAGGTTCTCTTTTCTTATTTTTTAAATTAAGTTATTGCCATTAAACCCAATGACAATTCTAATATTTAACAGTCATTACATACAAAAAAGCAATAAAACATAGTTGACATATGTACATTTTTTTGCTTTACTAAGTTTTCAAAATCAGAGAGTAAATCGTAATCCCACATCAACACTCATACCAATCTCTAAGCTTCTAAAGATGATCTGAATTATTGCTAAACTAATATATAGTCAAAATAACAGTAATGACCACATCAAAAATTGCAGCGAGGGAAAATAACTGCAGAGGCTTTTTCGTGTGGTTATTAAAGTAATAACTTATAGCAATAATTTCTGTACAATAAACGTAGCCTAAGAATTTCCAAGTAATTAATCTTAATAGCTGAAGCTGTAAACAAACACTCATTACTTTCCGTGAAAAATGCCAGATTCTCTGCTGATGGAAATTGGTGCAGTTCTGTAACATGACAGAACTCTGCTGATTTACACACACCGGCAAATTTGGCCCATTTGTCTTAAAAAAGAAAACAAAAACACTTCTGTTTGCAGGACAGAGTACAGTAGAGCTGTCCCTTGCAATGTAAACATTTCTCAGGATGCATTTGCAGGCTGATTTATCCGTTCTGCATTACAATGCATTGCTTTAACGTTCAGAGAGGTGACGGCAGTATTAGCCTATGTGCTAAATACAGTCATAAATAACAGCTGATGCCCAGAGCCTTAAACCTGTGTATATATATTCAGCTTCAGCCGCTTGACCTTAATGATCGCTTCCGAATTGCACATAAACGCAGCATTTGTAGCCTTATGCTATAACAGATCCCTAGCTGCTTATTTTTTATAGAGGCAGAGCACAATCACAGTTAATCAGGGTAAATATGGAGTGTCTTAACTGAGGCCTGTAGGATTGCTCAGGATTCATATCTGAACATTTCAATTAGCATCTGGCCTTTGGGGTCCATGTTTCAGGGCAGACTGCTTAGCAACACAGGGCTTGCTGTTCTTGGACTGCAGATGGAACAGAGATACCTCTGTGCTTGGATTTATCTTCTTGAGCTCATTTTAAAATCATCACCATTCTTCTTCCTTCTTCCTTCCTTCTTTATTCTCTAGCAAGTGCTAGAGCCCAAATAAGCCAATATGGACTTCAGACCTGTTGCAGCCCACATCTACCATCCTTTGGGTTCCCTCAACCAACATCCAATGTTGTCTAAAGCTCTTCATAGCGTTCCCTGGAGCATTCCCACCTTCATTTTCATTTGAGTCTTGCTGGGTCTTTACTCTGAGTCTCCCAGAAATGAGGCAGAAAAATATTTAAATTCCCTCACTTATCTACAAATCTGGATACTCACTTTACTGAGAGGACTCAAAAGTAAACTTTGTATTTCTCTGGAGAACACTCAACAAAGATGAGTCAGTGAGCTGGGCACAGAAAACACTCCCTTAGGACTGATGCTGTTGGGAAACGCATGAATGGGAATCATTTCAGAGTGGATAGAAGGACTGGAAATAAGAAGGGGTTGTACACCTCTTAGTCTGAATGCTCCAAGAAGAGGAAGACCTGGGTTCTCGTCAATGGACGCCATCTGTACCTTATCAGTCAGCCTTCATTTACTATGCTCATCAAAGCATCCTAAGAGAGGATCAAAGTTAACAGTTCTTCTTTTTTGAGGGAAAGTTGATCTGCTGGGAATTGTAGGGATAATAACTTTGTAAACTTCCTATGTCCCTTTATTTTGGAGTGGATCTGCTTTTTCCTGGATAACTAAAAGATGGTGCCACTATAAATAAATAAATAAACAAATGGCTCTTCACTAAGAATACACTGCTTTTCCTCTAATTTTTGAAAAAAAATTACACTCTCTATGGAAAATACTAAGTTATTGTCTTGCTTATGGCAATAATGCTCTTAGAATATTCTTTTGCTATGCAATGGAGTTAGAGATATTGCTGAACAATTCTTTTACTGTTCTTGCAGGAAGCGGAATGCTGAATGTGAAATATTACATTTAATTGACAAGATAATAAAAACCAAGCAGGTGATTATTCAAACCAAACCCATGTTCTGCTCTGTCCATTTTTATCAATAAAGTACTTAAAAGAAGAAAAAGCATTACTGGAATTAAAATAAAGAAATACATTGCTACAGTTTATAAAAGCAGGAAGAATCATACAAATAGGCTATCAGTATTATTTTTTTTTTCAATTATGTTGGAAAACTAAAAAAAACTTTGCAGATGAAATTGCTGTTTATTAAGCATTTCATCAATCTCTGATTTATTTCTAAAAGACACATTAACCACTTTCTTCATTAAACACGCTACAGATTCCTCAGCGTTACTGACTTCACGTTGCCCTTTTTGAGACAATGGCGTCAGTTACCAGAACATACTGGGAAACTATTTTCTCATCTAATGATTTTCAAGCTGGTCACTTCCCGTTAGGACTGGTACTTCTGATGTACGCCTTCTTGTCAAAAAGTGGCATGAAAATTTGGTCTAGTGTGATAACTCTCAATAAATAGGTCGGTCTTGACTATAAAACAGGTTGGAATTTATATATTAATAAATGATAAATTTATTAATGTATTTATTAATTTCCTAATAAGGAAAGGTATGGCTAAACAGTGGTTCAAAATTAATGGAAAATTACCAAATAACAGGCACCAGAGAGAATAAAAAAATGCAGTGACAAAATGGGACACATAGGTTTTTTCTGCCTAAGACCTGAAAATGTACTCTTATGCAGGGTGTTTTTCCAAAAACAGCCTTCTCAAGCTTGTAGCATTAAAAACCTTCATGCTTTAATGGAAAATGTAAATCTGAATCCAGTCCTAACTAAGCTGCTTTATAATTAAGTCTGCTTCCTTTTCTTTTTGAAGTAATTGAAGACTTTTTGAGTTTCCAGAGGGAAACATCCCACCTCCAGGTAAACTAAGGCATCAGATCACTTAGTTGAAACACGGGAAGAAAAATTCAAACACCTGGGCTGAATCAGGCAGTGCAAAGACAACTTGGGTCTCCCTTGTCCCAGGTGAGTGCCTTAGCCCTGGGCTATTGGCTTTTCTCCAGTATGCCTGCAGCCGGACAGAAATTCTCCCTTGGACCTGAGAAACCTTGCCCAAACAATATGTTTGTAAAGTTATTTCCCTACCATGTATCTTTTTTTCAATGATAAATCATCATTTTATAAATAACTGTTCAAACTAGCTCTGCCATCAATTGTGCCCACCCCTAAGCACTTATATAAGTTTTTCCAAACTGGGACTAAAAATGATGGCACTCAGGGCACTGATAGTGATGTCTATGCACTGTGACTCATCTCAATGCCTTTAATGGTGCATGTAAATCTTCATGTGACCAAAGGTTTAATGAGTTATGACTTAGACTTTCCAAGTAAAAGTCTGTCCTGTGATAGGTCCAGTTACCCCCCTCTTAAGCTAACATCAGGCACTCTAAGGGTGGTGTCAATAAAGGCTCATGATAGCCTGCAGCACTTGGTTCTGTTGGGTCAGAGGAAATAAACACACTCTTCTAGAAGGGGGTCTCCTTAATCACTCCCTGAAGGAGCCTGTCTCTTTCTCCCTCTCTTTCCTGACTTAAGGGCAGCTCAGAAATATCCACCTCTTCAGGCCAAAATTAGCCTTTGTGAATTCTACCCTGCAGATCCATCTAGATGCACACCCACACATGAACAGAAATGCTTTTACTACATAAACCCTGAGAACATCAAGCTACTTTGCTTCGCTCCACCTAAAATACCACTGTTGTCCTCCCAAAAAACTTGACTAGTGGCAATGTAATGTCAACTGTTACCGGGTCACACTGACTACTACTTAATCAAGACTGCTTTGGCTAAGTCACTCGGGTTGTCTTGCAGACAACACATGCAATTTCAAACAAAACTAGGGGGGAAAAGTGAGCTTTGGGAGAATTTAGGGACAAATGCAATCCCCCTAAGTGCATGAATGTGAAGTTGGCTGTGAGCTGTGAGCACTCTGGATGCCTGAACGTAACAACTGTGCTGAAAATGCTTAGCATACACAAAAGTCGGTATATGACTAAAACAAAAGACTTAAACCTCAGGTTTCCGGTTAAACTCCCCTAGGCCTCAAGAAGAATGATCTACGCCTTCTCTTCTTCCTTCTTGCTGCAGTCAATGGCTGAATCACAAACATGCACTTCTTCAGTGAATTAAGTGTGGACCTCCGAGCCTCCCCTATAAAAAACAGAGATTAGTCCTAAACTACTCTTTAGGACAGAAATCAGCCACAGCAACCACTTGCAATGATCAAAAAGCAGTTTCAGATGATAGTTTCTCTTTCATTCCTCTTCGGCCATTTGCATGACAAGCCCTCAAGAGTTGCCTTTTGCTCAGTAACACTTAATTTTTATATATTTTTCTTAATCATTCACTGGAAAAAAAAATATCTTCAGTTTATTTCATGTTCAGTTGCCAAGAGGGTAGTGTATCTTAGAGTAAAGCTTTGTCATATTTTATTGTTACATTAGCTGATGACTCAAGCAGTGTTGGTAAATATCTTTTGCAGGAGGGGCAGATCAAATGTGGGATCTGTTTCTATGTGTTGATTAATTGATTAAACTGTAAAAGTATACCTCAACTCATATGGTTTAGTTTTAGGTAGTCCTGCAAGGAGCAGGGATTTGGACTTGATTCCTTATAGATCTCTTCCAATTTGAGATATTCTATGAGACGATTCTATAAACTCCTATAAATTAGGTTCTTATCACTCCAATGGCTGCAATGCGAGAAAAAAACCAAATCAATACATATGTTCTGCAGGCTTAAATTAAATACTTATTTCATTAGTATTAATACTAAACCTGAATATTAGTATTAAATACAATACTAATATATTTGACAGAGACAAAATGCTCACTATATCCCTGAAATAACACGCAAACATAATATTCCTTTAGACATTACGTCATGTATAGTGAAGAACCACTCTGAATCTGATTCAGGAGAAATACAAGTAGACAGACAGACAGGTAGCTTGGTGACATGCTTAGGGGTAAGGATGGATTATTTTTCCAGCTGTCAACCCTACATACCCAGTGTAAGGATCTGAAAGTCAACCTATTCTCTTTCCATCTCATGCATCATCTGAAGTGACATGGTTTCTGATACTGCAGTTGCTGATGAAAATTGGTGGGTGGTTTGCCCCTAACTGTATTGGAAACTGGATCAACTCTAGTTAACAGTCCAGTTCATAGCACAGGTGCCAGCTCACAGTCTCAGAAGTCATTTGCGTCTGCAGGACTAACTGGACATTCAACAGTTAGAGAGTTTTGGTCAGAAAAATATGAAGATGCATGAAAATATTGTTATAACCTAATCAATTCCTAACCAGGACCATGATTCATGAAAAGGAGACTTTGATTCTCTCACCTTGCTTGCCCTCTCACCCAGAAGTATGTCCTTGCAGTACTAATAAAATGGCCAGTTACATGTGGTATCTAACAGGTAAAAAAACTCTATTAGAAACTACCAAGGTGTGGGTTTTTTTCCCCTTTCTCTCACATGAGCATGTACAAACTCCTGTTCACCTTCATTGCCAGCTTCTCTTTACTTTCTGAGAACTCTGCAAACATGGCAGGTTACCAGGGTGCCAACAGCAGACACCAAGGATGGCTGTGGAAGTGGCTTGTCTGAAATCCATGTCTCTTAACATCCTTCCCCAAATCTGCGAGGAGTGGTGCTGCTGCCATTATCCCTGACATTTGATGGGACTAAAGACATGAGTCAGCTTGTGGTTAAACCAGTTTACTGCTTCCTATATAGACTGTATCGGGGAACAGGGAACTGACTGTATCGATATCGCTATGCACATGCCCTTGTGCACAATGAAGTGGGAAATGTGTCTTAAAAACTGTGTTGTGCAATTTGAAATGTTAATTAAAAAAAAAATTATTATAATGTTGCATCACATGTGGTGTTCCCGTGCATGTAAACTGCTTGTCACAGAATGCAGAGAAGCATGTTTTTCTGAGTCTGCAGGTAGTCCACCCTAAATATAAAAATAAATATTCTTGACAATAAAAGCTGCCTGCATAACTATGTAGAGTCACTCAGCAGTTTGTGCAATACTTGTAAAATGTCATTAACTGCTCATTAGTGACATTTTGGGTTAAAGGATGCAGTCAGTGGATTTAGAGAAGAATCCCAAGGCTGCTCTAAATAAGTTGGGTGTCTGTAAAGGTTGGAGTGTTTCTTTTCCACTTCCCAAAGCTGCTGTGTCATACAACAAACTCCTGCAATGCACATACGTGTTCTGAGTACAAATTTCTGTAGCATGAGTGAAACTGAAACCTGAAGGGTGGATCAAAGCATAATGAAATTAACGTCAGATTAAATACTCCCAGGGATGTATGACTCATCGATGTGCCTAATTCAGTAAGAATACTGAACTCCAAGGAGCTATTCACCCCATAGCAAGAGTGATTTCTGGAGGCCATGAATCTCTCAGTGCCTACAAAAGCACCATAGAAGGCTAGCTTAGTCTTAAAGCCTACCTTCTAGACGCCCAGAGTTAAGTGAGGTGATTCTGATGACTGAGGCTTTATGCTTTAGGAAAGCTTTATGCAAGTTAGTTGTGCTGTATAAAAAAATAAAGTAAATAAATACATAAACCCAACTTTGCAGGACCACATCTTCTGGTTCTTTCACTGTTGCTTTGTCTTCATGTTTATTTATCAGTTTAAAACTGTTCTATTTCATTACATAATTTTGTCTGTGGAGGAAGATTGTCTTTTTGTCTGTTTCTTTAAGAGAAAAAACTTATATGAGGACACTCTGTATGAATATGCTGTTGTCTGTCTCCCAATAACTTTGAACCCATTGGAAAATTTCAGTAAGAAGCTTGATATCAGAATACAGATCTCAAAGATGCCAAACCAAGTAAGTTTCATAACTCTGAAGAGTCCTCATAACTCCAGAAGAAAACCCTAGAAGATTACTTTTTTATTAATCACTAGAAAATCCAACCAGAAGTTTTCATTCTGTAGTTTGGCACTTGGATAAACTCTGCTTTATTTTGCACATCTAGAGAACTCTGCAGAATAAGCAAGACAACATTATTACTAACAATGCTAGTATTAGTTCTTTTCTTTCCCTTTTTTTTTTTTTTTTTTTAAGTGTCCACTATTTACTTTATCATTAGCTGAAGGAACTAAGGGATCATGAAGGCACATTTGTCACGTATCTGCTGAAAGTAGTGATAGAAACCTTTGGATTCTGTTTTTAAAGGTTTTGCTTGCCATGTCCACCACAGGGTGTAGACTTGATACCCTGAAGGCTACACAAAACAAATAATAAAGAACAGCGATGTGCAGCTTGGATATACTTCTCAGCTTGAAAAACCCTATTTCACACTTGTTTGTGTCTGCTTCATCATATATACAGACTCTTTAATAAGAGACAATTGACAACAGGAGAAGAATGTGTGGAGATTTTTCAAGTTTTGATGACTATTTACATTAGACCTGTCTTACATAGTGTACCAACTGCTTTAAAATCCTTACTGTGAAAGCAAATCTGACTGTGTAGAGCATGATGTTTCAGAGAGAAGAAGGGAGAGAAGGACAAAAGGAGGGCAAGAGGATGAGCTGACAGGAAAGAGGGAGGAAGGGAGGGAGGGAGTCTATATTTTTCCAAATTAATTAATAACAAGAAATAAATTAGGGCTGTCATGCATTCTCCATGCCATTCAGAATCATGCTTTAGACTGTTCTTTTTCCTGATATGTTCTCTTTTTCCATTTGGAAATTTCGTTAGGGAGAAGAGGAAATCTAACAGTTCTGCAGTTTCTGCAGTTTCCGGTGTCAGACATACAATCACAGCATGGTTTCTGACACTGCTTCAAAGCCGTGCTCTGCAAATAAATTGCATATAATGTGATGCAACAAATCCAGCCAGGCTTGAATAGAACAGACTCTTTTTTTGGTTAGCTTGCAGGACTTGTGCCAAGGCTGAGATGTATCTTGATATCCACGCAGTGCTCCTGGGTCTACATTCCTGCCTGGTCTATGTTGCTACCTGGTGTATTAAGAGTGAATGAGAACAAGTTCTAGCCACAGTCTGCAGCATGTTCCCTTGATTTCAATGAAACAAAGTCCATACTTGTGTTCTAATGTATTCATAGAGATGTATTTTTGATATAGGCAAAACACACAAGGGGTCTAATGACAGATAATGGAGCGCTAAACTGGGTCCAGTAAGAGACTCCATAGTTCCTCCACCTACTTTGCCTCTGTGGAAGAGAAAAATAATTTGTTGTTGGCACAGGTTATGGGGCCCATCCAGCTGATCTCTGCTCCTGACCAGCACAGCAGATAGATTCCTTATGTAGATGCTTCTGCAAAAGGAGGTATCAGGATTTATGGGTTAATGAGTCTCTTAAATAAGATTATTTTGCTCCTGGAAGCAATAGTGACCACTCCCAGGGCTATTCCAAGTAACAGCAGGGAATGGCTTTCACAGCTCTTTGGGACTTCTAAGCCCAGATGCATTTTTTTGCCCACCAGCTCTGCTTGAATTACTCTACTGAATAACCTTGGCCTGACTTTTCAGGCAGTGCTTCATTTGATAAGAAAGCACATGATTTCTTGTGTTGAAGGTGGCAATTAGGCAGGAACTTATTTTGTTCTGAAATACTCTTCTGGAATGGCTGTACAAACCAGGCTACCCAATTTCACAAGCAGGTTCAGATAAGGAAGGTAGGATGCGCTGTGTATGTTAAGGCTGGAAATGGGTATGGAATTTAAATATAGAACAAGAAGAAAGACTATAGGAAAATGAGTAGGAGGAAATCAGGAAGATGGGGTATGTAGGCAATTTTGGTACTTTCATCTAAAAAGACCATGATTAATAGATTAAAAGCCAGAAGGGACCACTGTGAAAATTTAGCTTTACCTCCAATGAACTTGAGGAAACTCTATTTCGTGTTGGAACTGAGTCAAAACTGTTGCTATTGGTAGACATGTTTGCAGAACATCAGAGTAAATCAAGCTTGATACGAAGATTCCCAAGGTATCTTTTCCAAGTTGGTGTAATTGCCTTTTACTGTATGATGAAAGTTGTTATTTCTCCATCTAATGGTGTTTTGAGAACACTGAAAGCAATTAGGATTCTGGAAAATGTGTGCAAACAATCAGTTTGTGTTGACTCATGTTGTTGCTTGGTTTTATATTATTGCTTTGTATATCCAGTATCTGTTTGCTTGTTAAAAAGAAAAATGAAGGTTAAGACAGAGCCTTGGAAATCTTCTTTCAACATGATAACCTAAGATGCGTATTATAAATTATTATATATTTTGCATAAAAGAGAATGTTGGTGAATTTTAATTTTGGAAAGACACTTCATATCTCTGTCAGGAGTTATGCAAGTCCACCTATAAAGGATACGAATGCCTTCCACAGTGAATGAATAATAGCCAAGGAAGTTTCATGGCATTATCAGTTTTCATTGTTGTATGTTTTTATTATTATTATTACTACTATTGTTATTGTTATTGTTATTATATAAAGCATGTCTCTCTTCTGTGTGATACAGAAAAATAATTAAATGTCAGCATAAATGACACAGAATTATGGCTTCTTGGCCTTCATTTTGCAAAGGGTTTAAGCACCTGTTTGGAGTTAAACAAAACAGCCATCCTCTAGAAAGAATTATACATGTGGTAAAAAATAAACAGAAGTGCTTTGCTGAAGCGTGGCCATGATTTCTGTTTTACAGACTGGAAACTGCACTCCAAGCTCACTTTCTTTTTATCTCAGCCCCAAAATTTCTCCTGAGTTCAGGGTGCCTGGAACCTGGTTCACTGAAGATGCTATACAATTTGCTTATGGCTACAAACAGAATACTAAATATCATTCTGGGTTATGCTAATGCTGGTAGTGAGAGTGACTCAAGATGTTATGAAACATCCATTCCTCCATATTTTAAATGCCTAAAGCCTATACATCTGTTTTAGTCTACTTATATTCCAAAAACTCTGGAAAGAGATCTGTTTCTTCAGAGGATGTTCCCTCACACCAGTTTTAGAATCAACTTCTGAAAACAACTCATGCTCCGTAAACTGTAAAGACAATTGAAATGGCAAACCAGAATGGACACTTAATTTATAGATGATTGGAGTTAGGTGATATAAAATCCATCTACCAAGTTCCTAGATAAGCATATAATAGTACCAAATAGTAGAGTTTGATAAAGTTATGCTATTTTACTTATTATTTTATAAAACAGACTTACTCTAATTAATGATTAATTATTTGTCAAGAAGTCAAATTAGAAGTATCCTCTAGACTGCTATTCTACTTCATTTTACATTTACAAAACCAGTATTTTATGGATTTCTGAAATGCATGTTCTAATTTAATAAATTATATGTTCACTTTTTTCCAGTTTTTGTCACATTTTTGTAAAAATATTCGATCTTTCATGTAAACCTAAATCTGAGTAATTGAAGAAGCAGCTGATAAAAACATTTAAATAAATTCCATTTTTAGTTTTGTTTTTTAAAAATGCCCATGTGTTAGGCAGTCCTGTTTTGATAAGTGAACAGTTAGTTATGTGGTTGTTTTTGCTGTGTTTGCTACTGCATCGTTTAGAGCCTCCAGTGGTCCACACACTTAATGCACACCCAGCAAGACTGTGCCAGCAACAGACAGGCTGAATGAGGAAGAGACACAGAAAGCAGGAGACAAAGCAATGTGGTGTTCTGACATTCTTTCAGAGCCATGAACAACCAAAACATCAAATACTGGCAGAATTAGTGCTGGAACCAAGGACCATGGTGTTGAAACCAAAAGAGAGCCAGCAGAGATTCAGCCCTCACCGGTAAGGAAAGCAAAGATTACTACAAGGTCTAAGCCAAGGGAGAAGAAGAGGAAGACAAGAAGCTTCCTGGAAGTACCTTTACAGTATCTGTTTAAAGCTAATTACTAAACCAGACCAAACCATGAACACTATCCTCTCCTCTCTCTTTTTCGCTACATCCCTAGAACAGTCATATACTGTGAACTGTCGTCTTTAGCTTGAATGTGAACATAGGAGTGTGTAGGCAGAGCTTACGGAAACATTGAAATGCTTTTTTCAGCCTACTACCATGCTGTAATTTGAATCATTTCACTGGTCTTTTTATTCCCGTTGGGTTTTTGTCTTATTTTCTCTGCAGCTGGTGTTGTCAGGGCTAGGGACTCCAGAGCCCTGACCCAATTTTTGACAATGGGTCCCACATTTATCTCCAGAAAAAAAGTATAGCAGTATGAATTCATATCTTCTATGGCAAGAAAGTGGGAACGTTTAGAGATGGAGAGAAGGTAACATCCCTTTCCAACCAATATATATAAAAAATTGTCAACGTGCTGTTCTCTGAAAGGATTCCACTAGCATTACTTCTACTAGTAAAAAATTATTTAAACACTGCTGCAATACACCCCCTGCCCCGACAGTTGTACACATCCCATGTCAAATGGCCTAGAGCACCAAGACCACCAGTGTTATCCCTTGCCTGCTGTAGAAGTGGTTTTCCTTACACAACCGGTAGCAGACAGCACAGAGACCACAAGAGTATGGACAGAGGTCTACAATTCATGTCAGTCTGACCCCTAATTGGTCTGTCACTAAATACAGTAAGAGTTCTTCAGCAGGAGTGGTGAGGAAGTTTCATATCAATTTCAGCGGGACTAAGTTAACAGAAAAGCAAAACTCTTCTACACAGACTCCTCTGTCTTTTCCTACTGCAATAATAAAAGTAGGAACTGTATCGGTCAAACAATTTTTCAGCATGTGGGAAGTATTGTTTCTTTTCTGTGAACAGAGCATACTGCTAAGTCTTTTCCAGTATGGACTACTGGGAAGTTCTCGGTGATGGTAATAGTGTCAGCCGTTACGGATCTAGCTCGACTGGTATTTCTTTATTTCACCTAATAGAAATTAGAATAGAATCTATTTTCCTTGGACACTTTTTTTTTTCTTTTGAAGACATTGGTTTATTTGTTATTTCATAAATATTATGCTGAAACATATTCTCCTTCAGGACGAGATGGTTTAGAGAAGGTGATGAGGGGTTTTGGTATAGAATGACATGGTCATTTCGCTAAGATAGTGGTAAATATAGGCTGTTTAAACAGCAAAAAATTTTAATAGGATTTTTGAGTCATATGCCCTCATTAGTGTTGCTAATTAGGAAGTGATACTCATGTGAGATGTGTGAACAACGAAATAAACCCAAATATAGTGTATTTTATAAAAGGAATGTTTGGCAAACAAAAATGACAAATAAGGCCAGACCTATTTAATCTCAGTCTTGTCTGATTGTCAACACATTGTCTGCTGTAAACAGGATTTGTGGAGAATTTTGAACTGTTTGTGGACCATCTACCCTGATTTTGAAGATGCTGCTGGTTATGTGAAAGTATTTGCTGTGTAGCTTGAATTAACTAATTTATTTTCATTGCCCATTGTCAATCTTCCAATAGTTGCTTTTAGCGATTCACTGTTGCAGTATGTCATTAATAGTGGAAATCTGCTGCCACTTATTCTAATATTATGTGAAAGCATTCTAACAATTTGAACAAGACTAAAATTAGGCTACAAAAATTGGTAGGATTCTAAAGAAGTTACATTTCTCAATAGAGAAAACTGTTCTCTTGGCTTAAAAGATAAAAAAATGTTGTTGCTGTCTGTAACTCAGCTATCATTTTCTTATTAAATTCTATGTGGTTTCTGAAAATTTACAAAATCATTCTCAATATTTACTAAAGGGCACTGCATCATGAAATAATGCTTTCAAGAGAGATTTCAGTACTTTTTGTATGTTGACCACAGATACATGAAAATACAAGTAGAGCATATCACAAAGAAACAGAAGGTGGAACAAAGCTTTCCAAACCAGTCTAGACATGAGATTTTTGTGTGAAGGTGGAGGTTCAATTCACTTTTTGTTTTAGGCTTCACTCACAGCCCTGGAATGTGATGCTCAGGCTCTCACTGACAGTTCTGGTGTTTGTAAGAGGCAGGAAGAGACTTGGAAATTAGCAGAGATACAGAAGATATATGAGATATGGAGATATCTGAGATATATTAGAGTTCAGCTGGGTCAGAAAGAAGGCAAGAAGGAGGAAGCAAGTCACAGACGTCTTGTAGAACTTGTCTTGATTCTTAACAGGACAAACAAAGAGGGATATATATATATATATATATCCTCTGGTGGATAAGTCTTCATTTGTTCACACCTCATTTTTTACCTTTACAAGGCCTTCTCAAGTTTTTTTCTTCCTTTTTTTTCCATGTGCTTTCTTTCCTCTTTATCATGATTTTGCTGCACTGTAGTTTTGTGAACACAATACGAGAAAAGTGAACACAATACAAGAAAATAAGTGGGTTTTGCTTTGCGATCATCAGTCTTTTTGGCATTCCACCTCCAAAAACCTCTAGGTGTCTCCTTTTCTGTCTCTTTACTGTCTTCTACACAGGTTAGTTTTATATTTCTCTTGTGTATTATTCTCTAGACATCTTTCATGATCAAGAGATCATGTCTAACTTTATTGCCATGCTCTGCAATGGCATGAGCTAATTAAACCTTGTTCCCAGCCCTTGACCCAGACACAGTGACTCAGCTTTTACTTACTCAGTCTGTTACTTCTCTTTCTACTTCAGAATATCCTCACAAAATTTTCCACATACCAGGCCTAGTGGTTTGTCATTCTTTAACTTTCCATCTTTTACTGAGCTTTAAAGTCCAGTTCTAAAGCAAGAGTGTGGGTTAACAACTATGAATAAATGTCAGAATTTTAAGGAGAAAATGGAATGGATGGACACTTTAACAATTGCAATTTTGGCAAATGAAATTGAAAATTAAAACAAAAACAAAACACTGGTTAAGAATAGATAAAACATACAGTGTCACATTCCAAAGAGCATAAACAACTTTACACTGCGTTGAAATTAGAGCAGGAAGAGTCACTTTTCATAACATTTAGCTTAAACACAGTTCTAGAGACTAATGTAAAAGACCTGGGTACCTTTTTCCAACAATAGATAACAGAATGTCTGTAAGGCTGTAGTTCAAGACACCTGGTTCCGATGTCTAGCATCAGCTAGGGTGTCTAGAAATAACACACAGAAGTTAGCACAGGTTACTGGAGCACACAAGTTTCTACCATCACCCACACTTGCACACTTCCCGTTGGGGAAAGCCAGCAGATTGCCTTTCTGCACCAACTATCTTCCAACAATCGCTTTGTTCTGTTTCAAATGAAACTAGCAGAAGGCAGGAACAAAGCACACAAAAGGAAGTTCATCGCACAGCCTGCAGTTAAGCTGAAAGCCTCCTTATACCGAAGGATGCTACGCATGGTTAAGTCTTTAACGTTGGTTTGCAGGAAGATGGGACACATTCATAGATTACTGAACACATCAAAAACATGTCTGGCTTAGAGAGTTCTGAAGCTACAGATGGTTAGAGGCTGGGAAAGAAGCTGGAGGAAATATGATATGTTTGCCCTGTTTTTATGGCTCTTCCCTGGGCATCTGCTTTTCAACAGCTGTCAGAGACCGCACGCTGAGATAGATGGTGAGAGTAAAACCTCTCTTATAGTCTTATGATCTTCGTGGAACTCAGACAGAATAATCTGACTGTGAATTAGCTGAGCATTTCTTGTACCTCTAAACTGCTGAAGGGTGGAATAGCACTCAGGGGGTATTTTAGACTTCTCTAACACAGACATCTACATCTACCCTTGAAGGAAACAGACACATTCAAGGTTGATTCATTTGACCTACTTGAATGCTCTACTTTTGGTGAGATCAGTTACAGCCTCGAGACACCTATTCCTCTCCATTGACCACAAAAGAAGCACAGGGTGAGTAGCTTAGAGATAGGCTTTTATATTTCAGACATCAGCATGATGTTAGATTACTTCTATCTAGAGTATCTTTCCAATGATTTTGAGGCACTGGAGTCATATTTTGAGAGAAAGAAAAGTAACTGCAAAACAAATGAATCACTATTTCTCCCCCTGCTCCCACCCCAAAAAGCCGCGATTCAACCTAGAGACAAAACATGCTTCAAAAGGAGGCAATGTTTGCTTTTAACAGGTGTATAGACAGCAGATCTAAACACACATCAGTGTATACAGTGTGATGACTTTCCCCACAGTAGCCAACACTATGATAGAAACAGCAAGTAGAGACAGCATTAGACTAAGATGCTCTACAATGGCCTAACTCCAAGAGTTACCAATGGTCATAATTTCAGACACTGTCAAATAAGTTTAATATGATTGTTGTACTGCAGTGTGTTGTCCCTTATCAGTCAGCTTTAGGGAATGAATGAGGTACAATACATCAGGACCAGCACAAACCAGTAGGCTAAGATCAGAAGGAAAGAGCAAACATCTCCATCTCCACATATCTCCATAACCGTCTCTAAAAAATGTCCCTCAAAGCAGGTGCCTTGAGAATAAGATAGAATACATTAGATAGTATTCCCCTTGAGTATTATCACATCCTTCAGCAATTTGTGGCCCATAAAATTCTTGACTCATGTTATCCACACATTAGAAAACCCCTATGGATTTCTCCTCTGTGAACATTCTCAGCCTGTCATTGAAGCCATATAAATTTTTAACATGCAATTAACGTCAGGTACTTAATACAGGTGCCTAGATTCCCCTTCTCAAGTTGGAGAGAGGAGTTCTAGGTTGTAACTCAATACAACATATGATAGCATCTCAAGGAATCCATGTCTCAAGGAATCCTATCTCTCTCTATTAGCTCTAGAAGCAGTCAACATGACATGCTTACATGAATACTTGGTGGATTTTGGATGCCTGTATTTTTTGAGGTGAGACTCCCAGTTAGTGGATGTCTTTCCATTAATGACTTACCCTAAACTCCCAATTTACGCATCAGGAACTTCCATCTCAAAAAGATGGTCTCTGAAAGAAGATCACTGTATACACATGATTAATGTCAAGGAGTGATTTCTACTGGTTCATCTGGCAACTTTTCCCAACTATGCTTAAGACATCAAATTTCACATGCCATACCTTAAAACACTACAGTTCAATGAGGATAGCTCCAATGCAGAATTGTTACAGATTGTTTTAATGGCAATTGCTAATCATTGTAGACAAAGTGTGAGTACCATGAGACTTAGTATCTAAGACCACCAGCCTTTTTCATCCTAACCCTCCCTTATTGCTTTTTATATTCAGTTTCTCCTGCCACACATTCACTGACTGGTGGTACCTAGACATCTTCACAACCTGATCCAAACTCAAATGAGAAACTGCTTGGCTAGAAAGTCAATGCTTCACTAGATGGAACTTGTAAACCCTGAATATACAGAATGGAGAATTCAAATACATTTCCCCACCATAACACATGACATTTTCAAGAAGTGTCTCTGCTGTAGCTGCAGGAGATACATTAGAACAGAACAGAACAGAACAGAACACCATAGCATAGCACAGCATAGCATAGCATAGCATAGCATAGCATAGCATAGCATAGCATAGCATAGCATAGCGTAGCGTAGCATAGCATAGCGTAGCATAGAATAGCATAGAATAGAATAGAATAGCATAGCATAGAATAGCATAGCATAGAATAGCTTAGAATAGAATAGAATAGAATAGAATAGAATAGAATAGAATAGAATAGAATAGAATAGAATAGAATAGAATAGAATAGAATAGAATAGAATAGAACCCCCAGATCCCTTTCTTCAGGGCTGCTCTCCAGCCACTCCTCTCCCAATTTATATTTGTGCCCAGCGTTACTCCATCCTAGGTGCAGGATCTGGTATTTGGACTTATTAAACTTCTCCCCATTAGTCATCGCTCATTTTATCAGTAATAGATAAACTCCAGCTGCAGAAACAGGTATGGGACACCTTGTTCTTATGCAGTCACAATGCAAAATCCAGAAGCATAACGTTTTAAGACGTGTCCTTTATTTCAGCTCAACTGCAACATTCCTGCTCTTTAAAAAAAATTGGAAGAGTGGTCCTTCATTAGAAGAATCCAGCAATCTATCTTGGAGTTTTAGACCAAGTTGTTACCAGGTCAAATAAACCAACTGTCTATTAAACTTTTTCAGGAAAAAACATTTTTCATTTGTCATATTGGTGAAAAAAATAATAAATAGTTTGAATTTAGAAACAATAGATTTACACAAACTATAGAAGTTTTGTCTTAGACTCAAAAATAACAACGGAATTTTTTGTTTCAGGGAGGTAAGGAGGCAAAAAGGGACAAAGGAAAGAAGGAAACAATGATAATTTAGGAAAAAATGTTATTCAAAATATAACTGACATTCTTAACTATGGGATTCATGAGGAGCAGTAGCAACGGTTAAGGCATTTCACCATAAACCTGTGGTACAAAATGAATCCTCCCTCCAGATTCATGCCAAAGGCAAGTTGACCCAGATGTCATATAATCATCCAGGATGAAATTGGGGAAGCCAAAGGAGCTAATCCTGATGCTGGCCATACTGCTACTTTTAGCTACAGAAAGTAGAACATCCTGGCAATGCTAGTCATACAGGCTTGCATGGATAACCAGCCCCTTTTGATAAAAGATCATATTCTTATGCGTGGGAATGATTTTATCCAAACATCTGGGCTTCAACTGCATACCAGGAATATTGACAGCGAGGTGTCATTAGGAGGGCAATTTTGGTATACCTGTGTGTGAATCCATCACCCTTTTCCATGGAATACTGGCAGGGAAGTTAATATTTTCCTCTTAAAACACTGAGTCTGGATCATATTTTTATAATCTCTGGATATGTGCCTATAAAAGAGGAAAGGATGTTCTTTTTATTTTATTTGGATTTCAAATGATTGCATCTTTACAGACATACTGAAGAGTCCCAGGGACTATTCTCTGGCTTTGAGATCACTAGGGACAGTCTGGGCACATCGTTTTAAAAAAGAGTGACAACACCTAAACTACCTGCTGATAATGATCTCCAGCCCGTACGAACTCTTGGCCATGCCTAGGAATTATTGCAGAGACCTCTAGCAGGATCAAGCCAAAATGATGAATTAATAATTAAATAGTACAGATGACCAAGTTCCAGTGTTTAGGAACAAACCCTGGCTCTGCTTAATATGTGGGTATAGGTGCCAAATCAAACTCAGATGGGCCAAATGAAATAGTTTCAAAGGCATAAGGAAAATAAGTGAGTCTTTCTTCTGGTATATACAGAAACTAAACACGCAGTTTTCTCACACTCAACGTATTTTCTCAATGACTGCCTCCTAGCATGAAGACCTGTAGGAATTATGATGAAAAAGATCATACATCATCACAATGAAATTTCCTCACCACCTTGAGAAGCCAAACACAGTGATCTGTGAATTACTAATCCACAGCTGAACATCATCCATAAGGGAACTCAGCACAGTGACAATTGCTGTCAACAGAATTAATATTTCCAGCTGCATCTGGGCGCCCATCACCATATTCCCAGGATCCACCCTTGGATCACAAATTGTTGGTTCCAACAATATTACTGTTTACCACTACTGCTGCAACAGCAGAGTGAGGCCTTAGCAAGGTAACAATTCACTGTAAGAACTTCTGTACAGACGTTAAGTTAGTTATAGCCCTTTTTATCAAAGGGTCTGCAGTCAAGTGTATGATAAGCGTTTTTTTTTATATATAGAATGGCTCTGCTCTCTCATAACACCTCGCTGTCTTTACATATCTTAAGAATTTCAGGTGACCTTCCATGGCTCTGATCCTAAGTGCAGGAGAAGGAGAAAGGAAAAAGAGCATTATCTGCTTGGTTTTTATCATGAGGGTTTCAGATTAATTTAGGTACTTCAGTAACATGTATCCTGTGTAAGCCAAGCTTCTAGGCTTCCTCTGTTCTTAGTGGAGAGAACTAGGCACCTCCAGAATGTGAACCATCCCATCTTTTCCAGATACCTCTATTAGGAAGGACCAGATCAGCTCTTGGAGGTGTCTAGCTCTCTCTATTGACTCTCTCCATAGTTATAAAGTTAATCTAACTAATTTTCCTAGATTAGAGCTCAAAATCCATTACAGAGCACAAAGTAGCATTTGGGATGCCTTACAAGGGTGTAAGACATCTGTCTGGGTCTAACAGAGGTGCCACAACTTAATTGTACATCCACCTTTCTGGCAGCTGAAAATCAAATGGACGAAGACTTACTGTAGATTCAGTGCACCCAGAGGTGGGTGAAATTATTCCCAATCCTACACTTAGATGTAATAAATTTCACCCTCGGTTTCTAACCTGGTAGAAGTTTTGGTAGCAGTTTTGATAGCCGTTTTGGTAGCAGTTGCGGGAAGCTTGCACCAACTTGAACCACCCCACTGTTTCCAGTACCTAACTTACTAAAATCCACACAACAAATAAACGGGACATATACAGAAGGTTGTCTCCAAACAACACTTCATCATTCTGCATGTTAATTCCTCCTCTGAAAAATGAGAATAATTGCTTCTCCCGTCTCTTTTGATTGTGAAGTCTTTGGGGTTTTGTTCTGTATGTCTACGTACAGCAGTGCACAGAGCAGACACCAGATTTCACCTGGGACCTTGTAGCACTGCTGAGCATTATGCATTTAAAATGAAAAATGTTATGGATGACTTAAATTTGAAACATCCTGTGGATTCCATACTGTACTGAAATTTCCCAGTCCAAAATTTTTAAGCATGTTAAAAATACCCATGTCTGGGAGATATGGCTTTTTTTTTTTTTTTTTTTTTTTAACCTCTCCTCTGTAGAGCTATGGTCACTTGAGACATTTTGAATTTGCAGCTTCAAAAAACATGAGGCTATCTTGCTTGCCCTGCTATTGTACTTGATTTGGACTGCCAGGCAATCACTACATTAGAAAAAATATATATAAACATCTTAGAGAAATAACCAGAGAAACTCATGGTACTCTGGAAGTAAAAGTATGATCCATCACCTGAGCCATGCCATTTAAGAAGCCTCATGCATTAAACATAATGGAAGGGAGTAGTACAGCTCCAGTTCAATATGTGACTTGCGAGCTATCACAGGGCTTCTGACTCAGTATTACTAAGAAATGTTCACTGACTGTCACTGCAAAGGTATGCGAGGGACATTCTCTAAGGACCAATTAATGGGAATGGAAGAAAATTCTGGTAGATTGGTTGCCAGTGGGAGGAAAGTGAGTGGAGAATGGTGAAGAATAATGTATGTTTGCAATTTACTTATTAGCCCTATGAAAAAAAAAAGTAACACATGCCAAATGAAATAACAAAAGATCTTAGCAGCATTTGTAAATACCGGTTTAATTATTTAAGCTGAATGTGAATAGGAAGCTGCCTTTTTTTTTTTTTTTTAAGGGACACTGCTGTTAATCAACTCAACAGCCCAATTTTATGTCATAAAACCACAGTGTTCTGCCATAGAGGAAGCTCACTGCTGCAGTTTCTTAAAGGCTGTATCCTTTAATCACAGCTGAAATAATGGCATCTTAACTCTGGCAAGCTCATGTAGAGATTTATTATTTTCCTGTTTCACTTTCTGTTCATTTGTTTGTTTTTTCTACTTGTGTATCAATTTCTTTTATCTGAGGATCTCCAACCACAGTACAAAGGCTTATTAATAAAGCCTCACAGTACCCCATGTGAAGTAGGACTCTCAGGATAAAATTCACCCACTGCTGCATTGCAGTTTGATGGCAAAGTGTTTTGTGATTAATTACTGCACAAATTTGGTTGGTGCCGTGCATTTTCTCTCCTGTTTCCATTTATGTGGTTGGCATTGCACCTCTTAAGGACTCATAACCATAAATCTTTGGCTGATGTGCTCTTTGTAATGGAGAAAGAGCTTTTTGTTCAAGCTTCTTTATTTTCAGGCATAATCTAGCTAGCCTAATTCTGTCTGAGCAAGGTAAATTATTGTCGTAAAAACACCCTTGCTTTTGAGAATGGCAACCTAAAGCCAAGTTCTTTTTTCAGCTACACCCACACAAACCATTTTGTTCTCATTAGCGCTTAGGTCCTGATACAGTCAAGTACAAAGCACGATCTTAATTATGATAATATCATTTTTCAAGTCCAGAAGGATTCTTATTGTCATTAGGTGAATTGGATTGAAGATTTAGAATTTTCGTTAATTGTTGCTATAATGTGGCCAATAGTCTAACAGAGTAATTAAGCACAAGGCTTACTTTAGCTGTTGGTATTTAAATCTGTTCCACTGTCACTATGGCTGATTTTACTCAACTCCTAGTTGCAGTCATAGCCAGAGTAGAAAGTGAGACAGCTTTGGCATCTGCTCCCTTAGGAAACTGTTTGCTGTGCTTACGCCTGCAGCCTGACATGATAGCAGTAAGGAAAAAGGATGGATCTGCTGCAGTTTCCACCAGATAGGGAGTGACCCAGGAGACTGTTGTGGGGTTTTTGTCAATATAAACTTCCTTCGAGTTAATGTGAGAGCAATGAAACTGGTGGGTTACCAAGGTAAGGGATGAGGATTAATTCAATTAAGAAATGCCAGTTCCTTTAGTCCTCAGAAAACAGTTTTGTTGGCATGCTAATAAATGGCACAGTGTCTTCTGTTGCTTGGAATTTCATACAAAAAGTTATATCAAATCAGTCTTTCTTACTTAGCTGGCAAAAACTGATTTCGTCAAGCTTACCAAGAGTAGTGTGGGAACCGGTGTGTGTATATATACGTGTAAATCCGTTTTCTCCCCTTGGGAATTACAGTTGAAAAACACAATTACAAGAGACAGGACTTATCAGGGAAAATAGATGTCCTTCAAATAGTCACAAATGTTGTGAATTCTGCTTTTTGTCTCAGAAATCTTTGAAGAAGGTTGAGGAGAAGCTCTTACAGCAAAAAAACATGATTAGCAGTAAATCGAATGTAGAGTGATACTGATCTCTAGTTGGATCTAAGTAGTTACAAAACTTTGAATTCATCTAGGAAAAGTTAATTTTAAAAACATGAAAGTTGTAATAATAGGTTTTGGTATTATTTAGCCTAGAAATTTATATTCCTGTTTATATTTATATTCCTATAAATATGACATTCTCTGGATGTGAGTTCTATGATTAGGTGTTCCAAAGAGGAAAAAATTGTTAGCGAAAAATGAAAGTCTGTATGATTCTTAGATAACAGTTCCAAAAAAAAGGATGAAAATTTAAAAAAAGGTCTTAACTGGGAAGACATATATATATGCCTGGAGGCCACCATAGTATAATAGACACCTAAATCTAATATTTCAGGTTTTTTCCATTTTTCCCACCCTAAATTATGAAAAATTTTCCAAGCGAGATTTTTTCCCTGGTTTCAAGGGGTTGAGATTTTTGGGCTAGTCAAAGAGAGGGGAAAAAAAAAAAAAAGAAAGACTAGAATTACTCAGTGGTTGCACCAAATACTACAGATGAAGTAAAAACTATTTTAAGCAGAGTTTTCCCAGTACTTCACTGCTGGGATAGGTCTTCAAGGATATCAGAGGTAATGGTGGTCCTGTAACCTAAATGGTGATCTCAGTGAGTTGCACTGAATTGAGACAATTAATTTATGAGGTGAGGGATGACGACTGGCAAAGGACCCATAGTCCGATGATGATACAATGACAGGAATGGTAAGAATGTCCATTCCAAAGATAAAGTTGAACCCTGTTTTCCTGAATCAAACTGCTTCTGTTTAACCACAGCTTCATTTGTTTTGCTTTCTGGTAGTTCAGTTGTTGTTCAACTGTGTTAGTATTGTAAACCCAAAGCAAGGCAGAATCTAGCCTGGACTGCTATAAAACACCCCTGAGTCATTTAATGTCTTGAGTAGCATTACAGATGAGAGAAACAATCAGTTCAGGCAACTTTTCTAAAGGTCTTTAGATGCTTTATGAACAACTTAATTACTAACAAGGCCATTTCCCCACATCAATGAATCAAAGCCAAAAACTTGAGAAGGATTTCTCTTGAAATAGAATATTAAATTACTCCATTGAAATGGTGCCATAATCTACTTGTTTGGTAAATGAAAAGAAGTTGGCAGTCATCTGCAACAAGAAGAAATATGAAGTACAAACAAGCACTGAAAAGAACAATGAGGAGCAGATGAAGTGGGGGAATGTTTTGTATTTGCAGCTTCCAAAATATAAAATTGCCAACGGAGGATGGGATTCACCCCTTTCAGTGGAGACATTTGAAAGCTGGATGTTTTGTTTCATCTAGGCAAGCGTGTGGGTTGCCTCTAGAGTTAGTGGAGACAGGCATCTTCAAGGGCCAATTCACCCAAGCCTAAACAGATGCCTATGGTAGACAAGAAGCAGAAAACAGCCATTCATTCACAACAGCGTAAAACTCGAAGTTAGTACAGAGCAGGCCAGGTGGAGGCATTTCTATTTCCTTTAACCACCAAAAATACCTTCTAGATAATTGTTGAAGAGCATTCAGCCAAGGAGAGAAACCTAGGAGCAATCAAGTCTGTGGCCCTGATGGTGTCCAGGATAACTCCTGTTGGTCACTTACAGCTAAAATCAGCTGACTGATAATAAACCACAAAATATTCTGCTTTCTGGCACAAAAGTTATCAAGCATCACTACAGATCAAGCCTGTGGAAATCTGACCAAGCAAATTATTTCCTTTGGGGTATTCTCTTGAGGACTGAGATCTGAAGAAATGCTGAAGGGATATGAGTCATATATCAATATTTATTGAAACAGATGAGCAATATAAGATTTTCTTAGGGTAGCCAAAAGTTATAGATGAGTTGTCCACAGGCTTTAGATGAGCCACTACATATGTAAAGCCCCCGATGATTTATGGTCAGTACAAGACCAACTCCTCCAACAAGGTAGAGGAATTGGATATGCAGGAAAAAGAGACCACAGATTTATCATTTTCCCTATGATGATGCTCCCTTTTCTCTCAGAAACATCAATATCTTCCTAAACAGTAGGATGTGCCCCCAGCACGGGCAGCAAAACACTTGGCCTTTTTTTAGAGCATTTTACACATATAGATGAGTGCACACACACACACACACACAAACCTTTGAAAAAATATCCAGAAACTCATGTTTTCCCACATCTCCAAAGATGTCCTTCACCCATACTTTCATTTGAACCTGCAGCCATGCAATGGAGAAGATCCTAAGTCATAATATCTGTATTCAGACCAAAAGGGCAGAAAAGGTTGGGTTAGTTTTCTTTCGAAGACAACATCTGTATGGTAAAAAAAGCCACAGTGACAATGTCTTGTTTCATTTCTTAACTGCAAAGGATTAAATCCAACTTCACTTATTTTTGCCTGACATCCAGGTACATGGAATTTCTGTGCATGGAGGTATCATATACTCTTCTGTCCTCTCAGACCACAAATACACAGGATACCTGATTGTGGCAAAGGATGTCCCTGTCTCAGTCTCTTCGCTGCATCACTTGCCCTTCTTATTCCTTCAATTCTTGGGGAAGGGAATTCCTTTACTTTATTACAGATGCAGCAAGACCTAGAGATATACCCAGTCTTTGTGGGCATACTGCAGAGTGCGACCAAGTTGATGAGCCAGGACTACCAGAATCTGATAACCCAAAAAAGCTCATTTAATAGCAAAAAATGCCATGAGACTGATTGTTGCCTCCCACAAAAAAAAAAAAAAAAAAAAAAAAATTCTGAAAGTATCTTGAAAGACAAAGAAGAAAGAAAGTAGAGAAGAAACAAAGAAGAAAGAAAGTAGAGAAGAAACAAAGAAGAAATTTTGGATGTGAAATCAGTGTCCCTATGCGAACAGGTCAAACATGTCAGCCATGGCACCTCTGAAATAAAGTCCTTCTGCCTTTGGACAGGAAGTAAACCTTGCTCACCTACAAGTTGTTCATATAGAATCAGAATCATAGAATAGTAGAATGGTTTGGACTGGAAGGGACCTTAAAGATAAACTAGTTCCAACTCTCCTGCCATGGGTAGGGAAACCTTCCACCAGATCAAGTTGTTCAAAGCCTCCTCCGATCTGGCCTTGCATACTTCCAAGGATGGGGCATCCACAAGATCTCTGGGGAACCTGTTCCAGAGCCTCACCACCCTCACAGTAAAGTAGTTCTTCCTTATATTTAATCTAAATCTACCTTCTTTCATTTTGAAACCATTACCCCCTGTCCTATCACTACCTGCCCTTGTAAAAAGGTCCTCTCCAACTTTCTTGTAGGATCCCTTTAGGATAAGGTCTCCCCAGAGCCTTCTCTTATCCAGGCCAAACAACCCCAACTTTTCCAGCTTGTCTTCAGAGGAGAGGAGCTCCAGCTCTTGGATCATTGCGTGAGCGCACATTGCTGGATCATGTTGAGCTTATGAGGGAGCTAACCATCAAATCAAATGTTGTAGAATTCTTGGCTAAAGTATAAGTTGCTGGATAGGACAAGATGATGATGTTCATATACCATAGAAATCTGGTGGTACAGGTGAGAGAGTGCTAAGTATTATGAATATTGTACAAGTGATATCACAGCCATCCTATTCATGCTGGATGCCATCTGTAAGCTGATGGAGGAAATGAAACCTGAGGACACAAGGGAGAGAGACAGATACCATAGGAAAAAACATCTTTAAGATGATGAACTGAAATGTGGGAGTTTTTTTTTCAGAAAACAACAACAAAAATTTCTAGATTAATTTCTGAGCAGATATGCGAGAAGTGATTCAGGAGATTGAGGAGTTTTACACATCTAAATCTGTTAATGGATTTAAGCTGACCATAAATCCTCCAAAAATTTCAGGAAGAGGGAAGGGAATGATAGGAAGTATGATCTGGAGAAAGAAATTTAACTCCTTAGGCCTGTCCTAGGGAGATATATGTGAAATATCAGTATGAACACCAGTGTACATTGACATAAATTTCAGATGTGTTGTGATGCTTTAAACAGGAACAAGGATATTTAAGGCCAGATATGAGGTGTTGGTTTCAAAGCTGATAGGATTTTACCATCTTTTGAGCCTAAAAATGGCAAAGGAATTTTGGCCTCTATAATTCTTTTTAGGTAGTTCCAAAACTTTAAGCTTGTGGTTCTTCATATAATGGACAGATTGAGATCTAGTATTTTTCACCTAATTAGAACTGTTTTTCTTTCAGATTATGAATCCTTGTTAATGAATATGACCTGAGGCTTAATGAAGGCTTAAAACTCATCCTACTGAACATCCTACTATTAAGGTAAAGGAAACCTCAGACAACCTAGCTCCTAAGACTATAAACATGGTTACCTTTAAATAGCGAATTAAATCAGTATTGTTTGGATTCAGTCTGCCCAACTTTAACCTCCTAAACAAGAGAATTGATACAATACGCTCATTAGTCTCTCCACTATCAATAGAAAGAGCAGAAACTCCAAAAGGTGGTTCAGCAGGTCTTAAAATTGGTGCTCAAAGTGAACAGGGCAAAAAACTTTTGGATATGTCTGTCCATTTCCATTTACTGGAATCTAGATAGCTATTTAAGGTTAATTAATATTAGATTACATTCTTTTAATTGGCTTTTGTGTCATGAGATGGAGTCATAATCATAACATTAAAGCTATCCATGTTATCTGATTGACAACCAACTGATGTCTTTTTTTGTGTGACTACCATGTCACGGTCCTGAAGAGAATCTCAAACCTTTGCCAACAGAAGAGGTAAATAGTTTGATGGACAAAAAATAAACCTCATAGAGGTCTCTAGGTATTAATTTGACTGATCTCAGAATAAATCAGTTGTTGATAACATAATAAATATTATCACTGTTCCCTCTATAATCCATGCCAACAGTGCTATTCAGACAGCGATCTGTTCTAAGACATCATCATCCCATAATCATATCCAAACTTTCCCAATAGTTTATTAAATAAATTATGCAGCTGAGCTATTATCTTTCTAAATAAAAACTACCTTCTTAAACCCTACCCCCAGTCAAAACTCTGGTTTCAGAACATCTCTTATTTTGTGCCTCCAAGAGGTGTTGAGGATGAATCTCAGATAGAATGGTGATGACTGCAGTATTAAACGCCAGGTCAAATCCCCAACTGGAGTAAATTGGTGTAATTCTATTGAAGTTACTGGTTCTTTGGTGACAGTGCCTGATTCAAAGCCTTTGGGAATCTTTTCATTGACTTCCCTGGGCTTTGGCACAGCTAAAGATCTGATCCTTCAAGAGAGAAGTGACACGATAAACAAGGTTGGCAGTTGTGGGAAATGTGGGAGAGTTTTCTTGCTATGGGAGCTGTGGTCAAATACATGTCAGAAGAATTAGTCCCAGTTCAAAGGTGAGACAAGTCTGGTATAAAAAAAGTATGAAGGTATGAATTCTAGTGGTAAGAAATGAATCCTTCTAGCAATAAAAAATGAATGCAAAACACTTAACAAGGAAAACACAAGCTTTCTCTACTTCTCATTTTGTATGAACACAGTTTGCAATCCTCTGTAAATCCTATTGAAACAAAAATGTGTTTACAATGTTAAATATTCCATAAAACATGTTTGCTACTCAGCAATCTGCTTGCTTCTCTTAAAGTGTATTTTTGTGACAAACAATCATTAAACCTCACAACCACCGTGCACAGATAAATGAAACTAGTGCAGATATTACCATTTGGTTGACACATTTGTTTTGACATTGTAAAAAAGCGTTACAGATTTTTTTTGTATAAAACTCTTCCTTTTTTTCTCAGAAACAATAATATGTTCCTGCAAATGCTGCAAAAGATCAAAAGCTGTTCAGATCATATTTACAGTACTAAAAGCACAATGAATGCCCCTGTAAATGACATGTAAATTACCAAACGAAGATTCAACTTCAGTCAGCTTTGCAGATGAATTGAAGGACCTTAATTCCATTTTATCTTAGAAATCTGATTATTCTGCTGCTTGTAAGAAGTCAGCTTTAATACTCTTTTAAATGTCATTCAACAGGTTCTTTCTGCACAAAAGATGTAAATGATTTTTTCTTTACAATATCTCTTCAAATTTATTTTGTTTCCACAGGATGTTCTTAGAAATAATTTAAATCTGAGCTATCAAACCAATAACTCTCCTTTTCTACATATGTTCAAGAATAATTGTCAGGATGCACTTCTTAGCTTTGTGATAGCGTAACTCTAGTGACCTGATCTTTATTCCTACTAATGGAAATCAGAATCAG
Source organism: Bucorvus abyssinicus (assembly GCA_009769605.1). Classification (NCBI taxonomy): domain Eukaryota; kingdom Metazoa; phylum Chordata; class Aves; order Bucerotiformes; family Bucorvidae; genus Bucorvus; species Bucorvus abyssinicus. The sequence continues at coordinate 50,102,985 of CM020024.1, read as the reverse complement.
AATTCAGTTTTCTGAAAATATTTGCAGATGAATATATCCTCAAGAAAACAGAAGAATTACCTTCCTTCACTGTTAAATCCCTAAACAAGTCAGGTCTACATAAAGTTGAACGCTTTAATATTCATTCATTATCACTTTGTTTTATTCCATCAGTTTCCTGCATTCATGGAGTAATTCTGTGATACACCAAAATGCTTCTAAATTAAGGACTAGCTTTTTGACACCCAGCGGTACAGTAGATCCCAGTTCCTGATTAAAGATATCCTTATCACAGGCAAATGATAATGTTATTTTCTGTTCATGAAGAAAACTAAGTGCTAAAAATCACAGGCTGGCTGAGCCACATGTCCAGTGGGTGTAAAATCAACACATGTCCTTTGGAAGTTGTGCTGATTTACATCGATGGTATATCTGGTACCCTAGGTTAGAATGCTGTTATTTAAGAGAAATGTCCTAGATATCCACTTTACTCAAAAAAACGCATCTCCACAGACCATGTGGCATTTAAACACTTGTTCCTCCCATTCCTCATCACAGCATTTGCTCTCCCGGTGGCTGAAAGAAAGAAAGAAAGAAAACTCAGCCCTGGGTTAGGACTTAAAAAAATGCAAAATTGCAAATGAAAGGAAGTTCACTCCTCATTCACATGTGGAAGCTTAATCAACACCTGAAATAGATTTATGCCGCTAGTAACATGTGGGTAATAGCAGAGGAGCAGTGTACTCTCAAAGAAATTCCATATGGCTAGAAATTCAGAGCCTCAGCAGAGCCTCTAGGAGGGTCTATTCCAAGATCTTCCCAGGCACAGAGGTGAGGCTGGTTGGTTGGTGGTTCCCAGGGTCCTCCTTTCTACCCTTTTTAAACATAGGTGCAATGTTTCCCTTTTTCCAGTCACCAGAGAATGGAAAAAAGTCCAGACTGCCAGGACTTTTCAAATATCATGGAGAGTGGTCTGGCAACTACATCTGCCAACTTCCTCAGGAGTCTGGGATGCATCACATCAGGTCCCATAGACTTATGTATGTTCAGGTTTCTCACATGGTCACGAACTTTACTTCTTACAGTGGGAGGGACTTTGCTCCCCCAGTCTCCATCTTGTGGTCCATCCACTTTTGGAAGGTGTGAGAAGAGAGTTTATCATTGAAGACTGAGGCAAAAAGGTTGTTGAGTACCTTAGCCTTCTCCTCATCTGTTGTTAGTTTGCCAGTCTTGCTCATCAAGGGAGGAATCCTTTCTTTGGCCTTGCTTTTCTGGCTGACATGCCTGTAGAAGTACTTATTATTATTATTCCTTGCATCCCTTGCCAAGTTCAGCTCCAGACACACCTTGGCGTTCCTCACCTCATCCCTACACAACAGACTGTGTCCCTGTACTCTTCCCAGGATACCTGTCCCTGCTTCCACTGTCTGTCCATCGACTTCTTGCCCTTTAGTTTGACCAGCAGGTCTCGACTCAGCCATGCTGGTCTCTTCCCTTCCTTGCCATATTTCTTACACCTCGGGATCGAGAGCTTTTGTTCTCTATGGACAGTGTCCTTAAAGATCTGCCATCTCTGTTCTGTCCCTTGTCCCTGAGGGCCATTTCCTGGGGGGTGCTATTGACTAACTCATTGAAGAGCTGGATTTTTGCTTTCCTAAAATTCAGGATCCTGACTTTACTCTTCACCTGACCCATATCCCTCAGGACTGTGAACCCCACCAGTGCATGATCGCCGCAGCCCAGGCTGCCTCCAATCTTGACATCATCTATGACCTCATTTGTACTGGTGATCATTAGGTCCAGTTTCGCATCCCCTTGGGTGGGGCTGTCCGTTACCTAGCTTAAGAAGTTCTCCTCACTGCACTCCAGGTGTCTCCTGGATTGACTACAGCTCATTATGCTTCTTTTCCAGCAGATGTCAGGGTGGTTGAAGTCCCCCAGCAGGACAAGAGCCTGCAAGTGTGATGCCTCCTGTAGCTGGAGTACCACTTCACCAATAGTCTCCCCTTGATCAAGCAGCTTGTAATAGACACCAGCCACAAGGTTCCCTTTGTTCCCTCAGTCTCTGATTCTTACCCATGAACATTCAATCTGTTCATAGTTATTCTTCAGGGACAGCTCTTCACACTCTATCCAGTTCTTGACATAGAGGGTAACACCTCCTCCCGTCCTTCCTTATCTGACCCTTCTGAGCAGCCTGTATCCATCAATGCCTGTGGCACTCCAGTCAAGGGATTTGTCCCACCAAGCTTCAGTAATGGTAGCTAGGTCGTGGCTTTCTAGCAGCATGGTGATTTCCAATTTCTATTTGTTGCCCATGCCGTGTGCATTGGTGGGGCGGCACTTCACCTAGGCTGTTGATCATATCACCTTCTTAGAGGACCACCCTTTAATTCCTTTGAGGTATTTCACTGGTGTTTTCCTGTTGACTACTATTCCCTCAGAAACCCTTGGCTCACCTCCATAAGACTTCAGTTGTGCTTGTGACACAGCAAATTCTATCAGAATTTGTTAAAGAGCAAGTCTTTAAAGTCCTGATGATTCAAGGTTTCATCTTGTATGTTACTTTTTTTTTTCCCAAAGAAGATGCAAACCTTTTACTTTTTATATTTTGAGTGGCCTCAACCTCAAATCAAATATCCCATTCACTCAAGTAATGTAGAGTCACATAGCAAAACTCAGTCTTCACCCTGAGGAACTAACATTGCAAAGATGTTGGACATAAAAAGAAAAGAAGAAATGAACATACCACACATGCAAAATATGAGGAACATAGCAGTAACCTGGTAGGTTTGTCCAAAATAACAGAGAAAGTCAGTAGCAGAGGCAAGGGGTGATCTTCCACACACAGCCCCAAACCTTTACCAACTCCCACACAATCACCCACTGTCCTCTAATCACATGCAGTGCCTACTATGTCACGTATTGCAGCATGCATCACAGTGACTGGGAAAATTCTCCCTTTGGTCTGTCAAGCATGAACTTATAAATTGTTCTTGTAACATGGTTTCTAAGGCTTTGGAAGCATTAAAGAGTCTGTCTGCTAGGGATGTGGTAAGGTCACAATATCAGGAGCTGCTGCTGAAGGAAAGACATTTTTCTGCATGACTTTGACAAGCACAATCCACCTATGCTGTGTAACAGGTGTAAAAGACTTGCACTGACATTTCTCTTCCTAAAGTCTGGGGGCACCACTTGAAAATAGAACCTAGCAGAAGCTGATAAAATTCAGTGACATAAATCATGATTAGTGTGACAATCCAGCCTGCAGGATAGCAATAAATAATGCAAAGAAGATGCAAATGCATTGTATTTTAGCAAGCAGTGACATAACCCTATTGAAAATACCTGCACTGTCTTAAGACTGAAAAGAGATTTCTTTCATGGCAGGAGGAGTTTTCACATTTAAAATGTTCCTGTATAAATATTATCAACCAAGTCTATCTTTGGCCTGATGCTTTCAGCTTGATATGATGTGACCCGAATTTCTGCCCTAGTGTAACTCTCTTATCTAGTCCTCATCCAAGCAGTCTCATGGGCAGCCATGTTTATGCTTTGAATACAAGAAACCATTTTCTACTTTTGAGGGTGAAAAAAAGCACAACAAGGCTCAAAGCCTCACAAAAAACATGCCCTTTATGTCAAGGGCAGGCTGATATTCAGACACCCCAAAAAATTAAATTAGCTGAGAGGTCTAGGAATTATAAATCACCCTAAACCTGAAGGAGGGCATCTACAAATAAATAAAGATATAATAGCAATAGATTGTAAGAGGGAAAAAAAAAAAATCTCCTGAGTCACTGTGTAGTGAACAGTATTCCTTATGCTTCTTACATCATTCAGAAATTCTTCTGGTCAGTTCCCAGGAATGCTCCTCTTCCATAGTTTGCAAGAATAATGATTGGGCCATCCTAGACTAGGATGTTGTCTTCTGAACCCAGAACAACTGAGTGCCTAATTTGATGAGTCTTACCCAGGCCTCTCCCCGAACTATATATTATATATGTTCTATTGTAGAACTATATATTGTTTAGGTCAGCTGGATAAAATCTGATATTAAATCTCAGCACTGAAATTATGTTCCAGATTATTGGCAGATACGTGTGTGCTTTGGAGATGGGGAGTGTGCATGGTAATTTTTCTTGTGTATCTCTACACAAAGCCAGTGACACTGTGTTTTTATTGCATTTTTTGACCGGGTAATCTATGTTACTATTTCTGGAGGCTGGCTGACTTAGGATGGTGGCCAAGAAGAATTACTGTGAGATTAGGTTATACCTTGTTGAAGTCACAGCAGAACTTCCAGTAAGACTGCTCATAGTAGTGATAACTCCACTGATAACAATGAAAAGTGGGCTGTGGGTCATTCTGCTGTTCAGACACTGCAAAGCAAACAAAGAACTTGTCTTGCCTTAATCCCTTCTTCCCTTTCTATGAAAGATCCAGGGCCTCTTTCTTGGAAATAATAAATGTATACCACTCCACTGAGTTTTTTCTTATGAAATTAACAAAAATCTGTGGCAATGCACTAATTCACTTAGCTCTTTTTTTCACCCAAACAGCCTGAAATATGAATAAAGTAACTCCTGGTTTGAAAAGCAAAGAAATTCACTGATTACTTGAGGTCCTTTTGAATGGATATAGCTGCAGTAAGGCTGTAGAAGGCATGTTAGGATAAGCCGAGAAACCTCTGCAACTTGAGGAAAGCTTTAAGCTGTAACAGTCCATCCTCTCTCCTTAGTCACAAAACCAACCAAATCTCACTTGACGATGTCCTCCTACATACCAATTGCCCTCCCCATTGAGATGTGCATGGTAAGACATTTCTGTACCTTCGTTAGATTTATGGCCTCTCTTTCTTTACTTAACTGAAGACAACCTCTTCTGTACCTTTGCCAAAAATAGTGTATTTTTAGCTACTACACTGAAAGAGGAATTACAAAAGAGATGCACACCTGCTGTATAGGGAAACTGAGGCTAAAAAAGCAGATGGCTTTAAACAAAGACACCATCTCCCATGTCCCAAGACGTGTGTAATCTACTAAGTTATCCTGTTTTCCTAAGACAGCAGCACCTTACCCCTCCAAGATCATCATCAGGAATAAGCAACAGACTATGGGACGGAATGCCTCACTTCAATTCCTGCAGGTTTGTTTTGTTTTACCTTAAACATCTTTGATATTTTTATACTATCAGACAGCAGCCAGCTCTTTTTTTCCCTTCTTCTTCTTTTTTTCTTCTTTTTTTTTTTAGCTTCCTCCCTCTGGACAAGTAGGATATTAATATTATCCTGTAACAAGCAGCAGAAGGAATAAAACATCTAAAACATCTAGGTAAATACTGCAAGTGAGATTAAAACTATCTAGCTTTCTGATGTAACCCTGTGACATAGCGTTTCTAGTGAATTAAACCAAATGTACAAGTATTTAACGGCTAATCCTTTTAAGTATTTTAATGCCCCAATGAAGATTTCTTATAGGGAGAGGCAAAGCATATGTGGTTTCCGTTAGAGTCTGCCTGCAGGCAGAGGATTGAGCAGATTGGCTTTTTTTTTTTTTTTTTTTTTTTGCTCTCCCCCCTCTTTTTAATTAATTAATATTTCCCTTCTTTGTTGTTTTTGGCGGGCGGGCAGGCAGCCGGTGGGCGCGGGGTGCTGAATGGACAGCTCCTGCCGGCGGGGCCGAGGGGGGACTCACCCCGCAGCCGGGGGAGGGAGAGGGGAGGGGGGGGTGCGTCCACACCGCAGCCTGCTCCTTGCTGCGAGAAAGAAGAGGGATACTAAACAGCCTTTCTTCCTCCCTTGGGTTACTACAAACAACTAACCTAGCTCAGGGGGCTCTTTGAAGACAATAAAGAAAAGTAACTTTTCATTTTAGAAACCCATCCTGCAGGGCAGCAGGTATTAAGCTGATGATAGCATTCCATGTTCGTATATATATATATATATATATAAAAAAAAATAAAAATAAAAACACACTTACATATAAATTCATAGAGATTTAGACCAAATCTAAGGAAGACATTTTTTATGATGAGCATGGTGAAACACTGCCACAGTTTGCCCAGGGAGGTGGTAAATGCCCAACCTAAGGCATTCCATGATTCTATGAAACTTTCAAGGTCAGGCTCTGGGTGGGTTCTGAACAACCTGATCTATTGGAAGATGACCCTGCTTATTGCAGGGGGGTTGGACTAGATGACCTTCAAAGGTCCCTTCCACCCTAAACAATTCTGTGATTCTATAATATATACCTTCTCTTTATACTATAGTACTTCCTAGCCATAGGGAATAATATTTTCTCCTCTATTAATAGCCAGGCCAATGTCATGCACTGCAGGAAGAAAAATCAATGCTCATCACTATAAACAAAATTGATCTTCTATTTAAGCTAATCTTTAGGGGTTGCAAATTTAGGGTCAGGGTTAAGGTTACATGGAAAGTGAACATTCATATTTCCAGCCGAGGGAAATCTACCATCTTCCTACGCACTCTTGATGCACAATAACCAAAATAGTAATTTGGGGGGGTACGAGTGTGGGTTCAAAGTCTACCCTATGCACTTGCATATATGCAGGTGGATGAGAAGATTGCTAACATCTCAGCACTTCCCATTGATGTGATGAGGAATCGCAAGTGCAAAAGGAGCGTGTTTCTGTATTTCAACATAGTAGACCAGAGGTTCAGCTGATGCAAATGGGAGGTGGAACAATTGCATCAACATAGTGGTGCTGATTTGTCTAAAACAAAGATATAAAATAGCTTTGCAAATTATTGCAAAATGTCTCCCTTTATCACGTATACATATAAGTGCATGATGCATCTCTGTGAGGTGTAAATATATGAGATATATTTTTATAGAGAGGAAGAGACAGTCTTTATTTATTGTTGTCACAGATTTGTTTTATTAAGGAAATGAAAAAATATACATGAGTATTGTTAGAAATAGCACTGTAAGGTCTTTTTAGGATAGATAATATATTCATCTGACCATCATTTAATACATGACCCACGTTCCTTACTCCTAAAACATATGAACCAAAATTATATCCTGGTCTTTTCTAACCTGAATACCAGTTTCTCTTTTCATCTTGAATGAATGTTGCTTACTGGTGCTAAATGCACTTCCTTGCATTTTTTTTTTTTTAACTCAGCACTTAGAAATAAACTTAAGCATTTGTTTCAGCTAAGCACTTTGCTGAATGGGGTCAGTGAGATATAGCCCATTGTCTTTAAACTACTGGAAACATTGTACTTCAATTACAGTCATTTTATTGTACAATCAAAAATTGTTGATTGTACACATTTTGTTCATTGGTCTGCAAATAATCCTTTCAGAACAGCCAGACGATATGAATTGAGGGGAAATTACGGCTGAAAATCACACTTTAAGTCACAGTTTAGAAACTGAATAATTAGACTGTCCACAGCATTAGTATATATGTGTACATCTGTATGGTGGTATTACTATACAAAAGGGAGGGAGGGAGAGGATTTTTTTATCTTGGTTCTCAAAAAACATGTTTTTCAGCTTTCAGACTATGGAACTAACATTTTAAATTATTTTTAAAGACTTTTTTAAGTTAGCATTATTACATTTTTATTTTCCCTATTATTCTTCTTCTATTTTAGGCTCAATGCGAATCCAAATACTTGTTTTAGGGCATTTTCCACAGCTCTTTGAATTCCATGGAAAGAATTCCATTGACTGAAGATGATCTTTGGATCAGGTCCCTCATGCAAAAGAGTACTAGTCTTTTACAGCCTGACCCCTCCATCTTCACTAACGTGCTCAGACCCATAGAGGTCAAAGAGACAACTGGCTTATCTAGGGATTACTGACATGAGTCGTAGATGCAGAATGGAGCTCACAGTGAGCTCTATCAGCACATGCATTATCCATCCTCTAGTAGCTATTGTCAGCTTGTGAGTGATGTCTATTCTATCAGAGATATCATTCCAGAATCAGATCCCGCAGACAAGATCTTATTTCTGGAAAAAAAGAAAGAAAATATCCTCCTGCCAAATGAATTTTAATGCCCAATTTTAAGGTAGTAGAAATCCCAAAATCTCTCAATTTTATGCATGAGCTGTTATGATCAATTGGGAAATTAAAATATGTTTTTAAAGCATAAATACCTATTCCCTTAGTGGAATCTCATGTCTCTGAAGTAGCTGGATTCAGTTTTGGGGATACATCTAATGCATTTTAATAGCAAATGCCTGAATACTGAACCAATAAAAAATATATAGTGGTTTCTTCGCACCTACCCAGGATTCTTGGGTCAACACAAGTCCCATTTTAAATATGTTAACAAATATATGTGTTCAGTGAAAATTATATATTACTTAACCTAAATACAGATTTATTTGAGCTATTCAAAGCAATTCTAGGCTCTTGAGGGAAGACTATCTTTAAAATATTAATACTATTACACCTAATTTTAAAGTGTAAGGCTACAAATTAAGTGTAAGGGGTAAAAAAAATCCATGAAAATGTATATCCATGCAGACACACGGGTGGGGAAAAAATGGAAGAAGCCATCAATACATGACTCATGAGCAAAGGACAAAGACATCAGCCTTACCTTTGAATTTACTCTTTTAAGTTTGTGACATAGCCTTAATGCTATTTAAACATATAGTAGAGCACAATGTTTAATTAGGTAAGGAAACTTGCTCACTATTACTGCCAGTGCATAAGTATATGAGCACAGTGGAGTACACTCAATAATCCGAAGAACCTGACACTGTATTATTTATTGGAATGTCTGCATTAATTATGGATTATTCTAATATAAGGTACATCTTTAATACATCACAGTCTACAGATGTTTTCATTCTACAATACCAGAGAGAAGTTTAATGATAAGGTTTTGCCTTATATATTGAAAGGCATCCATAAAATAATGTGGATAGTGTCATCTTAGCCAGTTTGTGATCAGGATAATTTCTAAAGCCCTATTTTGGCTGGTTACATGTGGAGAGTATGGTTTAAAATTGCCTTGTGGGCTAAGACTGCCAAAAAAAAATTTAAAAAAAAAGGCAAAAAGCTATCAATTAGATGTACTAGTTAACTGTAAGTTTTCCAAGTTTTCCAGCTTCATAATCAGTGTTTTCTCCTGAACAGCAAAATATAAGGTTGCAATGACAGTTCCCACTGAACATTGATTGCCTGATAAAAAATCCCTGTCACTCATGGATTTTTCCTGTTGCTTTGGTTGAGTATGGATATTATGCTACATCAATGAGCAGGAATATCCCATACAGCTTCCTATAGTACACTTCATAAATTTTCTTTGGTAGCTAGTTTTAAAAACGTCAGTCAAAATGCCTTACAAATTCTGTGGAAATCAGACTGTTTTCAGGGAAGTATGAACTTCACAGTTTACAGACCCAACTGGAAATGTCAAAGAGTAGTTGTCCTAACTCTAAATTTTTCAGCTATTCCATTCTGCCTCAGAGGAATGTCTCTGTTGAAATCCATAAGCTTTTCCACAAGTTATTAGGTCTAGAAGGACTAGGTTCAAATGTCCATATCACAACAAGTGGAGCAAGAATTTGAACCAGGACTCCCATTAATTTTCACCATCATGTGATTTTCCAGAACCAGGCTTCCTTCTGCTCTACTGTTAACTTGCTAACCTCGTGCCATTTCATGAACAGAGAGTGTTACGTCTGTGTTTCCTTTTAATAGTTTCCCAATGTGACATTAATAATGCAAATAACACACAGCAGCAATATTGCCAGAGAAATCCTAGGTGAAGCAGTTAGAAAGTATGGTCAGAGCAAGAAAATATGTGATTGTAATTGGCAAAAAAATTGTTATCATAGACATAGATTCTTTAAGTGAGAATTTCTCTTATTCCTGGATATAAATTTGAAGGTACAAAACATTGCTGAGATATTTGTGACTGCTTCCTTTCCCAAAACTTAAAAATACCAATCGCTTACAAGCAAAGAGGAATTGACTGATGAGCCATTGATGTGAAGGAAGGCAAGGCTCTCATATAGAAGAGTAATTAGAGTCTAGTTAGGTCTGTGATTATAACCAAACATCCCCTTTCAGAACAGCAAAACACACAGAATATGACAAATTTTACAAATCATTAGATAGACAGGAAAGGGATTATTAAAGGATTCTCCAAAATTATCATGGTTCTGTTGCCAACAGCAGTAAATACCTTCAAATAGCCACAGAATCTGAAAAGGATTTAGGGGTAATAAAGACGACCTACATGAGTGAGAGAGATCAGGTAAGGAGAAAAGATGTCTGGGGGTGTTATCTAAAGAAGAGATGTAAGATATTTGAGAGGAGCCAAGATGAGGAATCAAAGAATGGCACAAGAGAGCAAGATAAATAAAGTGATAGGATATTTTTCAAGTGCGGAAGAGGTCAGTGGAGAATAGAAGTGGCCTTTAAGAGATGGTAGGAACAATCGACAGAAGAAGTAGCTTTGGCTTTCAAGAGAAAGCTGGAAGAAGGGAGGAAGGTTTTTCATTGTCTCAATGTTTGCAGAACTGGAGAGAGGACAGCTGCCACAGACAATCATCATGTTACCCCCCTAAGGGATGCAGTAGAGATGCTGAAAGAAATTAGGAACATGGCACTAAAAGGCACTGGCAAAACCACAGTATTGTGTGAAGATTGAAAGGGGGGAAATCCCAAAAGGGGGAGTGGAGGCAGCCTGTTTTCCTTGACGCAGGTGCCTAAAGGAGAGAAAAGGCGGGTAGACAGCTTGAAAACACAATGGTGGCAGTGAAATAAATGCCTTAAAGCAGGAGTGTGTGAAAGACCAAGACACACCAGAGGCTATCGTCAAGGAGAACCAGGTGGAGCGGCCTCCATGGAGCAGGTACAGCCCTAGGAGTCATGTAAGAAGGGGCCCTAGGCAGCTTTCCCGGTAGGATCTTCACGCCTTTGCAAGCCTAAGCCAAGAGAAGCTTCTTTCTTGGGGTCTGGCTGGAGAGCAAAGACAGATGGGATGGGGCACACAGCAGCTCAGGAAGCTATGGGAAAGCAGTCACGAGAGAGAGAAATAAGATGGCTGCAAGATCAGTTGAGCAGAGAGGATAAACACGAGGAGGAGCTCCATGTAAGAAGTAAATCAGTGGTTGTGGCACAGAGTGATTAAAGGAGAAAGCAGCGAAGTTGCATCACCAAGACTCTTATCACAAGAAATGATGGAGCAGGAACAGGGACTGTGGGCTTACAACCCCATTTGGCCAGAAATAGGCAACAGCCAGCAAGGAAGAGAGAGACTAAAGAAAATGAGAACAGGCGAAGGTGAACCAGAAAAAGAAGGGAAAGAGTGTCTCTCATTGACAGGCAGTCAATGGATTACCCTTACCAAATGTCTGGAAAGCCACATTGCAATGCAGTGGCCATGAACTCTGTCCTCCTGGTCCTTGCACAGGCTGCTTGAACGGCATTCACTCCAAGTGAGCACCGGTCTGGGTTTTTGTAAGGCAATATTGATCAATATTGACACCTTTGAAGCCATCTCGCTTCTCTTTTACATTTACTCTGAGTGATGCCAGGCACCTGCGTTGAAATATAGTTGCTCTTGCATCTTCCTAAAAGCCTCAGCAAGCAGGAAGTCTTGCTGCCATCAAAGAAATGACTGGAGACACCAGTTATCCCCTTTAATTTTTGACTAATATATTCACAACATTTTAATTGCTTGCAAATGCATTTTCTCTGTCCCATTATGTTGCCTCTCGGCTGTTGTGATGAGGCAGAATACAAATTTGCAAGGAGGAGGAAACATGGTGGTGGGCACCAAAGAAGTTTTCTATGGAAGGGGAATAGGCAGGTTTTTGCAGGATATCTCTGGTCTTGCAGCTTGAAGAAACCCCCTCCAAAACTTCCCACACTTATTGTCCACAGCTACAGTTTATGAACTGCAGTGTCAAATCTTTTTTGCCTCCTTGGAATGAAAAAGCTATATGATGTAACTTGTACTCTGCAAATAATGGTTCTTCCAGGGAAACAAGACGGAAAAAACCCACGAAATTTCTCTCTCTGGTCTCCTTTTTTTTTTTTCCCCTGAGAGTGTATAGGGTTTACTTCTTTACCAGACAGGAGCTGTCTCCCTCTGGATGAATGGGAAGGTAGGCACACAGACAGGTTTGCCTGAAAATGAAGGTGGGTGTTCTGTGTGTGCATGTGGGAAGGTGCTATCAGCTCCCTCTCTCCAACCCAGAGAGATCTGGGCCTCTCCCAGGGTTTTCCCTGCATGAGGAGCTCAGGGAAGGGAGATAGGGTGGTGACACTCAGCACAGAGAGGTCTTCATTTGCCAGACAAGATGAGGAAGTTCAACGAACCAGGGGAACAGGAGACGGAGAAAAAGATTTGGGGGGGGGAGTGGGGAGCGGGATGTGGGGCGGGTGTTGTTGAGACAAAGGATCGACAACAACAGATCTACAAACAATGGGCAGGACCCAGTGATGCACAAAGGTGACCCCAGGGCTGCTTTTGTTTTAGGTCAGCTGAGTGTCCCCAAAGCTCAGAGCCCTCAAACTTCAGGAACTTCAGAGGACAAAGAGGATGGAAAAGACTATTAAGCAAAAAGCCTTTGCTGGCTTGTTGATGGGGGACTTCTCTATGGGTCCTTCACAGAAAAGGACATCACAGAGCATGGATTCTGCTCCAGGAATATCCTGGCATTGCTGACCCCAGCCGCCTGCAATGGCTTGAACTGGTCACTGGTCCCATTCGCAAGAAACTCCAGAAAAAGTCGTCAGAAGTTTAGGTCCAGCAAGGACCAAATTTTGGTGACTCTCAGAGGAAAAGAAGACTCTTATTTAGGAAACAATTATTGGGCAAACAGCAAAGGGCAGGAAGGAAAAATGAAAGAAAAAATTGTAATTTCAGGCTTCTAAATGCTGGGAAACATTTGTGAGTCAAATACGAGGGGAAAGAGCCGTGTGAGTCCAGGGAGCTGCTCTCATACAGCAGCCAGACGTCAAGCCCAGGCTGTGTTCCTGCAGCAGCACCAGCCACTCCGCACACTTCAGTGAACTACCAGGGAAACTGAGATGATCCCAGAGAAGGAGCTTTTATTTTCTTGGGGTTTTTTCCTCCACATTTCCACCCCTTCCAGCAGCCTGGTCAGCTTTTTCTCAGACCCCTTCAGGAAAGGGGAAAAAAAAAAAGACAAGACCCCAAGACCCTTTTCTTTAGCTTAGGAGAAAACGCAAACTTTAACCAGGGGATAAACAATGAAATTCAACTCAAATTCTGCCTGCTCTGACCATTAGCTCATGGAGCTGTTTGGAAAACCAGAAAGCTCCCAATTAACTTTCGTGAAAGATTTTCTCTGGGAGCAGTTAATAAGTGCTTTGCAGTTTGACTCGCGTTAATAATTGGATCGTGGGGAGCTAAAAACACAAACGGTCTATATGATTTTTTAGGGTCTGTAAGCAAAGCTAACAGATGGAACTGACCAGTAACGTGCATCTGGCAAGCCCAGTTTCTTATAAACTTTCCTTCAAACAAAACCATTTTGGGGGCTTTGTTGTTGTTTGAAGGGAAGTTGGGCTGGTGGTGTAGCTGTGGATTGGTCTGGTGCGCGTGGAGGGGGGATGGAGAGGGAAGCGGATGGACCCAGGACTAGATCTATTGCAAGATGGATCTCGCAGCGGGATGATCTCCTGGCAGCTCGGGAAGCGAGTTGGGAAAGCATCAGCCCTTGCACTGTGTGTGTGTCCTGGGCAGCTCTCAGGTGCGGGATGAGAACAGCACCACAGCACCCATGGGATTCAAAAGAAGGGAAACTGTGTTCAAATCCTTTCCCTGACTCTCCCACACGCCTAGTTTTCTGGGGAAGAAAAAAAAAATTGCATAGACGGCTAAAGTTTCGGGGGGGGGGGGGGGGGAGGGCGGGGGGGGGGGGCGCGGCTGAGTTGGTGGGAAACGTTGTCGCCCGGGGCTCCCTAAATTACGGCAGGGGCTGGGCTGATCTCCGCTCTCCCCTGTCCGGGTTGTGTCCCCTCACCTCGTGTCTCCTGTTTATTTACTGAGATAGACTTGCCTTGGCGATGTCGAGGAAAATATCCCCCTCCACCCCCTTCCCGCCCCCGCCTCTCAGCCGCCCCACCCCCCCACCCCCAAAAAAATAAAAATTAAAAAAAAAAAGATAAAACCAGACAGGACTGAAGTAACACTGTGCAAATAACCAGCTGGGAGTAATCCATCGAGCTGGGGGATGCGGAGACCTGGCTGTGTGGGAGGGGGTTTGTCTTCCTCCTCGAAGGGAAGGGACGCTTCTCTCCATCAGGAAGGTGTACTCAAGGTGTCTTAACTTTGTTGTTGTTGTTGTTGTTGTTGTTGTTGTTGTTAGGTCTAAGCCGTCCTGCGCAAGGCTGGTGTGGCTGTTCACACTGTGGTCGCCAGGCTCCAACTGGGCATTGGAAAGAGAGAAGTTTGCCCATTTCTACACGTTCTTTTATTCTCTCAACTACCCAAATCTGGAGGAGTCCAAACAAAATCTGAGCTTGGAAGAGTTCCTAGAATTTTCTCAAATGTATATTGGGAAGAGTTTTTATTTCATTAACAACATTAGAACTGTAGGAAGTCCAAATGGAAAGAAAAAATTCCTTCCTTCCTTCCTTCCTTCCTTCCTTCCTTCCTTCCTTCCTTCCTTCCTTCCTTCCTTCCTTCCTTCCTTCCTTCCTTCCTTCCTTCCTTCCTTCCTTCCTTCCTTCCTTCCTTCCTTCCCTCCTTCTTGCCCATTTTCCTCCCACTTCCCTTTCCCCGGTAGGAAAGGCGGGGCAGGGGGCTCGGAGCGGGAGCCCGGCTCCGCCGAGCCCAGCTCCGCAGCAGCGCGCCGGAGAGGTCCGAGGTGTTTGGTGCTGACCCCTCTGCACGCCTGGATAATCGCACTTTCCCATTTCAGACAATGCATTTCAATTCCAGTCGTGTGCCTTTGTCCATTTGTAGAAAGAAGAGAGGGCTGAATGACAGCTCCTGTTAGCCTGCATGAACAGATACCAATAAACCCTCCCAAAACCCGGACCTTAAAAAAAAAAAAAAAAAAAAAAATAGAGGAAAGGCAGAGAGGGAGAGAGCCACATGCCTATTTGCCTGCGGCTTATTATTAAGACACCTTCGCAGCTTAAACGCTTAAAAGCAACCCAAATTAAATGGCAATTAAAAGCAAGTTACACCCTCTCCTATCTCCAGGCTTATCATTTGTGGAAACTAGCCATCAGCAGAGCCACCCCACCGGGAAATGTCATTTGGGCTGGCATCTTCTTGGAGGGCGTGTGACACCCTCCAAACCGCCCCCTCCCCCGCTGCCCCGAGCCCGCCTGGCAGCGGGCGGCCCCTCCGGGCGCTCCCGATGCGGAGCCCGCAGTCACTTCGGGGGCTGGAGAGCCACTACCTGGGGACAGAGGCAGAGGGACAGGGCGGGGTGGGGGGGAAGCTGAGCAGACAGAGAGGACTTATTCCCCGAGTGGCAACTCCTCGGACCGGTGTCACTAAATAAATAAATAACGCCCGCCTTCAGCTTTGCAGCCCAGGGCTACACAGCTTCCGTGCATTTCCACCACTGAAACATATCGGCACTTAGAAATGTCGAAGGGAAAACGGCTATCAGTGGTCTTTAGCTCATACATTCCCTTCCCTAGTACTCTTTCTCCTGTATAGACAGATGTAATTCCCAAGATCTATATGTATTTTATGTATAATTCCATAGAATATGTCACTGCAGTGATACTTTGTGGTCTCACCCTAGTTTTATGTCTGAAAATGCTATTTAAAGAAGCCTGTAAGATAGCATATTAGGAAGTCTTAAAAGCAGGTTGGAGTGTGGGGTGGACTAAGAGTTGATGTAAATGCAAGGGTAAAAAAAAAAAAAAATCCAAACCAAAACAAACCACATAGTTTTCATTTAGAAAAAAAAATACAATTAAACAGACACACATACAAATGTGCAATCTTAGATTCTGGTCAGTATTTAAAAGCAGTATAATCAACAGGAAGGAGCACTTACCTATTGAAAAGGATGGTTTAATAATATATATTAATATATATTAGCTTTATGTCTTCCCAATAAAATGTACACAAAATACCCCCTTCGATCAGATTAGCTCCCATAGTAGCCTGGGTAAGAAAAAGCATTCTAAAGAGTGGAGGAAAAAATGTATAAAAATGTTGAAAGAACCTACAGTTCCTTATTAGGCGAAGATACAATATTTATTCCTTGTCTCCTGGGATGAAGCTCCTCTATCTATTGTCCTCCCAGTTCTCAGTGCTGATGCTTAATTTTCAAAACTTCTATATTACCAAGGGACCTACGACATCAGCCAAAGAAATACCCAGCAAGTACAAAATCTGATCCAGGGAGCAGCTTTTGTGCAGAGGGAAAATTTTGTTCCTACAGGTTTTTAAGGAGGTGCATGGAAAAGCGAGAGATCTGATCTATGCAGATACATTGCAAATTCTCTCTGTCTGTACAGATTTTTTCTAAAAAAAAAAAATTGGGGAAATACATGAACTTTGGATTTTTCAAATTTTTTCTTTTTTTTTTTCTCCTTTTTTTTTTTTTTTTTTAATTTGGAGAGGGGAATTTTATCCAGAGGGGTTTTTTCTGCCTCTTTTTTTTTTTTTTTTTTTTTTCCCGGAGAACCAAAAAATGTCAACTACCTTTCCAGGTCTCGTCCACGATGCAGAGGTATTTTCTGTGTGTGAGTGAGTGTGTGTGTGCGCGCGTGTGTGTGGATGTGTGTGTGTGCGTGTGTGTGCATATGTGCGTGTGGATGTGCCTGTGTGGTTGTTTCCATTTTTTTAAATCCATATTGGACCGTTACATTTAATTATAATCCGGCTTCAGAGATAACTTAAAGAAGTATAGAGAGAAAATTCGTTATGACATCTGTCGCCAGAAAGGGCAACTCATTACCACGTTAAAACCGTTGCCAGAACGAAAATCAGAATAATACCCCTAATAATATAATGAAGTGGAGAGAAATCACCACCAGCTCGCCAGGAATGGGGAGTTCTCACTAAAAGCAGGACTCCCCTTTTCTTTCGAAACGCAGGAAAAGGAGGGGGGGGGGGAAATTTTGGATCTGATTCGTTATTTTAAAAAGAAAGAAAAATAGGGGTTCAAAAAAAAAAAGGGAAGGAAGGAAGAAAGGAAGGCAAGCAGGCGGCAAAGCTTTCTCAATGTGTAACGCTGTAACATAGGGACGGGAGTTGTGTGTGTTCTCGGTAGTTTCCTCTGTTTGGTGACTTTTTTTTTTTTTTTTGTGTCAACCCCAGATATTACAGCTGTGATCAGGAGGTGGATGGATAGATGGATGGATGGACAGATAGAAAGATAGATAGTTTTTATTTCAACGTGTGGATTCCTTTCGCTTGACGGTAATAAGGGCAGGCTGGGCTGTTTATAATTTTTTGAACAGACCTTTATGGCACGAGCCCAAGGTAGGAAAGGATCTTTTGTTGCTGGGGTTGCCGCTCGCAGGCTTAGACGCTTCTGCAGAGGAAGAAGCTATGCAGGACAGCGTGCTTGGCAGAACCGCACCCGGGGTTTTCAATGACAAACCTCCAGTTTTGGGGTCTTCTTCTCACTTCTTCGTTTCAGATACGTCATGACGGATCAAACAGTTACCGTTTGATGCAGCTTGGATGCCTGGAGTCTGTGGCCAACTCGACCGTCGCCTATTCCTCCTCATCTCCTCTCACTTACTCTACCACGGGCACCGAGTTCGCCTCCCCGTACTTCTCCACTAACCACCAGTACACCCCACTGCACCACCAGTCCTTCCACTACGAGTTCCAACACAGCCACCCGGCAGTCAACCCCGACGCTTACTCCTTGAACTCTCTCCACCACTCCCAGCAATACTACCAGCAGATCCACCATGGGGAACCCACTGATTTTATCAACCTGCACAATGCGCGGGCGCTCAAGTCCTCTTGCTTGGACGAGCAGAGGAGAGAGCTGGGGTGCTTAGATGCTTACCGCCGCCACGACCTGTCTCTTATGAGCCATGGATCCCAATATGGGATGCATCCAGATCAAAGACTCCTGCCAGGACCAAGCCTCGGGCTTGCAGCCTCGGGAGCAGACGATTTGCAGGTAAATAGCATGCGATCTCCTTTCGAGGCACCTTCTTCTCCCCTCCCCCTGCCCTGGTCCCCCCCTCACCCTCCCCATTTCCCTCTGCTCAGAACACCTCATACAAAGCAGGGAAGACTCATCCAAAATTCGATCCAGAGCCCGTCTCCTCCAGAAGAAGATCAACAAAAAATATGGGGGGAAAAAAAGCAAGTGGTCTTTCTTGGGCAAATAACAACAACAAAAAAAACCAACAACAAAACAAACAAAAAAACACCCCCATACCCAAAAAAAAAAAAAACCAAAAAACCCAAACCCAAAACTCGCTCCTGACTTCCCCGCGTGGGTTGTGTCTCTGTGGTGACTGAGACCGTGGGACTCATCCGGAGATCTCGGGGTGCGCGTATGTCCGGGCGGGTCCGTGTGAGCGCACATCAACCCTTGCCAAAGTCACACAGAAACTAAACTAAATCCACCTTCTCCCTTTTCCTAAACTTTCCCTTTCTTTCGGCGAACGGAACCGATTAAACACCTTTCAGCGACAAGGCAAGCAAATGCGTTAAGGAAGGGATGGGGCAGGAAAAGAAAAAAAGACAGGGCAGGAAATAAATCTGCTTTCCGACATACATACAAAGGCAAACCTTTCGTTGAACTCCGAGGCATGAGGCAGGGAAGAAATAAACGGGAACAAACGGTCGTTAGAAATATTCAGTATGATAAAAATCCCTCGCAATATCAGATCTAGGTGTTAACAGGGAGAGAAATATAACCAGATAAATCTGAGGTCATCTCTCTACGTGTCTAATCATTCACCTATTCTCCCCTAACCGGCATCTGGAACCATTAAAAAAAAAAAAAAATTCTATTTCTATGTATCTAAACCTCAGCTTTATCCGCTCAGAATCCTTTTCCCCGCTCTAAAAATTCACCTCCGGTAAATCGAACTGGTTGTTTAAATGAAATTTGTTTCCAAAATTGCAAACAACGCCCTCCTGTATCTAACGCTCATTTCAAAAAGTCCCCCAAATCAAAAGCAAACCCTCTTTCTTCCGACGAGCTGAGGAACTAAAGGCTTCCGACCGGGGGGAGAGACAAATAGGACCGTATTTACTGTACTTACTTTTCCCCCAAATCTCGCTCCAGTCATACAAAGCTCGCTATGTCCGTCTTTCAAAAAAAAAAAAAAAAAACCAACCCAAAACAAAAAACAAAACTAAAACAAACAACCCAACCAAAAAACCCAAACCACAAAATCAAAACGGTAGCGGTCAAAGGCTCGGGAAAACCCCGAAGTTTGTAAAAACTAAGAAGGTTTATTTTCTTCCCTTAAAAACAAAACAAACAACCCCCCCAAAAAAACCCTCTATTTATACTGGAGAAAAATTCGGCCCCCCCCCCCCTTTTTTTTTCTCTTATTTTTTCTTTTTTTTCCCTTTTTTTTTTTTTTTTAAGGAGGAAAATAATCCAACAACCCTGTTAACAACAAAGAATGTTATCTTTTATATCTTTGAGGAGGAAACCCTAACTATTTAAATCAAGATTTCTCACTTAAAATTCACTATATAATTTTATCCTCTCTGGCCATTTTTTGTTTACATTTTTCACAAGGATCTCCTTATGTTACCCCCCTCAAAAAAAAAAAAAAAAAAAATCTGCCATTCACTGCTCAGCCCAACTAAAACCTATTTACTCCTTTTTATAACCACGTCTGCTGCTGATTTTTTTGTATCTGTACAAATTTTTTTTCTTTGGCAGGGACAAAGCCTTGTATTTTTCAAAAGAGGGGATTAGGAACGTTTGCAAGACAGCAGACAATGCCTAAGTCCCGGGCAAAAAAGCACCATAGTTTATCCAATTTTCGACTTAGTGCCATTCAACTGGTCATTTATGCAATGTCATCCGACCAAACAACATGTTTCCCTTTAAAAAAAAAAAAAAAAGTTTGGTTAAGCTGCTAGAGGCACATTCTTTTTTTATTTACTTAAAGAAGAAAGAAATCAACAGCTTTTCTTTGGAAAAGATTAATTTTTCGTTCAAACTTCATTCGAAAGTAAAAGACTTAGGTCTTTGTACGTAATCTTTTCTCTATTTTTCCTGCTCCCTCTTTTCCCGAACAGAAGAGGGAGTGCACTGAGGTATCGAGAAGCCTGTGCGGTGAGAAGTTGAAAATATTAATACTTGCAGTTAAGATTTAGATGGTTAAGAACAAACTTGGACTCTTGCGAATATCACCTTGGGCTTAGAGGGAAGCGTTTTGGTGATGTACAGAAACAGGAGCATACACAAATACTTTTAAACCAAAATTGTGGTCTAACCAGTCTTCCCCTTTCTCCTTAGTCTTTCTTTTTAAAACGTTCATCAGCATATGCCTCATTTCAAATGCAACAAATGTAAATATACTTTTCCCTGCACAGAATTTTAAGTGAATGTCCAATAGTTTCGAGGGCGGTTTAAGTCAGCCTAACAGATGCAAACAGTCTTGGAGCTGGAGTGGCATCTTTCAGTGCCCTAAAAAGATTTTCCATGGGCAACAAAGAAAACTGTCACACCTTTTCCCATCACCGCTTTAATTTATGCTCAGTCGCCAAGTTTTTTTCATATTGATTTCATAATCACTTTAAGGCAGAACACTTAAAATAAAAAAGAGCCTTGAAAAGGAAGGTCTTACAGGGCCAGGGCCAATATGGTGAAAGTGGGGGAGAGAGCCAGGACTGTAAAGGTTGTTTTGTAAAGTGGGGTTTTTATTATGCACCGACTCTCTCCGCATTTACTTAACTCTTCACGGGCTGTTGAGTAGGTTAACACCCTTAAAGGCCTCTTTCATGTCCAATACCTCGTTTGTTTGTAGAGGAAAATGCGTCTTTAACACATTTCCACTGGGCAAAGATTTAGGTTTGGTTTGTTGTGTTTTTTTAACCCCAACATAAGGAAAAAAACCAAAGAAAACCCAACCCTTTCAAGTCTTTTATCATTCCAATAAAAATATTTATTAAGGAGGGCGAAGATCCCCAAATAATCAGCCTTGTAACAGGAGAATAAAGAAGTGAGATCTCTTCGGATGTGCACCAGCAGCCCTAAGGCAGGTTTTTGGGTGGTTCTTTACCCCACACTCACACATGGGTGCCTGTGTGTGTGCACACAGATGCATATTCATCCCCACCTATGTGCGGACACACACATTGTTACAACACCCTTACGACTCTGCATAGCTGGAAAAGCCCAGCAGGTCGTCTGTTGTTTGTGCTCTTTGTCTACTTGTGTGCACACTTTGTAAGTCGGTATATATGTGTCACGAAGCATATATTAATTGAGCTGTGTGTGTATATATATAAATACACAGCTAAATGTCCAAAAATACTATATAAAAGTGTATTTTCCCCTTTGTGCGTGCAATTGTAGAGTGGGAACACACTTCTCTCGAGAGTACTTGTTTGTCTCTCTATCCTGCCACACAACTACCGATCTACGTCCCCAGTTCAGGAAAAATTCTTATTTAAATGGCAATGAAAGTGATAATTCTTCTGCATTTCATGGGGTAGGGGCAGACTGCAGGATGACAGTGAGATTTCGCCAGAGCACTTCACTCCTGTGGTAGTGACTATGTTTTTCTAGTTCACGTCAACTATTGTCTCTGTGCGAGTCGTGTAACAAAGCAAAAGCTATGTGATCTCTCTGTGGGTTTCTGTATCTGATTTCTTTCTTTCCTTTCTTTCCTTTCCCACCCCCCCGGCCCCCTCATTACTTAAGAGCTCAGTGGAGGCCCAGTGTGGACTTGTACTGAACGGGCAAGGAGGTGTGATAAGAAGAGGTAAGATGTTACAGATACTTGAGTCTATCAATTTTTGTAAACATAAACCCCTCTCCGTTTTTCTCTCTCTTTTCCTCCCCCACCGTTTAGCGTAGTTTGGATTTATGGTCGAAATCGTGATAATTTGACATTTGACAGAAGTACGTTCAAACTAGCTTAAAACTCTTTGCATTTCACAGTCCATTTGCACTTTACAAATGATCTGTTCCTCGGTAGCTCTCAGATACTCCCTCTGAATCCAGAGCTTTCTTGACTCGTTTTATCATTCCCCGTTTAACCGAGGTGATTCCTGATAGTTTGAGAGACGCGTTCCCTGGCGCCGGGCTTTTAAATCAGCCGTTTGATCTCGTGTGTGGAAAGGAAGGAGTTTTTTTGGAAATGTGGTTTCAGTAGTGCTGCAGACCGGTGTGGAACTCGCTTTTGAGTGTCACTTCATTTGATAACCATCTGTCAATATAAATAACTAACGTCGAAGTTAGAGAGAAGATTTAGAACTTGTCTTAAAAACGCATTTCTTCAGCATTTCCGAAAATCTGTGTGTTCTTGGAAGTTCGTTATTACCATCATTTACCCTGAAAAGAAACAAAAGTAGTCTAAAGGCCTAACGTAGGAACACAATTCTTGCAAGCTTAAACGCATACTTTCATTCACAGTTCAAAACGAAAAATGCAGTCGGAGAGAGGACACTTAGCGACTCAGCCTCTTGGAATGCGCATTTATTGTCCCAGTATTGCATTTCCTTAATCATTACACCCATCATGAAAACAGATGTTAAGGAGATATTTTAGGCTATATGGCAGAGAGCTGATTTTAGCCAACACTGAGACAAGCTTTATGCCGAAACAATAGTCACGCACTACTATGGAGATCGAGAGTGAGCGAACACGCAGGAAGGGAGGTTTGGGGTACCCTCTCCCCACACCGACTCACACCAGGCTTTGTCCTGGCTTTCCACAGGGCGGCCGGCGGGAGCGGCGGGGAAGGAGAGGCAGGCAGCGGGGCGGCCCGGCGCCGGGGCTCGGTGAGCCGCCGAAGTCGGGGCCGGGACTCCGAGAGCCGGAGCCGTGGCCGGGATGGCGGCAGCAGCGCGGTGGTGCTGAAGGGACAGCTCCCCTCGGCCGCCCCGCTCCGCTCCGCCCGGCCCCGCCTCGCCGCAGCGGGCGGTTCCCAGGCCCCGCGGCCGGAGCGCGGAAGAGAGCGGCGGGACCTGGCGGCGGGAACGCGGGGAAGGCGGGGGGAGACTCCGAATCTCCCAGTCCCTCCCTAAGCACCACTGGCGGGACGCTGTGGGGAGCGCTGGCAGCGCGGCGGGCGTGCAAACTCCTGCCCAATTCGTGCTGTCGGTGCCTGCGCCTGCCTACTTCCTTGTCTCTCGGCTTTCAGCGGATTCTAATTATCCTGGGAGGAGGATAATTCTTTCGGGTTTGATCCGAGAGCTGACCTCCGGGAAGCGGAGATTGTTAGCTGAAAGAGAGAAAGACAGAGTCTCCATCGGTTAGGGTCTGTGTCTGTCGTGTTTGACTGCGGTTCTCATTTCCCAGCTGCAGCGCGGCTCAAACCTCAGCTCAGCTCAACTCCAGTTTATTCAGCTCTCCATACCCTGTTAAGAAAATTCTAATTACCTGTGCAGATGATTGTAGCCAAGTCTCTCTCTTCCCCCCTCTCTCTCCTTTTCTAAAGCGATCGAATTATTCAAGGATTTCAAGATTGATAGTAAAGGAAATCCAGCATGAAAATGCAAGGTTTTCTCTACCCTGATCTAAGTGCTGAACTACTACTGCACTGTTATCTATCTCTTGGCGTATTCAGGGAAGATATCAAAGGCGAGAGTATAAGTTTCAAATGTATATTAAAAATACATAATAAATATTTTGTCCGACTTCAAAAAAAAGCGATAGGTGTTAGCAGTAATCAAAACATCCTGCGCCTAAGCGCTATACAGTATCCCATATAAATAAATCACACTTCTTTTCTAGTAATACATCAATAAGAATATATTAACTCGAGAGTGACTTCCCTAATATTTTCAACATCTCGTGTCAAATTTTTTATTTTATTTTTGTCGCTAATATATACATATATTTTTAAAAGGTTGCTTTTGAGCGTTTTAGATGTAATAGCAGGAAGAAAAAGGGAAAGGGAGGAAGGAGGAGAGGAGGAGAGGAAGAACGAAAAAGAGAGAGAAAGGGAGAGAGAAAGAAAGAGAGAAAGAAAAGGAGGGAAAGAAAGAAAGAAAGAGAGGAAAAACGAGAGAAAGAAAAAAGAGAAAAACAAATAAAAAAGAGAGAAAGAAAGAAGAAAGAAAGAAAAAAGAAAAAAGAAAAACAGAAAGACAGACAGAAAGACAGAAAGACAGAAAGAAAGACAGAAAGAAAGAAAGAAAGAAAGGAAAGAAAGAAAGGAAAGAAAGAAAGGAAGAAAGAGAGAAAGAAAGAGAGAAAGAAAGAAAGAAAGAAAGAAAGAAAGAAAGAAAGAAAGAAAGAAAGAAAGAAAGAAAGAAAGAAAGAAAGAAAGAAAGAAAGAAAGAAAGAAAGAAAAGAGCTTCTTATATACTTTCCCAGAGGAAGACACCATTCCCCAGCCCTCTCCAAAAAAAGCAATCTCTAAGAAGTGCCATGGTTTGCAGTCCTGGGGTTAATACTGATAGGAATGACAAACATCACAAACACGGCTCTTCCCTGCTTCCAACTCTGGCTGCCATTGCACATATCAGCTGCCTTCTAGATTGTTTAGTGCAGTGATTTGGTGTTTGCTTTTAATGAGGCTCGGAAAGTAAAAGATTTTTGCAAGGCTTAGGTGCCGGCGAGCTAATTACTAGCTAGAGAAAATATTTGCCACCGATTCCAGGGCAGAGATCCCCATGCTATCACTTTCAGTTAATGGTGTGCAGGATTTAGCCCGGAGCTTCCCTGCTCTAACCATCAGAACCAATAATCTTTACTTTTCCTACTGCTCGTGTATCGATAGCTTCTCTAGCCTCAGGCAGCGGCTTTGATATGTTAATGTTTCTGAGTACCAAATTCTGCAGAGATCATATTAATGTTGTACATACAGAGTGGAGCTTTGCCTTAAAGTTGAATATTCAGATCGCTCGTTTCAAAAGAAATCACTTGAAGAAATGAAGCTTCTATTTACAGGAGTCGTCTGTGTTTTTTAATCATTAAAAAAATCCCGCCCCTCTTATACTTCCCTATTAATCGTCTCAGGCTTTTATTACATACCCACTCCGTTTTAATTCCTCTCTAGGTTGCCATTTTAAAAGCAGAATAACCTGATTCTTGTTTGATTTTTTTTCTCTCTCTCTTTTTACCTTCTCTCTCTCTTTTAAATTTTTTTTTTCTTTTTGGTGTGTGTGTGAGCTTCTTTTTAAAATGCCCTCCCAGCCCCCTTTCACACCCATCTCTTCCCCACCCCTCGGACATGAAGTGTATGCAGGTTTGGTGTCCTCACCTCCATATATTTGGATTAAACAGACAACACGGTGACATTTGGCCTGCATCGTTTTATGAAATCGAGATGGCAAACTCCAAAAAAAGCTCTTGTTTCGCTTTGTGATCATCCATCGTTCCTGCCCCAGGCTAATTTCAGAAGCTTAAATACTGCTATCGCCTCTGGGCCATGAAGAGAGAAGGGCCAACCTATCGGCAATAGCTCTTTTTCGATTGCCCTTGGCAACATAAAATACAAACTACTTTGAATCAAAACATTTTTGGGGAATTAATATGATCTGAACTCTTCACGTTTTAAGAGATCTTGAGTTTGTCAAATCGCTTAGAGGTGACTGACATCCGAATGCATTAGTGCCTAGCTAGGAACAACCTTCAGATCTTATTTGATTAAAAAAAAAATTAAAAAAATTAAAAAGGAAGAAAAAGAAGAACAAAAAAGAAAGAAAGAAAGAAAAAAACCACCTTCTTCTTAAAAGCTCAAGCATCAGTCACCATAAAGTCTACCAATAAAATCCATGGAAAGACGTTCCTCTTTCTCGCCTCTGCCTTTTATGTACTTAGTCGTGGTATCGCCTCTCATTTGAAAGGCACTCATTGAGCCTTGATCCTCTCCCCCGTTCTAATTTTAATTTTTTCCACTCAGAACTACCGCCTAATGGCTTAGTCATTTAGGACAAGACTTCGGGCAAGAGGTTGGAGGAGGCGAGTGAAGGCAGGGGCTGAGGGCTTTGCACCTCTTCCCGGGAGCATCTCCTCCCCTGCTATTCTGTGCGCAGATGGAAGAGAAAAAACAGGGTGCTGGCGCGCTACCCCCTCCCGCGGTCTCATGCAGACATCCCGGGATGCAGGAATGGGCAGAGGGGACATCTCCCCTTCACCTTGCTATCTCTTGCTTTGGCAAACCCACTGGAGTTCCCTGGCCAATCCTCAATCCCCGAAGCGTGTCTCAAGGTCCCCCTCGCCGCCCCCCAGCACCCGCCGCCCCGGACCCCTGCTGTGTCCCGCCCCAGGGGAAGGCAGGGCCGGCAGGGCAGGGCTCCCTGACCGCTTGGCAGCTGCGGACGGTGAAGGTGGTCCCGGACTGGGGTCCCCGCGCTTGAACGGTCTCCCCGCGCCCAGCCGGGAGCCCACTGAGGACAGAGCAGATCTCTTCCTTGTCTTGCTTTTGTTGTCCTCTTCCTTCCCTTTCCCGGCTCTTCTGAACCTTACAAGAGCCTCGGGACTCTTGCAATGGCCCATCATTGTCTTCAGATCCTAATGCACTGTCATTAGCACTGTTGTCTTTTTCTCTTCTTTTCTTTTTTATTCGAAGGACCCATTTAAATCGCATTAAAATCCTAAATAGCTGGCTTAATTACTGGCTCTCGAGGCTCCAGCCGAGATAATCTCTGCAGACTAAAGCAAAACCGGTGGGCGACTTTCAGCTCCTGGGGAAGGGGACGGAGGGGGCTGAGCAGCGGGTTTAAAGAGAGCTCTGTCCGGGCACAGAGCGCTTCTCCGGGCCGGGAAGGGAGCGGAGTCGGCTCTCTGAGATCCTACCAGCGGCGAGACCTTTGGGAGGAATTTGGGAGAGAGGTGTCAGGCTGGCTTGCGGGTGCTTTTTCTTTGTTTGTTTGCTTGCTCGAGGGATGGTTTTGGCATTTTATTTTATTTTTCTGTGGGTTTTTGTTTGTTTTCCCTGCTGATCTGCAAAGGGGTATTTCCTGCCTGTGCACAGAGGGGCGAAGGAAAGCCCCTGGGTAGGGATCTCACCCACTTTGGGTGTTTGCACTGCTCCCCTCTCCTGCTGGGCTATAGGTGGTGCGTTATGTGTTTTCTGTCCCACTTCGCTCCATTCCGAGCTGTGGTCTGTCCTGATCCACAGAGTCCCAGTTTGGCCTACCTCAGCGGAGATTTCGGAGCCACGCACACACGGGATGCACACCACGCAGAGCAGTCCTTGGTATCCCAAAAACTCAGGCACACACTCTGGGAGTGAAGTGTGTAGAAGCACAACATAAGCACACATAGAACACACACGAACACAACACACACAACCTTCCAGGGCCCCCTGCAAGCAGCACAGTTCCCCTGCTTCAACACTATTTTCTCTGACCCCTGCAGAGCCCATTCATGGGACACCACAGGCAGAGCCTCAAACCCTTACCACACCCTCACACAAACAAACCACACCATATACAGCCGGACCAAGCTTTCCTCCTGCAGCCCCACAGGAACCAGCACAGGTTCACACACACCGTCCAGCAGCGCACAACTATTATCCCAAACCACTGTCACAGAGAGGGACCAGAGAGGCTTTGAAAAGTGCCAAGGAGTTCTTACAGCTTGTGTATAGGAAAGCAGAATGAAGTAGATTTCTTTTGACTCTGGTTTGGGTCCTGTCGTTCACCACAGAAGCTGTAAGAGTGCTCCTGTATCAGTGCTGGTACGTCTCGCTGATGGAGGCTGGTCCAGGGTGCTCGAGATTTGGCATGTAGATACAGTATTTAAAGTTGATTCCTGTAACAGCCTCCCTTATTTTATTATTCTGTTTTCCACCATAATACTTTGCTTCTCTCAAACTGGTTTTTTTAACATTGTCTAATACTCTTAACAGTCTTAATAGCCTTAAATCCCTGTCTTGTGCATGCAGGCATGTCCGTCTTTCCTTAGCATGAATGTTGTAGAGAGGGACATTAGTTCAGAAATGTTTATGTTCACGGAACAATCTGGTTTACATGGCCAGTTACACAATGCAAAGTTTGTTACCTTAAGTGATACCAAAAGAAAAACTGGGAAAAAAACCAGTACTTACTATTTGTCATGACATATACAGATGAGTTGTAGAATTTTGCATATTTAGTTCCGGAGATTAATGACTGGGTAATGTGAGGATAATTTGTAGAACATTTAAAATTGCTTATAGACCTTTGGGAACTGATCATGGAATTAAATAGTACTGATAAACTCTATATAGTTAACTGCTTGCTTAGATTTGCTACTTCTTTGGGGGAAAAAAAAGCCACGGAGAGGCAGGTTTACATGTCTTCATTTTGTAATGTACTGTAAACTTGCCAGAATTTCTGAACAGAGCAGAAAATGTACTATAAGCTGGAGACTCCTACTAACAGCACCTGTAGATATAAATAATAAACTAATAAAAAGCATAGCATGTTATTAATATTTTATACAAGATTAATCTGTAGGCACTCAGGCGTGCTTACACTTAATAATGTACACAAGCACACCAACAAAATAAAACAGTACTTCGGCACTGTTGTCACAGTACTTCCGTGCTATTGTCACCAATGTGTTATGATGTTTCCTTCCATAACTGCATGATACTTATGGGTGAATATCTTGGAGAAATGGACTTCCTCATTTTGAAGGAATATAAAATACCCATCATATTGCAGCAGTTAGGATTAACAAATAAGACATGAGCTTGCAGATTGTAAGGATGTGTGTACCTATACAAAATTATAGACATGCATGTGAAAAATTTTTTGTATTTCAAGTGCAAATATCGACCAGTGACATCAACAGATATTTCTCTTTCTCATTCCTAATAAAGCAATAATCTTACTTATGAAAAGTATAAAATATGTGAGAACATGGAATTCATCAAAGAAAAGATGCACAAATATTTAGCTCTGAGAGTGTCAGGGAGACTTAGATTTCAGCAGATGCCCAAGTGCATAACTGAATCAGAATAAATCATCGCACTCCAGCTACCCTATTGTCCTCTTCATCTATACAAAGGGAAACCTACAATCAAACCAGACCAAGCTCTTTTTGCATCATGTCTTAGTTGGATTTTCTTTGTGTTGACGAGACTGTTAGGTTAGAGTATGGCTCTGTCGTTCTCGCTGCTGTCATCTACACAACCGATCATCAGCTTGTGTTGGCATTTTGTACTGACTTGTGCCATTTGATGAGGAGACAGGAATAAGGAAGGGAAAATACTCTTCCGATGTTTGCGGTGACTACTATTTTCAGTATCACATACCCTAACTTTTGTTCATTCTAGACTTGGGAGGAAAAAGTGAGGTTCACACAAAGTAGTATGTTGTATTGAGCATGAACCAGTCAGGTAGAGGGAGAAGTATTGGTCCTCAAAAGTAAGCTAGCAAAAAAGAATGTAGTCTTTTGTTATTCCTCTCCCTCACACCACCTGACAGTAATCATAGAATAGAACAGAATCATAGAATAGTTCGGGTCGAAAGAGATCTTTAAAGGTCATCTAGTCCATCCCCCGTGCAGTGAGCCGGGACATCTTCAACTAGATCAGGTTATATATAACCTTCTGAGTTGATTCTGTAGCTGAGGTGATTCAGTATATGGCAGTATTGGGCCCTGGGTCTTTCACCCTAATGTGATCGGCTGCACAAAGCATGTCTCTTTCTCACCCATCATTTTCCTTTCAAACAATCATATTTGTTGAAATGAATATGAACATAACAGATCAGAGGGTAAAACTCTGTCATGAAGAAAGAAGAAGTAATTGAATAGAGTTGGATGAAAGAGAAGCACTGAAAAAAGGTTTGTGTGCCTGAAAGCTTCCCTTCTTTCTTTCACTTTTCTTCTCATATATCAGTTGCAATATAAAAGATATTCCCCCTTCATCTAAATCTTGTCTTGCTTATGTCTTTAGACATCTGTGGCTGTAAGAGCACGACTATCACCATTTACAGTCTTCTCTAACACAGTATCTTATAGCAAGAGATTATGTCAGACCAGACCATGTAATTACTTCCCTGTGGGAAAAAACAGTTGCCCTAAAAAGAGTCTTTTTAACATTTGCAGGCCCATTTAATGTGGTACTTAGAGCACGAAACTACGGAGGCAATCTGCTGGATGATCCTACCAGTTATCTCACCTTCTGCTTGTTCTCATACTCTTTTCCCTAGCCTTGCAGTAGGACCGATGGTGTGGGTAACTAGTCAGGGAGCAATGGCCACAGTTTTCCCTTCTTTATGTACACTGGTGTCCACATTACTTTGTCCTGGCTATGTGGCTCTGATGAGCTGATGGGGTCTTACATATCCTGGCACCAGAAGCCAGTCTGTAAAGTTTTCTGAAGCAAGTAAAAGTTATGAAGAGGAATAGGGATCTCCAGGTTGAACCGCTAGACTCACAAAAGGCATTATTGCCGTTCTGTTTTTGAGTGCATTTTCTTCTGCTTCTTGAGCTGTTGTCTGTTAGCTCCTCAGCTCTCAAATACCCTGTTACGACAAGACCAGCTCAACAGTTTAACAAGGATTGGCTTTTCCAACAGCACCTGCAGTGGCATTGGGTTGATAGGAGAGAAAAGCAGGTTGTTGCCACTCCTGTTTAGTGCAACTTAAAACCTGCCTTGTTCTCTCCTCATTGAGTTGCACTTCTTCACAAAATCATTTGTCCACTCTGACGCATCATCAGGATATGAGGGAAGGAATACACTAAAGCGTGAGTGCAAACCCTTCATCTTCCAGTGTGGTCGGACTTATTCTTTCCTTTCTCTTTCCAGCAGCCCTCACTCTGTTTACTGCCATGCCTTTTTCTGTTCACCACCTGGTGTAAAGGCCAGGCCTTCATCCATCTCCTCTCCGAGGTGGTGTTTCTGGTAGGAGTTCTTGCCTTCAAAACCAACCACAGTTTGTGAAAAAGACATAGCTTTGTCTAGAAAGCACCACACTGCTCTCTGTTGCTGTGTCAATGAATAATTAACACAGTGAAATAATTATATGCAACAGATTTTAACTTCATGTAATTTGCAACTTGTTCTCCACGTTTCTGGAAAGTGAATGACTTAAACTTGTTGTTTTCTTTTACTTTTAACCCATATCTGGCTTACCTGGAATTGCTTTGTTTGAGATCATGTTGCATAAGCGTGATAGTTAAACATTTTAGACTGTAACGAACCTTCTACTAAATTGTAATGAGAAGTGTTCCAGTAAATTCTGGTTAGGGTAGGAGCAGCTGCAGGGTAACAGGTTTTTGGATTAAAGGAACAGTTATTTCTCTGGCATAAATAGTGCACATACTGGCTTAACCTGGCGAGAAGATAAACTTTAATATGACACTCATTTCAGTACAGTTTCACTCATAAAATTTACAGACTTATTGAAGTAAATAAATATGGACACATTGCCACTGTTTTCTTGACACGTATGTATGTGCACATGTGTATATGTATTGTGTGGTGGGAGATGCCAAAAAACAAAATCTTCTCAGTGTTAACACTCTTTGCAAATGTACCTGACAGACCAGAAGTTTGAAAATGTTGATTGAAAATATTTACAATTTTCTGTGCAGCTCTGCCTCAGATATGAAAAAAACAAAACAAAAACCAAAACAAAACCCCCAACCCAAACACCAAAACAACAAAAACCCAAAAACATTTCAGGCATCTGACACCAGATTTCTGTATTTCAGCATATGAGCTCATGAATTGCAGCTTTGAGCTCTGCAAAAATGTGCATAAGTGCCCTTTATGTGTCTATACGTTTGGTGATGCATGATTTATCTCTATATTCAGTCTGAGAGGTGGACACTAATATCTACCCTGTAGCATAATTAAGAAGTCATAAAATATCCTGCTGTACAGAGTCAGGATCTCGTCCATCTGGGATTTATACTAGGAGATGTTCTTTTCTGGTTTTGCTGTCAGCACAAATGTTTAAATATACCTTCAAGAGCTGAAATATTTGGAAAGAAATTCTGTTTGCCGTATGTAAGCAAGCAATAGTCCGCTTTAATGAAGTTTCATCCTTCTGTTATATTCTTCTGTCTCTGCTAAAACTGGAATGTACACAGTCATCTTAATTTTAAGAGGGATTACATGAGGAAGAAGATAAAGGTCTTATGATCTTGTCTAAAGTGGGGGTTCTTTCTATTCTATTCTATTCTATTCTATTCTATTCTATTCTATTCTATTCTATTCTATTCTATTCTATTCTATTCTATTCTATTCTATTCTATTCTATTCTATTCTCATGACAGAATTTAAAATACAGACTAAATTTTTTAAGCATAATAAAGTGAGCTCCTGCAGTGCAAAAAGAGGTCACAGGAAAGAAGAAATCATCACAGTAGTTTAAAAAATACAGTATCTTTCCTTTAAACGTGAATGATGAGCACAGTTTCATTCTGCTGTAAGAAGGTCTTTACATCATTGTCCTCACAGAAGCCATCTGAACTGCTTCAAGTAGTTCATTGAATTATGCGATATTTTATATCACTGTCATATGCAGCTCATCCTTTTTTCTCATCTTCCCCCCAGGGAAGAACTGTGCAAGCAGTGGTAAGATTTATTTCTTCCATAGAAATTTTTATTGTAGTTAGGTTGGAGAAGGCAGGTCAAAGAAAAGTGTTTTGCACTTGGTGATAAAATATGTGCTAGTCCTTAAGATTATCTTTTTTTTTCCCCTGGGAGTTTGTACTATCCTCTTGGATCAGTTGCAGAGAAAGTTTTCTCTCTTGTTGTCTCACATATTAAGTTAAAAGCTCAGTTTTGCCTGAGGAGTTATTGATCACCCTCTTCATTGAAACATCTGGTGATCATTCAGCAGTTTTAGACCCAGGCCAAGTAATTTGCAAGTTCAAGAAATAAACAATTCCAGAAGTAACCTGAGTTAAACTGATGTAGTTCAATAGATTTAAATCATTAACGTTAGCTGAAGATGTGACCTAACTTTTGAAGGAATATATGAAAGTTCAAAGGCATGGAAAGACATTCTGGCTGCAAATCATTGCAAACCTATAGTGCTGTTGCATATTTGTTGTCCTAAACACTGCTATGAGAGTTAAAATGAACATTTCTTATTAGAATGAAGATACCAATGTCCTAAATTTTTCATCAACTGCATTTTCTAAAATCATGAGTGATACCTGAATCTGGTTCAATCTTATGTTGCACTGGATAGAAGACTTGAAAGACTGACAATACGTAATTTTTACAGAGCACAAAACGAAATTAAGTAGCCATAGTGATCTAATTTGACTGTAAAGCTTGTAAGATCTAGTAATTCACTTTTCCTGGACTGAAATTTTGATCCGTTCATCTTAAAGCAACTATGTGATGCAATATTTAAAAAGAAAACCACTCCCACAAAAAGATTCCAAAAACCCAAACAAAATCAACAACTCCAAGTAAACTCAGAGTTTGTTTGTTGAAACACAGAATATGATGTTTCACTTGCTCTAACATTTGGTTTGTTTTGTAGGTGGCACCTGCGTTGTTAACCCCACTGACCTGTTCTGCTCTGTTCCTGGCCGCTTATCTCTACTCAGCTCCACTTCAAAGTACAAAGTGACCATTGCAGAGGTGAAGAGGCGCCTTTCACCACCAGAATGTCTCAATGCTTCCCTCTTAGGAGGTATTTTGAGAAGGTAAGTTGAAGGTGAGAATAACAAGTGCTAGACAGTGTAGTAATGTCTGTAATTTTATTTTCTACAAAGAGATTTTCTTCTCTTTCCCTCTTGGATAGGTGGTCACAGGTTGGGAAAACAGGAGATTTGAAAATCCCTTCTAACCCAAAGCGTTCTATGATTCTGTGGGTTGGAAGTGAACACCGTTTCTGGGGAAATTTTCAATAAATGAGAAAAATGAAGATTGTGTTGACATTTTTCACAGAAAGTTTACATTTTTCAGTAAACTGTTATTTTTTTTTCCTCTTCAGTTCAGTTACTAATTGGAGATGGATAGATGTCGCTTTGCCTTGTTTTGAATGAAAAAACCATCTTAAATGTGTAGAAAATTTTGCCAGGGCTACTAATCTGACTTCTTGTTGAGAGACTATTTCAACATAAATCGTTCTACCAAATGCAGTTATAAACCACACTCAAAAAAATCTAAACCACAGAGGTGTAGAGATCCGTCTTTCTTCCTTTCCCCTTTGCATGTCTTTTGACTTCAGAAATGGTAGAATACACTGGTTCTATTTTTCTCATTGCAAGATACTGGAGGAGAAGCAAGTAATTAGGTACAATTTTTGCCTCTGACCCTTCACTGACCAGAGTAGACACCAGAAGAGAGGAGAAGCAGAGGGGAGAAAGGTGGCAGACTGTGCCTCACATTGCAAGTGGAAAACAAGGAGGCAACTGTAATTCAGCCAGGCATATGGAAGTCGCAATGTCCCTGAGGTGTCAACTTAGATGGCATAAGCTACTTTAATGCTCTTTGATCAAAACTAGCTGGAAAGTCATAGACTATTTCACTGAAGGCCGCTGAAGGCCACCACTGATCCTCCTACTTATACTGAAAGTCATTTAAACCAACCTGTGATAGTCTAAGATAAGTAGTAGTCCAAGAGCTGTCTTGAGCCATTCTGCAGAGTAAGGATTATAGATCACGAAATTGTTTCAGGGGCACAAGCCCCATTTACCTGTCTCTGTAGGCATTGAAATCCAAAATCTACACCCACAGAAGTTTTCCTCTGTTACTGATTCACCTTGGAGAGGCCCTCAGCTAACAGTCACAGAAATATTCACTTTAAATTCTCATACCACAGGCTTCATCAATACCAGGACAAGCTAGTAAGAATGCAAGGGCATCAGTTTCTTCTGTTAAAATGCTAGAATGATGCCCTTACATTTTTTGACCCAGACCAAATATCACTCTTTCAAATCATCCCTGAGCATGTTTCAGTGCTGATGGCAAAAGTAAAGGACTAGTCCCAGCCAGCAGTTTGGTTGTGATAATTCTGTTTTATGAAGCAGAGAGTGTTAAATGAATAGATTTGGCCAGGCTGTATCTGTAGTTGACCATTGTAGTTGACCAGCAGAGATGTAGCTAAACCAAATCTTGTTCATGGTTTGCCTGAGACCTGGCAGGGTTAGTTTTTCATCCTGTCAGCAGTCACCATTTAGATATTTCCCCAGCTGTTTTTTCTTCAGAATTAAGGGTTGTCAGAAGACATTTCCTGACATACAATGTGGTCAAAGTTGTGGTATTTCTTAGCAGATAAAAACAACCATCTAAGTCTTGGTGGTATTCCAAGTTTGGTTTTTTCCTCTGACTGGAGGAACTTGAACCTGCACCTCAAACCATCTAGTTATGCATGCTTAATACTCAGCGATTGGTTATTCTAAGCTGAGGGCCCCTCGGTCTCGTTTGGGGCTAATTAAATATTTGTTGGACAAAAGCAAAGGTGTAACTGTAGTGATGACTCTTATCTCACGACCAGGTCATCCATTTGGGATGGGAGAGATCAGGGTTCCAATCACTGCTCTGTTCAATGTTTAAGCATTTTAACATTAGTTATTCACTGCCAGCTGGGTGATGAATTGATCTGAAAGACAAATGTTAAAATTCCCTCAGGCTGAGCAATAAATTGATCCTGTGACTACTGAATAAGTGGATATATCTCAAATGCTTCAAACACTGAGGTACTTCAGAAAAGCAGTAAGAACTGGGTTTTGTAGATTACATGTCTAAATACCCAGCTCTCTACACAAATTATAGAGGGGTAGCTGGAGCAGGGTTCCACATAAACGTCTCATTTGAGTAGCCATCTGGCTTTCTTTTATAGCCAGGTGAGAAACATGGGTGAGGTCCGCTCATTCTAGACATCCGTTTAATACTGTTCTAGAAGCCCATGTTTCTCTCATGATTGTCTTGGGAACGTGGAGTGGCTAAATCAGATATAAGCACATGCACTGTCAGTATTCATATTCAGTCATTGCAATCCCAGGCTCTGTGCCCAAATCAGGACCATGAGTTGCACTAGGTTGAAAGCTCTCTGAAGATCTGATGGCCCTGTCCCAGGCATTAAAATGTCTAACTTTGCCAAAGGACCAACATGAAAGACTCGCACAGTGCAAGCAGGAAGTTAAGAACACAGCTCTGAAAGATTTTCCGTTGATGTCATTAGCGCAGGCACTACCCCACACATTTGGCAATAAGGTGTGTAAAATATCTAGACTTATATTAACATGCGAAAAAATTGCAGAATAAAGACAAATTTCTCTCTCCTACCGTTCTCTCATGATAGAGCAAAATCCAAGAATGGAGGACGTTGCTTGCGAGAAAAATTAGACAGACTGGGACTGAATTTGCCTGCAGGAAGAAGAAAAGCAGCAAATGTCACACTCTTGACTTCCTTGGTGGAAGGTAGGGTTTATAATATTGCAGTATAATACAAACATAATTAAAATGTTTCCTTGTATACAACACTTATCAGCCAGTGTTAAATATCATCAACTGTATTTTGTACAAAGAAGAGAACGGACTTGCCTAAAGCCACCAACAGAATGAGTGGCAAAAGGGAAGTTCACTCTGAGATGTCTTGGCTCCCAGCTATTTGTTTGGTCC
The DNA here is from genome assembly GCA_009769605.1 of Bucorvus abyssinicus. Lineage (NCBI taxonomy): Eukaryota > Metazoa > Chordata > Aves > Bucerotiformes > Bucorvidae > Bucorvus > Bucorvus abyssinicus. The sequence continues at coordinate 50,066,401 of CM020024.1, read as the reverse complement.
TACAGTTTCCTGAGCTTCGATCTGTGCTTTCTGTGCTGGGATCTGACTTATAAATCGATGATCCAAGTGTTCTTGTGAGAGAGAGGAATGTCTTATACCCACTCTATAAGTAGGTTTGTTTATCCTCCTTTTTTTTTAACTTGTGAATTTCCTGGACTTCATCCAAAAATGTGATTTATCTTTTTTTTTCCCCATAAGAAGGCATAATATTTAGACAAGTCTTTTCCTTCCCCCACATAAATGAATGAAATCTGTTCTCAGATAAACTCTAGACAGGCCCAGGAGATACTTTCTTGGCCTTTATTTGTTGTGTAAATATCATTCACCAAATACCGCCAGGCTCTTCAAACCTTCATCTGGGAGATGCAGGTTCAAACCCCTCAGGCAAACGGAAGAAACTACCTGAGTCTCTTCTATTCTGGGTGACTCTACTAAGTACTCGGTTTGTTGTCTGGCTTCGAGTAGCAGCTCTGGGAGTTTCAGATCCCTCCTCCTTGATGTTGAGAGCACTCAGCTCAGCCTAAAGGTCAACACCTTCTAGATTCATAACCTGAAAGGTCTCACAGATCTAGGCAAGTAGGCTGAGGTCTTGACACATATTACCACAGAATCACAGAATTAGAGAAAGGTTGAGGCTGGTAGGGACCTCAGGCGATCTTCTAGTCCAACCCTCCTGCTCAAAGTAGGGTCAATTAGAAGAGTTTGTTCAGGACCTTGTCTAGTCAGGTTTTTAATATCTCAAAGGATGGAAAAATAGTGCAGAATCCAAAACAATGGATGTTTTTTCACCATCTAAGAGGAGGGACTACGGTTCTCACAGGGGCCACTGATCACACAGAACTAAATGGGGCTGCTTGGAAATACAGGTGTGTCCATACCACATTTGCTTGTAATAAAGAAAAACCCATAATGGAGTTATAATCTTCAAAAAGGGAATTTTCTCCCCCAGCTTAGAAGAATAAGGGATGATCCTACTGTCACAGTCCTTCATGCATCTTGGATCTTAACAGGAAGGAATAAACAGACCTATGTGTCCAGCTACGCATTCATTTCAACTGCTGGCCTGGGATTGATGGCAAAGTGCTTTTACTGTCAGTCAGAATTAGGTTCCTTTTTTACCAAAGGCTGGAGCTTGCCTCTGTGTCCTTTTATCAAAGCCAATAGCAAATCTGTTATCAAGCTCATGGTATTGTTTTGTTCTTGGACTGCTTTACTATGATTCCTAGAGATACATACTGAGGAGACTGAGCTCGCTTTAACAGAGACCTGTTTACCTAGACATGCTGATCATGAATTTTCTCTACTGGAATTTTTGTGAGAGGCACAACCATGTGCGTTAACATTCCAGCAGAAAACAAAATGAAGCTCATTTTCTGTCCATGAAATCAATCCTCGGTCAAACTTGGCAGTGGTCATTAAATTCTGTGGTATGAGGTGGCCTCCCTTTCTACATGCTGCTAGTACTTCCAAGGGGTACTAACTTGTAGCATGGTTTCTGCAAGAAAACCTGTCCCTCAACAGCTCCTGATGCTGGAGGAGGCAGAAATGGAAAGACAGGCTTATTCTGGGTTTTAGAGGAGAAGAAACTTGAAGAAAACAGCATCAGCTTTTTCTGTATGATATCAATACACAAATTGACATAATGATTTGTTAGTCTTATTAAGCCCCCAGATATCTGGTGCACCGCATGGGCTTCTCATAAGGACCCAGGATTGTGCCACTCTTGACTACTTCAGATGATTCTAAGTTTGTTATTATTAAGATCCTCACAGTCTTCAGTGTATCAAGGCCTTTAATATCTTTATAAGGTAGGAATGTACTCAACCTCTTGGATATCTTGTTTGAGGTAAGAAAAGGCAAAATTAGTTGTATTGTGGTTAAATATATTGACCAAAGCTGTCCCAAAAGTCTTTTGCAAGACTGAGACTTCTCTTTCTCTAAAGCAGACTAAAATCTTTGAGTTTTGGGGAGTACTGCGAAGTTCAACAGAGGAACTGCAGCAGACTTCTAGGCTGTGGTGATCACATAAAGAATCAGACTTTATGCAAATTATTCTGTGCCCCCTTGTTGTCGGCAAACATTTCCCTTGGGGTTCAACAAGGCTGCTGGGTTTTTGCTGTTATTCTTGTTTTGGTCAGGGTGCTGACAAGTGGGGAATTCTGGGACCTATAATAGGAATTGTTTGACAGATCAGTTGTGTTCTTTACATTGTCGTGCACATAAATCAGCCCAATGGGTGGGAAAACAGACTGGGAGAACGAACTCAGCATTGCCAAACTCTCCACAGCAGAATGGGACAGGTCTTTGTGCAACCTGTAGGTGAGGGATGCCCTCTAGCGCCTACATTAGATGAAGGGAAAGGTCATTTTTCTTAGCAGCTCTACATCTTAGCTAACACAATAAAGGCTCCTCCATTAAATACTAGCATTTCCAAGGCTAAGCCTTACTCAAAGGCTTAAAGGAGTCTAATGCCTCCCCAGCGGGATCATGAAAGGATCTGAGGAGAGGGGAGATGACCCCTTCTGATTGGACAAGTCACTTATAAGGCAGAGACATAGTGTAAATGTGATTGCAGATGCAGGTAAAAGCGACACATTAATGATTTTAAAACCATCAGATTTTTTACAAAAAATCTGGAATTTGTTTTCCTGTCAAACCTAATTAAGACACTAAATTTCCTAGGCACAGAATTGACAGCATTCATCTGTCGTGGGTTTGGGACCAAAACTCTTGAGAAAAATAGGTCGGTGCTTACTTTTCTCACACTGTTATCAACTGTCACACTTCTCCCCATCAGCCTTTGTTTAAATATCCTTCCACTTGTTGTTCCTCCTCCCTTCTCTCCCTACCTATAGAAAAACTTTCCTTTCACCTCCCGCTTGTCCGTCCTACCCCTTGGTAGCATTCCTACCTCTGGAGGAGGCGAAGCCAAAGAGAGAGTAGGAGGTTCAGATGCCAAGTATCCCTCTCATGGGACACAGCTGCTGCCTTCACTCCACATAGGAGCATCTCTCACTCTTGCTAGACCCAGGGGAACACAAACACTCTTCCTTGCTCACAGAAGTCTGTCAAGGTACGTGGCTAGTCTCTCCACTGAGGCTTTCCAGCGCTGTCTCTGACAATTCAGCTTCAGCAACTGTCCTCTTCCATCAGGCAAAGCTCTCCAGCCAGTTGTCAAATTATAACAGAAAGGTAACGCTGCCTATAGCTGCAAAGCCATGTGCTGGATTTAAGGAGAAAGAGCCAACGATCCCCAACATCCCTTCTTTGGTCTCTGCAGGAGGAAAGTGGATGTTGCACACAGGAAAGTTTCAGATTGATACAAGGCAACTGGCTATAAAAGCCAGGTATTTTAGGGGTTTCTGCCTTTCGTAAGACTCCTTCCTGATGTAAATAATAACTAGGCAGAGGGCAGCAAATCTAAGGTCAAAGAAAAGAGGTCAGTTCATCTACATTTCCAACATTTCCACGTTCTTCCCGAGAATACATGTTTGTCCAAAAACGTGATGTGGAAAAAGAAAGAACAACTTTTTATGACATTTTGTACAAACTACTTTCCCCCACCAAGCAGACTTATTTCATACTGTACAGTAATACAAGGGACCTCTACGCACTGAGATTAACAAAAAATAATATGTATAGGAGTATATTACAGTCTAGTTCTAAATAGAAAATCATAATTTGGTCCAGTTTCAAAATGACATCTTTGCTCAAAAATGAGATATGAGAAATCTTGTTCTACAGAGTGTTTTCATGTCCAGATTTGTAGATTTATTTAGAATTTGATGTTGTAATTTAGAATGCCTGCTTCTTATATCATATGGGAGTGCATGTTGATATGAATCTATTTGCATAATTTTAATGTGCGTTCATAATATATATCAGCTTTCCACTTCCATTGAAAATATATTTTAAAAATATATTTAAAACATCTTTTAATTTATTATTTCACAAAACAGAATAGGTAAATTTGTACCTACATTTTACAGATAAGTAATTTTTTTTCTTTTTGCTCACGATTTTATTTCTTCATATACCATTAGCTTTCAATCACAATCACAATCTCAGCTCCAGGTAAAATGGACAAGTTTTATACTTTTACAGAATTTTTTCAGATCATCAAAGCAATTTAGTATAATTTTCTCAGCTCTAGCAAATACTATGCATCATCTTTGAAAAGATATATTTCAGTGACAAGTCATATTTTCATTCCTTTTTTTTTTTTACATGAAGTGAAAAATACAAGTTTCAGTCAGTTTGTTGCTGACTATGTTAAATTAATGCCTACATTTCATCACACAAAGTTTTACTCTCTTGAAGAAACCAAGACTTTTCCAATGGTTGAATATTTAAATTCTTTGCTGATTACATTCCTTGACTTTTATTGGGACCTGACTGGAACTAGGGTAGAGCTGTCTGGAGAATATTAATTCCACCCAATGACAGCTTCAAAGGGTTTGACTTTTATCTTCTTTCCATGCTGGCATGAAAACAAACTTATCAATTATTTTAATGGAGTTTGGTTAAAAAGCAAAACCTGATGCTCTTCTGCAATTGACTTACTGGTAACTGAAAGGGAAATTTTGTAGCAATTCTATAGAAATCTAGAAGCTATGGCTTAAATTTGTACCCTTTCTCAACCATGAAGAAGTCTGCGATAGATGTTTTAAATACAAAACTGACGTTCAGCTATATGCCTCTTCATTCTGACTCACTGAAATCCATTTTAATGTCACTGAATTTTTTTTTTTCCCAGAAGCTGTAAAGTAAGAGGAAACTTTCTCCTTTCAACTCAGAGACAGTGGTTGCTTGTTAACCTTTTATTCTTTTGAGGCATGCTGGAAATAATTTTTAAAATATCAAAAAAATGCACATGATTTTTAGTATAATCTTCAATTTTTGTATGCAAACTTGGTTAGAGTTGCAAAGGTTGTTGTTGACTGGTGTCAGAAAATTCCCTAGGAGGAGTGTATGTATTTTCCTGGTACCTGAATCCAATCAGGTCAGATAAATACACAACAAAGCATTTGCTTCTGGAAAAAAAGAAAAAAACATTTTAATGTGATAGAAGGGGATTTTTCTGTGATTTCCAGTGATAGAAGGGGAGAAAATAAACTCTGAAAAGATGGAGAAAAGTCTGGAATAGAGGCCAGCCTCATGCCGTCCCTGGTACAGGATCACTGCTCACATTAAAGTTTCTACCTTCCTTGGCTTGGCCAGGTCTGCGCAGAGCAGACTCGGTCTTCCTAGGGATGGGATTCATCTCATCATATCTGTCACAGATGTATGTGTCCTCTCATGTCTCACTGCAGTCAATAGGGAGAAATTAGCACTTCTGGGTGATTAACGATTAAATTAAATTTAATTAATAATTACAAATTTGATTAGATTGCTCAGAAAAGCTGTGGGATCTCCGTCATTGGAAATACTCAAGACTAGGCTTGAAAAGTCCATGAATAACCAAATCTAAGGCCATGCTTTCAACTGAAGATCTCCTGAGTTCCCTTCTAACCTGGACTTTTCTATAATTCCTCTGATCCACTTTTTGCCTTGTACTTTACCACAGGATGATATATGCTTCAAGTGCTAGCTTGTCTCCATTAACTTGTAAGTATTAGGTCAGATGTCAATATTGATATTTAATCAGAGGAATTCCACTGCACGTGTTCTCAAACAGAAGTGTTACAGGTCCTGCATCCCTCTTAACTGTTCACCTGGAGCATCAGCCTTGTCTCCAAAAAGCCAGGGTCCAATGCCACCTCTCATGATGGCAGTCAAATACACAACTTTGAAAAAAAGGAAAATAAGAGACCCTCAACACCCTAACCCCAAAACTATTCTGGAGCACATCTCTCAATCACTCATGCAGATGTGCTTCAACGTAGACTTCTGGTTCTTGACCTATTTCTACCTATAATGAGATGAGAGCAAGCATCATCTGGAAGTGCCTATTTCCCACAAGGGAAAGACTAACTTAGGCACAGAAGTTCATACCCCAGGCAGCTCTGTTTGATGAGATAAATCCCACACCAAGGTTGTCAGAGTCACAGCACACAGGCCAGAGTGTTCAGTAAACCATGAATTAAAGTCCTAGGTTGCCTAAGCAAGTGGAGAGGGGCAGGTTCTTCCAGAGACATTTGGCAGCCAGCATGGAGTTGGGTTATAGTGCCCAGTCTGTCGTGAGGTAGAGAGGAGCTCAGTGTCTGCCTCTGTCATGGACTTCTCACAAAGCTTAGTCGAGCCACGTACTCCCTTTGCCTTGATTTCCCCACCTATAAAACAGCAACTGTGATCTTGATTGTCATCCCTTTTTGTTTTGACTGGTTAATTTTGATTGCAATCTTTTTGGAAACAGGATTGTTTCTTATGCCCTACTTTGGGATCTGCTCATCTTTACTGCGGGGCACTTGTATTGTGTCTGCTGGCTTAACCTCTAAGCAAATATGCTGAAATATGTGTTATTCCCACAGCTTCCTCCAGGGGTAGAAGGCTATTCTTTCTTTAGAGGTAGAGAAGTGAAGCACCAAAGGCTGAATCTCAGCTCTTCAGAGTTATTTATTCTTACCTTCCACTAATTTCCATGCCTTAAATATCAAGGAGGAACTGGGCTTACAAAATTTGAGCAGTTGCCTAGTACTCACTGGTGGCAAGGGAGGGAACTAAATCCAACTGTCTTGACTAGTATTTTCTCATGAGAGGAATAGCTTCCCTATCTTCTGGCTGGCAGCATCTGATGACTAAGCATGAGCAGGCCAAATGGGCTGAAATCTGTAACTGAGATTGGGAGTTGATATCCAAAAAGTGATTTGTTATTGTATTATTATTTTGTTAAGAGTGGAAGAAATTCTGTAATTATAATAATAACAACAACAACAACAACATCAATCCTAAACACTAACTGACCTATTTTCTTTGCCCACAGGCGAAGCATTACATTTGGCCAGAGATTTCGGCTACACCTGTGAAACAGAGTTCCCTGCCAAGGCGGTAGGAGAGCACATTGCCAGACAGCACATGGAACAGAAAGAGCAGACAGCGAGGAAAAAGATGATCCTAGCGACAAAGTAAGGAGCGAGGGAAAACTAAAAAAGAAACCTGTCTGTCACTTTTCCATGATCTGGGGGAGGGAGGAATGAGAGTATGGAGCTGGGATTGCGGTGACTGCTATCACAACAACTCACCGACAGTGAGTGAGAGGAATCCTCTTTAGAGATGCTGCAAGAGGAACCTTATTTACTGCGATGAGGTTTCAGAGGCTATGCTTGCATTGTCTGCAGTTAAGGAGTCACATACATCTTCTCAGATGCTTTCGTTTAGATGACAGGAGGGGTCAATATTACATGGTGAGATCTATAGGACAGAGACTGGCTTTATCTCCTGTTTGCATGTGAGCAGGAGATCTAGGCCTCTGCTGAAGTATTAGTTACTGTGGGATAATTATTGTTAGTTTGCTGAGGGAGAGCTGGTTTGCAGAGGGACAGGTCCTCTCCGGATGGAAATTGCAGGAGTTCTCCTGAAACCAAAGGCACTGGAACAATGTACACCAGCAGGGAAGCTTTGCTCAAGCCATTAGAGACACGGAGAAACACCTGACTTTGCTCTAAACAAGACACACACCTCCCTGGAGCAGTGACATAATGTTAGGACAACATTTCATCTAGGTTAATTAGCCTTGATGAGGGAGGAATTAGCCTTCATGAGCCCTGGGAAACAGGAATAATTAGTCTGCATGGAACAACATAGACCTGAACTAGGTGTGTGGTGCTCCTGATTGGGATAGCCTTGAACATATTCATACTGCTCCTGAGCATACTGCAGTGTTGCAGGCTGCAGGAGAGCTGAGGCCAGAAATCCAAGCTCTCATACCACCATGTCAGTGCTGGAAATGTTTGGAAATCATCCAGGATGGGAATATATCCAACAGAGAGGAATCACCCTGTAGTAGCAACAGAATTGTCCTTTGTATTCCGATGTCCTTCTGCTTTGTCTATTTGTGGGGAACAGGATTCCTGGCCTTGGTGTCCTTCTTGTATCCAGAGCTCTTTGCCCTGAAGATGATCCAGAGACAACATGCATTGAAACATCTCAGGCTTGTGAATCCTGCGAATAGATTCTGTGATCCTTCCCCAGGGTGATAAGTAGAGCACCATGTGACTCAGGGTGCATTTAATGGTTGTGAAGATGATGAGAGTCCTCATGCATCATGATCCAAAGTCCCTTGTAGATTAAAAGGAATGCAATAAGTGGAATATGATCTTACTCTTACATATACCTGCATTTTTTTAAGGGCCCAAGGAGTTTCAGAGACATGAGAATAAACTAGATAGCAAGAAGCAGCTCCTACCTGCAAGCTGTGTCTCCCCGTTGCTGTAAAGCCCTTTAACAATCTGCCCCCTCTAACTATGTAAAAGCTGATTGTACTTCTGTGCAGCACAACCTAAACAAGAGTTAAGACCAAGTTTCCTCAGCTGGAGGACTTACCCCGCTAGTAAAATATCAGTCAACTGTACTGATACAAATCTTGCCCCTTCTTTTCTGGCTCTAGTGAAAGATCATATTACCATGGGTTGTTAATAATCAATGAGTAACTGTGATGTTACCTATCTCCAAAGGCTGTCCCACCAAGGGACACCTAAGGGTCTCACTACCCTTTCTCAGCACTCCGTATCTACTTTCTCATCTTCCTTTACTACTGAGATGAGGAGTAGTGGGCATGCATTACTCCTATTCCCTATGGACTTTAGGCTTGTCGGCTGCTATCCTGAACTTGTAAGGTAGAAAATTACTTTCTCCCCCCTTCCATCAAAGCACTAGCAAATTGATCAGAGAGATCTGTCTACAATACCGAGATAGGCCATATCCTACTGCAGTCAGAGTGCTTCTAACACGGACAGATGGGTCAATGTATGTGCTACTACTGCCCTCTCCTGCCTGGAAGGAGAATGGTGATTCGCAGACGGATCCTGTCCAGCTAATGCAGGAGACCCAAGTCCATGACATGGTAATATTATCATGGTATTTCCCAGCCATGTTTCCATGTATCGGATAGTAGGTGCTCTAGTCGTTTGTCAGGAGTTTCAATCATTCTCTAGGTGTATATAAGCTCTAGATTTGTAATTTCAGTAATTTCACCACTGCCCTGCCTCATGAACTTGTGAGTTACGTCATCAGAAAAAGTGGTGAATTGTTATGAGCCACCAAAAATGACACTGAAATTCCAGGGTGGTAAAATCACTCATGGCCAGCTTTGTCTATGGAAAGAACTGCAGAGCAATGGGCCTGTATGAGTTCCCATTGTCCACTCTGGGACAGAGACAGAAGCCCATAGAATTGTGTCTTTGGCAGAACTGGTGAGATCTTCCGCACGTGGGGTCTTGAGGAAAACTGAGAGGATAGAACAAAATTATTTCCACAGTTCCTAGTATATAGGTGAAATTCCATTCTGGATTCAGACATCCAGCTTCAGTGGCTTGATTCGGTTGCCCAAACATAGGCACCTACTGCCATTTGAGATGAACTGGTTTATCCAGCTTGGTTACCAGCTGCTGCTCCAGAAGCACACAGGTCTCTTTATGCCACTGTGTTGTATCTGCCAGCTATTATGGATATCTTAAGTACTACATACCTGTGTGTGGATAACGAAATAGAGCCCTTGATGTCTGTAATGCAGAAGTCTCCAGTGTCCAGTAGGAGCTCCCAATGTTATCAAGGGCATCTATACCTTGCAATAAAGAAATCCACCCACCCTGAATGGAAGTAGTTCAGCTGCCATACATGGAACTGTGGCTCATGGAGTAGTGAAAAATAAAGATGGCTACTTCAGATGCCAATAGCCCTCTGTAAAACATGGAGGCCACTGAGCTTAAGGTAATGCTCTCTTCACTGCCCTGCTCAGACTCACTTGGTCTGGGGCTAAGTTCATAGTAATGCAGTGAAAGAAACTTTACAACACAACATCTTTGCTAACTCAGGACCTGCCTAGGACACTACTAGTTGATGCAACATGATGGTGCCATAGTCCATTCTAACAATTTGATGGTCTAGATAATGAAGAATCAGAGCCTTCCCTGACATGATTGGACTATGTAGGCAGTATACAATGCTGAACACAAGTGACAGCAACGACAGAATGGGAATAAAGCAAGTTTTGCTTAAGAGCTGAAAGGATAAGAAAGGGGTAAACAATGGGAGAAGCCTGCCTCTCTTCTTCTGCACTTACCTCCTTTGATTGAGTAGATGATTTTCTGGGCACTGCAGAGCAAGATGCTTCCAAAAAAAAGGACTGAATTGTCAAAGTTCTGGTGCAGGGGTGCTGATACTGTACTGTTAACCCTAGACTATTTAGAAAGGATTCAGGGCATGTCCATGCAATCCACACAGAAATTAAGTAAAAAAAAAAAAAAAAGAAAGAAAGAAAAAGCTGGAACCTGGTTTTAGAGGGTCTTTAGGCATAGGTTTGTTCACATTGCAGAGGTGTGGGAGACCCTGAATGGCTTTACGATAGGGGACAGAACCTGATCAGGTTGCAGTTAGGACAGATGCAGACCTGCCAAAGGCCACGTCAATAGTTCCAGGAGGCACATTGTCCTATGGGAAACATCACAGAGTATCGCAGCACAAGGCCTTCCACATGAGACAGAGGGACAGATACACACACACGTACACAGACAAAAATAGAATCGTGTGGATAATAATTTTATTATGGGGTTGCTTAGAGCCAGTACAGGAGAATCAACATCTGTGCCATGACACTTTGTGCACAATTTGCTAGTTTTCTGAAAAGTAGCTCTGAGACCAGATGCCCAGTACCAGATGAGTGTCTCTCTGATATCTAATCTTTGGATGTCTGGCAACTCTGCCACACTTGCAATAAATCAGCCTCATGGGCACACATTTGCCTCACTCTTGTACTCATCACAAGGCTTTGGATGCTGGTAAGGATTAGATCATGGACTAGATGGGCCCTTGTTCTGATACGGTGCAGAATTTTTATCTTTTCCCAATCATATACTGGAACATCTGACCATCTATCATGATTCATTAAGTGTGTCCCTTGCAGGAGTGACCAGGAATTTTAATTAGTCTGTGGCCCCTAAGACAGCATAACCATCTTTCTTTGGTTTTTCAAAGTCATAGTCCAACACAGCAAATAACTGTCAGCCCCTCTCCCTGTCACTACCCCAGGTCATGTTTTATTGGTAGTGGAGGCTCCGAGACACAGCTTTGCCTAGCAATCCCCTTGAAAAAAGTAGGTTAGTGCCTTTTACAGGTTTTCATGTATAATAAAAAAGTTTTTTTCTTTTCTTTCAATCTGCCAACATTCAGTAAAGAGTTTTGACACGTGAAGATAGAAGGGAACTTAATTGCATACTTGGTCCTGACACTTTCCTTTGTCAAAATACAAGAACTTTTAAGATGAACTTTTTCAACAGGTAGAAAGTAGAGGTTGGAGGAAGGAGAGAAGCATGGTGCTGACAGGGCCAACTGGGGATAGTAGGTTGTTTAGAAGCTAAAATGACTGACTGTTTTCAGTTGTTGAAAGGAACTGTTTTTCCACTAAGGACCTGATTCATTAAAACTGTGTGCTGCATTTACATACCTTTCTGCTGAATACCTCTCTTTGCCTGAAAGACTAAGACTGCTTTTCAAGCAGTCAGTGTCTAGGTCCATACAGATGACAAGCATTTACAGAAATCAGGCCTGGATAAAGTCCAGCAGAACAGCAGGAAATAGTTTTCTGCATCTCCTCTCCTCTTAGTCAAGAAAGAGCTGTGGCATCCAAAGTCTATGTCCACAACTTGCAAAGAGTGATATAATGAAGGGCAAAACCAGCGTAGTATAATTTCCTTGCTTGTAACTTGACAATGTAGGACCTTTTAAAGACAAGAAACTGAGTTTACCCACTTATTTTCCATTATATCCCTGTTCCAAAGGACAAAACTTACAAGGTGATAACGAACTCGAATTTTATCTAGGACCAGATGTGCAAAGAATCTTCTAACAGAAATCAGGGACCACAGAGATGCCGTCTAGTATTAGAAACTGGCCTCAATCAATGGAGAATTATAAGCTCATTTAGGGAAGCCGTGAGAGAAAGATCCAGACACCTCTCCTATTTTGGTTAACAGTATCATGAACCAATTGAAAGTAAGTGGTGTCTCTATTCATCCATGATCCAAATTTTCTGAGGACAGGCACTAAACGGAGCTGATTTAGTTTCTTTTTTAAAAATGTACATTGGTAGAATAACCCTAGACTAATTTGCAAACTAGCGTAATATGACAACATCACAAGAATAAAGTCATAATTTTCAGTTCTCTCCTAGTGTTAGGTCCTATATAGAGGTGTGCCAGGGGATATTTTTAACCCTCGGGTGCTGAGGCATTCTGAGAAGCCCGAAGGAAGGTCTAAGAGGGAGAGGAAAGTTAGCAAGACCATCCATCCTTTACAAAGAAGCTGGGCTGCTATGCTGGTGAGAGACCAGGCAAGACAAGAGCCTAAGTTCCCATTGCAAGGTGCCGAACTGGGGTCCCAGGTCCTACCTACTGAAAATGTGTGTTGCCTAGGAAACCATCATTAAGAAGAAATGGAGATGATGGGATTTGCCTCACTTGCCTGTCTGTTGTGTAGACACTGACAGCTAAGTGATTCACTGAGCTCATCCTATAATCACCAGAGAGAAAAGCACTGTTAGGATCTAAGTCCTCTGGACTACTGTAGACATCTACTTTAGTCTGCCTGATATATGGTAGAAAGGAAAAACAATTTAATGAGTGTTTCAAAAAGAAATTTTTGATATTGCTGCTGGAATGAGTTCTCACTCTGAGCAGACCTGTGGGAGAGGTCTCTGTTGAGATCCATCCGTTCTTCTGCCCCAGACTCTACAAGGAACCACAGTATGGATACGAATGGAAAGCAGGAGTGTAAAGGGAGTATTTTCCTTCACAGTTCCTAGTGCTCCATTTGTCTTAAGAGTTGGAGGTCAAGAAGGCAAGGTCAAAATGCCCAGGACTTCTACCTGCAGATAAACCAGGACATGCAAGCAAATGTACAAGTAGTGGTTCATTTACACAAAATATTCAGGCATGTTCTAATACTAGTTCATCATTTTCTTTAACTATAACCCTTTCTTCTAACATAGGTGAGCTGAGCCAGACTTAATACTGCCAAACTGTGTCCAATTCAGGAGAGAAATTACATTAAAATGTCAATGTTATAATGGTTCTAGAGGGGAACTATTCCTGTTCAAGAGATTCTATATGTTTCTGGCTCTGAGAATTTGGGGCAAGGAAGCAAGAAGGGTATTTGATTGCCTTTAATTTCTTTAACAATTCCTCTGCCAAACATTTCAGTTATGAATGAGATCACACAGGGTAAGATGATAGTGTTATGGGAATTAGTTTTATGGAAAGGATTAAACCTGTCTTATTTAAGGATTTCCCCTTTCCTTTTAGACAAATATGTAAAGAATTCCAAGACCTTCTAAGTCAAGACAGATCACCCCTTGGATCCTCCAGACCGACTCCAATATTAGACCTCGACATCCAGAGACATTTAACGCATTTCAGGTATGATTTTGAAAGAGGAACAACTAACTAAAATCTGTAGTTTTGATAAAGACTACATACAATGTTATAGTGGTATTTGTTCCCTTATCTAGAAGATTAAAATGTCCATAATCCTTCTGTTATCTGTGCCTATTAAAAATGCATGTTTGCAGTGTAGTTCGGGGTAGTTGCATTCACCCAGCTTTTAGGACCACAGTCTGAATAAGTAATTTTCTACATCTGCTGGCCACATCTCCCCGTATGTCCAGAAAGTTTTCTTGCTGTAGGTGTGAGACAAATCACAAGTCAACCAATGAAGTGGATGGTCCAGAAACATAGAAAATCAAGTTCATAGCCAAAATAACAATATAGATGAATCCAAGTAGCCATAAAAGGAGGAACAGTTAGGCTGCATCCTTACCATTTAACTAAATAGTTCCAGAGCCTTCTCTAAGCTACTGAGACCATTTGACATCATCTTACCATGAAATACCATGAACTCTTTGGCCTCCAAAGCAGACTAGCCTCAAAGTACACTACCTACTGGAACAGTCTTACTACACTAATTCCTAACACCTTGGAGAGGTCTGGGAGAGTGCAAGCTGGCTCAGTCTAAAAAGCCAGAGACTGCTAATATAATTAGACACAATTCCTGGACCATGCCCTAGCAATATTTAATTTGCTGGTGTAGACAGTCTAAGCAGCTGTTACAAAGACAGGGACCCATGGTAAAGGCATGTTAAGTCCAACCTTCATCAGAACTTTATCCAAGTTACGTATAAAAGTGTATAGACAGTTTGGGGTTGGGAAGATTTACTAGCCCAGGAGATGCTGTGTAATTTCGTATTTTTCTTTAGACTATGCGCTAGACAGTCAAGAGTGAGATGGGAACTTCCAGAGGGTCACTGTGAAATAGTGGGAGCATCTAAGATACTTATCAAAGATGTGTGATGAAACATCCTAGAGATGCTCCTGTGTTTGCTGAGACCACAGAGGGGAATACATGACTAGCTGAGGCTACAGATATTTACTTTTTTCTAGCCATTAGCTGATATCTGAAAAAAATCAACACGTAAAGATCTGTTCCAGAGCGTTGTTCACAAACCGTAACACCAAGCAGGTTCATTAGGCCTATAAAGCCTTAGAATGATGTTGCATATTCCTTAGCACAGCCAGCCGAGACACTTTTCGTACATTGGCTGGACAGACAATTTTTGTTCATCGACATCTTTTAGTTATTAAGATTCTGATAGAACATGAGCCACCCAACAGCCAGATGGTGTGATACCTAATGTTTAGTTCCTCAGACTTCAGATGGAATCCAAAATAACCACCATCGCACTTCTTCCATCTATCTGTTGGGGCATAGGGAGAGGCAAGGATATGCCTGATCCACAAATGCACTCATTCCTGTTAATTCTTATACATACCTGTGTGCATCCTATATGCATACAAACACACCTGGACAACCCCACTTCTATTCTCATACACATACACGTACACATGCACATACACGTACCACTCACATCTATGTATGCATTTCCTTATGAACACGCACTCCAAAATACCTAACTACACTTGCTCACCAAGGGAAACATATTTATTTATACAGGGTACTCATAGAGAGATTTTAATGGGCTACCTAGGCTTGTGGAAAAATAGATAATTCTCCATTATAAGCACACAAAATAAACATGATAAAAGGTAGCTAATCCCCAAGGATTCCTATCTTTAAAGAAGAAATAGCAGTCAGGATAAAATGCTGAAGGCTTCAGCTACAAAAGCTGTCAACCAGTACAGCTACCATCCTTCTTTCTTTGCTGCACATCAGTAGGTTGGAGTACAAAGCTTCTGTAGGCAGCTCCTGGATCATTTGGTATTTTCTTTCATGCCTGCTGTAGGCATTAAGTGCTGAACTGAAGATTGGCACCTTGAA
The DNA here is from genome assembly GCA_009769605.1 of Bucorvus abyssinicus. NCBI lineage: Eukaryota > Metazoa > Chordata > Aves > Bucerotiformes > Bucorvidae > Bucorvus > Bucorvus abyssinicus. Next base: position 50,050,918 of record CM020024.1, on the reverse strand, counting down.
GAGCATAGGTCTTGATCCTACACAGACGCTCCCCTGGGCTGCTATCAGACAGCCTCCTCTGACTGTGCTTGGGAAATAGAGAGTACTTCCAGACACAGAGGCTGGGCTGAGACCATACTCCTCCAGCTTCGACTCAGACTTCTATCTCTACTCATCTACACGTAAGTGCCTCCATTTCAGCCAGGTGTATATCTTCTGCTGCAGTCTCTAGGGATGTCTTCTGTATAGCCTGTGTCTAGTGTAGGCAAAAAAATCATTATTCCCATCCCTCAAATCTGACAACCTTCACAACTAGGTCATCTGAACCCTTCCTACTGCTATTTGCCTTCTTGATATTGAATAGCACAGAAGGCAGTTAAGTCAGTCTGTCTCAGATGCTAGACAAGATGCGCGAATGCAATTCATCATGTTTTCCAGTAGCATTAACTATTTTCTGAGTCAAGTTTTCAACACAGACTGCTTCTGACCAATCGCTTACTTTGTCTTTCTCTGAGGCATGAGCCTCAAACTGAACCAACCTCTGTCACAGGAAATTTGCACCTGATCAGTCGAGGATGAGAGAAGAGGAAATTCTTGGTGCCCCAACACACAGAGAAAGTCATTGTAACACAGGAGCAACATGCTCACTGCTGTCTGAGGCATAGCATAGCCTCCTACTCATCACAAGCACAAATAGTTCCCTGTCATTATACATCAGTTGGAAATTATTTCATAAAGAGATGTTGAAAGCATCTGCCTAACACAAAGCACATACCTAACACTAAGAATTCAAATATTCAAGGTACAGGAGCCTCCACATCCCTGACAATAAGTCCCACCTAAGATCAGATTTCCAAAACAGCAGGTTGTCCGTATTTATTACAGCAAAATGAACACAATTACCATGTATCTATATCTATAGATAAAGAGCTTTGCAACTGTATGCCAGAGATAGATCTGATCTTCATACTATAGTCATTGTCAAACACTCTGATGACATCTGGGATAGTCAGAGTCTAAAACTGGACTGTCTTAATGAGTAGCCGGTACTGATTATACGTATGAAATTGATGTTATTTATGACCAAAATGCCCAAGAGCTGTTGGTGCTCTACAAATAGGTCTTGCAGAGGAGATATAAATCTGAAGCAGTGGCTCCATACAGTCATGACAAATTTTATAACATGCTTCTTCAACAATGAAATTTTCATCTTTCTATCTGTATTCCAGAACTCTGGTCTTTCACACAATAAATTCTCTGTCTCTGTGCTGTATAAATCTCTAGTTTGGCATGGAGCCAAAATATTACGATTGGCAAGGACAAGCCATAGACTTTCACTGGCATCTCTGACAAGGTTTTGTGAATGTTTTTAGCTTTTTTTTCAACCATTATCCAATATGTGCTGATTCTTGATCAGGGAAAATCTCATATAGTTTCATCAGATTTAATATAACAAGAGATTCAGAAATTCTGCCTTCTGAAGGCAGCAAAGAAACCACAAGAAGAAAGGTTGTTATTTTTTACATATATATATATATTTATGCCATACGATGTCACAAAGTCAAAGAGATTTTTTATGACTCGAAAAATTCAGAGGAATCACAGGAATCTCTTCTATTAGAAAAAATTCTAAGATAACAAAAAACTTTTTGAAGAACTGTAATATCTGATACCAGCAGCAGAATCCAGACTCCGTTACATTTGGGTAGAAGGGAGGTTTCTTTAGGAATAACTGCTGGTAAGTGTAGGGTTATGTGTTCCTCTTGCTCACAACGTTGCTTGCTCAATGTTAATAATTAAGACCAAGGTTCACAGACTGGCACAGGTCAGATCGAAGCAGTGTTCCTCGTTTTCTTTATTTAAATCTTCAAGTTCACACTCCTCTCTGTAGTTTTTCCACTGAGTCCCAATTCATCAAGATCTGTAAGCATGTGTCCAACAGGATAGTACCCATGAAGGGATCAGAATTGCTGGGTTTGCTCAAACTCCAAACTCAAAGTTCATACAAAGCATAAAACAGGGGAAATCTTCAAACGAGCTGCAAGTGAGGCTGAAAACTGCTGAGTTTTGCACAACTTCACCAGATACGTAAAAACCAGAGGCTTTTCTACACCCCTGGTACAACTGTGTTTGTGCAGCTGCTCTCCAAGACATCCTTCTGACCTAAATACAGAAAACGCAATGCTGCATGAAGAATGACTTTCCAATACTGGTTGACCATGAGCAGACAATTCTGTAAACCCTTACATTCATAGCAGCAATTGTAGTACACTGCCTGAGCCAGGGTAGTATTATATACGCTTTATTCAAGATTTGTCCCTTTTCAACACATTTTGGAGTATTTTACTACAGAGAAGTTATTTTAATAAATCAAAGTTGTGGCAGGACACAGGCGTATATTGACTGCCTGTGCTGCTTTCTTGCAGAATTCCCAGGTTTTTGTTGCCTGGTCTAACTAACATTGTCTCAAACTATTCCAGTGGCACATGTATATCACTAATATATGTGTAGCTTGAGAATTCAGGCATGCACCAGCCTTTATCACATCTCAGTTAGGTGCCTTACCTGTGCTATAAATAATGCACTGAGATTGAGAGAAGTTCAGCCTTGTCTGGGCTGGACCTTAAGCCACTGACATCACAGGCTAAGTGTTGGGGCAGCTCAGTTTTCTAAGCATATACATAAGTGTGAGTTCACAATGAGGTGATATGTTGTAGGGCTACCCAAGCTGTCCTTTAGCTCTTCTTTATTCCTTCATGATAAACGCAGAGGAGCAAGTGAAATAATCCTATGGGTTGTATCTGGCCTGAAAGCCACCACTTGAGCTACCCTGTCCTCAGTTTCTGAAGACAGAATAAGCATTAAGCCACAGGGCAAACAAGAAAACCCTGGAAAAATTAATTTCCATTACTAAGTGCTGAAACTTTTTGTCCGGATACGTGAGTGTCTCTTTGGTGTCCTCTAAAGGCTGATCTGTGTAAACGCATTTTTGACTCTACTATACTAGAGAGCACAGTCAGCACATCAGTACTAGAAAAGAACCCAAAATCTTATATAGCTTTAATTGCTTTCAAAATGAAGTGAGCATCAGGAAAGGGAAATCAAGAGAGTGAGAGTGAAAGTGAAAGAAAGAAAGAGAAGGAAAAAAGATAAGGGAAAAGAGAAGATTTAGATAAACCTTAGTTTCTTTTAAAATGCCTTCTATTACTTATAATTCAGAGATCTTCGCCCCAAAAGCCCACAGAATCATGCAAGACTTCTGTATATGTGCATGTGTCTGTATGCAAGAGTGAAAAGCTGGGGGTTTAATTTCCCTTGAAACTTAAACCATTTTCAAATCCTAGAGATGTTAGTAAAGCTGAGATTTTATCTTTTTTTTTTTTTTCAGGACAGAAAGGTTATACAAATCTCCCATTAGCACTGTGAGTTGGTTGGGTTTGGCTTCAGATGAGGTAAAAGAGCTCATGCTCAGTGAAACTGAGAGGCAGATCTCAATTAACCAAGGTGATGGGAGGGAAAAAGGGGGTTGGAATATTTAGAGAAAGCAAAAAGGTGGATGTAAACAAAACACATATATAAGGCTTTGAGAACAATTCACTTTAGAAAAGCCTGGAAATAGTGAACCAGGGCAATCATGACCTGCAACAGATGAAGACAAGCCTCCCTGACCTCATTAGCTAGAGGTATAGGCATGTCTTCTACATCTGCTTTTGAGACACTTGTGTCTGTAAGAATCTGTAGTGTTTAGAAAGTTCAGATATCCTACTAATGACATCCATCAAGTAGGGAAAGACAAATACTCACTGCTTAGAAGTTGGATTTGATCCTTTAACTTCAAGGTCACATTTCATCAAGACGCAAAATCAGATCCAGATCATCTATTTTATATATAGAAGATAAATACAGCAAAACAGCCAAAGGAAAAGTACTTTCTTGCAAGTGACACATCTTTCAGTGCAGAAACCTTATAAAAACAGACAACAAGTAATAGGCTCAGAATACTAAAATTAGATAATGAAAGCAATCAGCATCCTCACAAATTATTCTGTGTTTTGCCTAGTCATCCAGCTGATATGAAACACCCTTCTCACGAAACTCTTTGAGACAAGAGTTTTGTCATTTATCTAGTCTCTGAGCCTGGAGCTGTCAGCCTCTTGCAAGAGCCTGGCATCACACTGACAAGGTGACATGAAAAGTGACAGGCAATAAACCAGATGCGTAGACTTTGGGAGCAGCAAGAAAGCAACATCCTTCTTTCTGAAGGGTAAACGGGAGCAATGAAATGGGGTTTGAAGCTCAACATGTTTTTTAAATTGTAACAAAGAACCAAGCCCAAAGCTTTATTGGTGGTTTGCCTTAACAGGTATGCCTACCACCCTTACATATTGTTCTCTCTTTTTTTACACTTCTTTGCTTATCAGGAGGTAAAGCAGCTGCTGTCATAATTCCAGTCATCTCGATTAGCAGCAGCAGCTTTCTGTTTGGATGCACAGACTGGAAGAAGCCCGGTGCTCAACGAAGTTTGTGGTGAAACACCTCTGGTGCCCTCTAGAGTTCCCTGATTTCCATCATCTCTCTCAATCTGGTTTCAGATTCAGCTAGCTGAGAGGGACAACACCAGTTCCTAGTGCTGAGGTACTAGGGACCTTTCCATAGCAAGAGTTCAATCACCTTCTCCTGCTCTGCTGATTACCAAAATACTTTTGGAAGGATGTGAATTTTTAATATTGCCAATGATTTTTTTTTTTTAATCCTGAGTCTTACAATACCATATTCCCTTAGAGTCACAATTACAGAGTCAAGAGAACGGAAGAGAATCTGTTTTCTTTTCTTTATCCTCTTCATTAACAAATAAATTCCATGATTACCAAGGAAAATGCAAACATACATTCATCGAAGATAGAAAAAAGCTTGGGGGGCTTTATTTGTTTTTCAGTCCAGCACTTAAGATTTCTGAAAATATTTAAGACGCTCTAATGTTTCCCCATGAATGCTATCCCTTCATTTCCAAATCATTATGTCACACAGTTGCATTGTCTCTTCACATCAGCATGTTTATAATGCTTACCTCTTGGTCCTTCTCATTTGAGGAGGAAAATGGAGCTTCTCAGCTATATTAACTGCCTCACTGGGAAAAGTCTGTGTATGGCAGCAAGGTGGATGAATCTCATTCATTTCTGCGCCTACCCATAGAGCAGAGATGTGACCATTAAGTAAATGAAGAAACTGAAGGAGCTGATGGCTGTGTGAGGGACATGCTCACTCTTTTTCAGAAGCGTCCAGTCATCCTGGATCCGTGGTCTCAACGGCTCCACAGGTAGTAATGGCTGGTGAGGCCACCTCTCACCCACAGTTAGTCAGAAGCTTGTACGTCTTTTTCTCATTCAAAATCAGCATTTCACAGCGTTATCCAGTGGTTTATTTCAAGGATATAATGTGCTATGCTGGAAACATTTCTTGGCAAACATCCAAAGGCTTCCATAAGCACCATGTGCACCACATTGCCATGGCTTAATCTTTGGTCTGTAGCTCAGAAACACTCCATAGTCACAGTCTTGGATGTTTCAGATATGTTCCCTGGGCAATTCTCCTGTTGTGGAAAATCAGTCCCAAGATCTAAAAGATACAGAGCTGAAACAGAATATTTTGGAAATATGGGGCATCAGCTCTAGCACTCTCCTTATTTTTTCAGTTACTTTTACACATGGTAAAAGGAGGTCCATCTGCTTAGGAGAACATGTCCTGGAACAGGCTGCCTGGAGACATTGTGGAGTCTCCTCTGGAGATCTTCAAAACCTGCCTGGACACGTATATGTGCAACCTGCTCTGGATGACCCTGCTTTAGCAGGGAGGTTGGACTAGGTGATCTCCAGAGTTCCCTTCCAATCCCTACCATTCTTTGATTCTGTCCTTAATACATTTGTTTGGTTATGAACAGAAAACAAGCATGAGGGCCTACTTTGCAAGGTAAATTTTTATGCACTGTTTACTGCTCTGATCCTATAGACTACTTATCTCTGTAACATATGCTGGTCATGTTCCAGTGTTTACTTTGAATATCAGTCTAACTTGTGTCTTGGTTAGGCCTGCTGACCTTCTAAAGTAAAGTTATCACAATTTAATTCTCTAGGCAGCCTTTGCAGGACAGACCTTGAACTCAACGGAAGTACCTCAAAGTCAATACAGGCACCTCTAACTTAGGACGTTACTTATAACAGGGAACGGCTTAAAATATTTTCCTATTACAGTCATCAAAAGTCTTATCGGATCTTCTTAATTGTCATCTACCATGTCTTGTTAAATTTCATTAAGATGAAGTGGTTTTCACATTCAAAGTTAAAATGTCTGACAAATAATTTCAAGCTTGCTTTTTCTTCATTATTATTGTTTTTAAGTATTTATTTATTTTAAACAAGGGTGTAAACATTCAGTGCAGATGGCCTCTTCTCCCTCTCACCAAGAGGGAATCTGCTTCTTTTGCTGCATGTCAGCATTTCACCAGCCTGGGGTATGGAAGAGTCCTTGAGGTAGTTGCCAAAGAGAGACCAAGCCTTCAGGCGCACTTGGATTTTTTCACTTTTAAGTACGGCCATCATTAAAACATGAGCAGACATAATTGCATCGTAGTGCTGTGCAGAATTGTAGGCAGGTCTGGATGTCCTGAAGCATAAGGATTTATAATATGTTGGCCTGATATTCATTGCCTTCTTTCTGCAACTCTCCACACACAGTACCAAAATCAGACATTTTAGTCTTATCCTTTAGAATAATAAAGTTAGTCATTTATAGGAGTTGCGATGAGATGCAGTACAAAACTGAGAATACCCGGAGAACTCCAATATGAAACCATCATATTTAACTTTAGTCTTTTAAACCCAAATTAAAGTATTATAATGACAGAAACTCACAGGTTAGGAGCATACCAAAAATTAACCAACTTCAGCGGGATCTCAGTTAGTCTGAAAAGTCAGGCAACCAAATTTGACTTTCAGGAAACACATTTAGATACTTTGCCATTAATCTTCCTTCTGTCATGTCCGATTTAAATGTAAAATCAGATTTTCTCCCCAGCTGGAATCTTACTTTCATCAGCAAAGGGAAATTATCCAACTTTCTCATTTTTTAGACTTTAACTTGCAGAGAAATAAAGTTCATCAAAATTAGCGAAGGAAATTACTGATAAAAATGTAAGATAAAGTAGAAGATAATATCTCTCAGCCCTTTTATGCTCATTGCATAAAGTGAAGCTGAGAAAATACACTCTCACAGGAGCATGGCAAGGAGGGCTGGTCAGAAATTTTCTGAAAAATGGTTTATCTCATTAAGCTTAATTGGGAAATTAATAGGCTTTGCATATCTCCATCTATGGAGAATATATTCATCAGGAACTGAAAGTAGAGTTGCCATAAGACTCTACAATGCCATTTCACTAAAAAAGGATTGGCTTTTTTATAAGAAATGCAATGCTATCTTGAAAAAAATGCTGCATTTGATGATTAGTGGTACAAAAGAGGCTAAACTGCAAAGGAGATAGACCTGTAACTTGTCCCACAAAATCCTTTTCCCATGAACACTAGTTTTCAGATCAGAAGTTTAAGATTCTGCTCAGGCTAAAATATCCATATCTAGGTGTTTCGATATAAGCTGGATGTTCCCGTGTAGTCAATGAAGATCTAGGACAAGATACAGCTGCATAAACTGTAGCATGTAATGTCTTTTTAGATGCTATTACCTCATATATATGCCCTTAGTCCATTGTTGCTTTTAAAGAGTGGTGTTGTCCTGTAAGCCCTCTGGCATTACCTGTTCACCTGGTCTTGTTACCATAAGGCATCTCAAATAGCACTGAACAAACATTTTTATTCAGCTTGATGGAGCCCTCAGCATAGCCAGAAGAATGGCGCAGCTCACCATAAAGAGGACATATCCACTTCACATGCTAAATCCTTCTCCAGACTTCTCTGACTGTATTGAATAAAGCCCCAGGGTTCAATTCAGTTGCCTAAACATTGGCAACCTGCCCAGCAACAAAACACCTAGAGGCAAAGTGGACTTAAGTCCTATATTATATCTAGCAAATCTGTGCAGATGTCATAGGATATCTCAGATCACTGTAGACTCTTACACGTAGGAAACTACACTAAGTCCCTTTTGATGGTAGTAGGAGTTCAGGCACTGTTGATGTACACACCTACAAGTTGCCATCTTCACTTATGTACCTTAATATCAGATTTTGTCCCATTCTGGTATTTTCTAAAGTCTTGTTCAGCATTTAAAAACATTGAAGGTTTCTATCCTTGTTCTTAGCCCTAAAGATAATTTCTGACACAATCTCTGTAAGTTTTCACTGTAGTATTCCCACTTTCCTCTTCAGAATGTATTGATCTGTCAGATGGGCACAGTACTGTTCCTCTTGCTAAGAGCCGTAAGGTTCAAAGAGAATGGGCCAGAAGATTTCTTTTCTATTCGATTGTTTGTTAAACTTGCATTTGCATGTACTGAAAATGACTGATTATAGATATTGCCAACTTTTAAAATAGATAAACTAGATTCTTTTGGATGCAATATTGTAAATATTTTTATATATGTTTCGTAAATGTTTTTATGTAGTTCCTCAAATCAAGACCCATAAGATCCCACAAGCAGTGTAAAAATAATGAGATACTGTAACTAGTAATGATACATTTTCTTTTTTCTTGCTTTCTGTTATTGCAAGCTTCATCACATTTTGATTTATCTGGTCTTACAAAGACCAAAAACGATGATAAATTGCCACACAATATCTTGAAAGCATCTGACTCCTAAAAGGACTTGAAAGGGCTAAAAATAGTCTTATCTATATGCTACTGTTGATCTTGTTTTTACTACCCTTAAAAACATGACTTACAATGATGATGATGATGACTTTTATTTTCCTAGTATGACAGACGTTTCTTAAAAAAAAAAAAAAGTTATGTTTACCTCTTCTAAATGCTAAATTAAAAAGATCCAAATATTACTACAAGTCCAAACTTTGAGAGTCCAAACTTCAAGAGTCTTGTGATATTATTAATTGATGCCTGCAAAATAGTCCTTGTAAATATTTAATTATCATTTTCCTCTCATTACTAACTGGTGATAGACATAAACTCCTGATTTGAAAAGTGTCTGGAGACTGATGGATAAACATTCTAAAAGCGAGTTATTTGTTAATAGCCTTTGGGAGACCTTTTATAAAAGATCGGGCCACTCCCAATCTGAAATGAAGAGGTATTCCCAGATGGGGTCTCATTTTGGGTAGGACTCCCACATATTTATTGTCTTCCGGAGGATACTGGCCTTCCAAGCAAACTGGGTTCCCATGTCCAACGGACAGAAAGATCACCCTAAAAGATATTTTGGAGCCTTTCCCTTTTTTTTTTTTTTGTACTTCCAGTATCCTAGCAATTGTCCATGTCCTGTCCACGCCTTTTCGCTTGTCCCCTACTTTTTCACTGTTTTCTAAAACAGCTGGAAATACTGAGAAGCCAAAGTGCAGAGGAGAGGGATTCCCACTGATGTGAAATGTTCCCACTTCTGACCTATGCGTGAATCTCTGCATTAGGTCAGATGTGGTGCCTAAGACATCCTGAGAGTTACTGCAGGGCCAAGATCTGAACTAGCATGGGGTGGGAAACAGTTATTGTTTTGTCAGAGTCATTGTAATGTGCTTTTTTCCCCCTCACTCAAACCAGTATAAAGTACTGATTACTCAAAAATGTCCACAGACTCAAAAATCAGCTTCTGTTCCTCTTGTCTTTTTTCTGCCCTGAGCAGAACTGTGATAACAGAAATCAGTCTTTTGAAAACTGCAATAACCTTTGAAATAATTTTTCATTTATATTTCTAAACGAAAACTAAAAATCTGGAGGATTTCAATGATGTTTTTTTCAATTACCACTTATCAAATTGAGTCATTATAACCATAAGAGTAACTTGGTCACCCATGCTGAGATGTCTTGAGTTTCCCTGGCCCTTACGTGAACATCTCATACTGTACACATAGTATTTAGGGAGATAGGGCTCAAGGCAATTGCCTAAAAATTGGTCTCTAGTGCCATTTCTGATATCCTAAGGTAGATCAGACTTCCTTACAGAGATGGTATCTAAGAAATGAGACCTGTAAGAAACTTGCACACTTCTGGATCTGCAGGTGGAAACCAGGCTGGATGCCCAAAACATCTCACGTGGCTGTAGATACATATGCGTACACAGAAATGGTCCTCTAAACTGAGATGAGATTAACCCACTATAGCTCTGCCTGGCAACTGCATTAATACTTAATTTCTGTAGCTGTTAATTGAGGAGTACCATTGAAATTCATCTACTTTTCAGTGCAGACAAACAAGAAAAAAATCAGTGTTGTCTTGAAAAAATACCTTATTTGGATGAAAGGTGCAATGGGATAAATCTATATTAGTAAATTCAATACCACCAGGGCAATGCTGTAGGAACTTGATTAATTTTACTATTAATCAGTTAAGATGGTCCATAAATACAGTCTGGCTGAACTAGCCCTATATGAAACATATCCTGGGCATTCTTTGGGCATTAATATTGGGCAGGGACTGCTCCCAATAGGCAGTTTGCTTTTCACTGTTGGATGCTCAGAGGGCTTAGTAGCACGGATATGGCCAAACCACACCAGTTGTGCTGAGGGTCAGAGATTGCACCCTTGGTTTTTCTTAATTTCCTAGTAAGGATGCAGTCAAACATATACGTAGAATAACCAGACTCTGACCTAGAAGGGTGAATAAACCACAGAGAACTGGGTTTATTTACCTGACAAGGGGGAAACCAAGACTTCTGTGACTGGAAAAGCAGCAATACTGGATAGCTTAGGGCATGGATCCTGTCTTGGCCTCTCTGAAGGCAACATCCCTGTGTCAATCTGCATCAGCCACAGTGTTTCAGAACTGAGGCTCCTACCAAAATCAGCCTTTGAAGCTGTATGCAGTCTGCTCTTGGGCTCTATTCTTTTCTGTTTCTCCCATAGGTAATAAATAGTTTAGGGAGTAAATCTTGAATTTCACTATAGCACAATGAGTATACTGTAAACACGATGTATGTGAGTGCATTTATATTTATGTGCATGTGTGTATTTCTTTTTCTTTTTGTCTCCTTTCCATTTGTAGTTTGATCACTCATGGTTTTGGAACTCCTGCAATATGTGCTGCCCTAAGCACTTTCCAAACTGTTCTCAGTGAAATGCTGAACTACTTGGAAAAGCACACATCGCACAAAAACGGAGGAGCAGCGGAATCTGGCCAAGGACACGCCAACTCGGAGAAAGCCCCCCTGCGGAAAACTTCAGAGGCTGCTGTGAAAGAGGGCAAAACAGAAAAGACAGACTAGCTACATCAAACAGAATCTATTTCAAGAGAGAGTCTTGCTGCTGATATTTTTTTTAAATATATATATCATTGAGGGCAATTTATCTCCAGTGGACCAAATTAAAAAAAGGGGGGAAAAAATTTAAAAAAAAAATAAAAAAAAAAAGAAAATAAAAAAGAGAAAGATTAAAACAGAGAGAAAGAGAGAGCGTGAGATAGGAAAGTATTCAACCCTAAGAACAGCAGTGTACAGTAATTGTGTGATGAAATTGTCACTTTTTTAAAATTTATGTTGCTCTAAACTACTTTTTCGTGCACGTAGTATTTGATTGTTCTGAATGATACACTAACACTGTTTTTTATAAGCACTTCTGGACTTGGCTGAGGTGGCACACAAAATTGGAAGCAATTTCTTCTCTGGCAGCAGATTTAGGGTCAGTGCATCGGTTGTGGGACACAGAGTTCCGGCATCCTGACTTTGCTTGCATGCTGGATAGATTGAAAGAAGGGCTTCCTCTGATCCATCGAAAATGCCTGATCTACTCACCATTGGGAAAACAATATGGAAACCTGGCAAAAGAGGAATTCTTGGGTCGTGGGACAAATGAACCATTTGGTGTTGGGGGCTGCTCATCCCCATGTGGGAATGTACAATAAAGCTGCACTGGAATGAGGCCAGAACCTGTTGGGAATCTGTCCTGACCATTTAAGCAGCAGCCATGGTATCTCTTGTGAAAAGAACATGGCAGACTAAAATGAAAAAAAAAAAACAACCTTGATAGTTTCAGTAAGAGCCTTGATCCCTCTGTGAACTTCAGATTAAACGACAGCACTGGCTTCTGTCGTCTGTCTTCTCAGCCCCTGGTCCCACAACACTGCAATCTGCCATACCTGGGTCTCTATTCAACCGGATCAATGCAGGCAATTGGAGTCACCTTCTGTGTTACCTTGATTTTATGATGGTTACTTTTCTTCAACAGCTTGTTTCTGCAGCTTTATTGTCTTTAGAAATCCAGCTGAGGTGCAGAGGTCTAACAGAATCCACTCACTTACTGAAAATAAAATAAAACAAAATGACAAATAACACAGATTGGCCTAGTGCACACAGCTAAGTGTTAATAACTTTTGAAATATTACTTTACCACCTACCGCACATCCTCACACAGAACACATTGGAGGCATAGTTTGAGATCAAGCCTCTTTGAGACAAGAGGCTTTTCCCAGCCACATTCTAGCTTCTTCTTCAACAAGAATTTTACTCCATTCCTTTTCAAGTTTCTCTGACACCACTGTACTGAGGAAGTTAGGAAGGATTGGTATTACAGGGTGGGGTTTTGCTGGCAGTCTAAAACCGTTTTAAGATCAGCAGAACCAGATCTTTTTTTCCAAGGGATAATTGATCTCTTTCTATGGTAGAAAATAATGTAGCTTTCCACATGTAAGCATTTAGAACCACTTGAGATGTTTTAGAGTAATCTAAGGCAGCCACAGAATTTTGACAGATATGATGTGAAACCTATAGGAGAACTGGACTCCTTTGGAGGAGGAGCTGGAAGTTGCCAGGAGACAGCACTAGATAGCTACGGGTGGCCACTTGACTTGCACACCAAGTGCCTAGGACAGGTAGAAGGGATCATTTGAAAGTGCCTGTCATTCTTCACAGGTAATAGTTGGAATGTAACCGTGGTGTTTTGCATTGTACATGATTACAACTGGATTAGTTACCTTCCTCTTATAACCAGTGGAGAGAAAAAGGCACTTAGAATGTGCAGTTTATCTCACCTCAAAGTAATGATGAATCATCCCTGAAAGCATGTGCTTATCTCAGCTAGGTATAAAGGAAGCATTCATACACATCTAACTCTCTAAAACCAGTTACCATGCATTATATCTTGAATGATCAGCTTTATACTAAAGCTGAGGACTATAAAAATATCCAAGGGTATTTTCAGCCATAATGTAGGGAGTCAAACTGAATTAACAAGATCAGCCTCACCTTCCAAAAGTATGGAAGGAAATAGAGAGCTTATGGCATGATGCTGTTCCTCTTGAGGTCAGTAACGACTCTACCATGGTGAGAAGAAACGCTAGCAACTAATGAATCCCTATTTGATTGCATAAGGAATTCTACAAAAAATAAATAATAATAATAAAAAAGAAATCCTATGATTTTGACCAGATTTGTCCTTGCTCACGGTGGGTATATAACTTAAATACCTACTTCAGTGCTATCTAGGTACCCTCTATGTATTGAGGGAAACAGGAGTATCTCCATGGGACTCCACCTCCTTAACACACTAACAACAGCTAAGTGCCTAAAAGAACTTGAAGTTTACTGAATGAATTTTTCACTCCAACGCCTCTGAAGAAGTGCTAAAGTCAAATGAAAGATCCTCGGAGATGTCTTGGACAGAAACATTGTGGAATTGTTCATTCCACTTTTTCAGCCTCTGAAGAAGTGCTAAAGTCAAATGAAAGATCCTCAGAGATGTCTTGGACAGAAACATTGTGGAACTGTTCATTCTGCTTTTTCTATTGCCCAAACAGAGGGAGAGAAAAGGAGAGGCGGGAAAAAAATTGACTGTGTCAGATACACAGATTTGCCAGTGTATAAGTATGTGCTGTAAAGCAATTTAATTGTGGTCCTCTACTTTACGATGTGGATAAATTTAAATTGGATTGTGATGGAGGTAAAAAAGATAAGAAAAATATTTTTTAAATCCTTTTCAATCACCTTCACTAAAATATCATCCTTCTGGAGAAGGAGCAATGACTGGCTGGGTAGATTATTCTATGAAACTGTTGAGAAAGAAGCATTTTATTACAATCAAATTCAAATGTCTGATATTGGAAATAATATGCATACAGCATTATTTGAAATATTTACCTATTCAGGATATGATCCAAGACCCTAATAGTAATTAAAGACTTGCATCTTTTGTTTTTACATAATTATTATGAGCCTCTGCTCTGCTGGCAACAAATTATTTTTGACCTGGATTATCCTTTGACGTATTAATAATAATAAACCTGAGCACTCTTGAAACCCCAGAACTTCCAGTTTTTTACTTATTGACCCCTACAGATTTTCGATAAAGTTCAACACAGATCTGATTAATCTGCCATATACTCTTATCATTAAGAGGTTACCTGCATTTACACCCCAAATTTTTTTCCGTTAGTATCTTAGCACATTTTAAAAGCAAAATTCTTTTTAAAAGGTATCTCTGAGGTTTGTTGATGTTCACAGGCTCTCTGTTATTTATTTTTAATCAAAGAAAAAGTAATTATTACCAACTTTTCTGCTGAACTAGCTATCAGAGCAGTTTGGTGAAAAAATGCCTTTGGTTTTGAAAATTGGGATTTTAAATGTGGTTTTAAGCAATTAATTCGCTGATGTTCCTGCTAAAAAGCCCAGATCAAGTTCTCATCCACTTACACCTGCACAAGTTCTCATGTTGCTTTTTGCATTTTCCTAGTCCTTGTCTCTGTGGAAATGTTGCCACCTCAAAACTTATTAGATCAGCCTGAAGGAAGGGCACGGTTTGAAGTTAGCAGGTGCTCACAGGTAGCAAATTCAAGTATATTTGTTATCTTCTTGACGTCAAAATTAATCATCTAATATGAAAAAAAAAAAAAAAAGTCCTTCCTTTGAGAGATCATGAAATCGTTTATTCCATTCACGTCAAAAACGTCAAAGGAGTACAGAAAAATGTCCAAACCTCCATTGCCAGGGCAATGAATCATTATGATCTTTGAAACCCCAAAAACAGGTTCATAACTCAAGTACTGTCTGAGTATTTGGATCCTGTTGTACTTCAGCCCAGCTCAGCTTCATATGCATTAAGGCTTTCTCACCACAAATCTCACAACAGTTTAAGTAGGTCTCTGAACTTATATCAAGCCCTGACACATTTGATCACCAAGACCTGCTGCCGATACTTGGATTAGTTACAAATCATTCATGAAGTAAACACTCTGACTAACCACATGCCTTTCTTTCTAGAGCAAGGGGTTACTGTGAGTACAAGCAGCTCATGGCTGGCTAAGCTCAGAAGGTAAGTCTCTGGCAGAGCTGAGTGACATTCTTGCCTCCAACCTCTGCCCTAAGATTTGGATCTCTGTCACACGACCCTCTATTAGTATCATTACCTGGCAGAGAAGTGTAGTAAAGGGAGAGTTTATGCAGATGATGAGAACTGGGACGGCATTTGCATGGCCTGTAAAGGAGAGTGAAGCACAGACAAGCAGTGATGACCCTGCCACCTACAACTGAAGACCGTCAAGAATTTTGTCCTTCATGCTGCCATCTTAAACCCTAACTCCTTCTAGGTGTCATTCTGTTGCCTTGGAGAACTGGCACAAGGGGTGAATTTGGACCTTTAATTTACTTCTTTGTTAAAGATAAACTCCAATATTTTTTGAGAAAAGACTCCAGCTCTCCAAATCAACAAGGAATCTGCTTTTTGAAGCTTCTCTTTAACTGTTCCTGAAAACAAAAAAAATCTGCTACAAAACAGGCACAATGTATAGTCCTTCCAAACCCTGGACCTCTGTGTAAATATTTCCCCAGCTCATCCCATCCTTTGAATGTGACTCAGTGGCAAGGCTGTGGCTCACAATTTTGCAGCAAAGCTCAAGAAGGGCTGCTTTACTGCCCTAAGAGCCAATTTCTCCTACTGATTTTTCGTTTGTTTTCTTGTTTCCTAACACCAACAAGCGGTTTTGGTCTTAGATGTCTTAGGTATCCAAAAGGGCTGCTGATGAATTCCAAGGTCATTTGACTTTTGTTTATCCTTTGGAGAGAGAGTTCTGCTTCTCTAATTCTTTAAGGACAAGAAAAAACAACATTAATAGAAGACGCAAGCCTGCAACACAAGGAAGAATCACTAAACGTAATTATACAGGAACTGTATTTATGGAACTATCCTCTGCCTCTGCCCTCATTACAGGTTCAACAAGACTTCAAGTACAGCTGTGTGGGGAATGGGGGAGGAAGATAAAGTCATTTTCCTTTGCCAGGTGAAGTTCATTTGGAGAGGTCTGATCTTTTTTATTGCTGTTCTTTACTTTTCTTTATTTTGTACAATTAATTCTGTTCTGTACAGCAGCTGTTGTGATCGTATTTAAATGTGAGTGCACACTTAGTCACCAACAAACCACGCCTATTTATTGGTTTGAGGTTTTGGTTTGTTTTGGGGTTTTTTTCCTTCCACTTTATTTAACTTCATTTATAATTCAGTGGTGAAAAACATAACCTTTTATATTTCTATTTCCTATACAATCGACCTGTTTTACATGAGTCTATGAAGATAATGACCACGTTTGATCAAACATTTCACGGCAATAAAATCTATGTTGATTTAATCCTGATTTGTCTGGTGCTTGAAAAATAATTTCTGTCTCTGGGTAAATAAAGACAATCAAACCTGTCTAGGAACTGGATCTACGACATTACAGGACCTAGAACTTCCATCCAATAGGTAAGACAAAAAAAGGAGAGGAACAAAAATAATACTGTTCCCATACTACAGCAAGGAAATCAGTTTATACAGAGATTCAAAGTGGGATTTATCCCACTTAATTGTAGCTATATTACATAGTTATGTCATCCAGAATCTATTAACCAGATTTAATGCTTGTTGTGTCAAAAGATGTAACACAAAGCAATTCATAATGTCCTAAAGCAGGAATCCAAGCTAGTTGGGATGATTTACATTAGATTAGTCTCTCTCAGTTGACCACAGGGAAAAAGTGGAAGGAGTCCTAGTCCCTATCCATTGGCAAGGGACACAACCTAGAAAACTTGCTAACCCTGGATGCTTACTATTTAGATGGCCATGCCCTCAGAATTGCCTTGCCCATGATTGCATAGAAAGGCTGTGACAATGCTGGCAATCAAATTCACATCTCCACAGCCTCAAACTATTTCTATAATCTCCCTGAAAGCTTACAACAGTTCATTCAAGTCCTACTGCAGCTAAGGGTCTGGGTTATTTGCCAATGCTCCCACTCCAGATTTTGATGCCAGTGTCGTGGCATGAGTTTTGACTCATTCCAGGCAGAAAAGACGCAAGTCAAAAAACCATTTTCAGATATAAATAGCATCCTCTGTCAGGTATGACTTGAGGCAACTCTAAGTTAGATGATCAGCCAAACTTTGCAAAATAAATGGATCTGAAAAATTTTACTGAAAGGGAAAAAAAATCAGAGAGATGGGTGTTTTTCAAAGACATTTCCTAGACGTACACAGTTCCAAAATCTGGGAACCTGTTGACAACCCTTTTTTCAGTGTTGTTTCAGTGCTTGCGGAAATGAGTAATTGTAGACAATGACACACCAAAGGCAAAGCTGCAATGGCAGAAACTTCAGAAGGATTTCAGGTGAAAAAGGAAATGGTTTGGGAGGCAGTTCCCACATGTTTAAACTTGGTTTATCCAACCCCTACCTCTGTTCCCTAACAAATTAACTCTCCATAATTACTCTTACCCCTCTAATCTTTCAAGAAATACAATTTCCCAGGTGCTGTAGTGAATTCCTCTGATCAGTTCTGTACGTGCTCTTCTCCAAAGTCAGAGGAAGCACAACTGTGACAAATTCATTGGAATTTTAAATGCAGTCACATGAGAGGTTGCCTCTCCTATCTCTTCACTTTGGTGTGTAAATTTTCCGCTCACTCCATTAAACAAAAAGAAGATAAACCCACTGAAATTTGCAGAAGTGCAGTGCCAAAATACATGTCAGCGTGCACAAGTAGCCTCTAATTTGTAGACACTACAACATGCAAGAAGGCAAAAAAAGAAAAATAGGAAAAAACCCATCTATCTCTATCAGATTTTATAAGCAGGCTGCATATAGAGACCCTGGGCAAACGGGCATGCAAAGAAAGTGACCAGGCCAAGCAAGGACCAAGTCTGTAAAGTGCTGAGTGTCCTGAGGTCCCAGAATTAGCAGAATTGGTGACATACCTATGGTAGTACTTGTCCGTGCGTTCAACTACAGAACTCCCACTTAACGTTAGAGAGGCTGGGTGTTCACTTCTGTTTTGATGGAAAATACAGTTTAGTTTCTAGGTAGGCACCAGAAGCCAAATCTAACAAAATGTCTAGCCTCTCAACTGCTATTTAGGTTCATCCTCCTGTAGAAAAGACATGAACAAGAAATCAATGGGAACTTCAAGCCTTAATGGAAAGGGCATTATGCTCTGGGAAAAGTTTATATTGTTTTTGGGTTTTTTAACAGCAAGATATTCAGAATCATAGAATCACAGAATGGTTTGGGTTGGAAGGGATCTTTAAAGGCCATCTAGTCCACACCCCCCGCCCCTCACAGTGCACAGGAACTTCTTCCGCTAGAGCAGGTTACTCACAGCCATGTCCAACCTGACCTGGAATGTTTCCAGGGATGGGGCATTTACCGTCTCTCTGGGCAACCTGGACCAGTGCTTCGCCACCCTCAGGATAAAAAACGTCTTCTTTCTATCTAAGCTAAATCTCCCTTATTTTAGTTTAAAACCATCTTCTTGTCCTGGCACAACAGGCCTTGCTAAAAAGACTTTCCTATAAGCTCCCTTTAAGGACCAAAAGGCCGCACTAAGGTCTCCCCAGAGCCTTCTCTTCTCCAAGCTGAACAACCCCAAATCCCTCAGCTTGTCCTCACAGCAGAGGTGTTCCATCCCTCTGATCACTTTTGTGGCCCTCCTCTGGACTCTCTCCAACAGGTTCATGTCCTTCTTGTGCTGAGGATCCCAGAGCTGGCCGCAGCACTCCAGATGAGGTCTCACCAGAGCAGAGTAGAGCGGCAAGATCACCTCCCTTGACCTGCTGGCCATGTTTCTTTTGATGCAGCCCAGGATACAGTTGTCTTTTTGGGCTGCAAGTGCACATCGCTGGCTCATGCCCAGCCTTTCATCCACCGGTACCCCCAGGTCCTTCTCTGTGGGGCTGCTCTCAATCCCATCATCCCCCAGCCTGTGTTGATATTGAGGATTGCCTCAACCTAGGTGCAGGACCTTGCACTTGGCCTTGTTGAACCTCATGAGGTTTACACAGGCTCACTTCTCAAGCTTCTCCAGGTCCATCCGATCCCTCAGGGGTATCACCTGCACCACTTATCTTGGTGTCATCTGCAAACTTGCTGAGATTACACTCAATCCTTCCGTCTATGTCATTGGTGAAGATATTAAACAGCACTGGTCCCAGTATGGACCCCTGAGGAGTCTTGTCTCCATTTGGGCATCGAGCCATTGACCATTACCCTCTGGATGTGACCATCCAACCGATTTGTTACCCACTGAACAGTCCACCTATCAAATTCATATCTCTCCAATTTAGAGAGAAGGATGTTGTGGGGAACCATGTCAAAGGCTTTACAGAAGTCCAGTTAGATGACATCCATAGCTCCTCCCTTGTCTATTGATGCAGTCACTTCATCGTAGAAGGCCACTAGTTTGGTCAGGCAGGAGTTGCCCTTGGTGAATCACCTCCCTGTCCTCCATATGCCTTAGAAGAGCTTCTAGGAGGATTTTTATCATGATCTTCCCAGGCACAGAGGCTGACAGGTCGGTAGTTCCCAGTGCCCTCCTTTCTACCCTTTTTTAAAATCAATGTAATTTGGATTAGCGTTGCATAAATGCAGTTTCTGAAGCAAATCAAAATGTCAAGCTTTTGGAGAAAGGATTACTAGGATTACGCCACAGCATGGGACAGAGTTCTGTTCATTCAGGATTTAGCACACTAGGCAGACAGAAACAAAGACAGTCAAGACATAGTTTGCTGTCGTTTTGTAACAACAAACACACTGGAGGCATGATTCAATCACCTACATAACAACATCAAGTGACATTTTAGACAGCCCTGTCTATCCTGCCTGGCTTCTCGTTGCCTCTTTGGAAGGATCAAGGTCTCACAGCTTCACTGTATCTGTCAATCCCTTGTATGTATCTTCGATACTCAAGGAAACTTGAAATTGTACTAAACATCATCTTTTAGCATGCATACATGTGCAGTAAAGTCTACACACACAGTCTACGCACACAGTAGTACCATTTTGATTCAGTGGCCCACACACAGGTGTCTGCTGCTATTTTAGCAGCCTGGGAATATTCTGCTTGGGGTCCATCTGCCACTCCAGAAGAGAATGGGTTTCTACAGATCCTTGTGGGTCCATCTTAGCAATGAATATAAATACCTGATAGGGCAAGTAAGCAAGACAGAACCAGACTCTACTCATTAGTGTCCAGTGACAGTACAAGAGGTGATAGGCACAAACTGAAATGCAAGAAACTGCACCAAAACATAAGAAAAACTTTTTTGCTAAGAATTTATTTGAACTTTGGACTAGGTTGCCCAGAGAGGTTGTGGAGTGTCCATCATTGAAGATACTCAGAGGCTGACAAGGCATGGCCCTGAGCAACATACTCAAGATGACCCCGCTTTGAGTAGGGCACATGGACTGAATGATCTTGAGGAACCCTTTCAACCTCATCTATTCTGTGATTCTGTGAACCCTTTGGACTCAGTTCAGTTGACCACACACCGGACCTAACAGCTTTTGAGATAAACAAAGTACCCTGCCTAGTCTATATGCACTTTTGCAGGAAGGACATATGTCATGTTTTCCAGCCTCACTCTGATTCCTTAGGTACTCTAGTCCATAAAAGCATGAAACTGTGAAAAGAGCAACTGCCTTCCACCTAGTTACATCTTGGTACCCGTGCCTATACAAGCCAATGTACTGGTGGCACATACACAAACAGCTTCATTATCATATGAAACCAAACTTCTCCATCTAAAGCCTTGGACTGGACATGCAATGGCAAAAGGATGAATCCCATTACTGTTACCACCTAGAGGTATCTAGTTTTCACTTGTGGGGTTTTTTTTATTAATTAACACATTTAACACAAATATTAATGAACCACTCTGGGCCATCATTATAGACAGCTATTTTAAGGAGTTATCAAAGCATTAGGCCTTTGCCTATTAAAATACAGTGTGAAGCCAGTAATAAAACTACATAGAAAATGAGGAATGGTCAGTAGACAGCATATTAGTGGAATTGGATGCTCTGTGAATAAACTGCTGGAAGTATGCCAGGATATTATCTCCTTCTTTGTAAAATTTGGATCTGGGAAATAAGAGGGGAAACTTTCCTTTGAAAATTTTCTGTGATATGAAAACAAAAATGAAAGACAAACAGCAGAAAAAAAATGTTGCACAATGAACTGGGGAAAGATGTATCAGGAAAACAATTTAAAAGGCAAAATAACTATTTTGATTCAGATTGAAAGGGATTAGGATGAAGTTTCTCTCCCTTTACTCCTATCAATTAAAACTGAAAGTAGAAATGCTGTGTGACAAAACTGCTTTTGAAAACTGCATGAGAAGAATATAATGCTTGTGGTGGCACCAAGAGTTTTGAGTAAGCAAAAAAGTCTTCCATGCCTGCTTCATGAGCTACTGTGGTAGCAGAAGAAGATTCTGTGGATCCAATCTTGTCGTTTTGAAGGAAAATGAAGAGAGAGAGATGACTGACCTTTGCCTACTTGCCATTATTAGCACAGCCTTATTTTTAACTCCCTTTAATGTGCCTTTCACTGAGTCCTTGAACAAAATCACTGCTTTGCACAGGTCTCTTATTTTAGACATAGAAGTCAGGTGTCTATTTAGACTAGTCTAGTTGTTTAGACCATCTCCATTTACTGTAGAGGAAGCTTGGCTTGGCTAAATACCTAAATTTTAAGAAGAAAGAAAAAGAAATCACACTAAACTCACATTTAGTTAAATGAGATAAACTTCTAATCATCCTTAGTTCAGCTCGGAATTGAATTGATGCCCTTGAAGAAAAAGTTTTAGCAACCTTATCTGCAGTCCATACTGTCCTCCATTTTTACAGGTTCAATTTACCAAACAGACTGGACAATGTTGGGGTTTTTTAAATTGCAGTTAGTTAGCTGTTGTTACATCCTCTGCTCCAGATTCTTGACTGTTATTTGCCTGCTTAGCTAGACACAGGGTTGTTGTCTTTGAGGAACTATATGGTAAGAGGGACAAATATGAAGCCAAAGCCAGAAGAAGCCAATGACTCGTTACCTTTTGAAGTAAGATATGCATCTCTTTTTTATTTTGCAATGTTAAAATAAGTGTTACAGAATTATGATGTGGATCTTCTGTACATCCCATGTCATATCTGCCAGCCCCATATTTCAGGGATTCTTGCCAGGGTCAGAGGAAACTTCAGTGGGGTGAACATACCCAGACTCCAAGACGTTCATGTGAAAGGTTTCATCTACTGTAGTTGCTGAATGACCCCAAAAGAGTCCCACCTCATAGACAAATTAAGCATGCGTATTATTCAAATTATGATCATGATTGTCAAGCAAGATGGTCTGTTTAACAAACTAATCTTAATAATAATAATAATAATAATAATAATAATAATAATAGGAATACTATAGCCAATGTGTTTATATTCCAAAATGCTGAAAATTTCTTCTCATTTTAGTTGCACTCTAATAATTCTTGGGATGAGAAACAAAAGTTTGATTCCCTGAAAAACATTTAAAGATAATTGCATAAATTGTGTCTATTATTTACAATGGGCTTTCTTTTACCTCCTCTCAATGCCAGTGCGAAGGGAATCTCCTAGTTTCTTGCTTTCTCCTGATTACAGAATACACCAAAAGACAGATTAATACTTTTTATTTTCCAGTATCACACTAAATCCTTGTCTTCTAACACTGAGTACCTTGGGGCTATCTTAATGACCCTATTTGGCCTTTACTTGAGTCAATAACAAAATCTTCCTGGACTTCAGGAGGACCAGGATTAATTCCAGACAACGCTGTTTGTTAGCAGAGTTTTTACCCCTTATTCTGCAGAGTTTCTTCTAGCCCTCCTCACATAAGGAATATAACATGATTATTCCCTTTCAAAACCGGTGGTTGCATCCAGATTGCGCAATAAGAAAGGTCTCTGACTTGTGCTACCCCTTTTCCCCCATGCTTGGGAGACTGCTAGTTAGTCCAGGAGCTGCTCTAGGGTTATAAGAGAGTGGGAAATTGGTGGACATTGCAGGGTAATGTTCGATCTGTTTAGTTTTATTATTGTTTTATGATTCCCCAAAATTCCCATGATCAAAAATGACAACAAAACTGGATTCTCTTCAGCCCCTGAAATCCATCTGACCATTCCCAAACATCTCCTGCCCCACTAAAAAACTGTCCTACAACCACAATCTATGTCTGCTATACGGCTGAGCAGCACTGAGCCTGCTCCTAGAAGGAATACCATGTTTCACAAGAGCCCATCTATAATTACTGATCTACAAATTTCAATTTGTATCACTTGTATATTTTAGATTTATATATTAGTGCACACAGAATTTTTCATGAGAGTTTTTTTCTGTATTTCAGTTTCTGCTCTGCAGAGAATGTGTCAGATCAGTATAAACAGTTGTTCAGATTTCATACTGTCAAAGGTTAGAGCTGGGCTGGCTACTAGACGAATGACAGACGCTCTCTATTACCACTCACCCCTTCCACCCTCTTCCCAAACAGTGGAAAGAGAAAAGGAGCAAGGGAGAGAGACTCATGGATTGGAAATGAAAACTGAAACTGCTTCAATAACAACAACAAAAAGAGACATATACCAATACACACAATACCAATACCAAACCCACCCTGCCGATGGCAACCACATCACCGTCACCATTGATGCTCTGGTCAGACACGGGATTAGGCTGGGCTCAGCAGCAGATAGGAACCGGATGCAGGAGCTGGATTCTGGAACTGGATTCAGGGATGCGTGGCCTGGGATCGAAGGCAGAATGGACAAAGTCCTCCTTGGATGTCGGCCATTGAAGAGGAGGGAAAGAGAGAGAGAGACCCTCAGCTTTATACCGAATATGACAACTATGGGATGGAACACCTGATTGGTCAGTGTAGGGTCACATGCCTTGTCTGCTCCTCCCCACAGGTGCGGCATCTCACTTACTGCACCCCCACCGTGGTACACAGGATCTAGCAGTGACCTTGGTCTCCACAGGGGCAGGTATCGGCAAGAGCCTTTCTGCATCCCAGTCCCTGGCAGTAACTGTAAACATCAAGTGTTGTCACCGCTCGAAGCAGACACTGTCTGTAAAAATACGCTGTTAACTTCAGACAGTGCTGTTAGTTAGAACAGACTGAGCTGGAAAGTGAAATCACTGAATAGAACTAGTTCTCTTCTAACTTAACCCAGGACAGGCACCCATACTGGGGGAACATGGTGGCATAAGGACTGGAAATATTTCAGTCTTTTTCAGGTGGTGGTTTTTGGGGTTTGGGTTTTTTTTTTTGCATATAACAAACGTTTGTTTTCAATACTCCATTTGATATCATGGAAAGCCACTGTTGTCGTTTGAATTCTAGGTTCACAAAACCTGAAGAATAAGAAAAAAATCCTGTTTGTTAGGGGAGTTTTTCATTTAAAAGGGTGACGAGATTTTGCTCTATACACATGAACGTGTGGGTGAAGATTATAACAGCAGGTATCAGGCCAATGTAAGAATGGTAGCAAACCAGACAGGCAGGTTCAGTAATCTGTCTCTCACAGTGGCTATTACTAGTGCCTCAGAAGATAACAAGTGCTATGAACAAGAACAAAGGAATAACTTTGTCTGTGGTTGCTCAATGTCTTAGAATATGGCAATCTGAGGAGTTTTCAAAGAAATGATCAGCTGTTTGGAAAATAAATATTTCTTTTTTTATAACTTAGTGAAGCATCAAGGCTAATGTTTTGTTAAAATTTTTAAAATGTGAACAGAAAAATCCACATAATTAGATGCTTAACAGTCTGGCATCAGATCTGTTCCCACTAATGAATGATCTGACTGAGAACTCAATTAATAAAAAATTTAAAGAAGGATAATATAATTAATACTAATCAATATGGGTTTCCAGAAAATAGATGCTGTCAAATGAACTGGGTTTTCTTCCTTTTAATGAGATTACAAATTTGATTGACTTCTAGAACACATTTAACTTCCAACCACAGCGGTGTTGATTACAATTATAATAATTAGACAAAATGCTAAATGCATTAAATGGATCCAAAGCTATCTATTTGAACCTGAAATGGTTGAAGAAGAGAGAATAACAATGAAGCATGAAAATTCCTAATAGAGTTTCAGTTTTCAGTTCCTGCCCTGACACTAGTTTATATTCTCATCAATTAGAATATATATATCATTAACAACATCGTTAGCAAGTGAGTGAAAGATTGAGGGAAAACTGATGAAGGGGGAAAATGTACAATGATCTAGATTGTTCAACAAGCTGGATGTCAGCAGATAACTTATTAATGGAGGAAAAATGAATTTGTATATGTAAGAGGGAAGTACATGTCTTTTCCTTATGAGATGATGGAGTCTGCTCTGGAAAGCAGTGACTCTGAAGGGAATTTTTGGTCATAAGCAAAAACCCACTAAGTATGAGCTTGAACTTGAGGGCAGAAGGGCAAGAGTGTCTTTTTCTAAATAAACAGAAGGATATAATGTACTTATTCAAAACGGTCATGTTGATGTGAAGCAGATGAGAAGCAATGGCAGGTGGAATATTATGCTCCTTTCTGACATGTCCCTTTCAAGAAAGCTCTTGAACTGAATGAAGTGATATACCATCACTGATGTCATGGCAAAGCACTGTTTGAAGCTTTGCAGAAAATGACCCCTAGGACATCAAGTTGAACATGAGCCAGCAATGTGTCCTTCTCACAAAGATGGTAAAATGATATGCTAGCCTGCATTAGAAGGAGTGTTGGAAGTAGGTGGGAGGTGGTCATTCGCTTCTACTCAGCACTGATGAGGCCACACCTGGAGTACTCTGTCCAGTTCTGGGCACCTCAGTAGTAAGAGGGACATGGACAGACTGGGAAGAGCTCAATGAAGGCTCACTGAGATGATTAAAAGTTTGGAGAATCCCTCATATGAGGAAAGGCTGAGAGAGTTGGAACTGTTCGGCCTGGAGAAGAGAAGGCTCAGGGGGATTTTATCACTGTATATAAATACCTGATGGGAGAGTGTGAAGAGGACAGAGCCAGGCTCTTTTCAGCCAGGCTCTGGTCCAATGCCAGGACTGAAACACAGGGCAACTGGCTCTAGGTGGCCCACTTTGAGCATGGGGAGTGGACCAGGTGACCTCCAGAGGTCCCCTCCAACCACAACAATTGTTCTGTGAAGTATAAGAGAATCTACCATATACTGAAAGACACAACAAGCTTAATTTATTCGTCTTAATAACAAGGTGATACAGAGACCTTAAAAGGGTTAACAGATACACCCAACTAGAAGATTTTACTGGTTTAGGATTTAAGTTCAACAAAACCCAGAACGGAAAACAGATTTATATCTTTATCAGAGAGAGTAATTAAGAAATGAACAATTAATTAAGTTAGGCAAAGCTTTTACATCACAGCCTTAAAAAGTAAAATCAAGACAGAGATTTAAAAAAAAAATTGAGACAGGTTTGGTTACTCAGGGATCTGGGAATCTGCTCTTGTGATTTCGACATGTGATAAAACTCAGTCTAAGATCCCTGAAAAAAAAGTGGGTTGAAACTTTTAATTATCTAGTTGGAGAAAAAAATGACCATGTTGAACTTCAGTAACAAAGATCGATGCTGGCAAAATGGAGCAGTGATTCTGTGAGCCTTCTTTTAAGGAGCACTGTCATTACATTTTTTAGGAAGGTATTCTGAAGCTCCATGAACAATCTGATTTTCAAAGTGCAGGTGCTTTAAATTTTTTGCAACATAGGTACTCTTCCATCAGCCACATGAAATCATTGGACGTTCATTTAAAAACTGGGTATGAGAGAAAGGTTAAAATTTGAATTTTCAACATTCTCATTTTGATACTAGAGAACAAAATGTTTAATTTCAGAGCTGTTAAAATGATTCATTTACACTTGCTCATTCCTATGCCTTTTAGGCAGGAAACATTGATTTTTATTGTGCTTGTGCATTTATAATAATGAAAGCAATGATATACAATTATCTGAGGATTACAACACTAAATTGTTTGCATTTTTATATTAATATTAATATTCTATCACTAGAATGAATGTTGCGTGGAAGGCAGTGAGGATGCAGTTAACCTAATTCAAACAACAAGTTTGTGCCTTATTTCTTAGACTATATCTGAACTATATGTCATGAGTCTAACTGGGGTAGAATAGCTTGTTTATGTATTATTAAACTCAGTCTCTAATCCAGGGTGATCATATCTGATCTGCCTCCTGGGAATAGTGCTGCTTCTTTGCTGACCTCCAAACTGTGCCTGGGATCTGCCTGAAGTTGCTGGTGTGGGCAAAAACCGTGTTGAGCAATAGGAAAGTTGAGTATCCAGAAGTGTTCCTTCACGTTGTTGTTCAGCCTGGAGAAGAGAAGGCTCTGGGGAGACCTTACAGGAGCTTTCCAGTACCTAAATGGGAGTCTACAAGAAAGCTGGAGAAGGTTCTTTTACGAGAGCATGTAGTGATAGGACAAGAGGTAATGGCTTTAAACTGAAAGAGGTTAGATTTAGACTACATGTAAGGAAGAAGTTCTTCACTGTGAGGCTGGGGGAGGGGAGGGGGGGAAGGGAAGGGAAGGGAAGGGAAGGGAAGGGAAGGGAAGGGAAGGGAAGGGAAGGGAAGGGAAGGGAAGGGAAGGGAAGGGAAGGGAAGGGAAAGGGAAGGGAAGGGAAGGGAAGGAAGGGAAGGGAAGGGAAGGGAAGGGAAGGGAAGGGAAGGGAAGGGAAGGGAAGGGAAGGGAAGGGAAGGGAAGGGAAGGGAAGGGAAGGGAAGGGAAGGGAAGGGAAGGGAAGGGAAGGGAAGGGAAGGGAAGGGAGGGGAGGGGAGGGAAGGGGGTGGAGGGGAGGGGAGGGGAGGGGAGGGGAGGGGAGGGGAGGGGAGGGGAGGGGGGGGGGGGGGGGGGGGGGGGGGGGGGGGGGGGGGGGGGGGGGGGGGGAGGGGAGGGGAGGGGGAGGGGAGGGGAGGGGAGGGGAGGGGAGGGGAGGGGAGGGGAGGGGAGGGAGGGAGGGAAGGGAAGGGAAGGGAAGGGAAGGGAAGGGAAGGGAAGGGAAGGGAAGGGAAGGGAAGGGAAGGGAAGGGAAGGGAAGGGAAGGGAAGGGAAGGGAAGGGAAGGGAAGGGAAGGGAAGGGAAGGGAAGGGAAGGGAAGGGAAGGGACGGGAAGGGACGGGAAGGGAAGGGAAGGGGCGGGAAGGGAAGGTCAGGGCAGGGAAGGGAAGGGAAGGAAGGGACGGGAAGGGAAGGGAAGGGAGGGAAGGGAAGGGAAGGGAAGGGGAGGGGAGGGGAGGGGAGGGGAGGGGAGGGGAGGGAGGGAAGGGTAGGGAAGGGAAGGGAAGGGAAGGGAAGGAAGGGAAGGGAAGGGAAGGAAGGGAAGGGAAGGGAAGGGAAGGGAAGGGAAGGGAAGGGAAGGGAAGGGAAGGGAAGGGAAGGGAAGGGAAGGGAAGGGAAGGGAAGGGAAGGGAAGGGAAGGGAAGGGAAGGGAAGGGAAGGGAAGGGAAGGGAAGGGAAGGGAAGGAAGGGAAGGGAAGGGAAGGGAAGGGAAGGGAAGGGAAGGGAAGGGAAGGGAAGGGAAGGGAAGGGAAGGGAAGGGAAGGGAAGGGAAGGGAAGGGAAGGGAAGGGAAGGGAAGGGAAGGGAAGGGAAGGGAAGGGAAGGGAAGGGAAGGGAGACTTAAACTCCCTTAAAACCACAGTTAATGAGAACCTTAACTTAGAACCCCACTATTACTTAGGCTAAGGTCCCTGATTGCCACAGTGCAGTATAGGAGCAAACTGAAGGGAGCATCCAGGGAATGGTGTGACTCTGGATATGTCATGAGCAATTTTGGGAGCCTGAAATAAATACAGATACAGTTTGCTGACTTTGCTGTGTCTCCTTTCATGTACCCAGAAATTTTTTAACTCCCTAAAGCATTGCCTATAGTCATATTATCTGAGTGCCTACTTCCAGAAAGCAAGTTAAGAGAGTGGAGGAATTAAAAAGAAAGGGAAGGTGATACTGGAGGAAAAAAAGAATTCTCAGATCAGGTAGCAGGTTAGGTCTTAATTCTTCTTCTCTTTCCTTAAAACTGATTAACACTCCCCTGCCATGAAATTTAAATGCTGTATCTTGAGCATAGATAAGTCACTCTACAGGCTATGTCCTAAAACGTCAAGAGTGTATTTCCTTGTATAAATATAACTTAAACCTTGATTTTCAGCCAGACCACATACAGTTTGTATCCACATAAACATAGCTGAATTAAATTAAGTTATTAAAATGGAATCTCCTAACTTTCTGTCACATTAAACATTCAATAAAACTGAGACCTTCATTTAATGGCTGCAGTTTGCCTGTCCTTGATTATGTGACTCCATTTAAGTACAGGGGCTTTTGTTTGGGAATGGGAACAATAACAAAATAAAAAGGATGTGCTTTATTCAGATGAACAAGTTCCAAATGTAAGTATTTATATCCCAGCTGAGGAAACTGAAAGATATTGTACATGTTTAGTTTTAAATTTTTAAGGAAACAAGTTTAGCAACTCTTCTGTGTGTTTTGTTTGGCTTCTAGGAGGAAGCGGTTTTAGAAAAGATTAATTCACTTTTGAAACATGGATGTGGAGAGGAAGGATAACCCTGCAGCTGTCACAGCATCTCTTGGGACTCCCCAGACCCCCCTTTGTGTTACAAAGCATAAATCATGCAGCGTTAGGTCATCCATAAAGTCTTTGGTTTAATGTTGCATCACCTAATCCTGCTTTTCCTGTCAGCCATGGGAGCCATGAAGCTAAGACTCAGGATCCCTGTTCAAAGAGCAAAAGGAGGTTTTGGTCCTAAGACAATGAGACGCAGGCTGGCAACTTGGGGAAATCCAAGCTCATATGAATGGACAGTAAGACATGAGCAAGGCTTTCCACTCCCTGTTTTAGGGAGACGAGCACTCATTTGAAGTTCACTGCCTTTGTCTTAAGTTGAGCATCTACATCAGATCAAAATAAATACAAAGGGATAGCGATATGAGAAACAAGGCCTGAAACACTCTTCATTCTTAACCTGGGAGATCTGATTCTCTTTCTTGCTCTGAAGAGTTTGGAGCATGTAGAACAATTCTGAAGAGAGAATGCCAAAGCTGCATCCAGGTATTTGATGAGGCATCCCATCACATTGCCTCAAATTCCAGGCCTTTGCTGACATCATGTACCCAGTTTTTTTGTGGGAAAAAAAAAAACAAACCAGGTAGTAGAGAGGGATAAAACACCGAGACCTGAGTAGAGTACGTAATTAAACCTGGGTACCAGAGTTCTCCTCAGTATAGTAATACAGAAAACACTTGGAGGGCCTCCCTTTTCCAAATAGCCCACGTTTCAAGGCATGGTCTGGAAGAACTCGATTAGAAAAAACTGGACATAAGCAGGCAATATGTGCTCATAGCCCAGAAAGCCAACTGTATCCCGGGTTGTATACATTGGGATCTCTGCTATCAAAGGCTGGTGGCCAGATGAGTACCACAGATAGATGAATGACATCTGAGCTCATTTTTTATCATAATTAGACAAATCAGTGTGTTCAGTTTTGGACTCCTCACTACAAGAAGGGCATTGAGGTCCTGGAGTGAGTCCAAAGAAGGGCAATGAAGCTGGTGAAGGGTCTAGAGCACAAGGTTTATGAGGGGCAGCTGAGGGGACTGGGGTTGTTTAGTTTGGAGAAAAGGAGACTCAGGGGAGACCTTATTGCTCTCTACAGCTACTTGAAAGGAGGTTCCAGTGACATGAGGGTCGGTCTCTTCTAATAAGTAACAAGCGATAGGACAAGAGGAAACAGCCTCAAGTTGTGCCAGGGGAGGTTTAGGTTGGATATTAGGAAAAATTTCTTCACCACAAGGGTTATCAGGCACTGAAACAGGCTGCCCAGGGCAGTGGTGGACTCGCCATCCCTGAGGGGATTTAAAAAACTTGTTGATATGGCACTTAGGAACATGGTTTAGTGATGGACTTAGCAGTGCTGGGTTAACAGTTAATGCTCTTAAAGGTCTTTTGCAATCTAAATGATTCTATGATTCTATGAAATCCAAAAAATGTAATTACAGAATCACAGATTTGTCATGTTTCTTCAAAAAGAGAACAGAGTTCCGCTTGACATGGCTGACTATCTTCCAGACTCTGTCAGCTTGGCTTTCCTGGCTATGAGTGGATATTTGTTATTACTAGCATAAAACAATTGTGCTGTTTAATATGTACCTATCTGCTTCTCCATATTTGAGAATACTCTCATCCTAAAAAAAAATACCAAATTGCTGAGATGTTGCTTTAAAATTTCTTCTCTACCCACCTACTCTCTTCTTAAGTTTCCTCCTTTCTGCAACTTTCTAGCCATTTGATGGTTTTACAGTTCCTGCTAAAAATAAACAACAGAGTGTCCTCTCTCTCAGCTGAAAATATTTACCAAGGGTATCTTCAGTGTCTCCTTGGGGTAAGGACTAGGATTTCCATAGGGTTGCCCCTCATTGTCCTAAACTCGTTGCTCCTAAACTGCTCATTCATCTCTTGCAATTCCCCACCATCCAGAGACCCAGATGCAGAGGGGAAAGACAGAAATGCCCTCCAGAAAACTGACTAAATATTTTCATATGTTCTACAAATTCCTTACTCACTGGACTCAGGTATTCATAGCAAAAATTCATCTACAGCATTCCTTGAGTTTGCAAAACATCACTATAAACATGCTTTTAAAAATGGGAGAGAGTCTGAGGCAACAAGCCAGCTAGTGGAGTTTCTGTCTTGTGGCTCTTGGGTTGATTGCTCACTACTGGATATCTCTGATGCAGAGATTTTTACTCTCATCCTCTTGTATAAATGGTCAGGAATCACAGGAAAGACTGCTCACTTTCAGAAAGATATTTCTGTCCCTTGTTTTCACAAGTTGGTTGTACTGATGGTAGAAATGGTCACACCAGCCCTTTCTAGCCTGCCTGCTCCTATGCATAGTTATTAAGATGTTTCAGAGCCCATTTTAGGAAAGATATTTCATGTTGAGTTAGTGTCTCTGCCCCAACCTCCCTAGCTACAAGCAGTGGTACAGGAAGGTTGGCAGCCCCAGGGCAGTGGGAGGTGGGTCCTGATGCCCAGGGGTGACTTATTCACCCTGATCCTGGCTGTGGGAACAGCCTGAAAGGGGCCATAGCAAAGGGTGTCCCAGGGAGGTCACCACTGATGGGAAAGCCTGCAGCGTCTTCCCTACTGGGTTATTAAATATGGCAAACTGAGCCTGTCCGTAGGGGCTCAGCACATACGGCTGAGCTTTCCTGGCCTTCTACAAACTACTTCTTATATCTGTAAGTGCAGGCAGCACTGAGAGAGTTTGGTGATGTCCGCCCACAAAGAATAAGCACTGTTGTTTTTGGGAAAATGTAAAACAATGGGGACAGACTTTTTATCAGGCCCTGTAGCAATAGAACAAGGGGTGATGGCTTTAAACTGAAAGAATGTAGATTCAGACAAGGTATAAGGAAGAAATTTTTTTACAGTGGTGGTGGTAAAACACTGGAACAGCCTGCCCAGTGAGGCAGTAGAAGCCCCATCCCTGGAAATCTTCCAGGCCATGTTGGACGGGGCTCTGAGCAACCTACTCTAGTTGAAGATGTCCCTGCTCACTGCAGTGGGGTTGGACTAGATGAACTTTGAAGGTCCCTTCCAATTCAAAACTTTCTATAACTCTATGATGCTATGAAAAACCCTGGATATGTCTTCAGATGGAATAGATTCACAAGCAAATGATAAAGGAAGTTGGATTTATTTTAAGAGCTGAGTCCTGGTATTAGTCACAAAGACAAGGTGTAAAATGCACACCAAAGCAATTATTTTTGTAAATCCATGAATAAGCAGGCAGTAAATTTTAACTACATTTTGTGATACCTGCAATGTTATATGATTTTCTTCCCCTGGGAATTAAATTGCACAGAAAACCTTTAATATAAAAATACTGTAATACAAGCAAGAATATATGGAAGAAACGTTTCAGGAAAGAAAGAGCTAGTTTGCAAGAAGAGGTACCAAACACATTCAAAAACACTGGATTTTTTATCAGAACTGTAAGAAACCTGCCTTTCCAGAAAAGCCCGGAGCGAGCAGCAGAGGGCGCTGAGATAAATAGATTTATTTTAAACTCCGGTCAACAATACGGATTTGCTGGGAGTTGGCTATAGAGGCTATATGATAAAGGATATACTCTGTTATAGAGAACCACACTAGATTTAAAAGGCAGAGCAGGATTGAGAGTCCATTTCTAAAACAGGATGTTGACTAGGTGCAGGCAAAGTTTAAAAAAAAATCCACAAAACATAAGAAATGAAAGAAGCATAACTGGTTGAAGTAAGATTGATGTTTTTTTTCCTGACTTCTCACCAAAGTGGCTATCATAGTGGTGTATGTCCTCTCCCTCCCAGAACTATTAACAGATACCTCCTTGAGAGGATTTGGGTATTTGAAAAGATTTATTCTAATTGTAAGGTAGAGTTTCAAACACCGAGTGGACCTGCTGCGAAGGAGGTGATTCTGCCCTTTTATTCTGCTTTGGTGAGACCCACCCTGCAGTGCTGGGTCCAGCTCTGGGCTCCTCAGCACGACATAGACCTGTTGCAGCGGGGCCAGAGGAGGCCACAGGAATGCTGGGAGGGTGGAACCCCTCTGCTGGGAGGACAGGGGAGAGAGTTGGAGGCGTTCAACCTGGAGCAGAGAAGGCTCCGGGAGACCTTAGTGTGGCCTTTCAGTGCTTAAAGGGAGTTTATAAGATGGGGAGTCTTTTTAGCAAGGCCTGCTGTGACATGACAAGGTGAGGTGGTTTTAAACCAAAAAAAGGGGGATTCAGACTAGATATAAGGAATATTTTTGTTACACCGTGGGTAGTGAGACCCTGGCCCAGGTTGCCCTGAGAAGTGGGAGAAGCCCCATCCCTGGAACCATTCCAGGTCAGGTTGGCCCTTGGGGCTCTGAGCAACCTGCTCTAGTCGCAGATGTCCCTGCTCATGGGGGTTTGGACTGGACTTTTAAAGTCCCTTCCAACTCAAACCATTCTATGATTCTGTAATGCTATGATTCCAAGAGTCTATCAGTCTATGAGTCTACGATTCTATGACTGACTCTATGATTCTGTTAAGGAAATAAATGGTGTAAATGACAACCTGCAGCTTTATCCTAACAAGAAAGACTGATATCAGCATCACTCTTAGCAGAGGAAACGTTTGGCTGTTTGTAACTCTCAGCTATGGATATAAACGGAGCGAGGGCGGGGGGCGTGGTGCTGGTAAGGAAGGCAGCAGCTTTGGGATGGCAGCCGCTTTTACGGGGGGTTAGGCAGCAGCTTTGGGAAGGGAGCTGCTGCAGAAGGGGAACCCCCATCAGAGGGCGCCGCTGTCCCGCTCAACGCCGCTCCGGCGCGCTCGGCTCCCCCGCGGGCTCGGGGCCGCTGCCTGGCGTTGCTGCCGCTGGAACGGCGGGGAGGGTTTCCTCCGGCAGAAGCGGGGCTATTTGGAAAGGTATCCTTTATTTTTTGCTAAGAAAAAGAAAAATAAAAGTATAAACTATGCCTTTGCAGTTGCAGCTGCCGGGCTGACGGTGCAGTGCCCCAGCCCAGGTGCCCTCTGGAAAAGCCGGGGCTTTGGTTCGAAGTGATTGTAAAAACGTGCCCCAAAACTGCCGAAAAGCGTTCCCCCTCCTTTTCCCTCCTTCTTCCTCTTCTTTTTTTTTTTTTTTTTTTAGTTTGAAATTATAGCTTGTAATGATCAGTTCTGTGTATGTGTCTCGCATTTTGGACCCAGGGTTGATCGCACAAGTCGGGTATAAATTGGGGCAAGTCTTCCCGTTCGAAATTGCTAAATAAGACTTAAGGAAGCTGCGGGACTGGGGTGCGCAAAATAAGCACAAAAAAATTTGCGAAGAACCTTTGCTCAATTTAATTTTCTAAATGATCACTTGACACACGTTTGTCATGCTTTGCAAGTGCAAGCGAAATGTAATAATAGTGGGGCTCGAAAATAAGAATTTCCTGTCCATACCGTGCTGTTAGCAAAGAGCTAGCGGATCTATTTTAGCTTCTTTTTTTTCTCTCCCCTCCTCTCCCCTCCCCCAGCGAGTAGAGCATATTTAATTCAGGGTGCCACGAAATAGCTGTCACGAAGCACATTCACTCTGCCCTGTGCCAGCCTTCCAGGACATGACTCAAAGACTTTACGAAAAGTGACGGCAAATTGTTCCTTTATGAGCCTGGTATTTTTCTAGGAGGGCCACTGATATCTATAGGTGAAGGAGGGTGTGTGTGGGGTGGCTGCACGTGTGTCTTTGCACATCTTCATGCAAACAGCATACACCCTTTCTCCTTTTTCAGCGTTTTTTACACTATTGCTTCAGCTGGAATGGTCTGTCCAACCCGGTCAAAGATGTGCCCTTCTCTCCTCCTCCTCTGTGCAGTGGTGACTGCGATGGGGAGGGAAAAAAAAAAAAAACCAAACCGAAACCGACTGGTATCTGCTTTAACAACTTCCATCAAGACCGTTGTCCAGCTCCTGTTATAATATCTGGCTGTTATTTGTCTCTTGCCTTTTGAGGGTTGAGTTTTTAGAAGAAGATGTGCACTTTGAAAAGGGGGGTGGGAGGGGTGTGCTGTCGAGGCTGAGGGGAAAAGGGATGAATTTATACTTTCTGCGTTAATTTGAGGCCAAGGCAGATAGAAAAGGAAAAGCCCACCCTTTCCACCAGCCAACCAAACACCACGAGAATTGTCTCCTGATGAAGTTCTCTTCGTTTTTGAGACTATATGTATATATATATAAAAGCGTCTCTACCTGTAGGACCTTTGAAAGTACAAAGGACACCATGCACTTTCCCAGAGGATCTCATGCAGAATAACAAAGGTTTGTAGGAACCTTATAGGCAGAGCTTGAAATTTCCAGAGACTGGACCTTGAATTTAGAAACACCTTCTTTCTCTCTGTCTCCCTACATCTCTCGCTCTTTTTTTCCTTCCCCCCAACCCACCCCCCCCCCCACCCACGCCCACCCCCATCCCCACCCCCCCCACCCCCCACCTCCTGGTGCACCAGCTCACTGCAAAGCTCGATTGTTCCATTTCAGAGGCAGAGATGGGCTCTGCTCGCCTGCAGAATTGGTCGCCTCTTCGCAGTACAACGTGTTAAAAAAAAAAATGGACAATGCGAAGGAAAGGTTTGCCTGGGAGGAAAAAAAAAAGGTTAAAAATGATCCAACTCCTCCTCTCCCCTTCCAAACCAAGAGCTACCCGGGAAACGCACAAACTGAACTCTGTTTTTAATCTTTTTCAGAAAGTAGCTAATCGCTATTCAAATGTGTGCAGAGAAGGATTTGCTAAACTCCTTTTTTTCCCTCTTTTTTTTTTTTACAAGAAAGTATTTCCAAGTTATGAAATATACAGTCCAAGCCTGAACTGTAAGGCTCTAAAATGAAAATCATTGATCTAAATTTACCCCTTTTAGATTTGCTTGAATGTGCTTGATGAGACGCTGGTTTTGGTGTTTTACTGCATATGAGAAGATAATTTCTGGACATGTACATAAAAGCATAACATCTCGTTGTCAATGATGAATCTCCTAGTGTAGAGGCAACTTATTCTTTATGTTAATACAAATAGGATCAAAAAAATATTCATTAATTTATTCTATCTATCTAGCTTCCTATCTATCCATCCACCCATCTATTAAAACAGTGGATACAGGCACTCTATAACGCCTATATTTTATTACTATATAGCTACATATGTATTTGTAGATGCATAAATATATGTAGAAATACACATTTATATACACTCCTATATAATTTGACCCGGTTTATAAGTCTACATGCATATGTAACACGTAGTATACGTGTGCCTACACACTCAAGAATATATATAATTTACATATATAAATGCATCAATTTGTATATGTCTTTATATGGGAAAAGTTTTTTGTTCAGAGATATGTGTATATGTGCCTATATATGTAGGTCTGCATATGTGCAACTACCTTTATGTGTATATCTTTATACGCCTGCATATAAGTCTATAGATGTGTGTATATGTATATCTATAGTCACATATATGTCTGTAGATATATGTAACTATGTAACAGATAATGTTTTTTACTATCTGATTGAGGTAGACTTCTGCAGCCTATTGTTTCAGACAACAGATATAAGTTGCAATGGAAGAGGAACGTCGGATTTGGTGTCTGTCCCCCATTTCCAATTATAGATGGATCATTACAGACAGAGAAGTACTGAGAATCCAGACATCTGCTCTTCACATGAATGCACTCACCTCCTAGAGAACAGCCTGCCATCATGCTCTGGAAACTGGTTGAAAATGTCAAGTATGAAGATATCTATGAGGTGAGTATATAATATGCATATGAGTAAGAGAGTAAATGTATATTTAAATATACATCTAGTATATAGATATAGACATGACTGTATAACTCATATATAGCTCTACGTATACATATAGGCAGATAGAGAGACGCAGACACAAACACACGCAAGTATAGAGAAAGGAAACCAAGAGTAAATGCTTAAATGCTTATTTATTTGCATATTTGTATTCAGCATGCCAAGTCCTTAACTTTTTTTTTTCATGGAAAAGCTGTTTGATGCGATTTAAAACATCAAAGAAATTATCTTGGGGTTGGAACGAGGCAACTTAAAGGCAAGAGTTTGATTGTTTAGACCTCGAATTAAATATAATTCGATTAAATATGGACAAATGTCTAGAGAAAAAAAATGAAAATAGAAGAGAAACACAATCTGGTATTCAGGGAGTGGATACATTCCTTTATTTTCTTTCTTTCTTTTATTTTTTATTTTGCAATTCCATGCTAAGATCAGCCTGCATTTGGATGGTTTTTCTTTTTCTTGTTTTCACAATCGGATACATTTTTTACAACTTTTTATACCTTTATGCCATTAGATAAGATGTGCGCGTATATACATATACACGCATTAATTAAGCGGCAGATAGATTCTTGCACCTATGTGAGTACACAGACCCGACCTGGTACATTCAAAGGCAGCTCCGCACAGTCCGCGGACACGAAAAGTTGTGCGCTTTATTCAGATCTCCTCGTTATTTTCGAGGTCAAAAAGCAGATCAAGAGGGGGACAAAAAAAAATCACAGTGTAAACACCGCGAAACCTTTCTTAATTTTACACGGTTTCCTGAGCCGGATCTTTCCCAAACGGGCTCCGCCAATGCATTTCTTGTAAGTTAATCAGCTTGCTGGATTTGTTCCGGAACGGGGAAAAAATGTGTAAAGAAAGGCACTCTGCATAAGTATATTTTAATTTTCTTTTTAAATTTATTTTGTTTGGTTTTCATTGTTGTTTTGTTTTTTTTTTTTTATTTGGGGTAGGCATTTGCAAGGCGATTTTGGGGGGAAAGATGTTCAGAAGGGCGCAATGCTCCAGCTCCAGCGCGGGAGTTGAGCCTTGGGGAGGCGGCTGGGAAGGGGCTGAGTACCGGGCAGGGGCTAAATACTGGGCTCGGGACCGGGCGGGGACCGGAGAACGAGTAGGGGCTGGGTACCAGGCAGGAGACGGGTTCCGGGCTCGGGACCGGACAGGGACCGAGCAGAGGCTGGGCAGGGGCCAGGCAGGGGCTGCAACCTGGGAAGGGGCTTCGTACCAGACAGGGGCTGGGCAGTGGCCGGGTACCAAGTTGGTAAAGGGCTGGGTACCGGGCTGGGTACTGGGGAGGAGCTGAGCAGGGGCTGAATGCTGGGCTGGGTACCGGGCAGGGGCCGGGGCGCCCGGGAGCGCACTCCGGAGAAGCGCCGTCGGGGCCGCGCCGGTCCTAGCCCCGCCGCGCCGCCCGCAGCCCTCCCGTCCGGGAGCGCATTCGCACTTACAGCGGGGAAACTCCCGAGAAAAAGCGGAGAAGGAAGCAGCGGGAGGGCACGGCTCCGGTTTTTCATGGCCGGGGAAAAGACGGGGTGGAGGGAAGGGTGGATACCGGGGAAGGTATCCGCCGGCAGCACGGGAGAAGTGTCTCCGCTCCCAAATGCTGCCGTCAGGCTAATTATCAACCGGCAAACCCCAGCATATGCAGAATGAGCGTGTGTGCGTGTGTGTGTGTGTGTGTGTGTGTCCCGCTGGCGATCCCCAGCCCGCTGAGCCCTCGCTGCTTTTCCCTCCCCATCTCCAGGCACAGCCCGGCCATTGTCTCTGCCCGCAGCAGCAGGCGACAAAACATCTCCCCTCCCTGGCCAGCGAGGTCGGGGAATGTCGGGGATTTGATTGGGGGTTTTTTTTCCACCCTTCTTTTGAAAGGGGTTTTAAAGCCGCTGTGCATTTGACGGACACTCGTGTCTCTAGATGGCCGTGGCAGAGAAGCAGAGTCGGGGGAGCGCTTGGGGGGCATTTGGCTGCGGGCAGGGTATTCTCTATCCTGGGGGTGCGCTCCGAGGCGTTTTGTAACGTATAGCCTTAAAAAAAAAAAAAATTGCTGTGATTTTTTTTTTTAAAAAGAACTGAAATCCTCTATAATTATCTTTTTAAAAATAGTGTTTTTCTCTCTTCTTTCCGATTTATAATTAACAACACGATGGTAGGAGCGTCTCAGCCACTTAAACTGAATCTGTTCTTGAAACAAAAGTAAGTGTGTGTGTGTGCGTGTGTGTGTGCGGGGGGTGCTGCTCGGGGAAGTGTGAGTCTATTTAGGAAGGAACGTAAGTTGAACTTTAACAGAAATGGCAGACAGTCCAGTTGAACGGGTTCCTGCAACATCAAAAAGGTTTTATATTGCCCCTGGCTTTGCCTCAAAACTCTAAATTTACTATCCTTTAAAACTCACTGCATACGTTTTACATTTGGGTGAAAATCGGGAGATATATGTACACATACATTTATTTTTTTCATATCGGGTGGGAGGAACAGGATTCAGAAAAAAAGTGGAGCCTAGCTTAACGCAGATTCAAGTATTTATTTGGCTATTGCGAATAACTATGATCTGTAATATGCACCAGAAGGGCTGAATCTCCGCTGTAAATAGACATATATTATAGCGACTGCACGTGTCTTCTTCCATTTCTTAAAAGAAAAAAAGAAAGAAATAGAAAAGCCTCTTTTTTCTTCGTTATTTGTTAAAAAGGCAAAACAAAACAAAAAAACCTACAGGAACAAAAGCACCGAAGGCAATCAATTCCTCGTATTAGGAATGTATAATTAAATGAAAAAAAAAAAAAAGAAAGAAGAAATCTGGTTTTTTCTTCTTCTTCGCCTCTAGCATTGCTTCATCTCACTTCCTTGCTCCAGCTCAGCAGTGTCTACTTTCCTCATCTTCCTCCGCTCGAGTTAATTGAAGTTATGCCTCTTCCTTGCTAAACTTTTTCCCCCCTCTCCCTCTCCCCAAACTCTCCTCTGCCAGCCCCCCTCGTCTGATTACATCTAGTAATTCTCCACTGAATGAACGTCATTTACAATAGTAGGGGAGCTCTCGAGCTGGCTGCCAGCTTCACGCTCCATTTGGTCCTGCATTCTCCCTTTAAAGTAGTCGTGTAATATTAATAGTCATGAATATCAATTATTATGAGGCGGTGTAGAGAAGGAAAGGGAGGAAGGGGTAGCGGAGCAGTCTGAGCCTAGCCTTGGGTTGAAGAGGATTGTATTTGGGAGCTCAAAGGGAAAAAAAAAAAAGGGGGGGGGAAAAAAAGAGAGGGAGGGGTAAATCATATGTAGATAGAGGTTTCCCGGCTCGGTTTTGGGGGCATTGGTCTTTTTTTTTTTTTTTTTTTTTTTTTTTTTTTTTTTTGATGGATAGACTTCGAAATATCTCAAGCTGTTCTCCTGTGTCCAACACGTCCCTTTGCAGATCTTGATATTTTTCCCTCCAATTATTAGTATTATCACCATTATTTTATTTTTAGCTATTACAAGACTTTTTTTATTTCCAGATGTTAGTCCACACCTATTCCGCCATGGTGAGTTTGGATCCATGTTGTACTAGAATTGCATGTTCTCTCTCTCTCTCGATCTGTTGTCTCTCTCTCTCCCTCTCTCTCTCTTTTTAAACGCCTTTGGCTTGGTAATTTAGCACAATAATTGGCGGAGGCTTGCAGCTGCTTCTCCCTTTTTTGCATTGTGTGTTCTCCATTTGAGCTAAGGGACTTTGGGGGGAGAGCAGGGGGAAAAAACTTTTTTTCCCCTTTTTTTTTTTAAACCGTGTGTGCCATCGCTTGTGGGGGTTTGAGCTACACTTTGTGGAATAGATATTTTTCTTGTTTACTTTAGCCTCGCAGCTTCAGCATGATGAAGTTGGGCAAAACTCCTCTCCCACCTTTTCTCTGAACCTTCACACACTCCCCCCCAACCCCCGCCCCCCCCCCACGTCCCCCCACACACCCCAAAGACTTTTCATTACAATTAACCCCCACCCCATTCTCCGGATTATAATATTGGAAAAGGAGACAAAAGATACTGGAAGTTGCTGCAGAAATCATAGCGACTGGATTTGTCTAATACCGCTGTTTCATTTTTACTTCATTTTATTTTTTAATTATTCTTTTTAAGGCGTGAACCATCTTTATAGAAAGACATCCCCGTAATTTTTATTTGGGGGGTTTGGTTTTTTTTTTCCCAAGTCCTTTTTCGCACAACCTCTTACCTCGGTGTCCTTTGAGAAGTGAAACTTTGTTTTTGGTCTTTTCCACGTGAAGATGGGTTGGTGCTTTGGAGTTTCAGGACTTCGGCAGAGGGAATAATGATTCGAAACTTTAGGCAGGACAAGGGGTGGGTTTTGTTGAAGGGTGGGTGGTTTGGGGGGGGGTTCTTAACTGCTTTAATTTTTGCTTTTTTTTTATCTGGGGTGTTGCTGGAGGGACAATTGTATTACCGGGCTGAAGTCACAGATCATACATGCATATGGAGCACTAGTCCTACATTTTAAATTATGACATTTAGCATTTTTCCCTCACCCACCCCCCTTCCCCCTTCTTGATAATTACTGGGAATAGACACGATGTGGGTGCGAAGCACTGGCACAATTCTAATCCACGGCGGGGGAAGGGGGCACATCTGAATCCCAGTTTGTAGCTGTTTAGATTTTTATTTTGTTTTATTTTGGGGTGGGTTTGTGCTCTTTTCATTTTGTTTTTTAAAGATTCTCTCTTTTTTGTTGTTGTTGTTTTTATTTCATTCCGCTTGTAGGACCGGCATGATGGAGTGCCCAGCCACAGTTCCAGGTTGTCCCAGCTGGGATCCGTCTCGCAGGGACCCTACTCCAGCGCTCCTCCGCTCTCTCACACCCCATCCTCGGATTTCCAGCCGCCTTATTTCCCACCCCCCTACCAGCCTCTTCCTTACCACCAAAGCCAGGACCCTTACTCCCATGTCAATGACCCCTACTCCCTAAACCCCTTGCATCAACCCCAACAGCACCCCTGGGGACAGAGGCAGAGGCAAGAGGTGGGATCAGAAACCGGGTCACTGCTGCCACAGCCTCGGGCTGCCCTGCCCCAGCTCTCGGGACTGGACCCCAGGCGGGACTACCACTCAGTAAGGAGGCCAGATGTCCTTCTGCACTCAGCTCACCATGGCCTTGACTCCGGCATGGGGGACAGCCTTTCTCTGCATGGCATCGGACACCCAGGGATGGAGGAGGTCCAGGTAAGGCACCGCTTTTCTTTCTCCTGGGCAATGCAGATGCCTTCCAGGCCAGAGCCCCCATCCCTCGGCTAGAAATGACCAGTGAGGGGTTTACAGCAACATTGGTGTGGGTTGCCATCCTTTTCTGTACTGGGATTATAATTGTGGTACTTCCCTTCTCTTGCCCTTTCTTTCTTTCTTTTTTTTTTTTTTTAAGAGAATTTATTTCATCGCTGTCATGCACAGGCTCTGCTTTGTAAACCTGCCGCTCCATGGCAAGACAGCAGAGTGCAGGGGGAAGGCAGACATACTGCTCTAAATATTCCACGTGTTTCAAAAGCTGGCAGAGTTTAAGACTGGCTTTTCAAATTCCAGTTATTTCCCATGCAATCTCAGCTTCCCCCCCTCCAACCAATTTCCTGCAGTTCAGGGATTTTGATGAAACTGTCAAATTACTACATTTTTCATCCGGGAGGGAGCGAAAACATAAACAAAACCCAAACCAAAAGCAATAACCGGTGATCAGGAACAAGCCCCCACCCCTCCCTCCCTTTTTTTTTTTTTTTTTTTTTTTTTCTGGTAGAAGTGGTAGGATAGCACTGATTTTAAACAGTTTTTTTCTCTCTTTTGGGATAACAAAGGAGTTTCACCGGACTCAAAGCACAGCATTTCCCAGCCTTCTTCCATCCCACGCGAAACTCATCATCACGTGTTATTTCCTAAAAACAGACAGGCCCTTAACAGCTTCGCTGCTGGGGAGGCTTGCACCTTGCTGAAGCAGGGCATGGCCAACCGGTGGGGACCCCCGAGCCGGAGGCTGGAACCTCTAAGGGCCAGGTCCTGCATTAGATTTTACTGGTCGGGATCTGGGGGTTCCCCTCCAT
Source organism: Bucorvus abyssinicus (assembly GCA_009769605.1). Classification (NCBI taxonomy): domain Eukaryota; kingdom Metazoa; phylum Chordata; class Aves; order Bucerotiformes; family Bucorvidae; genus Bucorvus; species Bucorvus abyssinicus. The sequence continues at coordinate 50,007,039 of CM020024.1, read as the reverse complement.
TCCTTTTTGGTTTTCCCGAATTTATGTATCATATATCTATTTTTAGACTCGAGATAAGAAAAAGATATGGACCACTGGGTGAGATACTGACTTTAGAGTTACAGAAAGGGAAAAAGAAAGGAGAAAAGAGGGGGCTGAGAAGGAAAAAAACCACCAGCCATAAAAAAAGGTTCTGCTGAACATTATAGGAATCAGCGACAGAGAAGCGAGGGAGAAGGGGGGCCTGTATGACATGAGCTTGAGACTTGTCTTAGGGCTTCACGGGAGAATATCCAAGCTTTGCTGGGGCGAGTTGCTGTAGAAATAGAAAGGAGGTTTTTTTCTGTTTGGATTTGCTCCTGCTTCGAAGCTCAGTGGTCGTTGGGTCGCTGGTTTCTGCGGATTTCCAAGCTGGTTCTGAGACCTGAGGGCAGCCCCTCACCCTCACGGGCGCGATGCGCAGGTCTCGTCTCGCATTCCTGGCTCAGACAAACCGGCGTGCAGGTCAAGGCGAGTTTTACCTCCGTGAATGCAGAAAGGGGATCTCTCTCCTTTCTTTCTACAACCGATAGACGTTAAGTACTGTTTGTGCTTTGATATTTGTACTTTCCCTAAAGAAAAGCCGGTAATTGTTGTGCTCTTGTGAGAAAGAGAGAAAGAGAGACAAGAGGGAAGGAAAGGGAAAGAGATTAAAAAAAAAAAAAGAGGGAGAGATAAGAAATAGGAGAAGATAAAAGGGAGAAATAGATAAAGGAGAAGGAAAGAAAAAGAAGAAACTATAGAGAAAGAGAGAAAGAGGAGAGAGAAAGGCAGGAGAAAAAAGAAAGGGGAGAGAGAAAGAAGGAAAGGGAGGAAAGAGAAAGAGAATGAGAGAAAGAAGGAATACTCCTGTTCAGCTCAAATAGAGCATCTCTCCCTCCCTTTTCCAATAAAACACCCTTTCTACGGGCAGGGCACAGCACTCGCAGAAGGTGCCTCCTCCCGACGGCTCCGAGCGCTGCGCTTCGCCCCGCTGCCACTCGCCACCCGCTCGTCTGGGCGGGCCGGGGCCCGGGATGGGGCCGGGGCCCGGGATGGGGCTAGAATGGGCCGGGGCAGACGAGGCTGTGGGCCAGCAGGGCTGGGGTTCTTGTTTTGGGGTGCTGCGGCCGCGGGACATGAAACAGGCCGTTTATTTCGAAAAGTTTGGGCTCAGACTGCGGAAGGAGGGAAAGAGAGAGAGGAGGGTATCCCAAGGAGATACACGTGAAGAAAGTGTCCAACTGCAAGTTAGCACAGGCAGGAGGGAAAGCAGCCCAGTACTCTCTCCTACCGTTCAGCACTCTCTATTTTTGTCCCCCCGCTACTGACAGATGAAGTTGAGCAGTTTCCCACCCTTATTTTTATTATGGATTTATTCTTAAGTTCAAGGAATCCACTCTGGCTATAGGGATTCCTGTTCAGGTGACAGATGCTTGCTATTCACGAACACTTGAATTTCCAGGAAGGGTCTCAAATAGTTGGGTTTTTGTTTTCTTTTTTAATACTCCAAAAAGTCAAGCAGACACCTAGGTACATAGTTGGATAAAGATATGGCTCTTTGCTTTAACTCATGCATGTCTGATCCAATACGTGCGATGAGAATGGGTTGGGCTGACAAGGGAAAATGAGACAGAGAAAGAGAGTGCGTGACAGAAAGAAACAGTGGTTATTTTATAAACACCAAATCCAGGCCATGTGTGAGCCATTCTCCGTGGGTAGAATTAAGTGATTGTAACACGAGAGCGCTCTGTTATTGCAAACAGGACGTATTGTATTGCTATTGCTGCCCTTTTCGAGAGGAATTTTCAATCTGCGATTTACAGCCCTCAGACAAGGAACAGAGAAGCCAAGACCTACTTACTAAAAAAACAAATTTGCATCATCTAATAAGGACTTTGAAAAACGCCACGGCAACCGCAGTTGGTTTTTCTTTTTCTTTTCTTTTCCTTTTTTTTTTTTTTTTCCCGGAGAGGCAAAAGTAGGGTTTTACTAGTAAAAGATAGGATAAAGAAAACATACAGAGGGCAATCTGGATTCTTTAGACTCTTTAAAGGGAAACAGAAAGATTAATCTTCAGGGGTTTTCCTCAAATATATCCCTCGCTGTTGAATTAGGTGTATATACATATACGGTACATAGGAAGCTCCGTGCTACCAGATTATTGGAGGAGGGGAGGGAGGGCAATCTTCCTCTCTATATTTTCTAAGTATATCTGGAAACTCATCACCTTTCCCCTCCCTGCACACACACCTCTACTCCTCCTCCTCACTCACACTGCCGTCCCCGCTGTTATGTGCTAACTAGAGACACGGAAAGTTAAGTTGCACCAAAACACCCGAGTCTCTTATAAAGTAACCCCTGGTATCACTTTTAACTAAAGAAGTCTAGTAATTAAAAGTCTGAGTTGTTTTTCCACGTTTCCGCATGCAGTCCTAATTAAATCTTTACGATCCTCTCTGTGACTATTAACTGCCAGCATGCTGAGCGAATATCCTGTACAAAAACCCAGCAGGAGGGCGTAATTAGATAGAAAATCAGACAGGAGTCTTCTCATTAACTACAACAACTAACCCACGTTGCTGATGGAGCGAGCAGAGTGCACGCACACACATAAAGCGTGTGCACAGCCATCGACTCCAGAGATAAGGTGAGATAAGGAGGGGAAGGAAAAAAAAAAAGAAGGAAAGATGGCGTTTCATATTTACCTCCAATTCTGTGCCGTCGAGGAGCACCACGCTGCACTCCAGCAGGCTGCAGGATTTGCTCATCATCCCTCCTTGGGAGCTGCTCAGGGAAAGGAGGGAAGACTTAGTAATTTTATTTTGTGCCCTTTAGGTATGTAGGCTATTGATTATGAGAGAGACAGACAGCCATGCACAAACCCACAACACAAGGAACCACTGTGTGTGTGTTCGTTTGAGTGGGGATTCAAGGGAAATGAAAGGGAAGATTTTATAGAAAATATTGTTCCGTCGCATTTTTGGGAGATGTAATTTTCTCCTAAATCGTATTCCATCTTGAAAGTCTCTGCTGAGCAGAGAGAGAGGGAAGGAAATAAGGGTTAGATCCGGATAAGATCAGCCTTTCGGTGTAGCGAAGATAAAGTTAAAATAATAGGGAAGAAAATAATTGCTTTGCTGTAAAGATGTTTTCCTTATCGGGGAAAAATGTGACAACTCCCCAGATATGCAATAACCCGGAAAAACCCAAACCCTAGATAGTAATGGAAAAAACCCAAAATAATAAACCCAAGAAACCCACAGGTCCTCCTTTTCTCTGAAACACAGAATTTACCCTAAAACGGAACCTGTCGTAATTATGTAATAAATTGCTCTTATGACACCTCATTCTCTGTGGGAGTTGATTGTGCTGTACCGACCGCAGGTTCAGCGGTAATTTTCGTTTGTTTGTTTGTTTTTTGTTTTTTATATATATATCCCACTTTCATGTTGAGAAACGAAACCCAACATTCGCTCTCTCCTCTGTGCCCGTCTTTGTTCTCTTCCCTGCCAAAGAAGTTAATGCCATAATAACAGGTGTGCTCCTAAACGGGCTGAAAAGAAGGGGGAAAAGGGGAGGCGAAAGTCGGGACGCTTTCTTTAAGCAATCAGTGTAACAGCTTATACTTTTGATAATGTATATTCCTGCTCCCCCCTCCCCGTTCCCACTAATTTAGGACATGGAAGCAGCCTCGGAGCTGTAAATCTCCTTCTGCTTGTCCCCTGTACGATGTGGGCGTTGCGTTGCACTCCGGATTGCTCAGGCTTTAATTAAAAGTCCATAATGTAAACTATTATATATAAAAAGTAAATAGCCCTTGAATTATTAAGATGTAGTAGGGTTATACAAACAAACAAACCAAAAAAAAAAAAAAAAGAAAAGAAAAAGAAAAAGAAAAGAAGAGAAGGAAGGGGGAGGAAAGGGGAGGGGGAATTTAAGTTGTTCTTAATCGTGTTCGTTTATGTCATGCAATAGATCTTGCAGATGTTGCCAAATTGCCAGATTTTCAAAGGAAGAAATATAAAGCTTTATCGAATGCAAGGAAGTCTGTGTGATATCTATGTTTTATAAGACAACAAAATCAGTATTGCACCCCATATGCTCCACACCTTTTTTTTTTTTTTTGGTTGTTTGTTTTTATTAGAAGACTATATAATTTGTAAGAATTTCATTTCCTTGTCGATTTGGGGGAATAATAATAACAATAATAATAATAACAAAAAAAGCCCTCCTCCCCTAGTGAATTAATATAAATGGAAATAACAGAAACTCCAGTTTGGAATGACATGATTTATGTACGTGATTCTTTAATATCCAGTCAATTTGAATAGTGATGTTTTTATATCCACAGTCAGTTGAAGATGCCAATAACAGCGGTATGAACTTATTGGACCAGTCTGTCATTAAAAAAGGTATGGATTATTCCAACAAGCTAGACAAACTTTTACTGTGTAGCAATATCTTCATGATATATTTTTACTTCGGTGCAATTAATTTCTCCGGGAAGCCGGCGTACATGGCAGCGAGATGAATAGTTGATTAGATCGGCAGATAGAGTGAAGGGAAAAGGGAAGATACGCGAAAGGAAAAGTTTATACCCCCCTCCTCTCCCGTCCTTCAAAGGGTTTAATTACACAAATGTTCTCTAATGGAGCACCCCATGCTCAAATGCAGTTTCCACGGCCCCCTCCTCTTTTTCCCCCCGATGGTCCTCGATGGGGACCCCTTGGCTTTTAATGGGGGAAGGGGGTTGATTCCCTTTGGGGCATAAACGCATTTCCCAGGCGAATCAAACGTGAAGGGGAGAGAAAGAAATGCCTGTGGAAAGGCAGCCACGACTTCTTTCCCCCCTTCCTCCAAGGATCCCCCCTTCCCCATGCCCATTTTTTAAATCTTTCTACATATGCACACATGATTTAGTGTAACTGCAGAATCACCCCATACTGTTAAAGGGAATGTGATATTAACAAATGTTTGCAGTCTCTTGTACAGCTGTAAGCAAAATAATTAACTAATTAAACTAATTAAATGTAATTACAATAACTCATTTTGGGCGTATTGCAGCTGCTTAATTTTTTTGCATTTCTCTGACAGTCACTCGAAGATGCTTGGCGATTAGTGTAGTGTTATGCTGATAGACATTAAACAGATCACACACTGCAAATGTAGAGAGAGCTATCTTTAATTATCTAAGGAGTTTCTATTTCTAGATTCAATTTTAAGTACCAGAGATGAGGCTTAGAAATGCTGTCCCTTATGCTTCCTATCAACAGCGCTTATCTCCAGGACCTTATTATTTGTCAAATGGGCACAAATACTTTATTAGAGACGATCTTGTACAACATAAAGCAAAATAACAGGGAGGGTGTTTATTTAAAATGTGTTCAAGGAAGCATGAGGTCCTTCCGTGTATTTATTGCTCTTTAATTTAAATCCTCATGTAGAGTCTCCCTCTCTCACACACAATCAGGTTCTAGGTATTTGAGGGAGGACTGATGAAAACTTGAAGACCATTTGGCAGCATCAGTTATGACCACCGCTGGAAAGCCGAAGGTGTTTTTGAGAAACAGAAATTACTTACCTAAAAAAAAATATAAATAAAAAAGTTGTTTCTCTTGGTTTAGTTTAGTTTGAATGTTTAGTAGGTTTTGTGGTCAGGTTCTGTAACCTGATGGCTTCTGGTTGTATTTTTATCTCTCTCTTTTTTTTTTTTTCCTCGTTTTCCTTTCCGCTCCTCCCCTTCCCACCCCCGCTTGACACCTCATATGCGATGTTTCCTCTTCGGTGTATTTGATTAATTGGTGCTTGATTGGTGGTGGAGAGATTCCTTTCTAACGTTGCTCGTGCTCTCATTTTCCTTTTTATTTATTTATTCTTTTTGCCCCGCTGGAACACTTTCCTCTGGATCACTCAGTCCAAAATGCTCTTTTTTTACACACACCCCCACCACCTCCCATCCCCCCCACTGTCTGTGTCGCTCCCTCCTTCAAGATGACGAAGGCAGCACAGCGTGCTGGGTGCTGGGTGGTGCAGTTAGAAAGCGATTAGCACTGAAATGTCAATGTTAATAATTATATTAGGTATAGATTTAGGTGTGCTTATTGTGTCCAGGCATTGCAACGGCCCCAGTTCGAGCAGAGACCGCATAAAGTCACATAGTCCCGTAGAGGTGGGGTTGTATGTGCCTATTTGCAGCCATAGGAAGAGATACTCTGAGCTCACCCATGATGAACAGGATACATATACACTTTGGAAATTAAGTTACTAAAAGAGACCCTGAGATTCATCTGCAACAGTTTTAAAGTCACCCTAAGAGCATTTTCTTTCTTAGAAGTAACACTGAGCTCTAAGAAACTTTCCAGCATAAAGGAATATCATGAGTCTGGTTCGGTTTTGCACAGGGAGTTTCCTGGGTGCGGAGGAAGAGAAATGGGCACTGAGTAGTAGGTCACGTTTGTGGCAGACAATATTTAATCAGGATGAACCCTCAGAGAGAGGGTTCAGTATCCATTTCGCTTTGTTCTCTGCAGTTTGTAGCTGTGAGGGTGTACTTTGAAGTCAGAATAAGTTATTTAAACTCTGTCAGTCGTTACTGCAGTTAGATGGCACAGGTAGACAGACAGACAGGTACTGACTGATTTTTGTGCAACGGAGCGCTCCCCGTGAAGCACATGTGCTAGATGAGGATTGAAGGGGGTCTATTTCACCAAAACCTTGTTTAGTGTCTAAAATGCTTTAATTACAATGTAGTGGGGGAAAGTATGAAGTGGACTTGAAGGCTAAACTTAATTATATCAACCAGACTGTTCTGCTGCTTTATGGTCTTTGAGGCCTGCAGAGGGAATTCCCTATCTATGCAAAAGGAGTGCCAAAAATATTAAGGAAATTATATAGGGATTCATACACAGCTATTGATTTATCTCACGTATCGATCCCGCACAATAGATTACATATACACAGCCTCTTGTTATGTTTGCTATCTGAGCTTACTTGACATTTCTGAAGTAATTTAGTTAAGAGGAAATGAGTTGTTCCCAGTAGAGAGAGCAAACGAGTGGAGTGAAGGTAGCCAGCGTGATAAATGGCTCTTTCATTTGGAGATCTCCAGAGCTCGTTTAAGGCTAATTTTCTGTATTAGCCCCCTTTGAGCTATTAATGCAATAGGCAGGGACCGTGGCCCCTCGTCTCTTAGCTGCCCCATTAGAGCGAGCATTAAGCTACCAAGCCTGAACTCTACTGTGGTGGCGGCGGTGGTGGTGATGGTGGTGAAATAATGAAAGGTGCTTTTTAAACTCTCCTAATCTAAACTGGCAGAGGGTGGTTAATACGATTTGAAGGGGGCTGGTCAATGAACAATCAATAAACTAATAATGAGAAGGATGCGGTACATTAACAGCCTAAAAATCCAACGAGACATTAAAAAATCATCGTTAACTCCTGGTTCCATTAAGATTTGGGTTGTGGAAGTGGGAGGGAGGGAGCCAGATAAATCATCAAGATGATAATAATCACCGAGAGCATTAATATCAGATTTAACTCAGCTTTCAGAGTTTAGCGGCTGCACATTTTGAGACCTCTCCCTCGATTCCTGCTGAAATGAAGGGAAGCTTTTCCATGTGTTACGAATAAAAGATCGGGTCTCCTTGTCAACTGCTCATCTGAAATTTGCTTGGCACCGTCTATGGTGGAAAGTTGTCCTCCTGCAAAATCTTGCGTGGCTCGAGTCCTAAGTTAATTTTTTGTGACTCTGGGGCACAGTCAGTGACCTTAAAATTATCCTGATGTATTTATTTACTTTCAGCTGTTTCTGACGATCGTCTGCACGCTCCCATCTGATTGAGCACGAAAGGCTATTTTAACCCTAACACCTTAACTCATTGTCTCCTTGCAAACACGCTCTATTGTTCGTACTCTTTTAAAGAAACATACGAAAGGAGGTGACTTAACTTTTGTTGTTGTTGTTTTTAACTCTTAACAATACAGCATGAGATTGCTCCCCACCTCTTCTTGAAGTATCCGGGTAAATGATTATCTGAAAACCACTCTGGTCTCAACTTTTCAGGTGATAGATCTGGGAATCAGAGATGTTGCTTCGCTGCCACTCAGTTTCGTGCTTTTCTCTGGATTACCCACTGAACCTTACTTACCCTTTAATTGAATGCAAAACAGTTTCGAGGGAATACATTTCACTTTGAAATTTAGTCCCGACTTTCAGGATGAAAGGACTGAGGTGGAGGAGAGCGAGGGGGCAAGAGAAGACGGGAGGAACAGGAGGGAATAGGGCGTGAATATACACCTTCGGTATTTGTTCATTAAAATTAAAATAGGAACGGGGTCTTTTAGTGGCAATGGGTACGACGTTGTCCCCGGAATTTCTAGGTTTGGCCAAGTCAGACCAAATCACCAGTTACAACAAAGTCCTGTTGTTATAATGGACAAAGAACTTTTTACTCATTCAATACCAGTAGGCAGATTTAAAAAAATATATATATATTCGAATGCAAGTTGATAGCTAATAAGTAAGAAGTTTGTCTATGACGTTTGTTAGTAAGAAATAGAAGATATATTTATTCTGATTGATTGATTGACTGATTGTATATCATATTATTCACCAGGGTTATTGCAAAGATATTCATAGCTTAGAGCCTTGTTATTCAGCTAGTTTCAGGACAAAATTCTATATATTTGGGGTTTTTTAGTATTCCTGAAATGCCCTTTTATTTCCATTTCCCCTTGTGCATCTTCATTTGGGCGCATTTTCACGCATTTGTGGAGAGCAATCCAACAGAAAGCCACCACCAAAAAAAAAAAACAAAACCAAACAAAACCACCAAAACCAGAAACACAACACCAGAAAAAACCCAAACAAAAACCCCCCAAACCCTAAGACTTAATGTATGCACAGAAAATTGTAAACATGTAAAGAACTGAAAGCTTCACGCTGAGTTTCGCCATGCTCCATTTCCCCACCATTTCCTGCTGTCGTTTTAAAGCGATCTCACTCATCTAGAGATCCCGTTTGCAGGAACAGTATGCTTATAATTACTAACAAATCAAGCGGCTACTGTTGCTCTCCCGGTTTATTGATAAGCTGAAGAGAAATGGAAGGAGAAGAAATGACAAAGAGGCTGGAAGTAACCTCAGGAGGAGAAAGAAAGAATGAAAGACATAAAGAGAGAAAGGGATAGAAAAGGAGAAAGGAGAGGGGGAAAAAAAGAAAGAGAAACGAGAGAGAGAGAGAGAGAGAAAGAGAAAGAAAGAAGGCATAGATTTTAGAAGGGGGAATTATATATTTGTGAGTGCTCACATGCACAGAGCAAACAGATTTTGCGAGTGAAAGAAAACCGAGTAGTTTCTGCTGAGGATAACAAGAACTGAATGGGATAAAGTTAAACAGGTGCTGGGGCTGCCGCCTGTATACCTGTGTTTAATTCTGTATTATTTCAGCAGTTATGGCAATCCCCAAGCAATTGGGAAAGATGACATCGACTAAAAATATTCTCTACATTACAATTTATTTACATACACGCAGGGATTTGACACACCCAGCTGCACACACGGACGTGTCTATCTCGTCACCCACTAAAACCTCCCCGTTATCTGGTAATGCCTGGGCTATGTCTGAAAAGCTATAGCCATGATAAACATATAGATATGATATAGATAGAGATAATTCATTCCATGGCAAACACTTTTTTTGAGGCAGCATTAGGTAATTTACAGGAGATATAGAGCCTAGATAGGATACATCTCTCTGCAGCTATGAAATCGCAATAGTTATGCTTACACCGCCTGGTAAGCCGCTAAAATGGGTTTAGAGTTATCAGACTCCAACTGATGGGTATGTTCATGTGGTCCTTTTCGAGGAGACAGTGCTAGGAAGAAAAGCTGAGGAGCTCTCAGCATAGCAGGAAAGGAAGCCAGCCCTCTTCCCAAAAGCAATTTGCAAGGGGAAAAAAAAAAACCAAACAACCCACTGAGCACGTGAAAAATCCGTATTTCAAAGGTTAACTAACGTAATGAGTGCTCCCAAAGGCCAAAGCGAGTGGGGTGAGGTACATTTAAACATTGCACGGGTTTCTCTCTCTTTAGTGAGTTTGGACTAAGATCAGATGGTCGTGGAATTGCTGCCTCTTGTTTAATTTCTCAGTTCACTGGACAGTGACCTGATAAACTGGTCACTAAATATAGCCTCTGTAAAGGTGTACTCGAACCACTGAGCCCGTGTGTTTGTCCGAAGAAAAAAATGCCAGTCATGAAAATCTGTCTGGTGGCACCGCTTTCATCTAACTTTTTTTTTTTTTTCAACTTTTTGTTTATGCTTTGCTAGAATGACGTTGCAGAACATCGTGCATAAATTAGGTGTTATATCTATGTATAATGGGGGGAAAAGAGAGATAATTTTTTGTGTCTGCCCATACCACCTCTGATATCCTAAATGAGTCATTTCCTATAGAATCAATGGAAAAAAAAAAATCCTATTAATAGCAACGATTGCAGGAGTGGGCCTCTAACACTTTTATAACTGTTTCTGTGCCGTTCTCAAACTATTTGAAACCGCCTTTATGAGCTGCATAAAGTGCCTAACTAAAAATAATAGAGAAATAGAAATCCATTTCACTCTCTGATTCCCTGAAGTAAAGCCACTCAAAATAATTTGTTTATACTAGAGACTATATACAAGGCACATGAAGCAATATGTATATCTAAAATCGACATGCCTTTTGGTTTTTAGCTGTTATGGAGCTTTTATTGTGGGGGTCTGGTCTGGCAGTAGGAAATGATCTGTAATAAAAACAGTGAAACACGGTTGTGTCTATTCCGTACACAGGGGTTATAAAATTGGCAATTGCCCAGTAGTTAGCACTTGGTAATATATTAGGATACCCGATCTTATTGTTTAGCAGCTCCAGACGACTTAAATATCCCCTCAACCCTAATGGTTTGATTCTCCAGATATGTTGCAAATAAACAGGGTTTTTATGACTTAACTGACATGTATTATAAGTACCTAAATAGCTGGCATATGTGCATAATAGAACCCTATTATTTGCCGAATTGGTTTTGCAATTGATTGAGTGGAAATGGGAGACTGTGAGGTAGTATCTGCCCGACCAGGGTGTGTAATCAATTAGTCTTCTCCTCCGAAGCATGCCCGCTGGTCTGCCAGGACTCTACCACCAACCACCCCACCCCCATCCCCCCCAATTTCGGAGTATATTTTCTATAAGGAAACGCGTGTTGCCGCAATTCCGAGAGGAAGCAGCAGTAGCAGCTGTCAGCTCTTATTAACTCCTGCATAAAACATACCTTAAGTACGGTTTGTTATCAATTACTTGCAGAAATGAAACAACTGGGAAAATGCAGCGAGGCTCCCTATAAATTAAAGCGATTGGTTGATTGATTAGAGCGCCTGCTGTAAATCATAACAGTTACACACAATTATGTGGGAGCTTATTTAAGTTCATTTGTAAACAAAATTCTTGTCGTGGGGGAATTGCTCTCATTTTTAGTTTAGCCCTTTTTTGTTTGTTTGTTTGTTTGATTATCTCTGAGTGCGACTGGTTGCTATTACAGTAATTTGTTCGTTATAATCCCCCTGGTTACTCTTAAAATAACCTCACTAGTTTCTCAGAGGAAAAAAAAAATTATCGTGGACAGAATAACATGGTTTTCTTTTGTTTGGTTTTGCTTTATTGTTTCGGTTTGATTTGTTTCTTCCCCCATAACTACCTTTAAATATCTGTTACAGTAACTACATCAGCTTTGTTTAGGGACAGGAGACTTCCTACCACTTCCTGGACAGCACAATATGATCAAGGTGGAGAACGCCATGGTTAGACCAGATTTTTTTTTTTTTTTTTTTTTTTTTTGGTGTTCATTTTTCTGAAGGAAAATACTCATTTTATTTCATAATCCAGACTTAATAAAAACACAAAGCAATAACAGAGCTGTCTTCTGGTTGCTGTATCCTCCAGCCTTGATACTTATTTAAGACAGCTACTTGCTTCATGTAGTGAATTTATTCCTGGCTCAGCTTAGCAGTAATGGAAACATTAGCCAAAAAAAGTAAATTTTCCTTTTTGTTTTTTTCCCCTCCAGAAAGGCGCTGTCCGTTGTACAAAAGGCATCGGGGGGCTCTGACACAGGCTCAAACCCGAAAGTTGCCAGGTGCTTGCCAATATGTATTTTATTTCCCAATGATCAAACCCTGCATAGAGGCTGTACTGCACCACCCTTCTCTCCATCCATCATTCACGAAACAGTTTCCTAGAGGTTGGGGGAGCAGCACCCTTTAGGTTGCTGGAGGTAGCCAGAGACTCAAAATTCCCTTTCATTTTGCTGGTTTGTGCATGTCAGAGAGACTGTTGTTACCCTGTACTCCTTCGTGGCATAATGGTTTCTTTCTCCCCTCTTCCCTTTTTCTTTCTCCAGTTCCAGTTCCTCCAAAATCTGTTACTTCTTTGATGATGAATAAAGATGGCTTCCTGGGTGGCATTTCAGTCAATACCGGAGAGGTGTTTTGCTCTGTACCTGGCCGCTTGTCTTTGCTTAGTTCAACTTCAAAGTATAAAGTAACTGTGGGAGAAGTTCAAAGACGTCTTTCTCCTCCAGAGTGTCTGAATGCATCCCTCCTAGGAGGAGTACTTAGAAGGTAAGAGGCTGGGGCGAGTGCATGAATATGTCCATGTGTGGGCATCCATGCATGCACCAGAAATATTTGGTCAACAGTAAAGATGATCGCAAATATGCATTGATCTTATTGTCATAGCATGTGTGTGTAACGTTCAGGTTAAGGTGAAAATATGCTTTATTGAGAACACTGAGATGAATGTATAGAGACTAGAGAAAGATTTGGCCTTGAGCTGTTTCTGTCAAAGAATCCCCAAATGAAGGAACAGAGACAAGAAGGTTTTCCCTCTTGTACATGCCCACACTTTCTATCTTTTCTCCTTCTCCTCACACTCCTCTCTTAGAAAATGGACAAAATAAAATGCCATGATGGGCATGTTGCAGGATGAACTGAGTATATTTCAGGACCTGATGTATTTCTAGGGATTTCCTAGATAAATCCACAAAGCTTCCTCTATATGACGATAATGATTAGGCAATTAACATGGTGTCAAACATGACATTATTGAAATTGGCAGTGGATTAACAAGCAACCTATAAGGTAGGTGAGTACATGACTGAAGAAAAGCCATCAACATAGCTTTGAAAGTTAGAAACTTAGTGCTTCATCTAGAGAAGGTTGCTAGAAGAATTACTCACAGCTGGTCTTGAGGCCTTTGCTGTTTAGTATTTGTGCAAGTCACCCACTAATGTCCTGGTAGATATTAATGAAGACCTCAAAATAGCTTTCATTATTGGTACTGAAGAAAATGAGGAGCAAGGGATAACCTGGAGGTCTTGTTGCCACTCCAGCATGACAACAGAGATATGGTGCATTTAGGTACCAGCAACAAGAATTTAAGCTCCGAGGACATCAGATGGAAAGACTAGCAGGACAAAGGCCTTTAACCTCTTGACAGTGACTGAAGGACTGTGAATTGTCCGTATGACTTGTCTGTAAGAAAGGTGCACTAAGACTCTACCTCCAATCAGAACAGGGAAGAAGTCATATGGTATGATGTACCAGTTCACTGAAGCCAATAGAAAGCTGAGGAGGGATAAGACTTCATTTCCTACGTGTGAGGTATACACCAGAGTGGAAAATACAGCATAACTTCAAGACAGGAACAAATGCATATAAATAAACATAAGCATAAATTTCAGATAAATAAATAAATTTCAGATCGTGTTTAAAAGTTGCTGATCTTAGAGGAGGAAATATCTTGCCAAGTCCTGTAGCACAAATTGGGCAACGTTGACTCTAAGGTGCTTTAAAAGGAAGATGTTTATTTGCTTGTTTGTTTGTTTTTCCCACGCAAAAAATTCTGTGATGACGTCAGGGGCTCCAGCTCCTTGTCTGGAGAGTAGCAGGAAAGTCCTGTTCCCTACACTCAAGTCACCCAAAAAACACACCTGAGAATTAGGGTCTCCTAAAATAGATGCTGTTCCACGTGAAGGTCTGTGATGCTTGTTCAGCTGTGGTCCTCGCCAGGGAGAGCAGCAGAGATTGTTACTTACAGATGCTCACCTGCCTGCTCGTTCTGCACCACAAAAAATGGAGCAGGGAGAACAGCTGAGAGATACACTGCAGAAAATGTAATTATTAAGGTGAGAAAACATAATTATTAAACTTCAGTGCATTTCTGAAAGTAGCCCAAGTCATAATCATTGTCTGCTGCTGACTTCAGTTTCTATCTTGAATCTAAATTTTAATCAAGCTTTTGGTTCAGAGCAGGTGGAATATAGAAAGCTGCTGTCTTGCAATTCTACCATCTAGCCCTATTTACTTCGATATAAAATAGTGGGAAGCCAGTCTGCCTTCTCTGTCCTTTCTGGTTTCCTTTCACTAACGGTGGCTGCTAATTCTTACACAAATTTTAAGTAAGAACTAAGAGATATTCTGATCTCAGGTGACAAAACTCTCCCTGATCTCACAGGCGACCAGATTTCATCCCTGGGGGTTTACATATGTATAAGAGTCCGAACAATAGCTCTGTATTTCCCACCTATAGCTCACTCACCCTTTTATTGTCCTTATCAGTAACCTCCGACAGATATTCAAATCTTCCTTCAGGCACTCAATTCCCTCTATATAACGCACCCTGCCTTCAGGTGAGCTCTTCCTCTCAGCATCGCCTTTCCGCAGGAGAACACAGGCACAAAACGATTTAATAAATACTTTCCTCCCTTTCTATTTATCCACAGGCACACACATTCTCCCTTCGAGCCTTTTAGATTCCACCCCCCACCCCCTCCTTGTTCTTCTTCGCATTCTGTCTCTTTCCTGGAATAACTGAGGATTTAATTCTCCTCCTTTTCCGCCCATCTCCTCACTCCATCTTAATACGAGTTCGTGTCATACACTAGCAACCCATTCTCTCTCTAGACCAGAACCCTGTCCATTAATTATCGCTATCTGGCACTACTTGATTTCCCTGGATAAGACAGGGAGAAAAGTGGGTTCATCCCCACTCCCACCCTTGGGAGAAATTAAGCAAATCCCGAGCAGAAATCAACACACCCAGAGTCCTTAACATCGAATGAAAACCCTCCCAGGCTCCACTGACTGCACAGGCTAAACGTTTCTTCCAGGACCACTGCGGGGTTAATCACGATGTTAATTTCTTTGCAATTCTAGAGCCAAATCGAAAAACGGGGGGAGATCTTTGCGAGAAAGGCTAGAAAAAATCGGTTTGAATTTACCAGCCGGCAGGCGTAAGGCCGCAAATGTCACTTTACTCACCTCCCTGGTGGAAGGTAAGCCGGGGGTCGCAGCTCCCTTCACACTCCTGCCTGCTCTGAACTTGTGTCTGACATTTTACCAACGAAAAAAGCCCCTCCAACTTTCGGGATCAGGTGGGAAAACCTTGCAGTTGTGAAATTCAGGGCGGGTTATAGGATGAACACCGGCATCGTTAAGAATCCCATTCTCGAAAATGAAGTCATTGGCTGGCGGGTCATTGACCGCTTTTGGTGGCAAGCATGAGGTTGTGTGTGTGTGTGTAGGTATGTGTGCATGTAGGTGTGTTATACGTGTGTGATGCGTGATTCTCAGGGCAGTCCCATTCCTCATTGCTATTAATTTCCAGCCTGAGTTCTCCGACTCCACGTCTACTCCATCCTCCTGCTAATTCGCTTCTCCTGAGCTTATTTATGGCCACTACAGGAAGCACAATGAGGAAAAATAATACATGAATTTATTTACTTATTTATGTTTAAGAAATCAGAGCAACTGAAGAGTCGCAGAGAGCCATTTACCTTAAGGTGGCTAGAGCTGAACAAAGAGACAAGCTCTTCCTCAGGAAGTTTCACCTCTTTCAAGTCAACTACTGTCGTTTTGGTGCTCGATGTCTTTCTTTGATTTATTGTTACTGTATTGAAAAGTAAAATGTAGAGCCACTAATATGTTTAGGATATGTTCATGCTTATGCTAGACAAGTTGGACCTTCTCCAAAAAACCAGAACCGGAATAGTATGGATGCAATTATGAATTAAATGTATCTGCATTACACACACACACACCGAGAGGCATATAAATAATCCACTTATCGCTTCTGCATATAAGCATGCATAAACATTTGCGCTATATATTAACTTTTCAACTCTTTTGACTGAGTTGTGTGAGCTACAAGGGCTTACGGCATGTGGAGTTGAGGGCAGGCTCTCAAAAGGGCGGAGGCTGGTAGAAAGGACCTCCTCCTGTACCTGCATATAGTTCACGACGAGTATACGAAGCACAGCGCAGGTTATGGCTATAGGAGACGCGAATTGTTTCGGGTGTGACAACTGCCCTTTAACACCGGGGTTAGTGCGGCTTCACCGCCGCTGAGACTGTGAAAACCGGTGCGCCTACTCCCAGCAAAACCAGCCCCTCCCCGAAGCTGGTTTAGGTTCAAAAGCCTTGTATAGCTAAAATCTGTGTCAAGTGCGTAGTAAGCCGCACATTACTCCCCTCTCCCCTGATCTCCTCACAAATCAACAGTTTACCTAGAGAGAGCTCCCTCCTTTACGAATAAGCTGCACCTGCTGGAGATTTTTTTTTTCCTTTTCTTTTCTTTCTTCCTGCCACCAGACAGGCTTTAGCCTTGCTGCGATGTATCGCCGAGAGCAGCAACGCTCCGGCCAGCCCCGGCAGGGATTACCGGAACGGTGCCCGGGGGGACCCTGCCTGGAGCGGGAGAGCCGCGGTGGGGACTCCCCGGGCTCCGCCGGGTGCCCTCGCTTTCATTAAGCGATTTGGTGATTAGCGAGAAGCCCTGGAAAGCAGGAGATGACGTTGGAAATCAACTCCTGATCGTTAAGGATAATGTGGTCCTGGAGTTATTAGACGTATCTGGTTTGAGTGTTGGAAATCTTCCCCCTGGTCCCTCGGGCCGTTCTTTAAAGGGTTTAAAGCTTTATTCTGGAGGGGTTGAGCTATAATCTGGTAGAATCCCCCTAGAGTCTGAGGTGTTTTTTTTTTTCCCAAACCACACCCCCCTCCGACCCCCTTTCCTCCTTTCTGTGGCTACCGTCTTCTTGTGGCATGAAGTACCTCTGTAGAGGTTGCACGACACGAACCTCTGGAGGCGGGAAACCTGAAACCAGGCGGGCAGGAAAAGTGACAATTAGAATTAGAGTTAGAATAATTATTATTTTTCACAGAAAAAGGTTGACATTGGTTGTTATCTTTCCACCGAGCATAAAGAAGTTCTTGTTGATGGTCAGGCAATTTCCATCGGACGAATTGCAGTTATCTCTATCGTTTTACAGATGTGGCGATAATTGTGATAATGACCCAAGTGCTCGGTGTGTGTAGGTATATAATGATGTCCCACAAAGAAATGACATTAATATTAACACTGTGTCCACATCTGTAAAATTTTGGACAATGATCTAGTGTATTGAAACAGGAATGGTTTATCTGCTCTTCAGGGAATTTTGGGTCCTTTTGTCTTCCGAGGTTTAAATAAATTCCCCTAGCCCTTTCCCGCCCCCCCCCCCCCCTTTTCTTCTCACATATAATTTTGAAGTGTGTGTGTGCATGTGTCTGTATGAGTGTGAATGAATATGTATGTGCACTTGTCCCGCAGTTCTGCACAATCAGCTGCATGGGTAGACACCACCACAAGTCCGTTGTAGTGAAGACAAATCTTATCAGCTGAAAATCCGCCCCAATAACTTACTTCTGTCCCCAAAATAAGGTTGTGAAGGGAAAACTTAGACCTGAAGCCTGTCTCTAAGGTACAAGGGATGCCATAACGTTTTTAAACACAGCCCGAAAGGGCTGGTCTCTCCCGGAGGAGGCGATGGGTAGCAGCCCGGTGCCTCGGGTGCAGGTCGGAGGCAGCTCAGCCCGGGGTCGGCGGCGCCCGGAGGTGTTAATGCTCCTTTCCTTCCCTTCAGGCGAGGCCGTTCATTTAGCTCGGGATTTTGGGTATATCTGCGAAACGGAGTTCCCAGCCAAAGCTGTTTCTGAGTACCTGAACAGACAGCACACGGACCCCAGCGACCTCCACTCCAGGAAAAACATGCTGCTTGCCACAAAGTGAGTGCGAAGTTGACTAACCCCCCGCTTCTGCCCTCCCTCCCCTGAGAAAATCCTCCCCCTCCTTAAATCCTGCATCTGAGCTCGTTTTGAAAGCAGACGGAATTTCCAGTCCCTAAATTACAGTGGCCGCGCGGGGTGGAGGGGTGGGGGGGAAGAATGATCCTATCGCCCTGTGGGCGGGGTAGACCCTACAGCTTCTGCGTCCCTCTCCAGTGGGGTTTCTGCCAGCACACGCTGTCCCTATAGGGGATGTAGGCGACTGTCCCCTAGCTACTGTACATCGTTTCCAAGACACCCCCAGTTAAGAAACTCTGTATGGAGAGGGCACACACACACACACACACACACAAAATCTTTATTTTGCTTCCACAGCAAGTCTGTCCCTCCTGCTGCTCATACAATCCTGTTTGTCTGCTACCAAGCTGCAATGTCTTTTCCATATGATTTAATAATAATGATAATAAAGAAAAAGTGTATTAAAAAAAAAAGAGAGAAAAAAGGGAAAGGGGGGGGAACAGAAAGAAAACGAGAAAAAAGGGAAAGGGAAAAAAGGGAAAGAAAAAAGAAAAAAGAGAGGAAAAAAGGAAAGAAAAAGAAGAAAGAAAGAAAGAAAAAAAAAAGGCAAAAAAATCAACCCCAAACACACCCCCATGTCCTGCTAATGATCCTTGGTTTGGTCCCCCTAAGCCATCTTTCTCCTCTGGGGCTTTTGCGGTGGATGTGCTCTATGTGATGATTTACACTTGACTGTGCCTCGTAGGCTACTAACTGAGTCCTTCACAGTTTGCTCAGGTCCTCGGCGATGGGTGCTGTCTCTCTCCACACATCTCTGTCTATCCGGCAAAAAAAAAAAAAAAAGAAAAAAGAAAAAAAAACCCCATCCCAAACAGTTCTCATTTACTTCATGCTCTGGGTTGTGGCTTGCCTCTGATGACAGTGTAATTTAAAGAAATATATGGAGGGTTGAAAAATCATTTGCTCAAATTTGTCCAGATGTTTTTTAGATGTGATTGGAATTTGATTGCCCTTTTCCGCAGGGTCAGAAGATATTAATGTCCCAGAACTTTAATTGCTCACAGACCCTGCTTTGCTCTTTGAAGATGTAAAATGTTGGACTCATTACTGTTTGTTCTCCAAATTCAAAGTTTCCTCTCTTGCACTTTCTTAATGGATAATACACATAGAAGGAGACCTTTATCTTTCCCCACCCTCTGAAACATTTAACCCACCGGGAATTAGAGAGAATTTCAGAGGACGAGAGCTGAACGCCTTTTTTAAGGGCTTATTTCTTTTTTCTTTTTTTTTTCTTTTTTTTTTTTTTTTTTTAAATTCTGGCCTTTTTTTCTCCTGTCCCTGGGTAGGCATCTGTCTCAGAGAAGTTATTCCTTTGGGAACCCTCCCAGCTTCCAGGGTTTCTACTTTGCCCAGGCACCTGTTGACTTGAAGGCCTGTTGGACAAGAACAATGCAAAAGAAAGGGTGTGTGTGTGTGTGTGTGAATTCATTAGAAAAAAATCAAATTGATCTGATTAACTCATCAAATCTGATGTGTTAATTGTGATGCCACCCCTTAAAATAAAATAGGAAATGCCAGCTTTTCTCCTCATGCAATGAATAAACAAGAACAGAGTCCCAAAGTCCTGATCTTTCTTGAAAAGGTGGCCCAGCCTGAGCAGTCTCAGAGGAGGCTCCAATTTCACCCTTCCCTTTCCCGTGTCCCTGTGTCACCCAGTAGCTCTCAGTGCATCGTTGTGCTTTCCTCTAGGAACAGCATTGGTGGGAGCTGCTTTGAGCCAGGGTCAGGCCTCCAGGAAGACGGGTGGTTGGCAGAACCATGACACATCTCCCCTCAGCCTGATTATTTCTAGAGCCACCCAAGGGCTGGGTTTTCACAGTGCTTCGGAGTCCTAGAATCATAGAATCATTTAAGTTCAAGAAGACCTTTAAGCTCATTGAGTCCAACTGTTAACCCAGCACTGCCAAGTTCACCACTAAACCATGTCCCTCAGCACCACATCTACACATCTTCTAAATACCTCCAGGGATGGGGACTCCACTACTTCCCTGGGCAGCCTGTTCCACTGTTTATGACCCTTTTGGTCCTAATGTCCGATCTAAAACTCCCAAGAAGCGTTCTTGTGGCTGTGGGAGAGATTTCTATCCTCAGACCTGATATTACTCTGCAATTGCAGAAACCTTTCTTGTGAAGAAGACCGCCCTGAGCTGGGAGCTGCTGGGTCACCACAGCCAGTTCCCATGCGCAGTTGGAACAGCTTTGTTCAAGCTGTGAACAAGCACAGCTTTGGCCTGAACTTACCCCATCCTTCAAACTTGGTTGTCTTAGAGAAGTGTGGGGTGAGCCTAACCACCACTTTTCTCTCTCTCTCTTCCTCTCTTTGCCTTTGTCTTTTCTGTGCAGGCAACTTTGTAAAGAATTCACAGATCTCTTGGCCCAGGACAGGACGCCCATTGGAAACAGCCGGCCCACCCCTATTTTGGAACCGGGCATTCAGAGCTGCTTGACTCACTTCAGCCTCATCACTCATGGCTTTGGGGCCCCTGCCATCTGCGCTGCCCTCACTGCCCTTCAAAACTACCTGACTGAAGCTCTCAAAGGCATGGACAAGATGTTCTTGAACAACAACACTGCTAACAGGCACACATCTGGCGAAGGACCAGGTAGTAAAACTGGAGACAAGGAAGAGAAACACAGAAAATGAGAGAGAGAGGAAAAAAAAAAAAAAAGAAAGAAAGGAAAAGAAAAAAGTTAAATAAGTAAAAGGAGAAAAGACAGAGTGAGATAATCTTCTAAAACAAAACCGTCTTAATTTTAGCTTTAAAAATATTGGATTGGGCTTTGGAAGAATTCTATTAGGTAGGACAAAATAATAATAATAATAAAAAAATAATAATAGTGATAAAAGAAAGACAATAATTTAAGATCAGAGGAGCACAATGGCGCAAGACCAGTGGTTCAGAGTCTCTTGCCAGGAACATGTGAAGACAACCACCAGGATTTTTTTCCCACTTCTGTTCTTACACATTTTTTAAATACTGATTTGGGGGGGAGGGGAATATAATAATAATTAATAATAATAATAAAAGAAAGAAATGAATAACTTATTGGAAGAAATCGGAGAAACATTTTTGGTGTCAGTGCTTTGATTTCTTGAGCTGCATGGTCTGTCTTGCTATTATTTTTATTTTCTTCTTTTTTTTTGAACGACGTCCTGTCTCCACCCCAGCTAAAATGATCTTCCAGAGCCTTCCTTTCTGAGCAACCCCACTGCCTCGTTCCCCCCAACTCTTCCCATCTCATCTCACCACCTGGTTCTGTCTAGACTAGGAAAGGAGGGGAGGTGAGTGCACAGACCTCACAAAGTCATCAGCACCAGCCAGTTCGAGCTGCGCTCACAGCAGCATCTTAACATTAGGTGCCATTAGATGGGAAGTTCCAAGTTGTTGTAGCTCAGTCGAATTATCTAACTATTTTTTAAGAACTGTTTTGTGTTTCCTGGTCTAGACAGACTCTCTGTTTAGGATACCAGTGTTTACAGGTGTGTATGGGTGTGTGTGTGCCTATGTGTGTGCATACACATATGCGCACACAGGACTTGGCAGGAGTGTGTTTGTATCCCATGTATGTTTGTGTATATATATGGATATATAAGGATATATCCATATATATATAGTATGTGTGTATAGCCACACGTATTCATGCATGCAAACATACCTTTATAATTCAGTACTTACCTTTGATGGTAAAATGCCTTGTCTATAATGGGTTGCAAAATTTGAAAGTAAGGTCTGGTAAAATGTCAGCGCTAGCTGATTTCCTGATTTTCTGAGATCTCCTTTTCTCTAGGGAGTTTTATATTCCAAACTATGCTGATGTTTCAGTCCTTAATTTCCTTAAGTAGAGTGTGTGGGAAATACCTTCCCCCATTTTTAAAGAACTGTTAACAACAACAAAAAATGAGTGATATGAGTATGTAATCCTTTCTCAGGAGTATGCACTATTTTATTTTCTTCTGTTTCCTAAAGCTTTGCCCGCTTGGCTTATGAGCTTCTTCAAAGAGGACTAGAGATCCCTACACAATATATCAGGTACAGAGAAAAAAAATCCACAATTCTGATATTCTGATACTTTTCTTTTTTTTTTTTTCTTTTTTCAAATCAAAGCCAGTTGTTTCCGAATTCTGTAGGTGTACTTCTTTAAAGAAGCTCAAAGGGAATAATTTGAATGAGATAAAAAATATAAGTTGAAATCGAGGTGTAATATTGCGAAGAAAATAAGAGCTGTGTTGAATGTTACTGCACTTGCTTGGCACTAGGGTTTTGTACCCAGGGAGGAAAGGGTTGCCATGTGAGCTGGCTCCTCGTGATGGGAGCGGGGAGGGCTTGCCAGGGAATATCCTGATTTCTGAGCTCAGTCTGAGGAATTCTGTTTCTCTTAGAAAGCTTTTTAAAAAATGTCTTGTGACTCTTCCCTTAGAACAAGTCAGTGTGGTAGGGGGAAAAAAACTTCTTAACTGCAGTGTTTTTCTTGGTGGTTTGGTGTGTGACAGGATGTCTTATGCATATGATTTGGGGGGTGGGGAGGGGAAGTCTGATGTCTTTTTTTTTTTTTTAACATACATTTCTTTGTCTTCTATGGTAAAAATAATGCTGAAGTGTAAGGATATGAATTTCTATTTGGATTCTGGCGTATTGGGTAATTGCATGTATTTCTCAGTGGGGTAGGGGTCGTGCACTAACACATCTTTTTTGCTTATGTCAGAACAGTTACTGGGTGTGGGTAAATCTCCTGGAGTCGCTGGCAAAACTCCAGTGGGTTCAGGCCTCCCCCAGGATCCCTGTTAACATTGCCGGACTCAATCCCACCCACCCAAGCAGTCACACCTGATCTCAAAACAAGGGAGAGAGAGAGAAATAAAAGATAAGCCTTAGTCTTGTTTTAGTTTCTAGATACCTTCCTAAGTGGGTGGTGGGGGAGAATAATTCCGCAATACTCTCCACATGCCCCAACAAAATTTTCTTAAAAAAAAAAAAAAAGCAGATGAGCCTCTTGATTGTCACCTTAGTGTCCTTAGCTATCTGAGACACGGCTACAAGTGAGGGCCTGCTCTGCTTTTCAAATCATGCAGCAAGTGAAGGTCTCGGCTTTTATTCCCTACCTGCGAACTGGACGTTGTGTGTGGCAATAGAAACCCAGGAATCATGCAGCCCCAAGGAACACTGACCCCTCTGGAGCTGCTCCTCAGTCGTCTTAGGATCTTCTAGGCCAGAGTGCTGTGGGGATTCTCCTGTGAGAAAAGGGGGAAACTGAGGCAAGCAGCCTTCTCCATGGGCTGCTGGAATGAGTTGGAGGTAGTCTTTGATGCTGGCAGGTCTCTAGCAATGGATTTGGTAATTGGTATGTCCCTGCAGATGTCACCGAAGAAGGCGAGGATGTCCGGGTGATGGAGATCTCATGGATTCCTCCCCCAGATTGAAAAGCAGCCCCCAGGCAAGTCCTGGTCGTCCAAAGTCTGCCCCTTACCAACCACCCCCAATTTTAGCAGGCCCATGGGGAAGGACAATCAAAGCTTCAGTTCAGGATATGACCCAGGAGTGATGTACAGGAAGAGGAAGGGGTACGTGTGTAGGTATCTGGGGAGGAATGAATGGTACCACCTGAAAGGACATTTCCCTTCCTCTGCCTGAGAAGAATATTGTGTTTACTGAAGCAGAGCACAAAGAGTTGAACATGGCTTTGCCTGCCCTCTGCAAAAAAGCCTTCGTGAGGAGCCCATGGACCCAGCCCTTCAGCATCACCCAGCCCAGTGGGTCTTCGGGGTGTGAGGAGACCCCATATTAGCTCCCAGTCTTCCACCTCCCCAGCTGCACACACAGCAACATGGGGACCTGCTCCCTGCCACCTAGAGCTTCCAGCTGATGTCTTTGGGGTGCTGTTGGGAATCGTCCTTCCTTGTCTTCGGGGGGATGTTGGGTATGTTCTTTTTAACTGCAGAAGACAGTATCCTACCACCACTGTGAGTTAATGAGGAGAGGGAACTACTTGCAGCTTCTTGGGGAAAGACCTGCACACACGTGCACATGCTCATGCATGTGCCAGGGCCTGATCCTGCTGCTGAAATCTCCCCTAGTCACTGGTTTGGTGACCAGGACCTAAACCTTGAGAAGGTTGAGGGAAGAGCTTCATTTGACTCCTGATAACTTTGGGTCTGCCCCTTGTGCCTTCTACTTGGAAAAGACAGACCGAAAATGCCAGGCTGTTCTTCTCTCAGGCAAAATAAAGCCAAATGTCAAATTCCCAATGATTTCAGTGGGATGGTCCCCATTTGCTCCCCAAAGCAGGGAGACAAAATCCACGAGGTTTCTGATTTAAATGCAAGCAGGGGGAAAACATGGCATTGGAATATATCCATCTCTGTTCTTCCCCCCAGCCTAGTGCTGGTCCCAGAGGGAAATACCCATTGCTCTGTGGCTCTGATCAGTGCGGAGGACTGAGGTCCCCAAAACCTAAACCCATCCTCCTGCTGGAAGGTATTTCCCTGCTCTCCTGCACTTTCCCAGCCCGACTACTTGTGTTGGCGGGGCACTTCAGACGTTTATCTGATAATTGAGTTATTAAAAGATTTGGTTTCCTCGGGATCATAAATCAATAAACAGGAGGATTAACACGGCAGCTTTGCTTTTTAACTCAAGGGAAAAGTTTGAGGAGAGACCATGAAAAGTTTGTTTTCAAACCAAACAGGTGGGTTGCTGTAAATTTTATTTCATACTTAATCTATCTTTTTAAAAATTATTATTATTTTAATAACAGTTCTCTATTTTCCGTTGGAAAGATCTTTGTTTTCGTAAGCTCCCTGACTTTTTTTTTTTTTTTTTTTTTTTTTTGTCCTGGTTGTTATTCACACAAGGTGTGAAGGAAACAAGAAGACAATTTTATGGGAATCCTTTTACAACTCGATGAATTCTTTAAAATCGGGTCGTATCTTGTCCCACCTAATAGAAATTCTCTGTGAGAAGCTGTTTGAAGTCCCTTTGCATCCCAGCCCCACCTCCCCCAAAATCCCCAAATTTGCATTTGGGGCTGGGAGGGAGGAGGGAGAAGGATAGTTTTAAGACCTTTATCTGTGCCCAAAGGGCTTATTCCCTTTTCCTGCTCATCTCTTTCTGACCGGTTTATCACGCAGACCTGTTCAGCTCTGTTTTAATACGTTTCTCGGAGAATTTGGTGCTCGTTTCAACTGCCGTAAGCATTGCCAGATCGATCCGGCCAAACTCCCCCTCCTCTCTGGCTTCCCTGTGTGAGAGAGACCGTAGGCTTTTTACAAATAGTATATTTTCTTATACAAAGGGAAAAAGAAAAAGAAAATATCCTCAAACACACTGGCAAACTCCTGAACATTTCGAGAGAGACGAAACATTGTGTGCCAGCGAGAAAAAAAAAAAAAAGAACACCCTCCCCCAAACCCAAAAAACAGCTCTGAAAAAGCGAATGAGAAACTGGAAAGATGAAAGAAAAAAAATTTAAATTCTCCTTTTATGCCCCAAACGATTCTTTTCACCTCCTCTTCTTGAAAAATCTGACCATGCAGTGAGAAATATCAGTTTATCACTCTTCCTGAGAAGAAATGCGGAGAGGCATTCAGTATTGAGTTTGTATATATTTATTTATGCTTAATTTAACGGGAATGTGTAAATATGGCGAGCAAGTAGTTTTTGGGTTATTTATCTGTGAATCTATACCTCTGTGAATGGGTGGGGAAATTTAAAAACAAAAAGGTTAAAAAAAAAACAAACAAAAAAGTAAAAAAACAAAACCAACAAAAAAAATCCCGCTTGACTAGATAGTATCCTACCTGACTCTTTTCTGTTCTTTATAGACAAGCTGTTATGGTAATGGGTAGAAATTGGTTTCTTGTCCAGTGATGACCTGATTTACATAAATAATAAGAATAAAAAAAAAAGAGATTGTTGTGTTTTGTTGTATTTTCCTCTTCAGTTTTTTTGAATGTTGGTGCTGCTTCGATTCTGCAGACGGATTTACTTATAACGCCAAGAAGTCTTTATTTTCCCCATCTAGACTTTGGGGAAATTCAGGACATGTCTCTACATTAAAAAAAAAAAAAAAAAAAGACAATAAATATTGCTTCTCAGAAATGTTGGTATTTTATTTCTGTCTGCCTCAAAAGTGTCCATATTTTTACCACTCTTACCTCTTCATTCTAAGTAGACCTATAATAAACCTCATGTCATGTTAACGTGAGCTTTTGTTTCATTTTGCTTTTACCAGCTGAATTAGGAGTAAAGCTTCTTTTTCTTTCCAAAGTATTAGCCATTAACAGAAAATGTTATGTAAGCCTTCAATAGGAGGAAACGTCTTTTTCTTCCCCCACTGCTGTGTTATGTTACTGTATGTTTCACTTATGTGTACGTGGATGCGCGCGCGTGTATAGAGATAGATATATATATATATATACACACACTCTTATATACAGACCGGGAGGTATGTTCATATTCACAACGCGGGGATATTTTCTACCTTTAGGCTTACAGTTGCGACAGCAGTAATTAGAAAAGGAAATACTCAAACCCGAACAAGTTATTTCTCCCCCTCCCCTCCGTTCCCAAATCGCCTTTATTTCGGTTTGGAATCGACACTTATGAAGAAGAGCTGAGGGGAGATCCGGATCCCCGGGGCTAACCCGGAGCCACTCCGGAGTGACTCAGGGTTTACCCTGCGATTTTTTTTTTTGTTTTGTTTTTTTGTTTTTCAGTGTTACTATAGAAAGCACTTTTTTTTTCTTTCTCTTTTTTTTTTTTTTTCTCCTGTAAATCAGAGGCTGGCAAGGAATGTCAGTTTAACCCTCCGAACTGTCACCCTGAAAAAAACCACACACGTGTGCTCAAACAGGGAGCCCTGAGGGTGGAAACTGGTTTAAAGCATCGCTTTTACTGCGGTGAAGTATTTTAGTTAATACCCGCTCTGAAGGTTTGTCTGGGTCGAGTTTTAGCTGTTGGTTTTTAGAGAGAGCAGTAGTTTAAGAGGGCGGACGGGGAGACGCAGAAGCTGTAACAGGCTGAGGATCGGTTTTTGCAATTAAATATTTCTCTATTTCTCTCGGGGAGGGGTGGCGGAATAGCAAAAAATAAACCCATCCCCACCTCCATCTCCCAAACTACCTCCCTTCTCCCTCTCCTTCCAGCCTGGGCTACAGGAGCCGACTCAGCTGATCGCCCAAGGTGTCCAAAATAAATCATCATCATCATCATAACAATAAAAGCCAATCAACCAAACAAAGAAATATTGCAAACGACGACCCCAAAGTCTGTTTTATGGGAAAGCTTTCGAGGCTTGGCTGCCTCGGCTTCAGCCAGGCTTGGACTCAGCCGTGACCTACTTTTGTCTCCGTGGTGTGATGGCAAAAACGCCCCGAGCAAGTTTGGGGGGCCCGGAATGGAGGGAGCTGGTGGGTGGGCAGGGGGCGGGGGAGGGGTTGGTGAGCAGCAGGGCCCGGAGTCCGAGCAAGGCGAAAAATGAGGTGGGTTTAGCAGGGGAGCTGCAAGAAAAAGACAAAAAGGTAATAAACCCCCGAGCCCCCCCCCCCTTCCTTTTTACCGGGGCTTTGCAGGGCGAGGAGTGGGACACTCCCCCACCCCAAACCTCCCCTCCCCAGCCCCTTTGACCCAGGTGTGGGGTGAAGGATGCCCGCGGGCAGGGAGTGCTGGGAAGAGCAGCGTCACTGGAGCTGATTTCCAAAAGCCAGGCTGCATGCCATGCTTTTCTAGTTTGTTTTGTTTTCTTTGTTTAATCGCATCGATGGTATTATTTTTAGTAGAGCATATGTTTTGCATGAACCCTTCAAAACAGCTCTCGCCGTTAGCAGCGGAGTCTGGGCTGGTTATTTGGCGGGGGGAGATCAGGAAGTTTCTCTTTTGTCCAAGAACTGTGCAACAGTTACGTAAAAAGGGGATTTTAAAAAAAAAAAAAAAAAAAGCGCCAGGGAAAGCTCTTTTATACTCCGCAACAGCACCCGGTTGTGGAAACCGAGAGCTCCCATTAAATGGGACCCGACGAGACGAAGAAGGGCTCACCCCGAGCTTCCGAGGCTCCCGGCGACAGTGTCAGGGATGTAAATTCAAAGCACGTATATGTATATATTTATAATAAAGCACGGTCGGGCCGCTCCGGGAGGCTGCCACTGTGTCTTGCCTCCCCCGGGGCTGGGTTCTCCTCCCGCTCCCCCCGCTTGCAGCCAGCGGTGCTTGGGTGGCCTCGTACACCAGCAGGTCTGGAAACGTAGTGTCAGGGAAGAAGTAGTATTCCTGCTGATCTCTGCCCTACTGCATTTTCCCAAAGATCTTCTACAAACTAAGATCAGATTTCTTTCTTTTTTTTTCTTTCGCCTTTTTTCTTTTTCTTCCTTTCCTTTCCTTTCCTTTCCTTTTTTCCTTTCCTTTCCTTTCCTTTCCTTTCCTTTCCTTTCCTTTCCTTTTCCTTTCCTTCTTTCCTTTCCTTTCCTTTCCTTTCCTTTCCTTTCCTGTCCTTTCCTTTCCCTTTTCCTTTCCTTTCCTTTCTTTCCTTTTCCTTATTTACTTTTCCTTTCCTTTTTCCTTTCCTTTTTCCTTTCCTTTCCTTTTCCTTTCCTTTCCTTTCCTTTCCTTTTTTTTTTTTTCCTTTTTTTCCTTTCCTTTCCTTTTCCTTTCCTTTTTTTCCTTTTCCTTTCCTTTCCTTCCTTTTTTCCTTTCCTTTTCCTTTTTTTCCTTTCCTTTCCCTTTTTTCTTTTTTTTTTTTTTTCCTTTCCTTTTTTCCTTCCTTTCCTTTCTCTTTTCCTTTCCTTTCCTTTCTCCCTTTCCTTTTTTTTTTCCTTTTTTTTCCTTTCTTTCCTTTCTTTTCCTTTCCTCCTTTCTTTCTTTCCCCTTTCTCTCTCTCTCCCTCCCTAATCATCTCTCTCCTCTAATCAATCTATCTCTATCGATCTATCGATCTATCGATCTATCATCTAATCTATCTATCCCATCGTCATTCTCCGTTCTAGCTTCTCCCCCAGATAAGGTTAAAAAAAAACGAATGGCAGCAGTAACCCAGCTCATCAAAACTTCCCCCTTCCCCACCCATCTGATGTTATAATCTGCTTTCCCAGTCATGACCAGCGGGGACCTTCTCTCCGTCACGTCCTTCTTTGCCCCAGTCTCTTTTTAAAACTCTAGGTAGTTCTAGTTCCATTAGAAAACTTCACCTTGATTTATACAGCCATAAACATCATTTTTGTCTTTCATCCCTTTGGGGTGAACTCCTTTCTTTTCTTTCTTGCTTTTGCTTTTTTTCCGCCCTCCTTCCCCTCCACACCTGCATGGTATGGCTCACATTTATACAGGACCTCATAAATAACATCTGGTGTCCCTACGACGGAACTAGTCAAAACGTCTTAAATAATCCCTAGTACCAATATATTCACTGAATTCCTTTGTTTTCCCTGTCTCTCTCATAAACAGGCATCCACACATATTTTTTCCTCGTAGCTGGACGTGTGTCTGTGTATGTGCAGAGCTGTGCGAGGACACTGTGTTACACGTCGCATCACAACAGCACGTAGCTCTGCTTCGTCGTGCGGAGTCGCTCCCACTCATACACCACTACTGACTTTTAGGAGTTGGGGGGGGCGGGGGGAGAGGGGAGGGAATTGCTCCTCGGTTTTTGCCTTAGGAATTCAACCCTCACAAGAGACTGCAGCCGGTGCAAAGGGCCTGTCCTCCCCAGTGCTCCCCTCCCAGCTCTGCTTTCCTCCACACTTCCACGGCCCCCGGGGCCTGATCCGGCGCCCCGGGGCAGCGGAGGAAGGGCTGCCCTGGTTTCCCTTCCAGTAAGCTGTCCCTTTGCCTGTCAACGCTTTCTTGGTGGTAGTGGTGGAGGGAAAGAAATCTCTGGGGATTTACGAGTTAAGAGTAGTTCTATATTCTCTCCTTACCACGAAAAAGAAAAAGCACCCCGGAATCGCACGTAATTAAGAAATCATTGCAATTACTTTAGATCTTCCTCTAAACAACACTAAAATTAAAGGAGAGTGTGGTGTTTGCGTGTGTATTTCTCACTCGAATATCAGACATTAATCCTTTTACCTTCTCCCAGCCCCTGATCTGCAAATGAAAAAATCCTTTGAAAAAAAAAAATCCCCAAACCTAACACCCTCACCAACAAACAAACATAAAAAACAAACACAAAGAGCGTTTAACTCTTGGTAAGGAGTTTTTTAAAGCGAAGGCGAGCCGCGCTGGTGATTATTAGTGAGCTCTTCAATAACAGCGGAGTGCGCGGAACAGCCTTCATCGCTGACAGCACGCGAGAAGGATGCCTTCCTCAGGTCGAGAGGAAGCAGAAACGTTTGGTGCTTTCCAGGTGATACCTTAGTGCGCGTTCAGATGTACCCATACAATTGCGATCGTACTCATAGTTCTGCTCTCTTAAAAGGCCAAGGTGAAGGAAACGCGTGTGGACATTTCTCTTCCTTTGTAAAAATCCACCAAAGTACCAGGGAGGGATCTTTCCCCTCATGAAACCACCGCTAACAATAGTTTAACTCGCTCTTTGTGCACAGAGTATCCACCTGACTGTCTTTATTCCTGAAAAACTCCCAGTGACTTAGTGGGAAACTGCTGTGCCTGCAAAGCAAAAAAGAAAAAGAAAACCAAAAACCCCAATACCTTTCCCCTCGTCCCACCCCCCACCTTCAAGAAAAAAAAAAACCCAAACACAGCCAAAACCTGCAGGAGCAGCTCTTTGAAAATGCAGGGAGCAATGATCGGGACGAAAGTAAGCCCTATACTCTGTTTATTTCAATGAAGAGTGGATCCTATTTTGGGAAAAAAAAAAAAAAAAAAAAAAAGAAAAAGAGCCCTTTTCCAGCTCTGTCTAGAAAATCGCACAATAATAACGGGTTACAAACAATAGGAAGGGGGGTGGTGGAAGAACTGCAAACGGGTCTAGAAAGCATTTTGGATAAATGGTTTCACGGAAATAGGTTGGATTTTAAAATCTGTTTAAATTTGATATAACGCGAGCAGGAAGGAAGGAGGTGAAATATTTGAAAACGAAAAGTTCTGGATTTTTACTTTAGATTTGGCAGTGAATGTGGGAGATGGTTTTGTTTGATGAGTAAATAAACATCGGCTTTAACCTGTCCCAGCCACCTGCCTGTTCATTCCGCTGCTCATCCTTCTACACACAAAACACCGAGCAGGCAGATGAGGGAAGAAGCCTGAGAAAGGAAAGGAGGCTATCGTTAAAACCCCTCCGGTCTCGCTTTCTCCTGGGACTTTTTGCCATTGTCGTCGGAGCCCGAGGCTTTCCCTGCGCCCGGCAGCTGCCGGGGGAGAACGGGGGCGACGGCCGAGCGTAGCAGGGACCTCCTTCTCCCTTATGCTTCAAAGGTTTCTTCAAACTTTAATTTAGAGTGTCATGAGACTAGCGAAGTAACTCAGCCCGACCTGTAAACTCGCATTTGAAAACAGCGGATTTTTTTTTTTTTCTTCCTCCCTTTTGTTTTCTCCTCGCTTCCCTCCTTGCTCTGGCTTGGCTTGGAAGTCGGGGCTTGTTTGGAAAGTTTGGAAAGAGTAATCATCAAAAAATCAAAGGGAATGAGTTCGTTACAGAGAGTTTCCCTTCTGGATAAAGGTGATAATTATAGCGGTTTTCTCGCCAATATCCCCCACCTCCAAAAGACACCCTGGGCTGGGGCGTTTGTGCAGTTCTGGAGGATGGGTGTGAAAAGTCAAGTAGGGCTTTCCCCCCTCTTCTAGCTGTAGAAATAGTGCGTGTGTGTTTGTGGACATCTATGCACTTGTGTTACTGACCTGCGGGAAATATTTTACAGCTACTTATCTCTCCCGGTGCAGAAAATGAAGGCTACAGGGTTGTTTTCTCCTTGCTGCATTGCTTTCTCCATCTCTCTGTTTATATGCCGTTGCCCCATCCCGTGCAGGCAGCCTTTCACAGGCTCTTTTATTTGCCAAAACCACTTGACACGGGATTTCTGGAGGCTCTTTCTGCAGACTGGGCTACAACCCCCTGCCAGGAGGGATGGCCCCCGCTCAGAAACACGCTTGGACAAGACTAATGCAAGGCGAGAACTGACAGCTGATGCGTGGGGAGAGCGGGGAAAAGTTGGGTTAACCCCGGTCATAGCCAGGGTCAAGGTAATCCCCCGCTAAAGTTGAGAGAGGAGAGAGGAAGACCGAGGGAGCTCATCCTTCCCCCCCAACCTCACACCGACCTCTTTCCAACTCTGCAACATTCACCTCGTGGGGTCTGACGGCCCCAAACCGGCGCCTTCTCCCCTCGGTGCGGGGTGATAAGGAGATTGCCCTGCCCGCATTGCTTCCCCGACCTCCCCCCTACCCCCTTCCCCTCGCCCCCTTCCCAACATCCTGTCAAGCAATAGGCTGTAAAATAGTTATCCAGCCCAGCACACAGGCAAGTGCCGTTTGAGAGTAATTTTCTGCCCCGAGCGTTTGGCCGGGGGCAAAGCAAGCGTGCTCTAACTGATCAACCTGGATATTTCATTATTCATTAATTTACTGTTTAACCAAATCCCACTCATTATCAGAGGCAACGCTTGGCAGAGCCCAGCGAACAGTAGCAGTTGGTGTCAGGCGTGGAGAATTGGCCCATTTGATCCTGGGCTGTTTTATTATTCAACACCACTGACTGAGAAAAAGGCCCATGAATAATAAAGAGCCAAAGCGTGTTTGAACTGAGAAGCATGACACAGCCTTACAAAACAGCAGTTAGGAAATTAAAGGCGAGGTGGCCCAGGCTTTGCATCTTTTATTCTCACTGTGGGCACAGGCATTGGGGTCCCACATTTTGTTGCTCCGTGTTTATTGTTGCTGTTATTACCATTTTCCCACAAGCCTTTTGAGAGGTGTAAATCCCAAATCTCAACTAAGATCTTTTATTGCAAAGTTTCTCTCTGTTCTATTCTGATTATCATTTTACTTTTTAATAATGGCACAGATTGTGCTGCTTGCTTTTTCTTCCTTCCTTTACTCCATAGCAAATGAGTCCACTACAAACATCAGATCTGCATCATTTTGGATGTAAATCCACAAAACCACTCAGAAGAGAAATTTAACTGTGCACTGGGATGCCAGTGGTGCCACAGGAACTCTGCTGCGATCCTGAAGGACCCTCAGGGCTGGGACTAGTCCGTCAGGACCAAGTCTCCTGAAAACTACTACTCTGAAGGCATTTTTCATGTTTTGACATGACCTTCATCTCTAGGCACTTACTGATCATCGGCTGAAATGAAGAAGACACCTCCTAGACAGTGACACCATTTACAATTTTTTCATGACTGTAGCAAGATATCTAATACTAATCTTTATTGTCATCATCATGCTTGTTCACTCTTCTGAAACCCAGATTTTTGCTTTTTGGCCCTAGTGCTGCCCTTATGTATGTCAGAAACTCACAGGTGTTATCTCAGTTACATCAGGATCAAATTGCCTTTTCCAAAATGCTTCAGTTTTTGTAGGATACGTAATACTGTCCTATGGAGCAATGACACTTAGCATGTCTTTTAAAAAAGGTTTTCTTTCTAAGGTGGTTAAAACATGGGGTCCTGAAAAAGAATGAGGACCAAATAGTCAACAGCAGCTTTGAAAAATATTGACCAAAAAGTCTCTGACTTACAAAAGTCATCCAGTAAGAGCAAATGATTTATCCACAACCACAGTAACAACGCAAGTGAATGTGGTGTATTCACAGGAGCCTGGCACTAATCTCACCCTCTTCAATATGAGATTTTTGCAAAATTTCTGTTCAAAATAGTCTTTCTGTGTTGCCCTTTTGATCTTTGTTGGTTACGACACTGCCATGGTGAAATACCTTCCGAATTCCTTACACTGCATCATAATTCCCTGACAAATAATGTCATCCATTTGCAGCAGAGACCTGGCTTTAATCTTTCCATGAACAAATGGCAGGATGCATTTTGCCCTCTTACTTTCCTAACCCTCTTCTGCTGACTTTGCCAAGAATTATGGTAGGAGCAGTCATGGTATTTTAGTCCTCCCTGCGTGCAATGCTGGGCACAACTCGGTGGTAGGCACAGAACAGGGGTTCCAACGCCATTAACACCGAGACTGGTACCCCCTGTTGGCATTTGCATCTGTTCAGACTCAGACACTGCTTAGGATGATTGGATGATGAAAAGATGATTGTGTACCTTCCTGTCTTCTCTCTCATTTTCTCTCCTGCCTCCCCAAGATATCCAGAAAGGGGATTTCTGATGAATGGTCGCTGGGCAGGGAATGATAATTGTACGACCAAGTGCAGGTTACCTGCACGTATGAGTTCTGGTCAGGATTGACAAAAGACCTCCTAAATGATTTTGAGTTTCTTGACTTGGATCAATTGATTATTTAATAAAAAAGTGGCCGATTCAACTGCACACCACATGTCTTGTTTTATTTGTGGCCTGGCTCCCTGCAAAGGCATTTTTGAACAGGCCATGTGTGTTCTATTGTGGAAGCAGGCACTTATCCACGGACTCTGTCTCATCCTGCAGGGTTTTTCTTAGGTTTGGGTGGTTTTGTTTTTATTATTTTTGTTTAATTTTATTTTGCTTCTTTCTCTCTCTCCCCTCCATCCCATCCCCCAGCCGCCATTACTTTTAGAAGAACTGGTGTGAAATTCATTAGGGTTTATATCTTGATTAAAAAAACCCAAGACCAAGTCTCTGTCAGGAATATGCAGTTGGAAATTTGGCTTCTTAGTCAGAGCTTTGCCTTACCTTTCTAAATCAAAACCTGCTTTAGAAATCACTTCAGATTATCAGGGCTATCTCTTAAGTCTAGTTCAGACTGACTGTGTGTTTTAAATACTGGAAAAAATAATACGATGTCTGTGCATGTGGATGCACATGGCTTGGTACAGATAACTCGTGCTCTGTTTATGCCTCTAAAGTGTCTATACACAATCTTTTCTCTATCCTCTTTTCTTTCTGGCCTTTTATTAATATTCATGACCATGGTTAGTGTTCTTGGGATTGGCTGTACCTGGTGAGACAGTCCCAGTGCAGCCCACATTTCGTGTTAGCATGCGTGAGGGCTTCACGCACCTCTGATGTGGTTTTTATCATCAGGAAGACCATAGATCTGTGGTCACCAAAGCAACCTTTTTGCTGACTTCAGGAGAAGAAGGATTTCACCTACACATCACCATTACCAAACTGCAAAAGACGGCCGTGAGGTCATGCAGAACAGACTATATGTACAGATCATCTCAGACAAGTGCCAACTGCTTGAACAGTGAGTCGCTGCAGTGGTGAGTGGTTGGGCATGTGTTAGGGGACACCAGTAATTTGCTTTCATAAAATTTCCGTTGATGCAACAGGGGATTGAATAGGTGACCTTCATATTCCTCCATAAGAAACTCCGTCACTTCCTGCAGCTGAAAGATAGATACAGCCCTAATCTCTTCAGGGTAGGAACTGTCTTTGATTTCAAATGCCCAGCATTTTCTGAAATGGCACCTTGATTTTCATTCCTGATAGGTACTAAAATAAAACCAACCACAGCAAATATTCTTCAGGAGGTATAAAATAAGGATTCAAGGTGATTTTCTGGGAAGACAACATTCCATAGGAACAGCAGGTCTTTCTATTCCTTGGTAAGAAGTGGGTGCTCTTTGTGTTGCTGAAAGAAAAACTAAAAAACACTCTGCTGTCAGAATGAAAGGAGAAATCTGGTGTTTCCATGCGTGCATGAATGTGACGAGCAGACGTGCGTCCCAGTGAAGGCTGTTGAGCGTAAGTGGATGAGAATGCCAGTGAAGGATTATACCGTAGGTGCAGAATTGCAGGTTTAATCACATGTGATTATAATTGAGTGTGGGGGGAGGTGGGCAGCACTGGTGGTGTAACTGAATGGGGAGTGTGAGGGTGTGATTGTAATTAAGTGTGGGTGTAACACTCTGAGCATAACTGAATGTGAGTGCTGGGAGTTGGGTATGTAACCAAATGTGAAAGTGTCTGAGTGAGTACATGTTAGCAGAGGGAAGAGGGCATAATTGGAGCTGAAGGTGAGTGTGACTGAGTGTGTACACGACAGAGCTGGTGTGTGATCGAAGGATTCTCAGAAACCAGGGCGGCAGCAGTAGGACTGCAAGAGATTGGCTGAAAGTCCGTGTTTCTGGAGTGAGGGGTGTGAGAGGTGAGCGTGGAGGGCGTAATCTAAATGCAGCCTTGGTTTTCTAAGCTGCAGTGTTGGCTGGGACAGCCCTTCTGCTGGTGTGCTCAAAGTCACAAGCAATCTCATTGACTTCACTGTAGCTGAACATGCATGAATGTTCATGCAGGCTCAGTACCAGGAACAAGCACTACAAAATTAGTGGATGCAATTAATGAACCCAGTAGTGAATGGTGCTGGGCTAGTCTACAAAACATTGACTACCTGCTTAAATAAAATAGTCTACCTATTTTTTTCTGTATTCATGCTTCCAGTGTATTATTTTTTTATATCCACAGTTTAACCTCGAAGTTTCCTGCGTGAAAATTTGTACAAAGAAGGAATTTCCAATGACCGTTAGAGGATATTTGTGGCAGAGGTATTTGAAAATACTTTTTTCACTTGTAACACGTGTTCTAAGAACTAACTTAATCCGATCAAGGCAAAAAGCTAACACATCATAAACTATGCATCTAATCAAAAATAATTAACTCAGCTTGATTTTCATATATAAAACATATACAATGAACAGCTCATAGACTTGAGACCAAGATGCCTCAAAGAAATTATTTGGAATGTGAATTCAAATAATGACTAAATTGTAACCTTGAAGAGCACGTGTGAATCTAAAAAGAAGTTGAATTAATTCAAGCCTTCTTTCCCCCTCCAAACTAGTTTTGCAGCTCTAGTTGTTTGTGTGCCAGAATGATTTAAAATGATGCTACCAGCAACACTCTCATTGCTGTTTACCCATATACACAAGTTTCCTATTATTTTCACCTTTTAACAGCTTCTCATTGAGATAGGCACACACTTCTCTTCACATGCCTTAGGGCTTCTTGACAGAATTTACCAAAATAGCTATTCCAGAATTCTGGAATAAAATTGGCTACATGGGGGCTTTAATTAAACAACTACTTGGGAACCATTATCCAGAAGCAGTAAATTTCCAGGAGTAGAAAACCTTTAGAGAAACAATGTGGTTCAGTGAGTAGAGACATGACATGGGAGTGAGGGGAAAAAAAAAGCAGTTTTTTCTCAGCTCTGCTGGAACAGCTGCTTTATCCCTCATTTTTCTGATACATAAATGGGGGTAGAGAGCCATGTTTTGGTTGTTTACTAAGGGACTGAAGTCAATCTCAGTAGATTTTACTTGCCAATGAGATAGGTACCTGCTTAAGTTGCAGAGATTCCCTTTATACAGATAGAAAGAGTGACTTCCAGCAGCTGGCTTGTGACATCCTGACATGAGTATCTAGGTAGGCTGGATGAACGTCATCTCTATGTCTTTGTTTCTCAGTGGACTTAACAGGGTCTCAGATGACTCAAATGAGATGGAAGCCTTTTATACTTAGTGATACACTTAACGAACTATGAGGCCAGATCTGAAACAGTTGCTAAATTTGGCACGGGTAAGTGGTATAAAGTTGACCATTTCTACTTGTTTCATGTTAAGAAGCCTCTTGAGGTCTTCAGATGCAAAGAACTGAACCTCCCCAGCGGCCTCACTGTTACTGCAGTCTTTCCTCCTGCCTTGTCCTGTGCTTCTTTGTGTAAGTGGATTTAACTTGCAACACATAGAGGAGATCCCCTCAGATTGACCTAGGAGGATTCAGTGTTTGAGGGCTAATAGGTAAGACGTGAGTTCAACTTAGTCAGCATCTTTAGAGCTGCAGATGTGCTCACCACATCCACTTTGCTCTGATGACTTCTCAGCAGCTCAGTTTTGCTCTGCTTTCATTTGTAAGCTTTGATAGGAGGAATACATGATGTCTACTAATAGCAGATGATCTTTGAAGGTAGTCTCCACATTTAACAGTTGCCACCAGTTGTATGTAATACGGAGGCAGGTCTACGATAAAAAATAGCAATCCAAAGGGAAATCGTACTCCCTCCTGTTTCCTCACTCTTGGTTTCACAGTAGCTTAATCGCAGCATGAGGGTGTGAAACTAATTTTTTTTTTCCCTAAAGTAGCCTGGTGGTTTAAGGGACTTTGTTGGGAGACAGAGGCCTGAAATCTCTCACAAGGGTCAAGACACTAACCTTAAATCTCATTCTTCCTGGGCAAAAACAGCTGTTACTTCAGCTACACTTTGAATAAAAATGCTCATGAATTGGGAGTGACACCACCTGTTACTCACCCACTCTGCTCAGATCAGAGCATGCTTGCTGCACTGGGCCCCTCAGCATGCTGAGGAGCACCCCACTTGTGAGCCTCAGGTAGGTGGCATGTCCTGGTTTGAGTTAGAACAGAACACATTCTGCTCAGAGATTTTACTTTTCAGCTCAGTCTCTTCTAACTAACTGCACTTTCTGAAGTTAATGGCATATTTTTGCAGACAGTGTCTACTTTGAGCAGCGGTAATGCTTGATGTTTACAGTCACTACCAGGGGTTGGGGTGCAGAAAGGCTCTTGCTGATACTTGCTTCTGTGCAGACCAAGGTCACTGCTAAATCCTGTGTACCACAGTGGGGGTGCAGTAAGGTAGAGGCTGCACCTGCAGGGAGAAGCGGACAGGTCAGGTGACCCAAATCTGACCAACAAAGTGTTCCATCCCATATACATCATATTCAGTATAAAGCTGAAGGTCTTGCTCACTCTTGCTCTTTTCTTCAATGACCAGTGTCCGAGGAGGACTCTCTCCGTTCTGTCTTCCATCCCAATCTGTGCATCCCTGAATCCAGTTCTGGAATTCAGCTCCTGCATCTGGTTCCCATCTGCTGCTGAGCCCAGCCTGGGCCTTCTCCAGTGTCTGCCCACAGCATCAGTGGTGATGGTGACGTTGTTGCCATCAGGGGGGTTGGGTTCGGTACTGGTATTGTATATATTTGTATATATTTCATTTTATTGTTATTATTCCCATTAAAGTAATTTTAGTTTTCTTTTCCAATCTATAACTCTCTCTCCCTTGCTCCTTTTCTTTGCCCCTCTTTGGGAAAGGGAGGGGAGAAGGGGGGAGGGTTTAATAGAGAGCATCTGTCATTCGTCTGGAGCCGGCCCAGCTCTAACCCTTGACAGCATGTTAGCTCAGCTCAGGACAGTGGTGATGCAATGCAAGAATAGTTCTCTAATTTGTTATTAACTTCTTTATCTGTTGTAGAGGTGAGCTCTTGGATCGTGGTCCCAACCTTTTTTCTGGGGTATGAGAGTCTGAGGGCAAGGATTCTGGTCTGGTCTGTGGGAGTTAAGTCACCGAGTGTCAAGGCTGTCTGATTCAACACCCATCCATCACTGGTAAAACTTCCAGTGACATCAGTGGCCCAAGACTGGGGCCTTCAAGTGTAAATTTTAAGGAATGAATCACTGCACATAGTTACAAAGGTTCCTGCTGGAAATGACTTGATTAAAAATAACACACTTAGGAGAGGTGTTTCAGCTCCAGCCAGACCTCATTAACAGAATCACTCTTGATGTTCTCTTTGGCAAGCCTGGCGTTAGGTCTGCTTCAAACTTGTTTATGAGGTTGTTTGAGGTTTGTGCAGCACACAAGATCTACAGTTGGAAAAGTGTCACTGCATGAGGCTGTAATCCTCGCTGTGGTCAACGTGTTGAGAGCTTTATATTTCCTGACCGCAGGATCTTTCCATAAAGTGAAGGGGGGAGGGATATTATTGTGATTAACCAGCTGCTTTATTAAAACTTCTGGAAGCCACAGTGAAGCTTAATGAGATTATGTGTCCATAAACTGCAAAGTTTCTTCTGCTCTTTCTTATTACCAGGAAAACAGAGGAACTGGCCAGGCCTTTCTCCAGCCATGTGAAAGGTTGTTAGAGACCATAACTCTGGGTGTGAATGGTGGCAGCGAGACAAGGAGAGGCTTACACGATGCACTCACCAGCTGAAAATTGGGAGGTGTTTTTCCCCCCATGGTCTCTGGAGATGTAAACTGCAGCAAAAGCTTTTGGCAGCTGCACTAGAAACAGGGACAGGATTCCCTCCTTTCCTCAAATCTCGCTGGTTAACCTGCAGGCTGAAACGTCAGCGAGTTTTCCACAGGCTGGCCATGACCCATGGTTTGAACCATGTGTTGCATTTATAGACTCTGCTTGGCAGAGTCCTTCAGCACCTACAGAGAAGTATGTGAGTGACTTCAGTCCGGCCACTCAGGCTATGCCCCCAGTCAGAGCAGTGCCAGGCTCTCCCTTTTTAATCTTCTAAGACTGACGGAGCAGCGGTTTTCACATGACAACAGCAACGTTTAGCATTTGTATAGAACAAGAGGGACTTGGCTTGCTCTCTGACTTTAACTAACTCAGTGCTCTGCCAGGTGGCAGAACAGTATAACGCAGTGCACAAGGAACAGGTTAAGTGTGGCCTGGATCTGAAGAAAAGCAGTAGTAAAGTCAGTTGTAGGTTGCCCTTTCCATCTTGGTTCCTCCATTCCTTCTACTAACTTGAAACATAAAAAACTTACAGGCCCTTCTAGTAATTTCCTAATCTTCTCCTGTTTGTTAATTATATTATTCTATACCTTAATTTCCTAATTTTCATTGCTCTTCTTTCTTTTTTTTTTTCCCCTCCACTTTATTTTTAATTTGCTTTCATAGCCTATTTACAAAAATGCAGGATGGCATTTAGCCACTGTCATATTCCTTGGAATGAGGAAAACACATTGGAAAATCTTCATAAGAAAGAAGAAAAGTGTTGCCAGGTTGTGTCCGTTTCGGTGATGCTTTCTTGACACAAAAAAAAAAAAAAAAAAAGAAGAAGAAAAAGAGACCCCAACAGTAGGAAACTCCAATGATATTTCTAACATAAGGAGTTATAAGTCCATCCTCTACAGCAGACAGCTTGGAGCTATCAAGCCCCACTTACTTGGCATTTGGCCCAAATGGCACAATCTAGTCCTATCAGTATCCATATGGGGCAGATTATTCTTCATTTGGCTGACTTTGATGCAAACGCAGACAATATCACACCTTCTGGTGTCAGGCTGGCAGTAGACAATATCTCCAGTACCCACTTCTTTGTGATTGCACCAGTAATTGCATTTTTTCGAGCAGATCAGGAGCAGAAGCTGTGAGCCTTTTCAGTAGATACCCTCTGTACGTTCCAAGGTGCTGCAGGTCCTAGGAGCCATGCAAATATTTTTAAAGCCCTGATTAAACATCCCTAAAATAAACTAGTGTGTGGTCTGTTTTATAGTGAGTGTAATAAAAATTACCAGACCCAATTCATCCTTAACAAATGCAGGGCCAGAGGGTGAATCCTATTTTTCGGTTGTTACTGTAGCAAATATTACATTATTTTTTCTTTTTTTTCCTTTTTAGGCATCAGCTCAACAATTTCTGTTAGTTGTAACATAAATGAAGGAGAAAGGATGTTGTTAAATGAATAACCCATTTAAATACAGACATTATAAAAACATAGGGTTGGCTATTAAAGTACTCAAAAAAGTAGTTATGAAGTCTGATTCAGCTTTTGTTTCAATCAGTAGCAAAATTCTAATTGATTTCAGTAGGAACAGGGCCTGGCCTTAACTTCTTCAGTGCTGCCCACTGTAAAATAATTGATTCACATTGCTGCCCTCTTAAAGCAACACAGCACATTCACTGAATTTCTGTAGAGGAAGACCCACCTTTGTCTTTTGGGATGGGTCAGAATCTGTGTGTCGTAAGGTCTCTTTAAAGGATGTGATTTTATTATTGTCATGTGTAAATAACTTCCCTTGTTAAAAAGAGATGGAAAAAGAGGATTTTTTGGTAGTAACCAAGTCAAATTCTGATTATAACCACATAGGTCCAGCGAATTAGTAGACAGAAACCCCATTACTGTGGGTAGGGCTGGAAACACCCACAGATGGACTTTAGTTAGGGAAGGCTAATGGGGTTTGATGAGTTTGCAGTCATCAGATTTGCACTGAATATGATCTTCAACATTGCAGGAACGAACCTCTAAGTTATACACTGTGCAGTATCCAAGAAACCACAGTTTCCACATCTCTTACGCAACTGCATCCAGAGATCCAGCTAATTTCAAGCACTTTGGGACTGGGACATAGGTGATTTGACTGTCAAGCAGTGATGACACGGTACTTCTACATTAGGGTTCTTGTACAGTAACAGTTGCTAATTTGTATTAATCATTTGGATTGGCCTTGAGGTGACACTGAAGGTTGCGTTTGCTCATCCTTCTGACACTGACACTCCATCGGAAGCTAAAGCCCATGTTCTTGCATGCACATGGTATAGGAACACATAAGTGGTCTATAAGGAGTTTGCACTTGAGCTGTTAGTGAGGCAGAAAGGATAGGAAATATCCCATGCTTATGGCAGCCCCACTTGTAGCTGTAGTCATGGTTTGAGTGGTGTCGTCTTTATCCCTGAGCCTGAGAAATGAGGAGCAGGCCTTTTATACTGGGTGAGATATTTTTTTACACTCTTCTTTGGCCAGAAGACCAGTATTCACTTTTCCAAAGGGAAGCCTGACCTCAAGTCCAGGGACAGGGTCTGAGTGACAAAAAACACACCCAATTTTTCATCATAGAATTTATTTATTTAGCGATGTGGCTGGTTCATAACTGGTAAATATATTTTGAAAGTGGAAG
Organism: Bucorvus abyssinicus; assembly: GCA_009769605.1. NCBI lineage: Eukaryota > Metazoa > Chordata > Aves > Bucerotiformes > Bucorvidae > Bucorvus > Bucorvus abyssinicus. The sequence continues at coordinate 49,964,109 of CM020024.1, read as the reverse complement.
AGTTCTTCAGTACTCTTTCCCCATCTTTTCCTCACCATGGCCTCGTCTTTGTAAAAGACTTGAGCAGCCTGTGTTTTATCAGTTCTACAAAGCTAAGTAGCCTGTGTGCAGATGAGCAAGTAAGTGGGTTAGAAACCTTCAAGAATAAGACATGAGGTAGCAATGTCCTTAAACCACAAAGTTCAATCTGCTGGTGAGAGAATGGGAAGTCTGAGATGTTTTAAGAGGAAGTTTCTCAGCAGGAGTTTCAGATAGCCCAAAGGTAATCCTCTTCATTTCACTGTCTTCTGGACCCACATGACATTGTGGGTGCCTGCTATTGCACCTGTGTTTTAGGTGATGTTAAAGGAAAGGCTTTTTTCCTCTGTAGTTGTCAGGCTTCCAGGGAAGTTCTGCATGTGGACACTAACCCTCTGCCAAAAATAATTATATTCTCTCTAAATTCTCAGTGCATTTTTGGTGGGTGAATAAAATCTGTGCCTCAGATTGCCTATAATATTGCATTGTTCTGTTAACTCACTGTGGCAGCAATGGTTGTCCCACAACAGAAAACATCTTTTTGAGGAATAGGTGTTTCGATCGATGTGTGCAGGGTATGTGTACCCTCCAGAAAAAGAAATTGCTGGTCACTCTGTGGGACTGCCCTTTTTAGTTCAGGACTCTATATCTACCCACAGTACATGTTAAAGCCCATCAGCCCCATCCCTTCCTCCATGTCTAACAGCACAAAATTATTCTACAGGTTTCTCTTTCTGCTAATTGACAGCAGCTCTGTAATTATGAGATAACTGCTCCAAATGAAATATTTGGTATTGGGTTTGAAGTATTGTCTCTTCCTGCCTGCCTGGGGGATTTATGCAAATGGAGAAAAAATTGTACCCTAAGTCAAAAGATTCTGTGGTCTTATCCACCTCTTCCAGGACTTTATGAGCAGGAAGGAAGGTTAGGGCAGTTTTTCATTTCCTATGTGAATGTCGGAGCTTGGAACAATAATGGGGTCTGGAATTGCTCTTCATAAAAAGTATGTTGAAATTATCAGTAGAATGGAAGGGAAATGCACCAGGTGAGATAGGAGATATAAAAATAATTTTCCTGTTACAAAGTAGTTTTCTTCCTTTAAATGGCATGAAGGGCTAATCTGTTTAGCATCCAAGCAAGCTATTTATCTCTTAATTTATTTTCCTGCAAAAAAGTCCATCTGATGTTATTGGGATATAAACAGACTTTATATATATTGTCTGCTTTTTTTTTCTTTGCTTTTTCTTCTTCAGGTTTCAACTGCTGAAAAAAGCTGATGATTTCAGCTGTGCTGCTGACAGTTCTAACCATATGTCAGACCCGCAAGCTGTAGGTTAGGACATTTATAAGACTCAACATACAAGGGGTTAATTTTAAATGTGAATTTTAAAAGCCTCAGCTGACTAAGTTCGGATGAGCAGATGAGACTTAAGTATCCCAGGACAAGCACCTGGGAGACTGTGGTTTAAAAATAACCCTTAAACATATAAAATTAATAATAATTCGGTAAGGCTTTTAAGTTCCAGATGTTTCCCATGGTCAATAGTTAACACAAAAATTATACCATACCTAGAACTCAGATGTAGAAACTTGGAGACTTTGTCAGATTTCCCATTTTTCTGTTCATGAGAAACCAAACAAAACCAAATGCCCTAGAATACATGCATGCTACATTACATATGCAGATACAATTAATTCATAGGTATACTATGTATATGCATACGCATATACATGTGTTTAATCAGGGGAAGAGGAGAATGACAATGAATTGCTGAAGAAAAAAAGATGCACTAGCAAATCAAAACTTGCTTCTGGGAAGCATAAATATGAAAAAGCAGTATTTGTTACTGCAACAACACTCATGAGATTCTGAAGAGATACTGAATATCTGGGGGTAGATTAGTCTCATGTAATGTTAAATGTCTAGACGGTAGGTACCTAATCTAAGCTAGTTGTCTAAGCTGTTGATCATCTCTCAATAGTCAATGGAAGCAGACAGGATCCTCCAGAGAGCACTTCAGCTCACTTATGTTGGGATGGATTAGACCATTTCTAGAGGTTTGCGTCTTTCTTCACAAACTATAAGAGGGACTGATTAAATAGTGTAGACAGATGTCTAACTTTCTGATGGCTAAAGTTAGGTGAGGTGAATTCACTCTTCCTGTTAAGTTAAAGTTAGGTTAACACCTCCAATCCAAATAAATTGCTTTAGTATTTGAGATGCATTAGGTTAGATTGCTAATCTAAATATTAGAAAGCCAATGGCTTCGAGCTATTCAAGCTCCAGTCTTTAAGCATTAATTATATTGCCACAGTATTCTCCATCATCTGTCCTTTATCTGTCCTTTCTCTGTCACCATTAGCCAAATTCATGGGGCATGAGGACACATTCCCACCACTTGGAAAATACCTAAATCCTCTGCCTATATTTAGACTCTGCCTACAATCCAGTGCCAGATGAATCCAAGCATGCAGGTACATAAAACATCATTCAGAGATAAAGAGGTCAGATTCATTTGGAGGTTAGGGCACTTAAATGTTGTTTTCAACATGCAGGTGCCTATGGGCTCTCCAAGCATTAAATGTCCTACTATGGGAAGTAGTCACCACTCTCAGTGGAGCATAGACAGGGTGCCAGCTCACACTTACATTTAATTTTAATATGATACCCCTGAGGCTTGAGTTGAGAGGCCAATTGTAGGTTATTTTGTCCCACCCCTGACCGTGAAAAATGCAAAGTTGTAGCCAAGTTTATGTAGCTCCTACTACCTGCCCATTGTCCACCTGTCATTTATCTCTAAATGATACCTGGAGTGGTGTGTCTCGCTGCTGCGTCAACTGTTGCTGTGCTTGGTTTGTGGTGTCAGGTCTCCAAAAGCCAGACTTGGTCAGACCGTTCCTAACTCTGCCAGGGTGACTTCAGCGAAAACATCATGGCCCTGAAGAGGACATTGATCCCCCTGCCCAGAAGGTATCTTCCACATAAAGACCTATTCTATACCCTGAGATTTGGTGCAAAGGAGGAAAAGGAAGGAATAAGGGACTTATCCTCTGTTCCTACCGCCAGACTTAGGCTGTTCTGCAGGGAGGATTGCAGAATTTATGGGACCAGGGTAACAAGAGGGAAAAAAGCTCTGCAGTTGGCTTTTGCGCTGGCAGGGAAGACTCCTGCTACTGTCATCACATGCACACTGTGCACTGAAAAGTCATAGGGTAAAACATGTACATAGTCCCTGGAGAGCTCTTCATCAGTCCTGATGGTGCCTGCTGACTTGTCAGGTAGCCTAAATGTCATCATTTGGATTATCCCATCGAGTGAGTACCTGCTGCTTTTTGTGATGTCTCTTTTGGGTGTTTGTAGTAAATGATCTGGATAACATTCTAAGATCTTGATCTAAGTGCTGAGGAGCACAGGCTCCATCAAACCTTTATGGAGCTGGAGCTAAGTGCTTCCTCATTTTTAAAAATAGAATAATGAGGCATTTCAGAAAAACGAACCTGAAGTTTATTTGTATTCAGAAGTAGCTAAACTGAAATCAGAAAAGCGGCGCTGGCATACAACCAATGCAAGCAAGGTCAGAAATAGTCACAAAATCTGTATTTTCAGCTCCACTAACCCTTTATGATAATTCCCATGCAACTCATCCCGGATACCTTGTTTCTAATGGGCTTTCTCCAAAGCTGTAACATTCTGCTGTCTATTTCTCCCAGGCCTTGGATTTTCTGGCGGTGCACACATGCTCACTATTAATAAAAGCAAATGGCTACAGGGGATTCTGAGTCTTAAATTTAATAACGGGTAAGAGTTAAAGTAAACAGTGACTTTGCACCAGTGCGAAGGGCTTTGCAATGGACATGCCAATGGTGAACTGCAGCTGAGCACGGATCTGTGCATTATCTGATCAGTACCTGTAACGGCAGAGAAGGGAAAACAGATTTTCTTTTTCACCCTCTTGTCTTCCTTCCCTCAACCTCTCCCTGATTGCACCTGCGAAGTCTCAGACTGTTCCCTCCCTCCCTCCACCCTTTTTTTCTTTCTTCCTTTTTCAGCTCTTCAGCTACTGATGAAGAAGGAATTTCCAAAGCATCCAGGATCCCAAGAGCACCATGCTAGGAATAAATAGCACGAAGGCTAGTAGTTCCATGGCAAATGCCACTCAGTAGGAAGCAGGAAGACTGAGGCAGTAAGTATGCCAGTAATTCTAATCAATATGACCTGTTTGCATGTCAGGCTACGAATGCAGAACAAAGTTGGTTAAAATGCATGTCCTGGGACATTTTAACATCTGGAACTTCTTATGTATTCATGGAGATTGCGAGTCAGATTCAAAAAGCTGTTTAAACAAGTGTGTTGATACACATAAGGTTTACTGTATACATATAGGAAAAAAAAGCATCATTGTTAACATGTTTTTTTGTATCCCTGCCAACCTCCTGCCAACTGGGGATAAAGTTGTTGGCATGTGTTCCTAAAGGTCTCATTGGAATGGAAACTTCCCAGCGCTGGATCAAAGGTTAGCTGGGTGTTTGATTTAAGCCAAACAACCTTAGAAAACAGGGGTTTATTTTTTCATCGAAATGAGTGTTTATGTTGGTAATTCTCACAGTTGGTTTTGGTTGTTACTGGAGATGTTTATTTGGGCTTGAAACAAGTGGTCTGGTTAACTTGGTACTAAAAGAGACGGATTTAATTTGGGTAAGACTTGCATTATAGCAGTAGCTGACTGTTTGTGAAGGGATTAAGCTCACTTCATGTTGATTGTCTATAGATTAGACACCTAGTCCTGGTTAATCAACTAGCAACCTGTTTTAGGACTGAATGAATCACTGTCTGGAGGTTCCTAACTCTTTTGCACTGAAGCCATGCACAGAAGCTGGATAACTGGTTTGGTTCGGGTGCCTAACACAGACTTAAGTGTGGTTAGTGCCACCATTAGTGGGTGTTAGTGAGATGATCTTCATACATGCTTTAGAAATACAAGCACCTCAAATCTATAGGGAAATCACAGAATTGATTTGGTTGGAAGGGGCCTTTAAGATCATCAAGTCCAACCAGTTCTTTAAGAAATGAAATTTAAGTTTGTCTCCAAATTCCTTTTGGCTTTAATAAATGGGAGCAATGTATCTATCTATTTATTTTAAAACCATGTGCTTGGTGGAGTATGAAGCTGCTCTTCATTTCATGGACCCTTCCACTAGCAGCCACAGTGACACGTATCCTCAGATATCCACAGGTAATTGGTCAGATGGGTTGGGATGAGAAATTGTAGCCTGAGTCCTGTGGTGCACAATGTAAGTGACTTCTTGGGGGTAAATAGGCAGCAAAAAGATTTAATTTTTCCACCCACTTGTTCTCTAACCATAAGGGACTCTGTGCCTCAGGGAACCCATCAGGTAGTTTTCTATCCAAAAGAATGAGTTTAAGCTATAATTAATTAATTAATCACTATAAAGCAGTCTGAGATTTTGTAAGTTAGAGGCAAAAATGCTAATACTTAGGTATATGGGAACAATAAAGATAGTGCACATGTAAAAAGAAATAATATCTTATGAATGTGTTTACAGTATCCTCATTTAATATCCATTTGGTTTGATTGCCCTTAAAAAACCTCTTTAGTCAAAATGTTACATTGTTAGCTCCTTGTAGACCCATAAAACATAAAATGTAATGCAATCATTCCTAAAACTGTTATTTTTTCTTAAAAAAAGGAGTAGTTTTTAATGAACAAAAATCGTATTGTAAATATTCTGCCAGAAGATGCTTGCAGCCTGCTTTCTGGTTAGAGTTTAAAACGTTACATTATGCCTCAGTGGTTTTTTTCAGGTGGAATTTAGATGTCTACAAGTTAGAAGTCTAAATCTAAGAAGATTGTTCTGGATGCCCTTTGTATGCAATGGAGAAGACAGATAAATTGTCCTAAAATAAGAATTTAACATAGCTGATTTAAATAACTCACTGGAAGTGCCTATTTTTCTCTCTTAGGGAACTTGCAGTTTGTACTGCAGGTGATCACTATACCTTTAAGCGTGTTAGTATGACTTAAGTTATCAAGACTTGAAACACACTCAGGTAAGATGAATCCCTCCTATGGTTTCCTTTTTTAAAAAATGAGGCAATACAATGGATTTCTCTATTTAATCACGTTTGATTTACAACAGTTGTGTATGACTTCTCACCACAGAATCTGGACAATCTTCACTGTAGTTATCTTCACAAACAGGTGTTGCTGAGGGCAGTACGACAATTAAATTACATGAAAATCAAAATGTATTAAGAATTCAGGTCCAACATCCTATTTAAGATCACAAAGAAAGGAAATGATACAGGAGGGGGATGGATCTTGGTCCCTTCTCAACTCCACTCACATTATAATCATTGTCCCTCTCTCTCTCTGCTGTCTGAGGAGCTTTTCAAAGCTACTGAGCATCATTAAATCATACAGAAATCCAGTGGGGTAGAAAAGTGCTGCTGTCAAGGATTATACTCTTGATGAATGGTGGGATTTTCAGAGGGCTGCAAAAAGCCCATTGCCTTTCCTGAAAAATACATCTCTCACTCTCTTGAAGATCCTTGAACTTTTTTTTTTTTCAGTACCTGAATGTTGGTGTAGCCCCTGATCTTAAAGGCAACTAATGAAGGGGTCATGATTTTCAAAGGAATGCTGAGCAGCAGTACTTGAAACTATGGGTCTCAACCATCTTCACTTGGGCAGGTACACTGTCCAAACTACACAGAGTACTTGATTTAGTGACTCATATATCGATCATGATCCCTTTGAGATAGTCCAGGATATCGCAAATGACTATGGAGCTGTTAAATGTGACACAAGAGATATTATAAACAGAGCTCTTCTGGAGGGGAAGGTGCAGACACCTGTTTGTTGAAGGCTTGGACTTGAATTGTGTTGAAAAGGTCTGATATCTGTGAGAGAAGATAATCTCTTCAGAGATTCCTTAAACATCTGCTTCTCATCCCATCACAAATGCTGCCTGTCTTTGGGATGCTTTGGTATTTCCACTTCCAGTCCCAGCTTGCAACCAGCAGTAAAAGAACATTAGAGGAACTTGATGAAGTCTGGTTTGAGTTTAGGTGTAAAAACGACTGAGGCTCATCTGCTTTCTATCTTTTGCGAATTGCCGGCTAGTCCTTTTCAGTCAAGATGTTAAAGCAAAGATTAGGTACATTTCTAAGGAGATTGTGTAGGGGCCTACAGTAGGGGCTAGGTTAAAAGAACTAGGAGATCCTTCTCCCTGTGTCTCCTCTATAAATCTCTCATTATCAAAATAATGCCTCGTTTGTGGTCTTGGATGGCTCTGCCTTGAATGAGTCATATTTCTTTTGATACAAATGATTCATAGCACTTCTTGTACAGCCCAGGCTTGATCTACAGAAAAGCTTAACAGCAGAAAGGCTATAGCAAACAGACTCTGCACATGCTCTGAGTTTCTGATAATCAGCCTTTATTTAATTAAGCTTCGTATCTTTCTTGTGAGGTAATTATTATTATTATACACATTGTACCGTATTATAAAAAAGAAAGAAAAAACAGAGTTAATAGGAGATTGATGAAAATGATGGGAGGTGTAATTGTAAAGATCTGGATTTAAAAGTGTCTGCCTTACTATTCCCTGACAACACATGATGCTCTTTTCTAATGCAAGCTGTAAATGTGAATTCAACACAGCCACTAAGCGTCTTTATTCAGCTCCTGTGGCTCACCATGTTCTGATTCAAGGGCAACGGATTGCTGTGTTCCTGGCTTTAGTGAAGAAACAGTTGGTATGTGCCTTTTTCATGAGGTAGTGATCAGGAAGCAGATGTATGTGCCTTGGTGAGGTTTTGCAACCAGAGACAATGAATTATGCATATGGTTTTTTTCAACTTCTGGACCCCTGCTATCAAACTGCATGGCTGTGGTTTCTTAGGCTGCATCCTTCAAAGGATAACCATTCTCCTCCTCAGCCAGCAAGCAGGGTTGTCTGACATTTATACTGAGGAGAAGAGGATGTCTTTCAATTTAGAAAGAGATGTTTTCAATTTAGATCTCATGGTTTTTACACTTTTACCGTACAGAGCTAAGATCCAGTATGGTTTCTGCACCTGCAGAAGCTACCAATGTTGCAGCCTACTTGGACTTCGCCTCCAAGAGATAGCAGTATACTTCAGGTGAAAGAAGTTGTGAATGAATTGCAGGCGAGGGAATGTGTAGTTATGCAGTGATGCGAGACAGTTTACTGATGTGACCCTCTTTGCTGAGGCAGAACCACAAGACAACATGATCTTCACACCTCAACCTGGCAATTCAACATGTATTTTATCTTGATCTTTTTTGTGTTTCACTGTGGACCTGAAACCAAACACTGAAAATAATTTTACCTTAAAAAAAAATACAAAAAAGACCTAATCATGTGTTAATTGTGTCCCTTTTGTATAAATAGCTGAAATTATATGCACCTGTAAAAGGCACCTTTCAACATTAGAGAATTATGTATTTTTGTTTTCTCCTGCAAGTTTTTTTACACCGTGGAAACAAAGACAATTTAGCCTGAGAAGCCCAACATCATTGCAGTTCTTAATGATCGCTCTGATATACCAGCAGATATGATCCAATATTAGATTTATCTTATCTACCCCAGGTTAATTTTGAGGACACCTTAAAAGATAAAAGCAGAAAATACATTAACTTTAAATAAGAACAAGGTTCATAAGTGACGTTATCATAACATCACAGAAAGAGAGAACAGCTTATTGAATAACAAGCTGCCCCACCTAATCAGACAGCCAAGCTGGTTGCATCTGCAGTTATTTTCCTGAAAGAACTTATGAAAGACGCATAATCCTCCTGTGCCAGTATTTCCATATAAATGGGCACTTGGAAATAAATGAGTGACTAGATGATACAAAAATCCAACATCGTGTCTATCAAATATAACAACACTAACCAAGCAGATCAAAATCACGTTCACTAAAACAATGGCAATAGCAACTCCCATAACCTCCATCTCACATGGAGCTTCTGGTCTAAAATGTTACATTTAATGCAGTACGCTGTTTGTTCTCCTATTGCTGTTGACTTCAGGTGAGTGACATTCAGACACAATGATCTTAGGCAGTAAGCTAAAACTAGAAAGGCAGCTTGGTCCTGTAATTACTGTATGTACATGTTATCAGGAGAATGGTGTTTAATTTCTAGATCGTTGAAATTAATTTTTCTATGAAGCTGTGACCACATGCTGCATCACACGGACTAAGTTGTCTTTCCCAGTCCAGTTCCTTGTTTATCGACACAAAAGTCACAAATGCAGTCATTAGACTCCATCATGCCGGGGAATATATTGTCATTCTGATTCCAGTGAAATAGGTGCAAAGCCCTTTTTTATTCTAGCTATGGTTCACAGAAATATCTCAGAAGGAGCTGGCAGGCTGGAAATTTGCAGAAATGTTGGATCTGTTTGCATGGATAAGCAGAGATTAATTTTCCAGGTCAGCATCCTTTTGCAAAACATGCAATTCATATTGAAAAAAAAAACCCAATCAAAACCAAAACCCCAAACTTCCGAGGGTCTTGAAACAAAACCTCATTTTTTTGGCAAGAGAAACAAGTCCTAATAAATATCAAGCTATAAGTTAAACATCTAGAGAGATGCAACTGTAATTAATTCAATTATAATGATGCAATCAATACATCGACACTTTCTGATTTGACAAGGCTGATTACTGGATTACCATTTATCTCCCAGATTTCCCAATAGTCAATGCCTGTAATGAAAAGTCTCCTTTGACTTGTTCCCATTTGATATTTTAGCTTGTTTGAATTATTGGCTCTAATTTTGTCAGGCTGGAATGTTACGGACCGGGCTGCTAGAACACAGCAAGATTCATGGGTTTTGAATATTGTACCACAGTAAAACAGCTGGAGGGGAGGGGAGAACTAGTATGGTGAGTAATGGCAAATGCATCCATCACAACAAAGAAACTTCCATCAGCCCCACTGGCAAAACAGTGAGTTACTGAACTATCAAGGATATCAGGCTGAGGATTTTGAATGATAGCTAAATATACTTTCCCCTTAGAGAAGTGATCTTGCTTTGGACTGGTCCTATTTGTTGCTATCGATGACAATGAACAGCTGTGCTCGGCAGTAGCTACTTGTAATTTCTTTGCCAAACATACCCACTCCCAGGACAAATAGATGCGTTCTGAAATTAGCAATAAAAAGAAGACCAAAAAAGCAAGCATGATGTACAGATATGTTGTACTGTCCAGCCGTCTTTGAAAGAGTTAGTTATTTTTTGACTGACCTCGTAGCATCACTGAGTTTATTTATACTATCTCCTACATTTTGTTATAAAGCTTTTTAGTGGTGAAGTACGATATTCCCACGGGGTAGAAGAGCTACCACTGCACAGAATTTCCTTCTAGCATAAAGTCAAGCCATGAGCTCTGTCAACTCATCGTTTGTCACAGAACAGATACCTTTCTTCAAAACCATATCAGTGCATGTACAAAAAGTACCAGGAAAGAAATTGTGGCACAATTGAAGTTAATGGTAAAAGCCTCATTGACTTCAAAAAGGACAAGAATTTAATCACTTAACACAGATCTGAGGATCTCTCCAACTTTGGTATGCCTTTGTCAAACAGTTTTTTCAATAGTAAATGGGGCTGCAGCACCTAAACTCTAAATCCGGGGTTTCAAAAACTTATTTTCCTTAGGGTTGGATATGGATATGAAATTTGGGGCTGGTTTTGGTTCACAGCTCTTTATCTTTGTTAAACCATTTTGTCGTCATCATTACATTGCTTGATAGGTCTGGAGAGGGCTACCAGAAAGGGTCGTGTTAGTCACATAACTTTCAGATACGTGTGTAAAGTGAGACTGGATAACTGTAAGGATTTTTTATTGACTTATTTTTGTTTGTTTAAGATTGTAATTCATTCAATCGTAATTGTATTCATCTCTTTATTTAAGATTGTACTTCACACCTATCCTCCTCATTTTCTTCCCATCCCAGTTTCTTAACTGAGAACAATAAAGACTGCAAAATGAGGGAAAGACTAGGTTAAACTAGTTAACAAAGTAGTTAAACACGATGGAAACATAATGAAAATGGCAGTGAGCACGTCTCAGAACTTGGGAAAAAAACGTTTAAGGAAGATGTGCACCAAAAACGGTGCACAGAGAGCATTTCATGCTTTAACGCTGGTGTCAGGGGAGTAGTTATACCGTCCAAAGTGGAGCAGTAATTATGAGACGTGAACAAATAATGGACAAATATATAAAAACGGAGACTGCAAAGAGACAGTCAAAATAAACTAGAGAACGAGGCCACTTAAATCATCAAGGCTAAACTCAAATACAGGCATGGCACAGGCCAGGAGGAACAGATGCAACTTTGTGAAGGACAATTGCCCTTTTGTTAGCAGCTCTCAGGACTCCTGCATTCTGTTCCCTCTCGGCTTTTACAGTAAGAAGTTTCGTCTTCAATGCTAAGTCCTGAATGACCTGAATCAAGTTTGTATTTAAAACACATTGAGACCAACAGTAACTTGTGGGTTTGAAGTAGCCATGGTCTGTGTCCAACCCGAGCAGCCACTGCTATGAGGGGATGGATGTCTTCTAAGTGGGAACAAAATTGATGTCTGCTATTATTTAGACTTCATGCACCTTAGGTTCTGGACTCATGCTCCTTGATCTCTACTAATTTTAGAGACTGTGGTCTGTACAAGACGAATGGGAACATGTTTAGATCTTGTTTTCTCTGGCAATAAGCAAAGGAAGAAAAAGAGAGATGGACATACTCAAATAGTCTCTTGCAGGTCTCTAACCTGACTACAACATTTAAATTTAAGGTAATGAAGGGTTGATTGAGGCTGCTAGTGACTCCAGCGTGTCAGGCCCTACTCATAATGTAAAAGATGAGTAAAAGGAGACAATTTTTTACAGTGTTGAATTGCTCACTCCAGTGAAGCTGTCGTTCCGAGTTTACTCTCACCAACTGAATCGGGAGCTGTGGTCTGATGATTGTAGCTAGTATATCTTCAGAAATCATTTGTCTCTATCTTAAACTCAGTTACTACTATATTAACAACACCTTACTGAGGGCCCTCATCTTCTTGAGGTGGTGGAGGCAGTGGTGATCTCAGGAATTCTAGTGTGGGATTCCATTTCTGCTTAATATACCTAAATTTAGGTGTTTTTTCTCTAGATGACTAAAATCCCCAAACAGGCTTGGCTGAGTCACCTGGGTCCGCAGTGCTATTAGAGTGCTGGGTTCTGTTAGGCACCCAAGACTTTCAAGTTGAGTTATTAGATATGACATGGGACCTATAAGAAACTTGAACTCTTTTGATGGAATATCCTACATCATCACAAGCAGCAGTGGACACCTATGATTTAGTGCTTGAATCAAACTTTTAGTTAATACAGCCAATGGAGCTTAGAAAACAATTAATATCCTCTTAAGGCAGACATCTAAGCGACATCTATTCTAGGAAGTAAAACAATGCCATGGCCCAGGTTTTGGCTGTGGTCAAGATGATACTCTTGCAAAATCTTCTAGGTTCAGGTGTATTAGCACAGACCAAAAAATTTCTAAACAGGGAGTTTCGATCTGCTCATCTCGGTTTGGAGGCTAGGAGATTTTAAATCATGCAGGTGGCCAAACTGTGCCAGTTGGCGAAATGATTCTGTGTGACGCTACTGACTATATTGGTTATCTCTGTATTGACAATGGGAGCAGAAACACCTCATGCCTGTGTCGGCACCTGTCTGTAGACATCAAAGTTGAGTGCCTTAATCTTGAAGTGAATCCCACCTCTGCAGCAGGATGGGGGAAAGCTGAGGCCATCTTCCATTCCAGGGTGTCAGGTACTTCTTTGGAGGTGGGGACATGAGCCTGTGAGTTGGAGCTGGAATCAGGATCAGGCCCAGTGAAGTTAACTAAGGTTAAACACAACCAAGGGTGTGGCAGGGCCAAGGTCCGCGTGTGGTTCAGTTTGTTTCAAGGGGAAAGCAGCACTTTTTCTTGATCTGTTCAGTCTGGCAGATGTTAGAATAAGAGGTTCATTTGTTGGAGCTGTGATCTCACAGTTGCTCTTAACTGATCAAACTGGTCTACTGGATTGTACTATGATGACTCTCCACCCACACCCACACATCTTCCTCCTCTTCCATTTTTGTTGTTGCTGTTTGGTTTTTTTTTTTCTTTTTACATTGAGCAGTCATCTAAACAATTTCTCTGAACTTTAATCTTTTCCCTTTCCTCTTCCTCTTTTGCAAGATCAGTTTGGGGATACAGCTCACACTGAGGTCCCATAGTTCCAAATGTTAACAGCAAGGGAAGAGGCAGAACAGTATGGCCTTGGGTGAGGCTGCCTACTTGTGTGGCTGTATGTGCTTAGGGTGGCTTAAAGCATTGGTGAGCCATGGTGTGTGGATGTAGGATGCTTACTGTGGTGGAATCCAGCTGCGGTCTTTGAGTATTTAGTAGTGTTTTTATTATTGCTGGTATTAAGGAATTATTCAGGGAAGATAAGAAAAAGAAGGAAATAAAAGCTAAAATAATTCCTCCAAAACCAGTCTAGATTTCCTAGGCAACAATGAGGAAAATAATGGAAGTCTAATCATATAATTTAAGCTCTGTTAATGGGAATAGCCTCTTCTTGTAATTATCTCAGCAATATATTCTATCTTTTTTTCTATTTACCCATTACCTTTTAAAGTTAAATAGCATCAGCAATAAACAGAAAAAAAAGGGGATGTTTCTTATCTACAGTCACTAACTGAGAAGAAGTGCAAATAAGTAGCTCACTGCTTTGGATTTTGGAGCTGGGATGTAATTGAATTTTAGACTACAAATCTGGATCTGAATTTCAGTGGTAGCTCTAATACAGGATTGACTCTGGCTGGAGTCAGAACTTTTAGTTTAGACTCTATAATGAGATAATTGGAAGTATTAATTGTGAAAGCCTCATGTAGCAATAATTAATGTTTAAGGGATGCTAATAATCTACTCTCAAGATTACAATTTAAATTAACTATTCAGTTTACCTTTACCTGAAAAAGGAAGAAACTTCAATCTCTTGCCTGTGAACCCATCTCAGGTCCGTGGGATGCTCAGAACTTGCACCACTGTAATTGAGATCCCATGCCAATCCATTCATTTCGCTGTGGTTGCTCCGGATTTACATTGGCAGCAAATGTTTTTCACATCACTAAGAGATACAGTTCTATTTAAGACAGATTTATTTCACTGGAAATAGAAATAAATTCCTCCTATGAATACTATATTTGAAAAAAAAAGGCTTTGCCTGCTTTCCTTCTACCCCCTGCCCCCTCTCCTTTTTGCTGAAGGTAATGAAGCAAAATTCATTGCTACAGATCTAAACATGACAATTCGGCAAATTTTATTTCCTTAGTTCAGCTGAATTTGTTATTCTCCTACAGTTCTGTAATTGTCTTTTTTTTTTCCCCAGCTATCAAGTTCACACAGGTAGAAGAAAGACTGCTTTAGATCTGAACTTGATGCTGGAGGTCGTTGGAAAGATTATGTAAGACGACTCAAAAAGCTTTACAAACTGTTCAAATAGCAGAACATTTCTAGTACAGTGCAGGAACATAAAAGTGAAACCAAACAAACGCAAACCATTTTGCAATTACTGACAAAATCGTGCGCTGGCAGAAAATGTGAAAGAATAACAGGTCCAGAGGAGGTGGGTTTTTTCCCTTTCTTTCTTTCCTCCCGCCCCCCCCCCCCTTTTTTCTTTCCTTTGGTACCAATAAAGCAAATGCATCTCAATTCTTGAAAACACTGAATACACTTCCCCTGCCTTACTGCTTTCCTTTGTATCGATAGCACCAGTAAAAGATAAAATAACATCAGCGCCAAGTGTAAATTAAATGATGGATGTTACAGTTCCCTTTTTCTGAATCTAACTCTTTAAACCTTAGTTTAGAAGCTTAAATGAGGAATGAGGGACTATGTCCTGTTTCTCCCTGCTGGGTTCATTTAGGATAAAACCCAGGCTGTCCTGCATTTTAGTTGGAGACTTGCACGCAGTGGGGGTGATTGGACTTTCTCTGCCCAAGGCACAACATATGCTACTTCCCATCACTTTAATAGGCATTAGTTCCGCAGACAGCACTGGTCAAATGTACATTATTCACAATCACTTTAATGCAAATATGCAAGGAAGAGAGAGAAAATATGTCACAAAGAAAGACTCAGCCATTTCCACTCTTTTTTGGTTTTCTTCTGTCTCAGTATCTCTTCTTTCACCACATCTGTCTGCCTACATATAGATGTATGTATGTGATCACTGCATTTTGGGGGAGGATTTGGTTTGTCTTTTTGTGGAGGGTCTCAATGTTGTTGGTTGAAAGTGTTTAGATGTAAAATATCATCATTAAGCTTTTTCCAAAGGTTCTGTCTATAGTTATTCTTAGCACCCAACATTTTCTTTTTCATTGTCAGACTCTTATTTTTTGGAAGGTTCATCCTAACTGTTATTTTTATTACGTTTGTTCTGCTGGATTCTATTATGCACCCTCAGAACGACCTGTGTCTGTAACAAATAAAGCTTCCTAATTAAAATATTTTAACCATAAACCTGTTCATATACTTCTGCACGGATGAAGAGTAGGTTCATGTTCTTTGCATTTACACCATGGCTTCTTCACCATTTTTTTGCTGTCTAGATCACCAGTGGGGCCTGTACACTGCCCACTGTGCTATAAATCCCATTACAGTACTGTGTAATAAAAGAGACCACAAAGGTGTTATTAGTATCTACCTGTCTATCTTTATTTCCTTGTGATAGGTCCTGAACAGATAAGAAACAAGTGATACTTCTTCTGTGAGGATCTGAGACAACCCTAAAAAAGCAGTGAATACAATTCAGCATCTTATTCAGAGTATGATGTTGCAAGCCACAGTATCTAAGCACTTTACTAGTTTTCATTCTTCTTTTTCCCATTTCCCCGCCAAGTGCAACACTTCACCCCCATCCTGCTCATCCATTCATGCAGCTGTTAAACTTTTTCTAACTTATCACTATCACTTATGGTTGTTTCTTTCCAACCAACTTCCTACATAAATTCAACGGATGTTTGGGCTGAGTATTGAGTATGAATCCAAACTTATCAGGCATTTGATAAACTGGAAAGACGTTGCTCTGTGGCAGCCAAAATCAGTCTAACCTTCGGCTGCCACGGTGTTCCCTAAGAGTGAGGAACTGTTCCTCTCCACCAATAATCAAAGCCACTGGTAAAAGCTTGGCCAAACCTCAAATGAAGTTTATCAGCTAATGAACTATCAGCACAACCAGAGTTACCTGTCCAGGGAGGTTACGTGCCACACTGGAAGGCTTTTTAATGTTACAAAGAGGCAGAGGCATAAGAACCAGTGACCTTGTGGCTACATAAATTGAAACCTCAGATTTCTAGCCAAGAGCTCACCGGATCCATCAGAATAACTCTCCAAGGGAAGTGGTATTTTCTGCAGATTTTATTTCTTTAAGGCTGTTTGACTTTCCTAGGAAGAATTTCAGGATCTACCACAGGTTCTTGGGGTCACGGCAGGAGCGTATCTGGGATGTTTTGAAGTTAAATAAAATGTACTTTATGGCACAGACCACTGTGACACCAGAAAGCCAAAACTATGTGTCCCCTGTAAGAAATGAATTTAAAAAAAAAAAAAAAATTGTTAGTCACTCACCTGTGAAACCCCCCCAATGTTTTTAAATAGATATATTCCCATATAATATTTTAATTCAGACAAAAGGGTGTTTTCTGAAGGGAAAGTATTCCCCTCTGTCATGCACCATGCATGATCATGATGTTCACTTTGATAGTTTCACTAGTGTCAAGTGGTTAGGCACGAGTTGCAAAATGTAACACTGCATCAAGCTTGCTTTCTAATAGGTGAGTTTTAATTGCACAGTGCTGTACCATTGACTTCTAAGTAATGCTTAGTTTTGTCCTTTTAAGTATAGAAAGAAGCGCAAAAATATAGATGTGTGTCCGTATGTTGTAAAGCAGAGAAGACTTTTGGCAACCTGTTCATAGCATTCCTCTAAAAACTAGTGCGCAATGGTATATAGAGGGTTAAACCTCGTCAATGTGATGGATGAAACTTGGTTCTTTTGATTTTTCTCTGTTACTTTATTGTAACCTCACTAGAATCAACCCAGATTTACATTACCAGAAAGGGAAAAACAATTTTGCTTTTATTTTTTATATATAATAATATCTTATAGTTACACAGATCATAATCAGGGTTGGCCAAGTGCCAGGGAGTCCTGGCCGATGATGTATGTGTTTTCCTGGCCTAGTGAGATAAATTACATCAATTTCATAAAGAACAGCAGCAAGGAACACGGCAGCAAGCATTGCATCTGGACACCTTTAACTTCTTAGCCTAAATGATCTGATGCCCAGTTACATCTGCATTAGCTAAGAGCAGGTTTTTATATGATTTCTAGCAATCGCTACCCCCTCTGCGTGTATAACAAAGTGTTTTATTGGATCTGTCACTATCTTGCCAAAAAAAAAAAACAAGCCAAAACAAAGGACAATAAAAATAACAATTGAAGTCACTATGCTCCTGCTCCTCCTACTTCCTCTGCAGTTATTTGCTTTATTTACATTTTTAGCAATACCAGAGGACTTCTGTGAGTTTTGAAAAAAGGTTTGGAAATACCCAAGCATTGCTTCCCCTTGAAGTAATCACTTCATGGACCACTTCATATCGCCGTGTTGCTACACAGTTCAGATGTCCGATATTTACATTGCAGGTCTTTTATTATTAATAGATTTTTCAACTGGGAAAACCTGCATTCTCTGAACTTAGGAGGACTTTATTTTTTTCTTACTGATGATGAGTGATTTATGTGGACAGCTCCTATTAATGCTAACGGAAAGCAAATGCATAAATCTCTCCACAGTAGATAGATAGCGATCTTACAAAAGTGGTCCAAGCAAAGCTTGTCTTTGTACGGGGTCTAACTAGCAATTAGCATAAAAGATTGACATCAGCTCTAATTCAGTGTATATGTGAGTACTGTTAATCTCAGTACGGAATCAAATTGATCCCTTGTGTAACTCCTGTGCCTGCTTTGGACTTTCAGCACTGAAGATTGTGACCTGTCCTCTCTTCGAATGTGCAAGCTAAATATAAATGCACAGGTTTTAAGGGCTCTGATGCCCTATTCAGTCAGGGAAAGCCTTGTTAATTAAGCCAACCTGCATAGCTCCTGCTACCTGATGCGTAAAGCCATTTGAAAACAGATTTGTAAAAGAGGATGAGAGAATTACATGCTTTTTGGAGTTAGGCACCTAAAACAGCACCAGGAAGACGGGATCTTTCAGCAAAGTCCTTGAAGAACTAGGACACAAAAAGGGTGGTATAAAAGGGCCTTTCTATGAAATTCTTGTAGGGAAAGGAGCCAAGGCATGGGTAGGGGAAAGAAAAAGAACAAAGATACGAGATTTTAATCAGCAAATGATGTTTTTAGATGGGATTGCTTTTGTTGAGAAGCGTTTGTTTTCTTGAAAAACTACCACAAAGAAATACCTATATGGCTGATTCTTGAATGGAGCTGTGTTTTAGGTAGAACCCAGATACCATTTCACAACGTAATGTAATGGTAAATAATAATGGCCAGGGGTATACTGGGAGAGAAAGCCAGGCTCAAGGGTGAGTTCTGCACAGAAGCACCTTGGTGTCTTTCATCCCACCACTGTCTGGGTCTCAGATTTAGACAAAACTCATGACATGAGCGTAGGACATAGTAAGTCATTAACTCATAAACTTCAATTTAATGTCTCAGAGAGATGAAATAGGCTGGTGAGTAGTTGAAGAGTATTCTCATAGACAAGTTGATTAAGCATGGAGGAGAAAAATGGAGAGTTAGGTGGACTGAAAACTACAGTGTCACGCTTAGAGGCTTGTGATCAGTGACTTGTGTCACTGTCCAGCTGGAAGCTGATACCTAAGGGTGTGCTCAGGCGTCAGTACTGGGGCCAGTACTGTTTAACTTCTTTATTAACGATCTGGATGATGGAGCAGAGTGCACCCTTAGCATATTTGCAGATGATATGAAACTGATAGGAGTGGCTGGTACACCAGGTGAGCGTGCTGCCTCAGAGGGACTTCAACAGGCTGGAGAAATGAGGTGAAACAAACCTCATGAAGTTCAACAGAATGACAAATCCTGCACCTGGGGATGAATAACTCCATGAACCAGTATAAGCTGGGAGCCAACCGTCTAGAAAGCAGATTTGCAGAAGGGGTCCTGGTGGACAAGAATTTGAACAAGACCCAACAAGGTGCCCTCGTAGCAAAGCTGACTGGCAGCATCCTGGGCTCTATTAGGAAGAGCCTTGCCAACAAGTCAGGCTTGGTGAGACTCATTTGAAGAGCTGTTGCCAGTTCTGGTCTCACCAGTGGAAGACAGCCATAGACACACTGGAGTGATTCCAGCAAACAGCCACAAAGGCAATCAGGGGATTGGAGAGCATGACATGCTGGGAGAGGCTGAGAGAGATGGCATTATTCAAGTTGAAGAAGAGAAGGATCATGGGTGATCTTATTCATGTGTATAAATAGCTAATGGGAGAGAGTAAACAAGACAGAACCAGACTCTTCTCAGAAGCTGACTGAATATGGTGCTGAGCAACCTGTTCAAGACGACCATGCTCTGTACAAAGGGGTTAGACAGATGATCTTGAGACATTACTTCCAACCTCAGCTATTCTGTGAACCCTTTGGGGTCAGTTCAGTTGCCTGCACATAGGAAGGAAAAGCTTTTGCATTTTCTTTTCCAGGTAGGACTTCCGTTGTATTTTTCAGCCCCACCAACATTCCTTACTGTTGTCCATAAATGCATGAAACTGTGAAAAGAGCAGCTGCCTTGCATCTGTTTTAGTTACAACTTGATACATGTGCCAATACAAGCCAACACACTGGTGGTGTATCCAAAAGCAACTTCATCAACCTGTGAAACTCTTGGCTTCTCCTCTAAAAGTCTTGGCTTGGATATGAAATGGCAATGTGTCCCATTACTGTTCCCAAGCAGAGCCATCTAGTTTTTGTATGTTTTTGTTCATACGCAATTTACATGAAGTGGTGATTATATTCTTTATTTACAGATGTATTTCAAAGAGACTGTATCTCCTAAATAATAATAGTAATAAATAGCAATAGCAATAGCAATAACAATAGCAATAGCAATAGCAATAAATAGTAATAGTAATAATAAATAAAAGCAGAATTAAGAAACAGTCTTATGATCAAGTATCCTGTTCAGTGCCCTGTTGTTAACAAGCCATTATTTTCACAGTCTGCAGGTGCCATTTTTATAACCACTGCAGCAGCAGGTCATTTCTGAAATCTGCCATCTTGTGCTCTTGAAAGCCATCAGTGTGATGCATACTCTTTATGTGCCTTACTGCACCTCACATTCCTACTTTAAAAAACAAAACAAGCAATTCCAGAAACACAATGTCAAAGAAAAACAGTGTTTCTGATTTTTTTCTTTGATTTGCCTGACATTATAATTGAATTGGGTGGATCTTTTATCTCTACATACACCTGCAGAAACAGGACTACCACGAAGTAGTTAAGCAATGGCAAGCAGGCTGTCACAGCTTGCATTCAACTGTACAAACCAGGTTCAGAAGCGTACAGGCTGAGTTTATCCCTTTTCTCTCAAACCATGGTCTAAAATTAATTTTATAAAGCACAGAATAAGCCATGAGACACCTATCTGTGTATCAAAAAGTAGCATCCATCCAGAGAAAGTCACATGGCAGAGGAGATTCCTCCCCTGGTTCAGCTGCCTAATTTCGATGATTATAGTGTGGGAATTTGTATGTGTCTTGGTGCCCAAGCTCCAACTGTTGTCAGCAAAAATTGAGACCTCAATTCAGTTTGAGTCGACATAGGTTTTTTGCTGCTGTCTGAGACATCCAAAAGCCTGTGAGACATCCCTGTGGGATTGACAGATATAACAATGGACTTAGAGGAGACCCATGCTCTTCTAGAGGAGCAGCTGAGCGTGAGATGAGACCTAGGGGCATCTTGGATAGCATTGAATGCCTGCACATGGGTGGCTAAGTCAAGCCCTTCATCAGTGTTGACAGTGGGAGTCTAGAGAGCAGTTCCACACACCTGAAGGCAGATGTTTACTGTTGCGTAGGGCTGTAGTTAGGAATCTAAAGTTTAGATCTATTCATCTTCTCTAGTCGTCTAAGCTATGATCATAATTAATGGAGATCCTGTCCATACAAGTCAAAGGAGACTGAAAAGCAGTTCAGCTCACACTAGAAATACCTGCCTGCATTTTGTCCGATCAACTGCTCTCTGGACCCAGTGATGATATCAGCTGGATCTTCATTGGCTCTGACTCAAATCAGAAACAGCAAAATGCAGACATGCACTTCTGAGGCACCTAAATGTAGGTGTCTGGTCTGAATCCCACTTACAGCCACTCCCTGGAACAAGAGGACTGTGTGTGAGCCGTTCTTTGTGAGAGATTAACTGGAGAAGCCTCACAGGAAGAAATGAAGGAGACTGCTAAGACACTGAATACCTCATCACATCCCCCACATGCAGACACTAATTCCGTTTTTGAATCACATTCATCTGCCATTTCACTCACCCCTACTCACACTGTGATAACTTATGCTGTTGAATATAAGCCTCAAGTCCCTCCCCACCCCATGCCTGAACATGTCCAAATTACTTTATTTAAAACACTAAGAAGTCCTCGGTCTTAAATTTTTTAACAGGAGCCTGTGTTTATTCTATTAAAAAATTTAATCTGCTAGGATGTCTTTAATCAGTCCGGTCACACAAAGGCAGAATAATGACACAGTAACTTTAAGGATCTTTGACTTTGAGCTGCCTTTTATAAGCATGGAAGGCAGAATAAAAAAATCAAAAGCAGTAAAAACTTATATTATTTCTGTCAGTAGCTCCTTTTCAGAAAATGTTGTGAAAACAATCTCTGTGTGGAGGAAGCAACATACTGAGCAACAAGCCTCAATCACAGGAAGTTCATTTTTTTCCTTGGCGCGTCGCCCAGCGCCATCAGAACTAATTAAAAACAGAGCCACGCTGGTAGGAAGCTCAGTGTTTGGGTTTTACAATAACGGAGCAGCAAACCAGAGGGATGTCTAATGAGAATAGTTTCTGAGTTTGTTTTCTAGCATTGGGCAACTATGTCAATTACTGGAACTACAGCTCAGGGCCAGCAACCATGCTGAGACATGAAAGAGTGTTATTTGCAGTACAGATTGAGCTGCTACTTTGATGCATGTGTTCTGCATGTCACTGGTATACTGGTGCAATTCCTTGGCTCATGACTAAATAGGAAGAGGCTGATGCCACCTTGCTCTTCTTGTCTGAGGCTAGATCAAATGTTACAAGACAGGGCTTTCCCCCGGATCATTAGATATGCCCCAGTTAAAAAATGAAATATGTCTTCTTGTAAGGTTTCTACTTGTAATGAAGGATCTGACTTGCAAAAGGAATTACCAGTCAGGGACTTAACACTTTGAGGGTTAGAGGAAAAGACAGGTTGACCCAAATATTTTAAAAGCAACCCTCATGAGTCAAACAATCCCTCTCCCAAATGAAAACAAAAATTAATGTGTTAAAAACACACACATGGCTGGAAAATCCCACATATGCCATTTTTACCCTTACAAAAAGCCTATTTAATACAGTCTGTTGTATTAGTGTATATATCAAACATTTTATACTCTTCTTTTAGGATTATTGTTAATTTTATAAGCAAAGAAAACAGAAGTGAGAGAGGACAACAGGCTGCAGCTAAGGAAAATGTTGCTGCAAAGCTTAAGGAAATAACTTGTTCTCCATATCCACTGGTGATAGGATGGGAAGGAATGGTCTTAAACAGCAGCAAGGAAGATTTAGAATAATCATTAGGTACACTTTCTAAGTGGAGGCTATCTCAGCCTGGGGAGGTGGTGGAATTTCCATCATTGGAAGGTTTTAAGAGTAGGTTAAACAAACATATGTCATAAACAGTTTGATATAGAAGATCTTGCCTTGGGGGATGAAGATGGACTAAATGATCTCCTGAGGTCCTCTCCAGCCCTATTTTCTCAGCCTATTTTTACGTATTTCACCTGAATCTTTGCAAGTGAAAGCTATAATAAAATAAGAACCCTTTGTCTCTCAGGAGCAGCCTCTACCTTAAAGTGCTAAAGTTAAAGATTTTGATGCTCTCCACTGCAATACTTTCCTCTCTACTTTAATACATAAACTATGTCTTTGTGCAGCAAATAAATTAAGGCCAACAGCAAACTAACCAAGGCCAGAATATGAGTTCAGACCTTGCAATTAGGTCAACCACAGTGTTAAATTGCATGTTTGATTCACAGCTTAGGCCAGCTGGTTCTTCTCCAGATAGTGCCTGGGCCTGGGTCAAGAACAGCACAGTCCAGGGGCCATTCCCAACAAACTGGTTGCATGCAGCAACCTCTTTAGATGTAAGAGAGTTTAGCCATGGATACAGTCTATGCTGTGTCAGCTGGCTTTGAAGTAGATAGTTGTTCCTGTTCCCTTTTATTTGCTACTGTAGGTGCTGATGTACTTGTTAAGAAGATAAAAGGTAAAACCAACAGCCTAAACCAATAAACACTAATATTTAGCTCAGTGTATCAAGAGCACTCTGTATCAACAACACAGATTTAATGGAAGTAGCTGGGAATAAATAAATTATATGGTCAAATGGCTGAAGCACTAACCTGAGACACTGAAGAACAGATTTCTTCCCCATGTAGGGATGCCATGGATCCGTTAGTTCTGTCTCAGTTCTGCTATCAGAAAGTGCCTTTCCTGCAAAGAAGAAAGCCATCTTTACAAAGGTCACTGAGATGTTCTTAAAATTATGTAAGATCTGTCTGCTGTCATCATTACTCTTATAGGGTCATAGTAACTGGGATTAGTAGGCTTATACTCATTGTAAATTAGTATCTCCAACCACCTACCCTTTGAAAGAATTCAATCCACTTTATTCCACCTTGACACAACTTTTTCTGTTGCTAATATCAGTGTGGTATATTCTGAAAGTTTCATTATCATTGCAGGTTTTTTTTGTTTATGTCCTTGTTGCTTTCTTGTGTTACACAATTGGCATTTGTTTCATGTAGCAGCTTCTGGTGTCTTAGGCTGAGATCCAGAAACGTGAGTAAGACACCGAGTAATGTTGTTGTAGGTTCACTGCTGTAAGCTTGCTTTGTAACATATTTATCATCATTGTTATTGGTCATTAGTGGCATTCTCTTGACTCTCCTGCATTGCCCTCCAAAGCCCTTCTGCATGCATGTCTTCTTCCATTTGTGCTACAGGCAACGCACAAATCTATTTGCTGTGGAGAATTGCTATCAGGATGGTAATCACTTTTACTAATTACAGTCTCCATTGACTACAGAGAGAGCCTAGATTGAAACCTAGCTGTTTAAACTAGTTTCACAGAACCACAGAATCGTTTTGGTTGGAAGAAACCATTATGATCATCGAGTTCCAACCCTGCACTGCCAGGGCATCACTAAACCTTGTCACTAAACACCACATCTACACATCTTTTAAATACCTCCAGGGATCGTGGTTCCATGACTTCCTTGGGCAGCCTGTTCCAATGCTTTACCATCCTTTCTGTAAAGAAATTTTTCCTAATATCTCATGTAAATCTCCCCTGGCACAACTTGAGGTACATTCAACTTCAACAATGTGAATCCTAGACGATGTCCTGTTTAGCGCCTAAATAGTACCATGAGTAACCATGGGACCAAGTCATATCCAATTAGTGGGACTCGTCCTTTTTTCTATCTATGGAGTACGACTTCTGCTACCTTAGATGTGATTGACAAGGCAAAGCTGTAGGTACTCTATGAGCTTCCCAAATACAACAGAGTGGCTAGAAGACAAATTGTGTGGTTTTCATCAGCTATTTTAGGCTTTTACTAACAAAATGTCTTCAGAGGGAATAATACATAAGTGTACGAGACGCTCATTTGTATCAGACTTATTTTGTCTTTAGTGGCAAATACGGCATATTATCTTAAAAGTATTCGACCTCACTATTTTATTGCCTTACTTCACTTTCAGCATGAGATAAACTAAGACATATTTCTCTGCATCTACAGAAGGTGAAAAAATGTAATTATTTATCATGACTCAGTTAACATAATATGCCCATAAACCTCTGTAACTTACTTACATACTCCAATCCTTATTCTTTCACTGCCTCTTCAGCTCATTTGTTAACTGATACTATCATCTATGTCAAAAACTTTGAGGAAAGCCACAGCTTTGATTTAAACAAGAAGTTGGTCTCTTGCCTGTATGTTTGACTGACCTTTTATTACTTCAGTAAAGGTCTGGGTCCCAATTCACCATGAGAGTATACGGATACAATTGTGTTGACTTCAGTGGAATTGCACACACTTAAGCTAACGGTGAATTTGGACCTCAGTAACTACATTTCCTTTTATAAGGCTGGTGGATGAGTGCTTGGGGAACAGTTAGGTTGTCAAATAAAGGCAATAGCTATATCTTTCTAGACTGTATTTATAGTGTACTCTTCCTACAAGGCTTTGCCCTGCTGAAGCCAATTGTTTCAGGTTTTATTTCAGTCAGATCAGAGAAAATGAGAAATAATTAAGGATGAAATATGATGTATTATAAAAATGATGTTACTAACTGATTGTGGTGTGATGATCTTGACTTAAAACAGATCAAAAGGCAGCTGAAGCCCTCTTACCTTTCCTGGACATGTTGCTTTCTTCAAATCATGTCAATTATTGTGGTTAAACCAAGTTGCCTTTTTTTTTGTTTCATTTTCTTTCCAGTTGACTGCGAGTCAAAGGGGAATTTGGCTAAGCCAAAAAAAAAAACCCCCCAAAACCCACCACCAAAACAAAAAAAACCCAAACCCCAAACCCCAGGAGTTTTAGGTCAAATTAACAGTTAAGTATCAGATTGAAAGTCTTTAAATATAATCAGCGGCTAATTTCTTTGATTATATTTATTGTAGAAAATTAAACAGTACCAAAGCTCAAGTTCAGGCACCAGAACTCATTATGGTCTCCGGTTTTGTTCAGGGAAAAGTAGCACTACTTAAAAAACTGTCATGCACAGTTCATGTCCTGGGATGGGTCTGAAGCGGTTCCTAAGAAGCAGGCTAGATGCAGCCACTGTCATTTAAGATGATGAGGGTTTCATAATGTGCAAGTGACCAGATCATGCAGTTGTCCAAAAAGCAGGACCTGGAACTACTTAGTTTACTGGTATATATGTAAACTTTGTGGCTGAGTCAAGATATTTGTGCTCAATCCTCCTGCCTTTGAGGATGGATCCACCAGTTCTTTCGGCTTACACTGTTTTCCTTTGTATATGTAACAATGTATACTGATTGCGCCAGGGAAAGAGAGACAAGCCATGGTGGGTTTTTCAGTATGAGAATGCTTGGTCTGGATCAGTCTAGGGAAAGCACTGTCCCATCCATTCCCACTCCATCTTTCTGTTACTCTTGACTGCAGGATTAGGTTTGACTCTTAGTGTGGTTAGACAAAAGGTCTAGTCTGAGTGAACTAAGAGGTCCCCCAAAATCTTCTCCAATTATTTGTGAAATCTGATGCTGCTCATACAAACCCCCTTAACCACTTGTGAAGTCCAGCCATCCCTCATGGAGGTCCCATCCCTGCAACTTCGCTCAGCTTAATACACTGCTACCTGTCACAGCCAACGGTTTCTTATGTCATGTCCTGTAGCTTCACATGGCCCATTCAACAGCTTTGTCATGTTCCCGCAGTCACAACAAGGGACAAGCTTCCCTTCTAACAAGTAATCTAGGTTCCCGCTGTAGTCAATAGACTGTATCTCCAGAAAACAACATGAAATTTGTTATCTGCATTGGTTATAGAAAAAAAAAAACCCCATGATTAAACATCTAATTTTTAGATGAGGAAGTTTATATGAGCTCAGTCTGACTTGATGTATCTCTTCTGCCATAATCAGAAAAACCTGCTTTGGTTCTGCCCAGGGAAAACCCAAACCCAGAATGGCTGGGAGTTCAACACTGAGGCACTTCATCTAGGTATTCAAGTCACAAGTTATCCTAAACTTGAATGCAGACGAGTCATATTAATGTTGAGATAACTCTGATCCTCCAAACAGTGCCTTGTAATTCAGGTTTGACATTGAGTTTAAATAGCTCTTTTACTTCTAGTTCATGCAATGCTGTACCAGTTCAGGCATGGCTGCACTGCGGTTTATCTTGTGAAGTCCTGCTGAACAGGAGATTAAAGTGACCCTGCAGCTCAGTCATTAGAGACCTTCGCTTTTTGAAGACATTAATTCCTGTAGCAAACTCATCCACTCTGATATGTGATGATGATGATGTTACTATAGATTTCAGGAGGTTCAGGTTGAGCTTTACACACTGTACGTCAGTTCACAACACATTAACTGCATTACTCTTTCATTACCTCCTCTGTCCTCCCACAGTATTAAGAACTAGTTTAGAAGCAATTTGTCTGTGCAGTTCAATTTTTAATGACTACTATTCTCTTTCTGGAAGATAGGATCACCAACACTGACTTTCAGTTTCACTTGCTAGGACAAGAATAGTTACTTCTTAATCAAGGGATTGAGAGCAGTCCTGCGGAGAAGTACTTGGGGTGTTGGAAGGTGAAAAGCTGGACATGAGCCAGCAAAGTGCACTCACATCTGATAAGCCAACCGTGTCCTGGGCTGCATCTCCAGCAGTGTGACCAGCAGGTCGAGGGAGGGGATCCTGCCCCTCTGCTCCACTCTGGTGAGACCCCATCTGGAGTATTGCGTCCAGCTCTGGAGTCCTCAGCACAAGAATGGCTACTTCTGGAGATATAAAACAGATTTAAATAATAATAACAATTAAAAAAACCCACATAACCAACAAAAATCCAAATCTTCCCTTTCTTCGCTGAATGGAGACTCTTGCTTAATAGCAGAAGAGGGATTTCAGGGAAATGTGGCAGCAGCTAGCATTGTTTGTTTTCATCTGTAATGTTCCTTTCCAACAAGGTATTTCTCCAGAGACATTACTAGAACTTCAGACTATTCTCAGGAAAGGGAAAAATAGTCCAAGCTGAAATGTAAAGAAGAGATGGATGCAATCAAATGAATTTGGGCTGGCTGTGTTCAATTGAAGTCCTCTCACGGCTGGCCCAGAGCTTGCTGCTGCAGCCCAAGAACACCCTGAGGTTGCACTTGGGAACACTGTGCGCATCTGAGATTCTCCAGTTAAACTTATAGAGATTTACTGACTCCCCTTTACATCTTTATATTATCATCTTAACCTGCAGATAAATGATGTGATAGCAAGTCTTTTCAGTTGCAGTGGTTCATAATCTGCACAGTGTCAAAGCAATAAGGTTAAAATACCGAACAAAACTATGCCAAGTTTCTACGTCTCAGTAAAACTCAACCTTTGATTCTGTTGGCTTTTGAAAATAAGGTAGATTTTGTCTTGCTAGGAGTCATGCATTTGGGTGGGAGTGCAAACCAAATGAGAATTTGCCCCATTAGTTGCTTAGGACGTTTGAACCGATCCATGGCTTATGTTTGTCAAGTTTAATCTGTCTTTCATCTGAGTAGGTGCAAATGCCCAGATGTCTATAATGCAGGTGTCTATGTTAGGGTTGAATAGCAGCAGAGAGAGAGACCACTGGTGTGGGAGTTTGTTAATCCTCAGAAAGTGGGTCAGATTAATCCCACCCTTAAAACTGTTTTCTCCTATTGAAAGGAAGCGGAATCTGCAGTAAGAAACTTGGAAGTGCAATGTAGACTTCAAAAAGTAGGTGAAAAGTGTCTTTTCTGAGATTACCACTTTGGGGAAATCCTAGAGTTAACGTTAAATCTGTCTGGAAATTTGCTTTCCTTTTTTGTTTGTTTTGTTTCTTCCTGCGGGCAGCTATGAAAAACTGTAGGGAACAGAGGAATATTAGTAAGAGTGGTTGGGAATGTGTTTGTGAAGAGATTGAAAACACACAGGTAAAGCAGGGAAGTCACTGAGGGTTACTGAAAGCTACAACAGAACAACCATGGGACAGCAGCATCCCATGTGCCAATTCTTTCCAGAGGGAGAGAGAAGTTTATCTTGCGGCAGAAGAAAGAAATAGTGGCTGGAGATGCTATGCAAAATTACTTCCCGTAAGAGGAAAACAGTGAGGGGAGTGGGAAATAGAGCATGGGAATATCAAAGACAGAGGAAGAGAATAGTAAGAAATGAAGATTGATTGATAACACAGCAAAGGCATTTGGGAAAAAAGACTTACAGAATCATAGAATCATTTAGGTTGGAAAAGACCTTTAAGATCATTGAGTCAACAGTTAACCCATCACTGCCAAGTCCACACTAGACTGTGTCACTAAGTGCCAAGGTATATATCTGGCCAAGGCCTAGTTCAGGGTCACAATTTCAGAGGAATCCTATGTGCATTATCCACAGCTTTTGATGTAGGTACCTCTTTTTCTAAAGGATATAAAAGGAAATTTAGATCCACTTTTTTCCCCCTGAATATTACAGTTCAAGCCCTGATCAAAGATAATATTCCGCAGTCTCCAGCACAAAAAGGGAAATGCTGAAACCTCAGTTTTGCTGTGAGATTCAGAGATTTTTTCTGTCTAACAGTACCTCTTCATAAACAACATCCAGAGAAGGGCAATGAAGCTGGTGAAAGGTCTAGAGAAAAAGTCTTATGAGGAGCGGCTGAGGGAACTGGAGTTGTTTAGCCTGGAGGAAAGGAGGCTCAGGGGAGGCCTTATTGCTCTACTACTACCTGAAAGGAGGTTGGAGCAAGGTGGGGGTCAGTCTTTTCTCCCATGCAACAAGTGACAGGACTAGAGGAAACAGCCTCAGGTTGCGACAGGGGAGGTTCAGGTTGGATATTAGGGAAAATTTCTTTACCAAAAGGGTTGTGAAACATTGGAACAGGCTGCCCAGGGAGGTGGTGGAGTCCCCATCTCTGGAGAGATTTAACAGACGTGTAGATGTGGCGCTGAGGGACTTGGTTTACGGACCCTGGCATTGCAGGGTGAATGGTTGGACTCGATGATCTGAAAGGTCTCTTCCAGCCAGATGATTCTGTGATTTTGTGATTCTGTGACAGAGGAAGATCTGTCTCATTGTCTTGAGCATTCAGTTTGGAGCTGTACTTTCCTATTTATCTGGTCTGCGTGTTTCAGGTTATTAGGCAACTAAGAGTCTTTTTTCTTTTTACTGTGTGGAGGTACCTCTCTGATTCCTACTCACTCCAATCACCCTGTGATTCCTGCAGCAGTGTGCATGCTTGCTTATGCCTGCGATTTTATTCATTTGCCTCAGGTATAAATACGCAGCGATGGTGCCAGCTCAGTGTACACAAGTTTACAGAAGTAATCCACATAATAATCCAAATTCTTTCAGATTAGTGCGACAGGCACTTTCTTATTTTTCAGCATTGGTAATCCTACCTTTTCAGTTCCCAAACCATTACGATTGTCAGCCAGATAAGGGTTAGCGGGAAAAGATATATTCTCTTTTAAGAGCTGTTCCCAAGTTAATCTTATTGCAAAGCTCTCCATAACTTATTTACTGAAGATGATTTATAAAATCAGATTGGGGGAGGGTGATGTCTAACTTGTGTGCATGGAATAAATAAGCACTCTTAGTTTAGTATCTTCTGGACAAATGTTGATATGACAAAAATAATCCCTATGACTGGGAACATGAGGGGCCCTTTCTGGCATACCCATCCACAAAGCCAAAGTCTGAATGAGGATATGAGGGCAAGGAATTGAGATGTTCTTTGATCCTAAGCGCCAGGATATAAGTACAATATTTGGGATAATGTGGGAAAGATGATTACAGTTGTTTCCCATGTCCTGTGATTAAATAAGAGCATCAGTCTCAAAGGCAAACAGTTTTGTACCTTTATTTCTGGTGTGTTTATGTAAAGCAGAAAAAAGTATTTGCTTCCCTGGTCACAAGTCTATTGAGAGAATAAATCCATTAATGGCTAATGCTGGATAATAATTTGGCCCACATAAGCAGCAGGTAGGTAGGCTGGTGTGCGAAAGAGCACATCCAAAGCATTGAAAGGAAGTTTCAAAAATATTCAGTATTATCCTTTTCTGACTGAGATTTTTACCACTCATTTGACTGAGGGTAGAATTATATCAGTCTCAGATATCTATGTGAATCACATCCGCGAGATAGAACTTGTCCCTGTCTTATACGTCAACTCTGGGGGTGGCTTCATGCCATGAAATTATTTTTGATATTAATATTACAAAAAATGAAAAATTTCAAATTTCTCAGGAGGAGTCAAATAATTTTTAAGAGCTAGGCTGGACACTTTACGTACTGTCTGCTTGTTCTCAATACTTTCCTCGCATTAAAAAAATGCAAATTCCCATGCTATTTTGAGAGAGGCTCCATATTTGTCATTTTAATGACATAGATCAAACAAAGGCAACTGTTTGGGATACACTCCTTACACACATCCAATGTGCTAATGAGAATGAGAAAGCAGCTAACAGCCAGTTGAAGGTGTTAAAGCTGCAGCAGAAGGTCCATGTAGTCAGTCTCTTTAGAGCATATTGCAACATGGTAGGAAAAGATCCATACCATTTCCTGAGTCTCTGCCAAAAACACAGTGAAAAATGAGAAGAAGATAAAGTAAAAAATATGTAACAGAGCCGGAAGTTTTCAAGTACAGATAGATCTGAAATATCTGGTAGATATGATGATATTTATCAGGGTTGTTTGATTCTTTACGGCATTTTTTAAAATTGAGATTTAAAACCTTTTAGGTATTTGTTATTTTTATTTTTATTTTTTTTTAGTATCTAGTCCACCTCACCATTTGGAGGGGAGGTCATATTATTAAGACATGTTTTACTGATGTTGCCTCTACATCTCCTTTCTCCTTTTTCTGTCTCTGTTCTTTCAGAGATAAACATAACTCAGTGAGAGCAAAATGCTGCAATCCAAATCTAGGCTTTTTTTTTCATAGTTAGACACATTTTTGATATTTAAATAAATGTAATATACAATAATAATAGGTAAGAGCCAGGATAGTACAGGTGAGGAGCTGAAACACAGAGCAATGAAGTGTTCTGTGATGTGTCAGACAAGAGGCTTATTAAAGAGATAGGGACGATTCCAACTGGGGCTACATTGGGCTACCCTCTCTTTTAAGAGAAATCAAGCAGAATAAATCAGAAAAGGAAAAACTGATTGGTCCATGTGACTTTACAGATCATTATTATTATTGTGTTTTTTAACATCTCATGTTTGGTGAAATTTTCTCAAAATAGAGACTGGATTTTTCTGGGATTGTCCTGGCTTTGAGTTTCAAAGTTTTACAAACATTGACTCTGTCTGGGTCAAGTCCTATCTTTGCAGCAAGGAGTATACATACCCAGAGAAGTCTGGTTGGAGACAGTTATCCAAACTAGTTTTCTTGCTCTAGGACTGTGACTTTATCCTAGGAGGAGCTAGGATGAACCCCAGGCTTTGTGTGATTCTGGAAGGTGCCTTTGTATCTCCCAGAAAGAGGACACTCTTTTTAATTTATGGCTCTTACTTTCAGCAGTGACACTGAAATAATTTCAGTTTCTCTGAGCCACAGGGGGGTTCCTATTGATGTGAAATATTGCAATGGTTTTGTTTCAGGCCAATTTAGGCATTTACATTATATTTTAAGAGCACTATAATTTCCTGACAACTCAAAATCCTGCTTTTCAGCCAAATATAATTTGGTTTATTTCATTATTTGTCACTCCAAAAGTTAGAATGAAGCAGAATATGATGGATTTTCCATCTGACTTGTATTTTCCCTTATTTGTCAGCAAAAGATTATAAAAAATTGTATCTAATCTCAGAAAGTTTTTGGCTGTTTTGTCTCCCTGCTATAACAATGTGTGATGGGATTTGCACCCTGGGATTCACAGTTGGGGTGTCTTGAATGGCTAAATGAGGTAGACACACCAGTCCAACCAAAGGGAAAAGAAAGGAAAGTCAAGACAAAAAATGTCTCCAGCCTGTTGTCCTAGAGACATGAGACATCTGGTCTTGTTCACAAGACAATGTTCTTACAAATGCATGCCCATTGCGTAATTAGATCCAGTTCTGACACCCTGACCACAATCTCTTCCTTCACCAGTCTGATCACTTTTTAGGGCTGTGTCACTGTGATGATGGACAACCTGCAAAAAGGCCAGTTGAGGAATTGAGCATTCCAGCAACCAACAGCAGAGAGAGTGTAGGTAAGAAGGCCGTTTGAAATTTGTATGTGAGTTTTGTGTGGACTGCACTGAGCTGATGTCTAAGCCCTTCTGTTTGGTGTAAGGTTCACTTCCCTAAGAACCTACTTGTTTAACATGCTTTTTGGATGCAGCTGTGGACATGATCCACTGAGACTTACACTGACAAGTTCCATAGATATTGATAAATGTGTCCTCCTGAATGAAGCTTAGCAGAAATTACAGTTTTGCTAAGTCAGTCTTTTTCTAGAAGGAAGATTATATTTGCTGTCCTCTTTTGAAGATTGACACAGAGTGCCTTTAAGCAGGCAGACTTGATAAAATCACAAGAGGTGCTACACTCAGAAAGGAAGGAACTCTGTCTGTATTTTTACATGAATTGATAGGGCAAGAACATCCTTTCTTTTGCAGTGGGTCCTGCACTAAACTGTTTCTGTCAGACTTGAATAAGACCTCCTGTTAAAGATTGACCACGTCTGCATCAATATTGCTTTGTCCATCCCAAGTGAAGTAAAATCATCTGCTCTCTATAAAGACAAAACTTTTTGTTGTGCAACAAGCAATGCTGCAGAACTTAAGTGGGAGATGTAGGTTCAGCTCTTTGCTGTAGACAGGCAGGAGCTGCATTGTTCCAGGGGAAGACGTGTATTTTCTTTTCTCCCACTGCCTGGAGGCAGGCAGCAACTTCCTGTACAACTGGAAGGGTAACACTCCTGCATGACTAGAAAGTTTTTCCTCTTCTTAGAAGTTCCTGGAAGGAGCCACCATTTAAGCTACTTCCTGTCCCTTTTTTCTTCTACTCCTTTCCCATGACTTGGGAAAGGCATGCTAAGGAATGACCCAGGAGTGATCCATGGTGAGGAGTGATCATGTTATCTAGGTCATGGGTTTTGGCAGACAACCTCCAGTACTTGCTTGCTAAGTGCCATTGTCTTTGTCTAAATATGTGTTTAAAGGGGGAGTTGTTTGATTTTTGGAGAAAGAATAAGTAAGAGAGAAAATGCCTACGGCATAATTAAAAAGTTGTTGCTCTAATTTTTCTCCTTGCTTTAGAATTCTCTGTTGGTTTTAATTAAGTGCTTGAATTAAGATCATAAGGCAAACACTATTTGATGATTTAAAAAAAAAAAAAAAAAAACTGAAAGCAAGCTCACTCACCAGGTGGGTTTCTCCTCAGGTGCTCACTGTTCTAATACAGATAATCCACATGGGCATCTCTGCAGGCAGCGCGCTCTCTTCGTGAGTGCTTGGGGGCTCAAAAGAGGTGCTCGTCCGCCCCTCTTCCCTGCTGTCCCCAACTGTGTTGTGAGAAGATGTTCACAGTTCTGTGAGCATTTGAAGGATGTGTGCAGTGAGGAGGGAGAGGGAACTTTGAGGCTGGTTCACAGATTCAT
The DNA here is from genome assembly GCA_009769605.1 of Bucorvus abyssinicus. NCBI lineage: Eukaryota > Metazoa > Chordata > Aves > Bucerotiformes > Bucorvidae > Bucorvus > Bucorvus abyssinicus. The sequence continues at coordinate 49,929,371 of CM020024.1, read as the reverse complement.
AACTAGGGGCAATGCGATGAAATTGAGCAAAGGGAAAATGAGGTTGGATATCTAGACAAACTTCTTAAGTGTCTGTTAGATCATTTGTGAAAGAGTCTCCCAGAGGTAACCACAGATGCTCTGTTGGTTGAGTCATTTAAAAGTATCTGTCTAGGTCATCATATGCTCCCTATTACTGCAGCATCTAAAAAGCAATCACAGAGGCTTAGAAAATTGGGCCAAGTGGGACCTGGGGAGGTCATTTTGGCCTCAAGGGATGGATGATTCTACTTAAAACATCCCCAGAAGACATCTGTCAACCAATAATGAGCTATACAACCCCTCATGAGGAAAAGAACTATTATTTTCCCACCATAAATATGAAAAATCAAAAACACAGGGAAAGTAAATGTTTTAACCAAGTCACACAGAAATTATAGGGCAGAGATGGGAATTGAAGTCAAAGCCTTACAGACTAAGTGCAACACCAAAAGAACATTCTTCTTCGGTGTGGTTGGTTTGGACAAGGAATTGGTTTTATTCTGTTCTGATTAGGCAAGTGGACTTCTGGTTCTCCTTAGTCCCCATGAAATTTCTTATTTCCTCAGCAAGTTCTTATAAATAATAATAATAAAAATTATTGGCAATTTGCCAGTTCGAACAAAAAACTCTCACTTATTGCAAACATAAAGATTGATTTATGCTTGTGATATTTTTAAACTTTGTCACTTTAAACTTCTTGCTAGGGTGAATAGCTACCTACCTTGCTTCCCTTGAGAGCTGGACACTCTTCAGTGAAGAAAACGGAAAAACTTCCCAGGCAAAACTCGGAACCTGAGAACTGATATTAACTAGCTGATCTTATCCAACTCTTGTTCCTATTATATCAGCCACGACTAAGAAGAAAATGAAAAACACTTGACAATTTCTAAATGGAATTCCATTCCTCTTGGTGTCTCTTCCAGTTTGTATTGTGCTATGACGATCTTGAGGTGTTACAAACATCTGCTGAAGATGATGTGCAAACTCCTGTTGATGGACAATCTAGTAAAAGAGAGAAAAGAATCAAAAGTGTCTTTTCAATGTAAATTTCTTTCTGAGCCATGGTTTGGATATTAAGATAAAACATTAGACTATTTAAAACTTTATTGAGACTTATCAGTAATCAGCAATCCAAACCCAGTCTATCGGATTTGCCAGCAGTTGAAGAGCCAACACTTGTTTTGTTAATGGAACTATTTGAGTTATTCTGGATTTACACCAGTGACATGAGATGATGACTTTTAAAAATCTATATTTGAAAACTTTGGATGTCTTTGGTTTTGTATAGCAACTTTCTTTCATTTGCTTTGGTGCGGGTTAGCATGTGTGATTATGATTTTATGAAAATCGAGCACCTGTTTCACACTTGGCACTCAAAATATCACAAGGCCAGAGTGATTCCAAATCTAGACTCCCATGTTCCCAGCTTGTAATCTGATCTCTGTGAGTATAACTCTGCATGTGCAGATTACAGCAGGACAGGAATGAACAACTCTGTCTGTAGGTAGGGAGGAGGAAGGTGCAGAAGCTAGTAAGGTTAGGAGAGTTCGTTGCCTTTTGTTTATCCCTCTTGCTAAAGAATGTGTAAATCTTCCCACTGCATTTGTCCAGCTTTAGTCTATATCCTAAAAGAATTAAGCTTCTTGTGTAGGATTCATCTCACCCAAACTTACATATCTAAAAATCAGATTTCTATCTGTGAAATGCTCACCCCAAGCTGTCTTTAAAATTGATGGAAAGAAATAGGGATCTTCTGAGAGTCTGTTTGGTGACCTATTGTACATATCTCTTACAGGAGAAATGAACTCCTTCAGGAACTGCTTAATTTTGCCAGTGGATGGCAAACGAAGTGCATGTGGTCTAGACCGGGTACAGACAACTAACTTCTAGATCCCTAGTTATGTGCAATGTGATTTGTCTGTCTTCAGGGATCCATTTCTTTCTCATTGAATTATAGATGACAGTTCTGAAAGCATGGTCAGACATTGTTTCTCAGTGAATGAGTTGAGCAGCTCTAATAAAAATACAAGTATAATCCACGCCATCCTCAAAGGCACTCAGAAAAAGCATGCATGTCTGGTCCTGACTTGTTAACAACCATAAAGACAGCAGTTGGAAGCATTTAATACAGCTGTATGAACCATGCACTCTCAAACAGCTTCATCTGCTGTATTTCCTCCCAGTGGCAAATAAAAAAAAATCCACTATTATTAGGGCATAATTCTGTTAAATTTGTGCAATAAAAGCACTATTAAAAGAAAGAAAAGATTGCCCTTATAGGCTGTGCTGCAATGGAATCAAGCGTGGCTTGTTAGAGATATTTTTGTTATTATTGCACTACTTGGCTATTGTGTTAACCCTGAAATGCTGTGAAGGAAGAGAGAGGCAGGGTAGATGGAATTTCAAAGTGACTCGTTCATTCAGTATTGAAATCTCATTGGCTACACATGTGCAGAATGAGGTCTTGGAGGAGTGTGTTACTGAAGCTTAGTTCCTTGAGACCAAATTTCCCACGTACAAAACTTGCGTACAAATCCCATCAGCCTTCATGGCCAGTTGTACCTGGACCCTTCTACACAGGCTGCCTTGCCTCCTGATGTTTATCATGTCACGTTGTGACAAGGCAGAGAGGACAGAGTAAGAATTTAAGGCCAGGCAGGAATGCCTTTGAGGTCATAGTCAACATTTTCCAAATCTAAAAATCTCACTTCAGCAAGGCTATCAATTTGATCAGGAAGATAAAGAAATTTCAAATCTGCCCCATGTTTTCCCTTTGCACAAGTATAGAGACAGACATCTTGTCTACTAAGGGCAGAGGCAGAAAAGGTTTGAAAAGCATAGACGTTCAGCAGAACATGACATTTTCTTATCTCCTGGGGAGGACAACATTTTACAAGGCTTTAGAGTATGTCTGCACTACTCTTCACACCCCTCCTCTCAAAGCAACACGTTCAGTCTATTGTAGATACACCGAAGAACTACCTCACTTGGACTCGAATGTCAACATTAACTGCAGGAACGTAAAGTGTGATATGCAGAATGTGCTAGAAAAAATACCTCTGCAGAGCTCTGCACTTGCAGATTTAAATTGCTGGCAAAGTCTTTAAGAGCTCATTTAGAACATTATTACCTGAAGTTGCGACAGAGGTCTTAGGGATAAATCAATGTCTGAGCTGAACCAGGCAAACGTATCTTCTTTTCCCATATTATTTACGTATGAGTGCCTGAGAGTCCAGTGGAAATAGTGGTAACGTTAGGATGAAACCTTCTTTGGAAAAATCCGTTCCTTAATATAACAGAAATGCTCATTCCTTCCTCTAAACACCAAGTTAGGGTTCAGTTTCAGAATTGCGCCTGTAAGGGTAATGTCTTTACATAAGCCATGTACTGGAGTTCCCAGTAAGTCAAGGGAGATCTTATCAATACGGCCAACAGAGCTTGGGCAGGTAGCAATCTTATCTTGGAGTAGACACCTCCATCTGATCATCTGGACAGTCAGCTAGACTGTCGGCTACACTGACTTGGGAAATGATTCAGTTCCCTACATATATTGTGCCACTTCTGGCACTATAAGTTTTTTCCATTTGGCCTACAGTTTCTGGCCCAGACCTTGTGGGTCTCCTGTAAGGCTTCTGACACATCTGCCAGTGTTGTGCAGATGTCTCAGGAATGCTGAAGCATCTCAAATGTCACTAGAAGCCTGTGTTTAATAACTAAATCTGGAGCTTTGTTTAAATCTGAGGCTGAATCCTATTACAGTAGCAGAAGTCAGTTGCTTTAACGCAGGCTTCTCATGCCACTCGAGGTACTGCTGGATATCCAAGACATCTGCACAACACTGACAGATATGACATAGGACTGATGGAAACCAGCAGCCTTCTGGAGTGGCAGCTGGAGGCCAGGGGGGAAACCTATGAGGTCTCAGATGGCACAAGATGCCTAAGTGTAGTGACTGAGTGGATCCATAAGTATCTATATCAGAACCAGTTTCCTCCAGTTCTGTTTATACCAATGGGGAGAAACAGGGGGCTCGACTTATGTTCGTAAGCTTAAATCTTCAGCATCATTGGAGTTACCCTAGGTTTTCCACCCGGCTCCCAGCTGCCAGAGCAAGTGGTCATTGGTCTCCTATAGATCCTGGGACATATCTGCTGGACTTATGTGGCTTTCTCAGGTACTCCAGGACATCTCAGACAGCACTAGACATTTATGAGTGTTATACCCAGGCTCTTTTATAGAATCCTACTGAATTCTATACGGTAAGGCTTCCTAATTATTGGCTAAACATCATTCAAATGGAAATTTAAGTGTTCATTCACATCTGGTGTTACTGTACTCCTGAATGCTCACACTGTGGTTCCTGTTATCACCACTTACATTTTGGGCTGATTCTCACTGTAGCTCATTGATGAAGGCAGCATTTACTTTTGGGATCTCACTCATCTCACTGAGAGAGATGAGCTAAATGGTGAGCTAAACATTGTTTACAGGCTTGTCCTCCCCTGACAAGCCATTGATGATTTTGGAAATGGTTACTGCTTTTCTGATACAGTGGCCTTAAACTAGTTTAAGGTATGGGCTCCTCTAAAACAGAGGCATTTACATTCTGCAAGGAAACTCCTTGGAATTTTTTCTTGTTTCAAAGCCAGATGACCCTGAAATTTAATTTTAAAATTAATAAAGAATAATAGTAATAGACTGCAATGTTAATTTTAATTTTATGTTAGTAATTCAAATCGCATGGTCTGCCTCGAAAATACTTTATGGCATTATATAGTAAATATGATGTAATAATTAAATGTTAATAACATTAACCTTTTAATTCCTCATGACATTCAAAGTTTGGTTAAAATAGATTGAAGCCACTTGATCTAAATGCGATGGCCTTTCCTAGTGGCAAGCTGTCCTCTGTGACTTTTTTTCCAGCTTTAAAATTGAACTTATTTTCCGATGTTGATTTGTGCAAAATAAAGCAAGAACATTTTGTCCTTTCCTAGGATTTTTCACCATGTTCCTCTGTGGCTTGGCCTGTATTTCCCTCTCCTGTGAAGCCGTGTCATGGTCCTGCTTCCATTTGCAGCTCCAAAAGCGAGCTAGACTTAGCTGGTTTGGTCGGTGGTGTGATTCCTGTTTGTGTTTCATGCAGGAAAGAAGGACTGCGACTGAGCACAGGTTAGTTAAAAAACAGTCCCTTCAACAGTGGCTTGTAGTGATTTGTTTTATCACATGCTGGATTCTCAGCACAGTTCCCTCATCTCTGAGTTTACCCCGTCCCGGTGCAAGCAGGGAGGACCGTGGAGCAGATTAACTGAGCTAGACAGCCTGGTGCACAGGTTTAAAGTGCAATTTTTTTGTCTTCCCTCTTTTCGCATCTGCCAGTTCGCATGGTGCAGTCTTTTGCTTCGCTACCCGGGCTGAGAAGTGTCCACAGCCATCAGTTTTCACCAAATTGCTGAAGGGTGAAATTTCACCATTTCTGCCAGAATAAAACAGGGCTTTTTTCCTTTTTTTTCTTTTTTCTTTTTCTCGTTTTTCTTTTTTACCCTCATCTATGCAAATAGCATCATTTTCTAGAGAATCAGATCCTCTGTAAAAACAGGACTTTTTCATTCCTTTACCTCAAACGGAAATTTGTCATACCCTCTCTCCGTTGTCCTCCCTGATACAGCCACACTATCCAGTAAACAAACAAGTCATTTCTGAAGCCAGAATGTATTGGTATAAGCACATGATTGGTGGAAGGAGATGCTACCAGGCTAAAGCTCAGTCCTGAGAATCAGGACAACTGGTTCCTCCCCATGGCTCTGTCCCTGTGTCCCAGCTGGCCATTCATTCTCTGTGCATGTTTATTTACCTTTCTGTATCAGTATTTAATTATAAACTATTCATAATTCGCCCAGTGTGAACTGACATATTAACAGTAGTGATTTGATGACTCAGACAAAAAATGATCTGTGCTGTAAAACAGAAAAATATTAATGAAAGTTATTAATATTAATGCAATGTGTTACAGGTATCATTTAATCTATTACTGCAGATTTCTTTGTAGGGTTATTGCTGAGCTATCATTTGTACAATGTTTTCCAGTTCCCCGACAGCTTGGAGTTGCTTTCGTTCTGAATCCACAGCTTTCATCCTGCACAAAAGAGTGGTTTTTCCCTTTGAGCCCCCTCCCACTACATTACATTTCAAACTATATTACATGGGTCACATTATGGGCTGCTGTCACATGCAGGCCACGATGTAATTCAGCATGACACATGACAAGCAAAGATGTGTTGAAATACCTGAGACTATTAGATCCAAACAACCCTCTGTTAAAGTTTTTTATTACCACATAAATATTCTTCTAGCTGACCAGTGTCTCAGAGGAATAACTACCCCATTAGAGGAAAACCAAAAGCCTAGGTATTATTTCCCAGGTATGGGGTCATTAAATGCAAAAAGGGAAAAAACCTATTTTTGTACATACTGTTCTCTTGTTAGAAATAATAAACCCCAGCAATAATTAAAAAAAACCCACACAAACCTATCTAATCATACTAAAAAGAGATAATAGAAGATACAGATAGCACAGGACAGAAGAAAAATTAAAAAAAATTTCCACAATGAAAAGACTGAGGAAAAAATGAAGGGAACATTGTTGAGAGAGTGTTGGAAAACTGTTAAGGTTGCTGAAATCAAGCTCAAGGTACCAAAGAGTCAAGAGGATATTGAGACATGATTTTTCACTTTTCCGGTATTACATTGTAGAAATAATCTGAATGAAGATGGGTTTAAGGGAGTCAGGCAGAAAAACTAGGGGAAAAGCAATGCAGCAGGTTCATGGACAAGGAATGAGATGCTGACAGTTTTATGCTAACTAAAGGTGTGGAGCATGGGTGAGGGATGTTGGAGGGCTGGGAAGGTGTCAGGTAACAAACAAGAAAAATAGATGATGAGTAAAGTAGATCTTGGATTAAGCTTTGGAGCTGATGAATATATTCCGAATGAACAATGATGAGGCATATCTGGGTGGATGGGAAAAGAACTACCTGGAAAATTTCTTTTGTGGGAAGGAAACAGTAGGTTAGAAGTTGTTCATCAAAGGAGACTGGAAAACACACTGAGGAGGAAGCTGTTTGAACAAAATAGGTCTTTCCACATAAATATACAGAATCATAAAATCACAGAATTGTTTGGTTGGAAAAGACCTTTAAGGTCATCATGTCCAACCGTTAACACAGCACTGCCGAGTCACAACAAAACAGTGTCACTAAGCACCACATCTACAAGTCTGTTAAATCTCTCCAAGGATGGTGACTCCACCGCTGCCCTGGGTAGCCTGTTCCAATGTCTGACAACCCTCTCTGTAAAGAATTTTTTCCTAATATTTAATCTGAACCTCCCTTGATGCAACTTGAGGCCGTCTCCTCTCATCCTGCCACTTGTTGCATGGGAGAAGAGACCAACCGCAACCTTGCTACAACCTCCCCTCAGGTAGTTGTAGAGAGCAAGGTCTCCCCTGAGCTTCCTTTTCTTCAGGCTAAACACCCCCAGTTCCTTCAGCCATTCCTCATAGGACTTGTGCTCTAGACCTTTCATCACCTTCGTTGCCCTCTCCGGACACGCTTCAGGACCTCAATGTCTGTCTTGTAGTGAGGGGCCCAGATCTGAACACAGTATTTGAGGTGAGGCCGCACCAATGCTGAGAACAGGGTGACAATCACTCCCCTACACATACTGGTCACACTATTGCTGATACAAAATAGAAAAGCTGATTGTCCGGGGCCTAGAATGTGCAAATAGCTCCTCAAAATTTTTCATCACATTAGTAGTACTAAGTTGGCTGGAGAAAAGCATTAAGTATGACATACTCATGTTCATTGTGCACTGATCCACAAGTACTGTAGACTACCCATGTGATAAAACTGTATCTGCTATAGATCAGGTAGGTCTTTGGAGAAAAAAAATCTAAGAAATTAAATTCTTTCTGGTGGATGAGAATGGGTGACTGGAAATGCAAGAAAGGATGAACTAATTTCTTCAGTTCTGTCAGGAACTGAAGACAATCTCAGCCATGAAAAACCTAAGAACAATTCACAATATTTGTGGTTTGCTGCAGTTTGCCAGTGTGAGACGACACGAAAGCATCGGGAACGTTAACTAGTGGCTCTAGGACAAAGTCACAGGTCTTTTAGAAAATGAAGCTGTTGTGTGCTCTGAAGGAAGGATATGTCATTTTAAACAGACAATTTCTAAAAATACTGGTATTTTTTTACTACACTATTTCTGCCTTCTTTACTCATGTCTATCTGTTGCTTGTTTTCCCCTTGCGCAAGGGACAGAAGAAAATAAACCAAGAATAATAGTGAGCCATGTTTATTACAAATAATGAGCATAGGTCCCTGACAGGATACTTTGGCCGGATGCTGGTCTTTGCTGAGGCTGTTTTGCTGTTGGAAAACCGGTTTAAACATCCCCTTGGGAATTTCTTCTGCGTGGGTAAATCTCCAGATGGTGAAGAGCAAGCTTAGTCATTCCTGTAGAAACCACTCTTTGGTGTCAAGACCATAAGTTACGTAACACTATCTATCTGAGACATTCCTTCAACCGCACTTGTCATTTGAACAAGTTCTCTGTTGTTCAAGCATAATGGTGCAAACAAGAGTAGATTTGGGGATATTCTAATTTATGCCATGAATAGGTGAGGTGCTTGGTGACATAAAGCACTTGAGACTATTTCAGTTTATAAAATTATCCTGTTCTTGGATGAGACAAAAATTAGACTGGAAAAGTGTGTTCTGAACTCTGAAGCCATCCTTGGAGGTTCATGTTTTGTTTATTGTATTACCCTAGACAAAATACGGTGATGCCATTCAGAAAATTTTCTGTGCCTTTCATTTTTCTTAAGCGGTTCCTTTTACTTCGTTAGTGTATGTGTGTAAGTGTGTGTGTGTGTGTCTAAGAAGAAAGGCAAGTGATGTCGATTGTCCAATTGGGACAAAAAAAGATCTTACTTTGCAAGGCTTCAAAAGCATCTTCTAACAACTAGTTCAGTTTTCCAGTCTAATTTGTGTCTGGTCCAAGAATAGGGTAGTTTTAGAAAAGCTTTTTTTTTCTGACTCCATCTTTGAATAGTCTCAGATACCTCATGTCACCAACTGTTGGCAGTTGTCCATATCAGCAGGAGTAGAAAGGAAGCATTTTTGAGTTATTTAGTCTTCATTTATGAGCTTCTGATTAATTCGTTTGTTTAGCAACCAAAGATCAGATTCAGATTTCCTGAATGGCATGTTCATGTTCTTATCAGGTTCAGCAACATGTTTTGGGCCATAGGCTGCAAAACAGCTGGAGTAGCCCTGCTATACGTAAGGTCAGACTATAACGGTCCCTTCTAGCTTAGAAAGCCCATGTAACTATGAAGCACTATATATTTCACTGCATTGAGCAATAACATCCTGGAATGTCTAATAGTAAATAGATAAATCCCTTCAGATTAGATAAATCCCATCAACACTCACGGTTTAGGCCAGAAGGGTCCATTAGATCACCCAGACTAAGCTTTGGTATTTCACAGGTTGTTGTGTTCAACCCTTTCTCACTCTATGGTGCCCAATAACTCTTATTTGCCTAAACATTTTGCCAAAGCCCCTTTTCTTGCTTTGGCATCATTCTAGGCTCTTTTCACAGTCACTGCTTTCCAGGATATAGACACAACCCTGTAGATATGACCTCATTCCTTGATTGTACCTTTCCTTGCAACAGCGATGACATATCTTTTTTTTGAACCTGGTTGATCAAGATATTTGGGTTACTCTGGTTGCTTGGTCCTGTCATATTGTGCCTTTCTACCCACATTGTTGATTTTAACATATTTTAACATCATCGTTTTTACATTTGTTTTCAGACCACGGCATTGTTAAATAGTCAATTTTGTTCCCCATGAAATTAATCTCAAACAAATTTTATTCAATGTGTTCTTCTCTGAAACCCATCTTTTTAACATTTATTGTCCATTTTTTGTTCCATTGAATGCTTGCTTTCTTGTGATGGAATTGCCTTAAAGTTCAGAGTGAGATTTTTTTTGGGTGTGTGTTAGAATATATGGCAGCAATTTTAAGTGCTTTCAGATATATTAGGTTACCTACACAGTCTATCAAATGGACTTGTAATCTCATCACAGAATCACACAGTCAATCACTGATACTAATTTTTAACAATCTTGGTATTACAAAGAAAGTCTAGAAAAGGAAAATACACTGGTGTCATACCAGTATATTTAAAAACAGAGATAAATGAACTGACAAGAAGGATAGACTGATTACTTTGAAGTTGACCCTGGAAAAGATACTGCAAAAGTTGCCATAAAACTAATTTAATAATGACTTCTAAAATTACAGGATATAGAGCACTCCTCAGTGTACAAGTTCTTTGAAGATGCAAATTGTTCAAGCCTTATTAGATAAACAGAAACTTATGGAGACCTGACCCTATGCTGTACGGTTTTAACAGTTTTGCAGTTTCCATTACTAAATGGTCTTATGCTATTTGTAGGATTTAGTTTGTTCCTAATTATTCCTAAAAATTAAGTTCATTGTCATTAATCCTACTAACCGTGGGATTTTCTTTGATGTCTTTAGCTTCCCTTATCAATTTTCTACACTTTATAATGTTTAATTTATATTGCTGTGTGTGTTAAGGTCCCTTTCTTTCCCGTTGTCACACGTTGCATTCTTATTTCTAATTAGTGCATTTCCTTTGCCTTTGAACAAAGTTTTAGTTTTACTCAAAGTTGGACTCATAGCTTTATAAAATCCTCTTAAATCCCAATGTTCATTCTCATTTTCCTGATGTTTTTCCTACCAATTAAATCTCATTCTCATTTCCCGGTTTTGAGAAATGAATTATTTTGGAGAATCAACTGTATTTATTATTGGTTTGCCCTGTCCTCTGTCTTTATGGAGGGCAATCTAATAACAACAGTTGGTCTCTAGGCTACCACTGACTGCCAGCCCATAATTAATTCATCTTTATAATTTTTCTTAAATTTGAAGAGAAGTTTACTGCTGGCTGCATATGTCTCCCAAATTGAAGTCCCCCATTAAAAAGATATTTTCTTCTGTTTTTTTCATTATGGATAGTTGCTCAGGGAGTAACTCAGACTGTTTGATTCACTGAGCTGTGACATCCCCTGCCTTCTCAAATACCTCAGCCAGCCTTCATAAGACAGCAGATATACATATGCAGACATAACACATTTGCATGATCAATGGTCAGCTGAGATGCTGAATTTCTGAACTTTCAGTAATATCACAGCAAAATATCACAACAAAATATCACAAAACTGTGCTAAGTGGAACAAAACCACCGAAGCCCATATCCTATCTGCCTATATCTCCAAGACCATGGTCCCACATCCCATGTGGTCCCATGGTAATATCTCTGGTTCCTTTCCAGGACACTATCCTCCGACATATCAATCCCAGCTCTGTCCCAGTACCAGACCCGTGTTATTCTTCAGCTCGTCTAGCTGCTCAATCAGTATTTGCTGAATTTGGCTTGATCCGGGCACATTTTAACTGGCTGGCTTCACAGCCATGTGGAGATAAGCTTTCTCCTAGTGCTTTTAAACTGAAAGAGAATAGGTTGAGGTTAGATGTTAGGATGAAATTCTTTACTGTGAGACCCTGGATCAGGTTGCCCAAAGAAGTTGTGGATGACCCCTCCCTGGAAGTGTTCAAGACCAGGTTGGACGGGGCTTTCAGCAACCTGATCTAGTGGAAGGTGTCCCTGCCCATGGCAGGGGGCTTGGAACTAGGTTATCTTTAAGGTTCCTTCCACCCCAAACCATTCTGTGAGTCTATGATTTAAGTTAGCTAAGGATTTAAGTTAGTTGGAGATGGCGAGGAACAGGCAAACAAGTTGTATGGGACTTTAGTGTGAACCCCATCTTCTTATGCACTTATGTCTTCAGTAAGAAAGCCACCATTACGTATCCATAATACCTTCTCTTCTTCCTTTGCTCCTTCCTAAGCAGGTTATAACCAGAGACTTTAATACACTGTTCATGACAACTATCCTCCTAAATTTCAGTTACATTACAGTGTTGCAAGCCAGTGGGAGCTGTTGGCATCTTACCTAGATTCCTTCTACAGATACTAAGAAAAAAGACCAGCTTTTTATATTGTCACAGAGTTTGCCTAAACTCTTGAGTTTATTAACACTGGAATAAAGTTCCATATATCTTAAGCCAGTTGTTTTCACCTCTTCTTCCTGCTAATTTTACTCTTGAGATCAGTTATCACGTTCTTAAAACTATATCCTATTTCATATATAAATGTAATTGTGTAGTGATAGAGCCCAGGTTTCTGTAAAAGCCAGATCTCAAACCCAACCTGTTGCTCACCTCCTGCACTTTCAGCCTTCAGTCTGAAGCATGTGGGATTCTAAAGTGAAGTCTGGACAGCTACTGATGAGAATCAAGCCCAGCCTTTGAAAAAATGAGCTAGGGAAAGATTCTGAGTAATTCTGGGGCAATAAAGCTTTCCGGTGTGAAATACAGGTGAAATCCTACAACTTCAATGACATTAGGTCCTATGAGTTTCTGGCACTGCTTTCAGACAAAAGGTAAAGTAACACAGAGAGATTAAAAAGCTGTTAAATATAAAAAGTTAAAGGGGCTCGGATTTCAAGTTTGTATGCTAGCCAAACCATATGTGCTGTTATGTTAAGAAGAACTCTGGAGTAACTGCAAGATAGCTGTTTGTCCTCACAGATCTAGAGCCTATAATTTTATCCTTTGTTTCCCTGTGGAAGAAACTTCTTTGGAGGTTCAGCAATTGTTTACATATGTTTTCTCTTTCAAACTCATCTTTTGACTAATCTAAGTTCACTGGTGGTGGCCTGAGCAGTGAATTAGTCTGTAAATCATGTATTTACCTCACACTGAGATCTAGTCTTACGGTTTTGATAGCTGGTAGTTTGTATAACTGAAATGAGTCCCTTCTTTCCATCTATTTCAGCCCCAAATCATGGTCATAGGGACAAAATCCGTGGATTTTGTCGTGGAGCAGCTCGACTCGCACTACTGTAGATGAAGTCCAAAGTCTCCATTAATGCATTTTGAAGGAAGGATAAATAGGGATGTGTTTATATGTTATTGTGAAAGGACTTCTTACATGCCACTGACATTCAGCCATGCTGCTGTCAGATTTTGGCCTTTGATCTTAGCGTTCTCAGGCCAAGCAAGTATGGGAGATCTCCAGAGAATAATTCAAGTTGCTTCAGTAGGTGGATGTTCAGTGTGTCTGAGTGTAATGCCTGTCCAAATCAGTACCCAATAAATTTTCCAGTGCATTGTTAACGGACTGAGTGATCTCCGTGATGCTGGAAAAAAATCTTTGTTTTTAACAGGAGATAAATTATCCCTGGCTATTTGTGCTGATATGGCAGAGAACGTGTGTTTGTTTTAATTTGGGATATGTCTGGTTTACTATTCTGTTTTATGGTTTAAACACTGGGTACTGACAAGACTTTTACTCAAGACTGCAATTCTTTGGACTCATGAAGCAGTTTCCAGCAGATCAGGGAATTTCTCCAGTTCTTTTTTTTCCTTCTTTTCCTGTTGTCTTAGCTTCTGTGTAGGTGGGGGGTTGGAAGCTAAACACTAAGCTGTGTATGCACAGCACAGTGGGGCTCTTACTTCTTTCACATCTGAGCATGGCAATAATAAACAATAAATAATAACATTGGCCTATTTGACACCTCAGTTTTGGCCTGCTGTGCCTACTTCGTGCAGTTGAACTGCTCAACTGCTCAACAGCTCTGGAGTTGGAGGCTGTTTTGTACAGGATGACTACTCTGGGAATGAGCCTATGCCTTTCCAAGCAGCAGAAGATGTCCTGCAATGGGGGACTTATGAATGGTTTAAGTGGGGGGGTATAATCCACATCTTCTCAGGCTGTCAGGAAATACCAAAAATTGTCTCAAACTGAGAACTATCCTTATGCTCTGAAACACCTCAAAACTGGAAAGAGCATAGTGGTGGCAGCAAAAGGGGAAAAGTAAATCACAGGGGCAATCCTGGGGAGTTCCCAGTATCTTCCACCCTGCTTATTAAAGATCTGCACTAAATCCTATTCACTGGTGCTTTGCTCTTTTACCTGGAAGCAGAGACTGCAGGCAAATTGCAGTTTGTTACCTCGCTATACTTGCCTTGTCTTTTCTTAAGATCCATGGAAAAGTCTGACATGATTCCTACCTTCTCTGTTTTGAAAGCCTGTGGCCCTGAATTCTGCACAAGAGATTTTAGCAGTGATTATTCATTACGAATTTCTCTTTTAAACCCATTGAGAATGATGGAGCGCCTACATATGGTTTCCTTCTTCCCTGCTTCTTTTTTTTCTCTTCTTTTCTTTCCATAGAGCTGTTCCCATCTCTAAGTCTTGTGCTTCCTGAATTATGCTGGTTTAATTCAGTCATTTTAATATCATGAGGACTAAAGAGAATAGGAGCAGGAATCAGGTTTGTGCTGTTAGATTGATAAACAGATGCTAAGCCGATGTGACACAGATGCTACTGCTGAGCCACAAAAAGCAGGTCAAGGTTATTGGGAGAAAGTGCAGTACTGTCTCATAGCTGTAAGCAAAAAGGCCCTGCATGGAGCCAGCTTTTTGTTTCTCCCTCTCTCTCTCTTTCTCACTCTTGATTATCTGGTGGTGGTGCATGTTTCAGGAACTTTTTTTTTTTTTAATTAATTGCTGTAAAAGCAGGAATCATCAAAGATTTTACACATCTTTTTTATTATATTTACAACATAGCTTATATATTCACTCAAACACATGACGTGAGGGGCTGGCACCTCTGTTTTTTAGGGAATCTGAATTTGTCTTGTAGAATGCAATAATACTGGGGCAATAATTCTTTAATACCATCCTGATAAATGTGAAGGCGCTGTGGCAATATTGGATGAAATCCTTGGGCTTCTGCTAGGAAGGATCTCAGGCTAAAAATAGAAGAACACTTTTGAACTGTAAAAATAGTTTTTGTTTCCAAGAGGAACAACATTTCATGTAGATATGGCTTAAGAAAAATAATTTGCACCATGGAGGGGAAAGGTGGACACCAGACTGAGGAGAGCAGATATGCTAGAGGGCATGGCTGCTGTACAGAGGGGTTTAGACAAGCCAGAGGAACAGCCCCACAGGAATCTCCTGCCATCCATCAAGGGCAAATCTTAATTCTTCTACATGGTATTAATTAACTCTCTATATCCGTGCAGGCTGTGGTCTGAATGGCTGGGGAGCAGATCTGCAGAGAAGGACCTGGTGGTCCTAGCAGGCCAGGCTGTTTACAGAGATGCATGGATGGGAGGATGAGAAATGGTGGTCATGAATTGGGCTGAATGCTGTCTTGGATGTCTCTCCCAGCTGCTGACACAGAGTTCCCATGTAGTGTATAGGAACTACTTGTTGAAGTTATTGTTAACTTAATGAGGTTTTTTCCCCTTTAAATCCTTGTTTTGTTGTATATTTTTTAGGTATATAAATTTTATATGATATATGTGTACATAGGAAATAAAAGTAGATGTCAAGTGTAAGTATGATATCTGTCTATCTACCCTGCATGTATCCACATCCACGTTATTGAATACAATGCAAGGGCTATATTACCAATCCTGTCAGAACAAAAG
The DNA here is from genome assembly GCA_009769605.1 of Bucorvus abyssinicus. Lineage (NCBI taxonomy): Eukaryota > Metazoa > Chordata > Aves > Bucerotiformes > Bucorvidae > Bucorvus > Bucorvus abyssinicus. Next base: position 49,913,677 of record CM020024.1, on the reverse strand, counting down.
AATTCCTGGAATGATATGTGCCTCAGTGCCCATTTTTCTGGAAACATTTTATGGTTACATTTGGCAAGCAAAGCAGCTACACGATAGAATGAGCAAGCATCATTATAGACATCTGTATCATTTCAGAAACAAATCTGTCCCAGACATTATTCATAAATTCAAAAGCTTTAACCTGGGAGAGTCCATTAGATAATTCAGTTTCTCATCCTGCGTACTACAGGCCATTGCATTTCATCCACTATTCCCTGCGTCAAGACAAGTAATTTGTGTTTGGCTAAAGTAGTTCACATTGTGAGACAATTGGACCTAATCTGAAGACATCAAAAACTGGAGACTCCATCAGTTATCCTGGTTGCTTATATCATTGCTCAAAAGTCATGACTGCTTTTTTGATTTCAATTTGTCTGTCTTTAACTTACAGTCAGACTTGTTATGTCTTTTGCTGCTGGCTCAGTTGTCTCACACTTCGATTTGTTTTCTCAGGGCCTCAAAATATATAATAGTGTGTATGTGCTATATCTTTTCCCTCTGGAGTCCTTTTAATTCTTGGTATTTTTTTCAATTCCAGAAAAGGATGTGATTCGTCAGTATGGCTGTGGATGTTGGAGAACAGGACTGACACAGACAAGGGTTTAAGATGAAGGGAAGAACCGGCAAGAACCTTGAGAAATTCAACAAAGGCAAACTCAAAAGTCTACACTTGGGATGGAGATATTTAATGAATTTCATGAGCTGGGAATTTAATGCTAGGTAACAGTTCTGTGGAAAAGGATGTCTGGTGGACAACAAGCTGAAGATGAGTAAGCAGTGCATCCTTGCAGTGATGGAGGCCAAAATCATACTGGGTATATTAACAAAAACAAAGAAGCAGATTGAATGAAGTGATTATTCCCTTCTGTATGGCTTACGGGAAGTCCTATATTGTGAAACTGGAGTGCATCCAGCAGAGGTCTTTAAGGTAGTTGGAGACTAAAGCACATTTTGTGCAAGGCTGAAGGGACTAGGTCTGCTCCACCTTGAGAAGAGAAGGGCAAGGAGAAATCTACTTACTGTCTTCAGCTACCTAATGGGATTTTGCAGAGATGACAGAGCCAGACTCTCATCTGAGATGACCAAAGACAAGACAAATGACTGAAGTTACAATAAATGAAATTATAATTACATATTAAAAAAAAAAAATAAAAGAAAAAAAAGAAAAAGCAAGAGAATTGCCAGACACTGGAACTTCAGCCCAGAATGGTTATGGAATCTTCACCCTTTGGAGATACTTCAAACCAAATAGGACAAGACCTTGAGCAACCTGATGTAACGTTGTAGTTCACCCTGCTTTGAGTAGGAGATTGAACTACAGTCCTCCGGAGATCCATACAAAACTAAATAATTCACTTATTTTGTTGTTTCCAGGTTTTTAACTTTCTTTTTCAAGATGGGTGGTTGAAAAAAGGTACAATAAAACTTAAGACCTGACTGTGACTCTACCTCCTCTAAGTGGGGGTTATGAGCTGCATATGAAAAAATAAGTTAACGTGGTTATCATGTCTATGGCTGTGTGGCTTTTTCAGGATTGTTTTTTCATAGTAGAATTTGCTGGAAATTGGAAAAAAGAGTAAAGCTAATAATTTAGACTATTAGTCAAAAGCAGGATGAAAATCAACTAATTTTGACCGAGAAACATTGTCGTAGTGCCTAGTGGGATTTTGGATGCCTTTGTGGTCTGTATGTCCTGTGGTACATAGGGTCTTCTCTCAAAATATGGGGCAGTGGGTATGTGCTGGGGTCATAGCTTAGAGCACCTTGAGAGATTCAGTGTGACTTGGGAATCCAAATCATGCTGGAGGAAGATATAAAAAACTGAAGTTGCAACCCTCAGCATGGCCTCACAGGCATTTTCTGAGTCAAATTACTGTGGGAAGTATTTTCTCTACTACATCTATTTTTTTTTTTTCTGAAAAGAACCCCAACTTTTTGCACCCTTTTGTTTTTTGAATCAGGATTTTCAGTCAGCTCATCTTTTAAGAGTCTGATCAATTCCATTTGTTAGAGATGAATTTATTACACTCAGTCCATCTACTGAGTCCTTTTTGGAGTGTCTGACACACAGATTTGTTGTTCATTAGTGCTTTAAACACAGTAAATGTTTACCACTGAATTCCAACTCAGTTTTACTGACAGTCAAGACCATCATCAGAAAAAATTCGGTAGAATTTGCAGGGACCTGTTGGTTCAGAGACATTTATCTGCAGTAAGGCCATAAAATTCCCAGTTCTTATGTTAGCCAACAGGTTTTACAATTTTAAAGTGGATAGATTTGAATTCAGAAGTGGGAGCAAGGGAAGACTTTTTGGAAAAACAGAGGACAAAAGCGTAATAAATAAAAGCTTCCGCATATTCTCCATCTGCTACTAAAGATTTCCAGTAATTTTCTTTTGAAAAGTGAGGCTTGCGTTTACCAACCTGCTTTTTCAAGTCTCCTCTATTATATTGTTGCTGCTCTAGGGTGATAGTTAACTGTTTTGAGTTAATTGTTAATCAAGCCCAGAATAGTCTCTTCTAAACAGAGTCCTTTAATGAATGTGGAAGAAAAAGAGAGAGGCAGAGGGAAAAAGCAAGAGAAAGAGAAAAGGAGAGAAAGACAAATTCAAGAAAGAAAGAAGAAATCAAACTTGTTAATTGTCTTTTTTATGAAAAAAGAAATCTAAAGATAATTTCAATTTTAGTGACTGGAATAGGCTGAAAGAGAACCCTGTAAGAGCAAAATATGACTTTTCAGCTACTTCTTTCTTTCACCTATTAAAAAGGAAGTGTGTCACAGATCTACAACATAAATCTGCCCCCTCTGTGTGCTTTTGAGGCTCTAACTTTTGCACCAGCATGTTTCCAAGGACACTCACTGGTTTCTCAGCTAAGCCATTTAGCCAACAAATTATCAAACCAGTTAGATGAAAACACAATAATAGTTAATCAGCATTTACAAGCTCACACATCAAACTCCAACTGTAAAACCACTTCATTAGTAGCTTCTCATTTGTGTGGCTTTTCTCCACATCTCCTGTGTTCCACTTCGAATATTTCTACGAGATACAAGCCAGTCAATAAATGCTTGAACTCCTCCGTTTCTTTACTGAGGGACCCCTCTAGAGCCTATTAACACCCATTTTATGGAAAACAGAGCAGGTAGCTACCTCCACCATGTGTTGGCACTCTCTAAAAGGCTGTTAATGCTTTGTGTTTCAGGGCATAACAAACTAAAGGCATTCCCAGGGAAAAAACAGCCCAGTGGGTAAAAAGTAAGTATGCTAAGGTAACTGTCCCACAGAATATGGCTGAAGAGGAAACTGGAACATCTGGGAAAGTCATTTTGCCAGTAAAATAAATGCTTTCTAGCACTGTGGTTTTTGTTGATGAGTTTATATCATCCACGTAAAGAGAGGAATTTTACCAAAAACCAAAAGTCTATCCTGCCTCTCTAAGTATGCCTACATAGAACTTTTGTGGGATTTCTTAGTAGTAAAGAATCATATGACTAGTCTAATTTTAAGGGATTATATCCTGCCCATCAGTATGTTTGCCTCTTCTTCCCCCTTCAAATAATTTTCAAAAACTTTGGCCAACTTTAACCACATTTGACTGAGAGGATAGGTGTCTCAAAGACATGATGTTCTGACAAGTTTTGTGGAAGCTGGCAGCTGGGGAAAGGAAAGATAACCAACAGTGCCCTCACCTCGGGAAAGAGAGTTTAAATGACTTCTTTGCTTAATCAGAGGAGAAGCAGCCTGCTGGCCAATCAGCACGAGCAACAGCTTGCCCAAACACATAGAAACAGGAGAAAATATGAGATCATGTACAGAAGGGTGAGTGAATGGGAAAAACAATGTAGAGGTAGATGAAGACAGAAATCAAGCTTAGTTCTTGGGCCTAGAAGAGGTTTCACTTGTAAACAGCTGCTGTTTTGGTAGCAAAACATTTCAATATAAAGACTAGGACTGAATCCTCACATTTGAAGCGCCTCGCAAGGAGTAATTGGAGCTACTGGAGATATTTAAGATCAGGTCTGCAGCTTGGAGAAGTAAAATTTAAGCTTCCCAGGGTGAAATGCATGTGCCCTAAGTTAAATATCTGCAAGCTATCTGCTTAAACGTGTGTCTGCCACCCCATGGCTCCATTTACAGTCAGTGAAGAGCAACAAAGCTTCTCTTAAGGTGATTCATGTATCCTGAGATAAATAGAATGAATCTGCCTCAGAAGGCTTCCCTCCATCGACTCTGAGGGGAGCCTAGGGTAACTAGCTTAGATTAGGTGTCTAACTTCTACCTGTCTAAAGTTAGGAGATGCAAATCTTACTGCTGATGACATAAATGGGTTTTGGATCACTCCTTAAGTCAACTTGTGGTGCAACAAAACTGAGTTCAAATAGACTGGGAGAAAATGGTTCGAATTTACTGCATAGGAGAAAAGAACTGTTAATTTCTTTCCTCACAACTACATATCGTGCCATGCTTTGCTTATGGAAGGAGATAGAAACTTGTCAAGGACTTGGCTGGCAACAGAATTACACTTCTGTCTAGCTAGGTTTTGGTTTTGCCTTTGATTTCTATGCCTTTGTGATTAGTGTTTAGAAAGAAACAATTCTTTCTTCCTTCAAAATATTAAGCTGAATTAAAAAAAAAAAAAAAATTAGCCTAAGTGCAGTCATCTCCTCTTTGCACCTTTTTTTTCACAAGAACCTGAATCCCTGGGTATTTATTGGGACAAACAGCAAAAATGAGTTTCAACCTGACATGGTCTAATACTGAGGGCTGGCAAATTTTGAAATGTTTTTACTGCAAAATATGCCCTTTGGGAGCTGTTGGTTACATATGTAAATTATCCAGACAGGAAATAGAAACAACACTACACCATATATAACAAGCTGCATTCACAGAGCGTTTGAACAGTACTTTTGCTGGTGATATTTTCAGTTTATGTTATGGATGCCAGCTGAATGCTGTTAAAGGAGTGTTTTGTTGTTAAAGGTAAGTGATATGCTAACATAGGAGGGGCTAGAAGGTTTAAATAAAAGAGTGTATTCCTCCTGGGTTTTACAGGAGCAAGGAAACACGTTGTTCATTACAAAGTACATGTCCTAGACCATGCAGAGCAGGGAGTTAAAATTAAAGACTTTTTATTCTTCCAATTCTTTGTAGTAGTTGTTTGGAACATCAACTCAATATGAACTCAAAAACCATATAATTCCCTCCTGATAGTCTGTTAGGTAATATTAACCAAGGAGAAGCTAAAAGTCTAGCTGAAGCTACTTGCTGAGGTGTACTGTGTGTCAGGAGAAAGAGATCATCTAGCTATCATGGATGGTTCTTTCAGGAAGGGATAAATAGCTTTCTGAAGGTACTGATCTGAATCCATTGGCCTAGGCATTGCTTTTGGACAGCAAAGATAAACAGGAATGACTTCCATCCTGAAAATGAACTTTGCAATCTCTCCTACTACCAAAGGTATTTTTCTAACAACAGTTCCACTGATTTCAGTAACTAACTGAAATAACTCAGTTCAAGCTCCAGTACTCATCTGACCTATTATTGTTCAGAGTGTTTAAATGTTAACATACTCCTTGGAGAGGTTTTGAGCCAAGTCTAGAGAATAGAAAGCTCAGGAGAGGTTTTATCAATGCATATAAATACCTGAAGAAGGATGCAAAGAAGTTGGAGCCAACCCCTTTTCAGTGGTGCCCAGTGCCAGGACCAGAGGCCATGGGCACAAAATGAAACACAAGGGTCTTCCTCTGAACATCAGGAAACCCTTTTTCACTGTGAGGGTGAAGCACTGGAACAGGTTGTCCAAAGAAGTGGTGGATTCCCCACCATTGGAAGTGTTCAAGGTTAGGTTGCATAGGGCTTTGAGTAACCTCTATGATTCTATTAAATAGACCTTCAATCGATCAAAGACAGTTTTCCGGCAAAGGGCCTATTCAAAACTAAATGTAACCAAAAACCTGGTCTGTGAAAGGCAGAATCTGAACCAGGTCATTAAAACTAAGATGAGTGACCATTAATTAAGCATTTTCTACAAAACACACCTAAGTGGCTTTCTCCCATCTCCTACAAGCCCTATACTTTCTTGTCCAGTGCAGCTTTCTGGCTGGCAGCTCACATTCCTTCCCTCTTTGGTGAAATCACCTTAGAAGATGAATAAACTACTCTTACTGCAGGCAAGCTGGAGATAGATGACTTAGAATTTGTAAATGGCTGATCTGAAATGGAAATGCACAGACAAGAGCTATGCAGGCATAGCAAGAGGGGATTCTCTGAAGACAGGGAAGAAGGCAGATAAGTGTCCATCTTAATGATTAAGTAAAAAATAATTTAGAATTTGTATTATATACTCTGTAAAAGAAATTAATTCACCTGTTTGCTTTGTTTATATTTTATCTGTTTTTAATAGGCATTGATTTGGTTAAGATTACAGTCATAAGGACATTCTAAAGAAACACCCCTAAAAAGAAGCAAACTTAGAAAAACAAAGGGTAAAATATTTCTGTCAGTTCATGTCATAGTTTTACTGTGTGAGAACTTGTTTAAGAGTTATTTTGAGGTGTTCAGGGGTTCTCATGGGTTGGTTTAGGGAAAGGTAGGGAAGATGTACGATGCTACCACTCTGGCTCTCCATCCTGCTCTCCTTTCTAGCAGAGCTGGTAGAGTATGTGTCTACTGTCTCAACTTCAGTTTGCAGTCTGGGGGATTAGTTGCTAATGAAGAAAGGTGTCAAAGGTACCCGACTGAACTTCAGCCGATAAACACAGTCACAACTTCTGTTCTGCTGACTCTGACAGTAGGACTAGTTACCTCTGGTAACAAGATGGTAATAAAAAACTGGGTGATGGCAACAACTCATTACAACTCTTTGCTCAAGTAACATGACTAGCGCCCTTGACATGTGAATTTAAATCCTTGTGTGGACTGGAATGGCTATAATTCAATTTGGCTTAATTTACTTTGAAAGTTAATGCAGCTAAATTGAATTAAGCCTTTTCAATTTTGAACAAGGGTGAAGACATAGGAGTTTAAAATAGTTTAATTAATCCACTTAAAAAAGCTAATTCAGATTAATTTTGGAGAGTATTGTTATGTGGATAGGCCTGTAGGTTCAGTTAAGTAACATCAATTAAGGTGTTTACTTGCAAGAAACGTATTCCTCTTCAGTAAAGGTGGGTGAGTGCAGATTGGATGAGTTGCAAGATGGAGCAGAAATGGAGAGGTAATGGTGTGAGGAGTAAAAATTTCTCTCTGAGAGGAGCTGACACTGTGCTACTTTGGGTTGGACAAGCTGGCTGGGAGCAGAAAGAAGAAAAAGCTACTTCAGTGCAAGAAGTCCTCATTACCAGTTCTTCCATTATAGTAAATAAGGGCTCAGAGAAGAAAGACCTGAAACACATCTCAGAAATACTCTGCTTTCCAGGAATTTTTAGTGTCACTACATTTGATCTGTGAACCCAATCAAGGAATTTAAAAACACCCGCGGCTACAGCATAGTACCCGAAACAAGGGTGCAAATACTCATACCCTATAAACGGCCCCTCCCTCTGACCCCACCAGTATTACAGGCTTTATGTATTTTGGTGCTCTTGGACACCAACTCAATCCATCTGCAAACCCTGCAATGTTACATTATCAATGTTGACTTTACCAGGAGCTCAGAAGTTTGCCTGTGGATTAGCAAGAATTTCTACTCTTCATCATTTGTCCTCTTCCTTCATTTTGTTTCTTAGTGGAGCTGCAACCGCATGCCCCTTCAGGCAGATGAAGGCACACTTACAAGATGTTTTTCACTGAGTACTTTAAAGGTCCCTTTAGGCTTCACAGGTGGAGGTTTTTTTACATTTCCTCCCCTCCCGGCGTGTGAACACTGGGCCAAACTCAGAAGTGTGACGTGGAAAACTGGGACAGCAGATAAGTCTGTCAATGGATGGAAAACAGCATAAAGGATTGCAGCTCGATGGAATTTAGTGTTAACCTCCGTACTGAGGGGTCTGGAGATGATGCCACCAGTCTGAGAGAGCGTGACACCTTTTTCCTAGCTAAGTCAGCATGCAAGCTTCACCCGATGGCTTTTCACCTACTGAACACTTCAACAAATGAGTCATTTAACCACTGTATGCATCATCTCTAGTCTCTTGTCCATCCTTTCTGTGCCTCTGTATGTGTAGTCTGCTTACAGTCATATGCACATTCACATGCACATTTGCTTTTAGCAAAATTACATTTGTTCATCTTTTCCCTCTCTTACAGTCAAACCCTGGTGATTCTGTGCATGCAAATAAGCTGCATTTCTGGTTTAGCTGTAATCTTTGCTGTATAGCTGCGGTTTGTTTGATGTTCTTTAAGTGGTGGAATTGAAAGAACATTTCACTGCTAACTGGAAGAGCTACTAGTTTATTAAATCCTTGATTTGAAATCTTGCTGTCAAAGAAAACACAGTCAGCTGGTGCTGTGAAGGGATTTCATTGTCAGTTCTTGCTGAGCCTTAAAACTGGCATGAAGCATGAAGTGAAGTGACATTAAATGAACTGACAATCTGAGGTTTCGAGTGTAAACCTCCAGGAAATAATAACTTGGCTTTTCAATGTAAAAAAGATAGCTTATGGTTAAAAATAAAATAAAGTAAAATAAAAAAATAATAAATTGTTTTAAAGCAAAACCGAGAATAGCTTTTCAGAGGATCTTTTTCTTCCCCTTCCCCCTCTTTTCAATTTCATGTTAGCAAAACAGAGGTGACAGAAAAGATTTATGAGAAACATTTTTAAAGGTGGGTTCACCATGTGTGTAGAGCAGACAGTGTCTGAAGGGCCTGTAGCATTTGCACTTTAAGGAAAATGACAAAAAGTGACTATTGCTACAACAACCCGCACGGCAGAGGTTGAAATTGATTACACTAAAGGAAATAATGTAAGAGCGGTACGTGATAGGCAGCTGCTGGGCTTTGAGGTCCAGCTCTGAAAAGTTCAGAGGTGAATTAGAAACTTGAATGATTTTATTGCGGGTTAAATTTAATGAATTTGAGCTGGAATGGGTAACTTTGTGAGTTACACACGTGCTGGAAAGCAAGATGAGAAAGCGTGACCACCAAACAGAAGTAAAATGGAACTCGTGCTGTTGAACAAGCTGAATGGTCATCACAGTGATCCAAACCATTTATTTCTCTTTTCACAGGGACCAAACAGAGGAGCTGTGGATCTGAAAGGATCTGAAGCGATCAGCAAGCCCCAGTGAATTAAACAGGGATGAAAAAATTAAACAGTTTTGCTCTTGACTTAGTTCTGTTGCTGGTCAGCCTGTGGATCTTGTCCAAATAGAACAGTCCTGAGTAGACCATGAACCTGGAATACCCAGAAGTTAGTGGGTACACCCAAAAAACCTGAGCCCTGAGAGTCTCTGGCACTGACCACACAGAAATGTGCATTCTTTTTGATAAACATCTTTATCAAAAGTGACAAACTCTGGTGCATGTACTTACAAATGGACTCAGTTCTTTCACTTGGATTATTTTGATTCAGCTTTCCAAGGCGTATGTGGAACATCAGTCCAAAGGAGTAGCTGTAGTGACTATCTTGCTTTGCAGCAAAACATGAAAAAGTAATTCAGTAATGGTGACTGAGTTCTGGGCCCAACATGATGGTCATGTGTGAGAGGCAGACTGGAAGAGTGAGGGTCTCAAAGATTTCTCATGCAGTCTTTAAGGTTTTCTTTCATGGCTTATCATAGACTTAACCAGAGGAGGTAGAGGCGAGTACCTTGGTCACTGTGAACTCCTTGTCCAAATTATTTTGAAGGAGTTTCCGTTTTTTAGGCAAACATCTAATCCTTGATAGACCCAACCTATGTCAAAATAATTGCCAAAATCTCCCCAACATTGGACGCTTTTAAGATTCATCTGGGTAGGATGCTGGGCCATCTTGTCTAGACCATGGTTTTGCCAAGAAAGTTTAGATCAGATGATCCTTGAGGTCCCTTCCAACCTGGTATTCTATGATTCTATGAACTGTCTGTGTGTTAACTTAAACTCATACCTGAAATAAAACAACTGCAACTGCTCAAGTATTTGTAATTCTTCTTTTCAGGAGCTTTGGTAACATTCTCAGTCAGCTCCAGTCTGAGACTCCATCTCTAATCCCATGTATTGGGTTTATGTGGCAAGGTTTTGGTGTCAGGGCTGGGCAAGGGAGGTGCTGCAGGAGTGGCCTCTGTGAGAAGACACAAGGAGCTACCCTCATGTCAGACAGAACCTGTTTCAGCTGGCTCCAAGACAGACCCCCTGCTGCCCAAACCCGAGCCAGCCAGTGAGGGTAGCACCTCTGTGATAACAAAATTAGGGATAAAAAAATACTGTGTAACAATTGTGAGAGAGGAGTGAGACTGTGAGAGATATGGCCCTGCAGACACCAAGGTCAGTGAAGAAGGAGGTGAAGAAGGTACTCAAAGCACCAGAGCAGATATATCCACACTGCAGCCTGTGGTGAAGAACGCGGTGATGCAGGTTGTCTCCCTGCAGCCCATGGAGGACAACAGTGGAGCAAATATCCACACTGCATCCCATGGAGGCCCCCACACTGGAGCAGGTGGATGTGCCCTGAAAGAAGCCGCAGCCTGTGAAGAGCCCACACTGAAGCAGACTCCTGGCAGGAACTGTGGCCTGTAGAGAGGAGCCCACACAGAAGAAGCTTTTCTGGCAAGAACTGCAGCTCGTGGGAGACTCATACTAGAGTGTTCCGTTTCTAAAGGATGGCACCCCATGGAAAAGGACCCATGCTGGAGCAGTTCTTGAAGAACTGCATCCTGTGGGAAGGAGAAGTTTGTAAAGGACTGTATCCCATGGGAAGGGTCCCACACTGGAGCAGGGGTAGGACTTGAGGAAGAAGGAGTGGCAGAGACAAAGCATCATGAACTGACTGCAACCCCCATTCCTCATCCCCCTCTGCTGCTTGTGGGGAGGAGGTAGAAGAATCTGGAGTGAGGTTAAGCCTGGGCAGAAGGGAGGGTTGGGGGGGAAGATGTTTTTAGTTTTCTTAGTTCTACTGTGTAATTAATTGGCAATAAATTGAATTAATCTTTCCTGAGTCTGTTTTGCCCGTGAAGGTGATTGATGAGTGATGTTCCTGTGTTCATCTTGACCCACAAGCATCATATTTTCTCCCTCTGTCCTGTTGATGGAGGAGGAATGATAGAGCACTGTGGTGGGTTCATGGAAGGCATCTGAGGTCATCCGCGACATCCTGGCATTGCTACTTATTTACTGAGTATCCTTAGGCATCTCAGGTTTCCTTATCTCTTTTCCCATGCTTGAGTAAGTTCTCCTTTTGCAAAGTGGAGAGAAGGCACTGGCTATTTCAGTCAAAACTTTTCAGACGAATTGCCAAAAAATATTCCACAGGAGCTAGATGTTATTGTTATTCTGAACAAATACAAGTTCAACTCCATTTTTTTTGCAACAGCTTTTCCTAAATATGAATTCAAGCTCTTTTCAATTTAAGGTCAGATTGTCAGGAAATATATAAAAGGTGCCAGTTACCTCCTCCAGAAAACACATCTCCTGCCTACTAGCATTTTTAGTTTGTAATGCAAGTCCCTTCGTTCTTGAAAATGTCCTTCAAGATTGTCAAATTCTTTTAGAACAAAGAAACACATGCCTGAAACAGGCTGTGGTGGTGTCTCAGAAGCAGCAGGACACACCATGCTTAGGCGTTCAGAACATTCAACTCAGTTTCAGCTTTGTGAAACGCACTTTTCATACATTTTTTTGTCCAGAACCAACCCATTCTCTATGATATTCAAGGAGAAAAGAATGGATCCCAGTGGATATGGCAAGAGCCTGTCTAAGAGCTGCATCACTGTAATCAGGAGAGAAGCAAATATCACCAGCTTCATGGTGAGCTGCAGAAAAATCAGGCATTTAGGAAGGTATCTGAGTGGCCAAGATTCTTAATGGTGTTTTATTGCTTTCATAAATCCACAGCAACCAGGAATAAGAACTATCTTTTCTTGTACTGTGCTCCACAGAATAAGACCTGGAGATAAGTTCACAATGAATTGTACTGGCCATAGTGACATAAAGAAACAAAGAGGACATAGACTTATGTATTTATCATTACCGTTCTAGCCCTGATGACTCAGCCAGCCTGGTACTTCACTGCATAAACCTTACACAAGTACACAGACTGATATTCTTCTATTTTTAGGGGTCCAAGACCCTGATCTAATCAGACAAACCTCCCAAAACAGTCATTGGAGAAAGTAACTTCTAGACAGTCACTCAAAGGCATATCCAGAAATTCTGTCCCAAGCATTATTTTCTGGAGGTGCCTGTTTCTCTCCACTGACTGTGAAGGGGGCTGAGGCTGAAAAGCTCATACTTTGGCACTGAAGTTTAAACATGAATATATGTTGGCTATCTGTAAAAGCACTGAGGGCATAAATGTTGAGCATTGGATTTAATCTGCAATTAAGACATGTAAATTTAGTAGAGGGATTCAGCTGACCGCTCACAGGAGCATCCCAGTGTCTACATCCAGATGTGCACTTGGTGTTTAAGCTCCCAGTATGGTCACTGGAGATTTACTGCAAGTTTCAATTATCAAAGCATCAAGAGTCATGTTAGGTGCTGAAAAGCTTCAGTTGCTTGGCCCCTCTATCTCCAAAAGAGCATGTGCCTTTCATAGGACAGTGTCATACCTAGGAGATATTCCGGATTCCTCAGAGCATCTCAGGTGGCACTTGATGGCAAAGTCTGGGCAGCTGCATCTTCCCAGTCAGTAAAGTCAGTGCTTCATTCAGTTGTCCAAACATGAAAAGGTGGTGCTTCTGCGCTGCCTTAAAGCATCCTAAACTGCCCCCAGCTCACTCCAGCATCGGTCTCTTATAAACCCATCTGTCAGTCCACTGTAAATATTTGAGATACTGTAGGACATCTCAGATGACACTCGATGACTGAAGGTTGGGCAAGTGAATCAAGCCCCAAATATCACACATTAATGGTAATGTGAACTGTGCTACAGGGACAGGGCATGAACTATTGGTCTGTGTTGGCCCAAGAACAAATGAGTATCAGCTACCCTCAATGAAGATTGATAACGAGAAGAAAGTTCCTAATCATTTGGGAAAAACAGATTCCAGAATTTCTGGGAGGAAAAGCATGAGATAAAATCTCACAGTTTCTGTGATGAAACTTGACAAGCTGATGAAAGGGACGTGGCAGGATCTGCTAGACTTGACCTCTCCTTCTATTTCTGTACTCTTATGAAGTGCTGGAGGTAAGTGAGTGAATCAGAGACTTGGGATTTCCTGCACTGCAAAGGGTGTCTTCTATTTCAAATGTAGCATCAAGTGCTTTCAGGCTCAACACCTCTTGGGACTGAGAATCAGGGTTTCAGTTTGGCTTTGGGACACCCCACAGAGAGTTACCCATGTGGAGAGGTGACTTGTTACGGCTCTTGTAAAAGGCCCGTGGCAAATCCATGTAATGGGGTAACCCCTGGTGTCTCAGTCAGGGTATAATTCTCTGAATGAGTTATGCCTAAGTTTAACCAGTTTGAGTCGCACTATTGAAGACACCCAACTTAGTCTTTATTTGAAATTCCTGTTTATCAGGCAAGTCAAAGTCTGCGCATTATTGTTTGACCGTGTCACAGAGAGCATTCAAGCCGAGAAATCCAAAGTGAACTTCAGTTCCCTGTATAATTGTATTTTGAGTTGTACATTGTCTTGTCCGTATGCCTCACAAGTGCTCGTGTGAAAACTTCTCTCAGAACAGACTGACCTTGTAATTCTGTGGCAATAGATCCTTTTTTCAAAACTTACTCTATATTTGGATCTTACCTGAGATGAAAATACAGACGTTATTTTTCATTACATCTTGCTCATTTCATTCCATATAACAGCTCTGTATCTGAACTGTTAATTACCTGAGTTCTCAAGCATCTTAAATACACTTTTATTTTGCATTAGCTCTAGATATAGATTAAACTACACTAAGAGGAAAAGAAGTGATTTCTGACAAGATAAGGGAAATTAGGCCAATTTACGCTAGATGAGAACCTTCTGTCTCTCCTTAATTGCTTTTTTCTCCCTAGTTATATATAGAAGCTTTTCATAATGTCAGGTATCAGTTTTAAAGTAAAAAAAAAAAAAAAAGAAAAAGAAAAAGAAATCTGCCTGTAGTTAGCTGTGCTTGAACTCTTGTCTTGTTTGAATTTTTAAGTCACAGATAAAAGAAAACAGTAGCTTGGGTGTGTTTCTAAAAGTCAGCTTGTAGGGAGGAAAGCTACATTTAATAGATTGTTCTTATTTAATTCAGCTAACTTTTCCACTCTGGCTTCAAAATAAGTTGTCTTGATGAATGGAGAGGGAGAATAATGCATTGCTGACCTACTGCTCTGAAACAGAAGCATTGATAAACTTGGCAGTTGTTCTGAAAGGAATTGTGTTAATACTTCAGGCTAAGCAATGAACAGTTTCACCAAAATTCAGCTGCTGAAGGAAAATTATAGTTAACCAGAGACAAACACACTGTCATTAGTATTTCTGTTTGTGTAATACAGTGTGGTCCAGTGAGTTGATACATAAGGCTGTACATAAGCATAGAAAATCAAGCATTATTTATGAAGCTTATTGATATATATTTCACCCTTCTCTGATGTTCAGAAACTTGTCTTCAAAATATTGCACTTTTCCCACAATCCAGTGATAGCTAACAATAATTTTTCTGCAAAACAGAAGAGCTTTTATTTTGATTAAGGTGGATTAATTTGTAGTATGTATTTAAATCTGTTCTCTTCCCTACTGCAGGCATGTTTCTCAGTTAACAGCATTTCTGGTTTCTAAATGGACAGTTGTTTTTCGAAAGTCATATAGTTGTTGTGAATGGTCATGTCTCTGAAATCAAACTAGACGGTCTGTCTGATGGTCATTTTTAAAGTCTCAATATATCCACCCAACAGAATACAGAGTCAAAGCAACAAAAAAGAACGAAAGATGTCATCTTCAGGGTTAAAAAAACTCATTTATCACATATAGTCACACAATTATTTTGATTGGAAGCAGTCTCTGCAGATCATCTATCCCAACCTGCTCAAAGCAGGGCTTATTAAATCAGGTTGCTCACATCATCATCTGGAGAATAAAATGTACCTTTGTACACAACAGAGCATTTGATAGATCTGAATTAGTGATCTAAACTCCTAACTTCAATACACATCTAGAGTACTGCAAAACAATTATGAGTCTAATCACCTTGAAAACACTAATCACCCTGGCCATCTTTGTTGTCCATAGGGAAAGACAGGCACCAGCAGAGGAAACATCTAAAATACCATCAGAATTGGAAAGGTCTGGTAAAGGAAGGTCACAACCAAGACTCCTGTCAACCTTGTGTCTCAAAGGAAGAAAGACCCTGCAATATGAGTTTTGGGCCAGACTCTGATGCTCCAGAGAAGCACAGCGATCTACCTTCATGGAGCATACTGGAGCTTTTTGGCAATGGGTCTTTTAGCAGAAGCACACTACAGAAATATCCTACTGAGCAATATGCAAATAAGGCTTTAGCTGTATTTTCACCAACAGAAATTTCTGGTTTGCATATCGTCTTTCCTTTCTTTGGAAAACAGATGGAGAATAATAGGATGTTAAAAAAATGAGTTTATGCCCTAACATAACATCTACAGCTACTAAGTACTTGTCTTTGTATGTGCATATCTTAAATCTTACTTAAGGCAACTTTTAAGATCTTTGTTTAAAGGTGAAAGACAAAAAGAAGGTAGCTTGCATGAACCATGTTTGCGACTGCTATACTCAATTATTAGTATGTTTATAAAATGACATTGCTGTATTTGTTTACAATTTATTTATAAGCATATATAATTTATTGATAAAGGTATTAATGAATTTATTTGTTTATAGTTAGTTAGTTTATAATGCAGTAGATTTGGGAAACCCAAATCCATTAAAGTACAGTTGCTGGTTGCTGGCTGCCAGTACAAACTTTAAAGTCTACCTCAACGTTTGCAATTTAACCATAGTCATGATACAACTTTGTAGTTACCTTTCCCGAGATGTTTGAAATTAAATGGGAATTCTAAAATTATTTTTTCTAAATGTTGTGAAAAATCTCATCAGAATAATTTATGGGGAAAATAATGGTATTAAATAATTCCACTGCTAATGAAAATTCTCGTTACTCCTGGAGAGCACTTAGCTAAAATTAACATCAGAATTATTTAGCAAAACTATTGAAGTGCATTAGATATTGTGTACCAGTATCTTCCTTGATATTTTTACTCAATACAAGAGGAAAGAAAGGCAGGATTTCACTCGCAGATTAAGCCACTTCATCAAATATTCAATTGCTCCATTATGTTTCCTAAATGAAGGGGTCAAACGCTATCTGAGATGCCCTCAGGTATGGTACTGCCCTCCAAATGGGTAGAAAAGCCTGTGTCACTCACAGGTCCTGTGCTATGTCAGCTATTGCTGAGTCGATGCCCTAGGGTATCTTAAATTGCATTAAGTACCAAAGTTTAGGCAGCTGAATCTTGTTGCCCAATTCAGTATGAGTTGAACTGCAGTAGATCTCCACTGAGAACTACTCCATTGAGTAGACCTCCACAGGCTGATTCTGTTTCTCATGAGTGGGTTAGGACAGGTGTACTGTTAGATATGTCTGTCCAAAAGCTGGAGGCCCACAAGCTACGATAGATTCAAAAGATGTATCTGATTGCTCTCCAGGTCCCAGAATTTCCAGCATATACAAATGAGAACGGAAATAGGGTTTCCTCAGAGTTCTGCTCTATAAAATCTGAGCTGTTTCAAACCTGAGCTAAAAGAAGTGTAATTTTTGATGTGTATTGTCAGAGAGTTTTTCGACAGTTCTTTATTAACTATTCATTCAAAAATGAATGTTTGTCCAGTTCTTCTATAACGTTCTCATTACGGAGAAACTGAAAACTGATTTAAATTCGTATCCTCCCATGTTGATTCGTTGATTTTTTAACAAAGATATCTATTGGCATTCCTTCCTTCTTCCCCTCTTCCCTTTATGAACAGGACTTAGAACACACTTAAAATGGTTTAGATTTAATGTGATTTTGCTACTTTCATATCTAGACCCGGATACTTACAACCATCTTTTGGAGAGTATTATAATGCCTCACTGAGGCACTCGTATCCTCTTCAGTACAATCTTTCCAAGTTGGATGATCTTAAGATCTTACTCTTTATTATCCTATTTTATTTTCTTTTTTTTTCCCCTTTTTTTGTTTCAGCAGAACATAAGATCCTTCTTTGAGAGAACAGCAGTATACTGGCATGCCTTGTCTTGTGCTCTGTGACTGACCATGGCTAGAAGTTCCAAGAGAAGGTGGAAAAGCCAGATAATTATACAGATATTATAACACAACATCTCTCTGCTCTCTTTTAATAATCCCACCATCTTTGAAGACAAACCTAAAGTCATTCATTTCCATACTAAGGAACAACAGTGTAGATTTGATTCCATCTTTGTATTTTTCAAATTGTTGTTATGTTGATATTTTTGGTTCGCTCAAGAAGGATAATGAAATCTGAAGGTTATGGAGAGGTACTTGTATGAAAATCAGATGGTCTTACAGTTCACTTTGAAATATGCAAACAACATCTTGCCCAATATCAAAGGGTATAGAAAAGGCAGCACATTTTTCTCATACCTCTTTAGGGAAACTTTGCCCTACACTTCTGTTAGGTGCTATCATTCAGAGGCGTAATTTCAGCTAACATTGTTATGCTGATTATAGTCAGGTTTATGTTTCGATCTCAGCTGACCCTAGGGAATTAATTTCTGATTCAATTAAATGACTAGGTGACATTCAGTCTGAATTCTTTCCTGAAGTTAAACTCTGAGAAAGCAGAGTTCATTTCAGAGTGCTACCTTCTACCTCTTGAAGAATGCTGCAATACTTTGATGAGAACTTGATAAAGCTGGACAACTAGGTTTCTAACCTTGAGACTGTCATTGCCCTGGACTGTTCTGTGGGAACTTACGGGGTGACATCACCAAAACCTTCCTTCATCATCCTCTTATTTACTAAAGATGTGAGATGTGTTATTTCACAGGGAGGATGAGTCTTGTAGGTTGACCTTGATTGTGTCTGGGCTGCTTATAATTAATTAATTGTAAGATAAACTCATCAGCCGCTTTGCTAAAGTTATTATAGAGAAGTGCAGCAAATATTACCACATGTTTCTAAGGCCTCAGTTTAATGTCTTTTTTTCTTCTTATAGCAGAGGCTCAACAGTTGGCTTTGACTGAAATGCTCAGAAGCAATCCCATCTTTTTTTCCAGGTGGTTAGGACACTTTTCCTGAAGAGGGGAAGTGCAGGTTCAAGCCCCATATCTGGATGCTCCCAATGTCCTTTTTGAATGACAAATGAATATATTTGTCAAGTCATGAAGAGAAACTCTCAGGTTCTGAATCCTACTTTCTCAGTGGGATTTAACCTCAATTCTGAAATATGTGTCTTGGGCACCGAAATTCATGCTGTTCCTTCTGTTTTCCCTCTTTTCTCCAGTATCTCCCCTTTCCTTTGTCTACATTAGGTATGCACATTAGCTGTTAGTCATCCCAGTTTCGGTGCCTAATTCTCTGTACTCCAAGTATAGATGTTGGACTGTCAGAAAAACTAAATCTCTCTGCTCACTATTTAATGCCTCAAAAAATTCAGAGTGTTTGTTCAGCTACCTAAGCAAGGAGTTATGTGGATCTTAAGTCCCGATTCCAACCATAGGCTTCATCACGTTTCTCTTTTGACAGCTTGTGTTCGCTTCTGCAGAAGAAGTAGCACATTCTTAATCTGTGTATGTAACTACCCACAGTAACGTCAAAGCTAAATTAAGCACATGCTAATCCATGACTATCAGCCATAAATTTTCAGAAAATCACTTCAGATGCCAAAATGTCATGGCAGCTCTAAACCCCAAGACCTCTATTTAAAACTGAAGTGAATATTCTGTTTTTCCCTTGTTCATTTTTTTTGGGGGGTTGTTTTGTTTTGTTTTGTTTTTGTGCCCTCGGAGTGTTTCCGGGTTTTCACTTTTTTTTTTTTTTTTTTTTAACCCAGCAGCCTTAAAAATTAAAAAATAATGTTAAAGGAATACATCAATGTTGACTTTTTTAGGTAAGATATTGATTTTGGGAGGTGAAGCTTTGAGAAAATCAGGACTATCAGAAGATAAAATGGTGAATGAAGGTGGTCCTGTGCAAGGTTGTGATTTAAATATTTCTGCTGATTTTGTTAGGGTTTGTATGAAGTCATTACTACCCTTCTATTTCATTCCTTATTTAAAAATGGGGACTATAGCGTTTCCTTATTTCAAATGAGTTTTGTGAGATTAAGTTAATTAATGTCTGTGAGGTCATCTCTTTTAATGGAACATGGGAGGTTTTCAACAGAACTTGTGAATTACTTAGAGCATTAAGAGTAGAATGGAAGTGTAAAATACTCATTATCATTCAAGCTGTGTCAGAAGTTGTTTGATTATTGCTTGTGTTGTACTGAGTTCTGGGTTACTTTTATGAGCTTTCTCAAGATATTAGGTATTAATTAGCCTGAGGAAGGGTCTCACAAACTGATCTTGCTCCTTTCTACCTGAATACCTCATAAGTGTCTAAATTCACTTTGTCCAAGGGCAAGGAGTTACCTTCCTTCTTGTTAACTCTAAATTCCTGCAAAAGAATTTAAAAAAAGGAATAAATTCAGCTCAGTCATTCTTATTTTTATTGAACATTGCCAAGCTTTAAAAAATAATTTAGAAGCACATTGTTTTCAGCTGAGAAAGGTATTTAATCACAAGCTGAGATTTAAACATATACTCAACTATTATTTATATTTATGAAATTCAGGTGCATGTTTTGCTGAAAAGGCTTTTATTTAAGCATGAGCTTAAACACAAACTTATGTGCAAGACCTCAGCTCAGGGCAGAGACTAAACAAATGCCTGAATAAACACATGCCTGAACATAGGCATGTGTTTTAATTTTAAAATGGAAATATTGTTAAGAAAAAACACATTTTAAACAGAGCACACCTTAGTAAAAGAGGGAACCTCCTTCTACCTGACAACTGTAAAAGCTTTTCCTTCTGTTTACAATGGCACAAGTCTGACAGTTACTGCGGGCAGCCTGTATTATAAATGCGTGAAAGGAAGACACGTAATGAAAATCTTGTCAGACCCTAGAAGATGATCCTCTTATCAATCAATCAAGAGCAAAGCTGTTTGATCACTGTCCTTTGAGTAACTATAGTTAAAATAATTATTCATAGTAATAGTGGCAGTGAGAGTAATAATAACAATAACAATTACAACAACAACAACAACAATAATATTAACACTACAAGAAATGCCACCACATGGCAATGCAGCTTTCAGTTCATGCCATCCATTTTTATTTCATGTGCACTATGGAAAATTCACTGATTTCCAGTCCATTAAAACACATTTCAGAGCTGTGTTGTTTGAAGTTACCTTACTTCAGAAACAGCTCTTTTCAATTAACTCTGAAACCTCTTTCAACAGCCTTTCATAAATAGGCCAACATCAATGGCATGCTCTGAGTCAGTATGTATCTCTAATGGAAATGCACAATGGGCCACGCTCCATGCCTCCGGGGAGAACATCTTCCATTTCAGACAGATTCAATGAGAAGTTTTGCCAGCTATTCTGGGTCTCACACTTTTTTGTCTCAGGTTTAGCTCATAGCTGATCAATGGCTGTGCTTTTTAATTACGCTGTACGGTCTGTAATGATTTGTCACTCATTGAACCTGGGTGTTCTTTTTAGTCAGCACAGGGTAAAAGCAAGGAAGAAAAAAGAAAGTAACATTAACCCTCTAAAAGACGAGCAGTTGGAATTAGTTCATGTAACACATTCTACTATTTTCCTTGGCAGCTGTTTGCAAGGAAAAGGAGGGAAGCAAAAGTTAGAAGTCAAGACAATGAGGAATTTTCAAAAGCCATGGCTTGCAGTGAACATTTTCCAGTTAACCAAAATGAATAGAGATTCTAATTTATGTTTTGAAATACCATTTAATATTAATATTCCAAAAATAATAATAAAAAATAGTTATTTGCCATGCATGTGGCTCACACTGACTATATTATCCAGAAACTCAGAGTAAAGGTCTCATCCTCTTCCCCAAACAGCAGACTTGTAGCAACATTCATACCAAGCAGTGTGTATTATAAAAGCATAGCCATACCTACATATACCTCAACATCTTTTACGTTGATCTTGTCTTCCATGCTTTTGAGTAGAGTGTGAGCAATGTTAGTACGTGGCTACCTGTGACTGTATTTTGCACATCTGGAAATGTGCTAAACTGCATCTGCATTATACAGTGGAGAAGAATGCACAAATTCCCAAGTTAAAGCAGATTTATCTAGTAAGTCCCTGCAATACCCACCACTTTTCTGCAGCTCGTCACACGTCCCTAACCCTTCAGAAGAGGCATGTCTTTAACTATTTTAGAAATATACTCCTGGGGCTTCAGGTTCTTACGTCTCTCTCTAAATATGATCTTTTTTTCCTCATAAAAACACCTTTTCATCAACCTTTTTGGACTTTAATGTGTAAAATTGTGTGCTTAATTCCTAGCCATGTGAATACAGGTATGCTGGGAATCAGCTGTAGGTTTCTAACTAGAAGAGAAATGAGATCCTAGAACAGCTTGCCCCCAATAAGAGTAGAAGAGGCAGAAAATCTTCTATGTAAGTACATGACCTGTTTATAAAAGGTGTTAGGTGATGTGACGCTTTGCCAGAGCAGGAGGTTAGAGCTGTTCATCTGCAAACAAGATCCCTTTCAGATCTGTGCTCCCATGAAGTTCAGACTGCTTTAAAAAACCTCTGAGTACAGATATAGAAATCGCCGTTTCAATTTTTATTTTGGAAATTCTTTCTCTTCAAAGATCCATTATCTGACATTACAGCATGGATATCTTTCTGCTCTCTTCTTTGCAAATGTACTGCGTCTGACACATTCCCAAAGAAGCAATATCAGCGGAGTGAGTTCACTGCTCTGTATCTCTAATTTTCATTCTAGGACTTTTCTTGTCTTTTCATTTCTAAACTCTCACAGATAATGACTGTCAAACATTAAGCCCAGTGCAATCCCAGTTTCTGATTGCACGTCTAACTTCACACTGTAATGGTAATGACAATTCTAATGGTGGATAGATCAGTGTTTCAGATTTCATCTTGCAGCCGGATAGACCAGTGGAAACTGGACGACTTAATATTTTACCGTTTCAAAGAAAGCCTCTGAGTTAAGATCACAAAATACTACTTTTAGAAACATTTGCTTGTCCATAGGAGACATGGCAGGGAAGGAAGAATACCAGTCAATTACTTCTAAAACTTCTTTTCCAATTTCATGTTCAGGTATGGGCTTTTAATTATGATGTAAATTTTATCAGCTATATCAAAACATATATAAGGAAATGAAGGAAGCATAAACTAAGACACAATTTAAATGAAAATTTTAAAAATTCGTTTCAGAGTTGTCTGGAGGAAAACATTTTGATTTCTAAAAATAATTTTCTTAAGTAATACTTTAAACGGAAGGAAAGTTTTCTGTCTCTATAATGCAGTTTTCACAGTATTTCCCAATGGTTGTTAGCTCATTTAGTCACTGTTCTCTCCTTGATTATACAATTGTATTTACCTGAACAGTAGATGAGATTTTTCTGTGTAAGCTGAACTCCTGACTTATGATCCATTTAATTTTTTTTTTTCTGGCACCAGAGGTTTTGCACCCAATTCTGCTTAGTAGCACAGAAAATAAATAGCAGAATCCCAGATTTTTTCCAGTTCTTTCCACTCCTGCCTTCCCAACTTCCTAATCCCTTTCCATGCCCATATTGTATAGAATAAGAGCCCGAGAGTGTCTATAGACAATGTCACACTTCTAGGAAATGTGAGAAATTAGTTTTAACCAATTCAGGCTTTCCATTTCCTGGTGAAGTGTCTTAATTGGTTTGCAGACAGCTCGCCCACAACATTGGGGATATAGATCTGCTATTGCCCAATTTGTAAATCTCAAATACCCGTAGATGCTAAGCCCACTTAAAGGGTTTACCCAGTTTACAGAGTAAATTTCCTGTACAGGGTCTAGATGAGGTGCTTGAACATCCACAGTAAATGATTGGTCAAAGTTGAGGGACGTATGTTTTACAGCAGAGCCTGTGGATTGCTTACCTGGACTTGGCCACATAAATCTAACCTGTGTTGTACTTACACCCTTTGAGGGATCTGTATCTAAATAATTTCAATGAACTTTCAGATATAACATAAATAATACTACAGCACTCACTATAATTCAGCTGTAGCCATTATGAATCAAATAGATCCCTCCAGGCAATGCAGAGATGTAGCTCGTCTAATGTTGCTGAAGCTGAGTTAGTCTGAATATATCAGGCTTACATGGGGGTGTGTATACATAAGTAGTTTTGCATGCAAAAGGCTAAATAAGTGGAGAAAAACATTCAAACCCAAATAATCTGGATCCATAATCATGCCACATTTTTACAGAACCTGCAGAGTCTCTGGTCTTGTAAGTCTTCAGTTGATGATTTTTCTTTTTTTTTTTGTGTCCTTTTTCATGATCAAATTTTAAACTGAAATAACAATATCTTTCATCTAGATCCCAAACCATCACAGACCATAAAAAAACCATTTAGAACAATGTATCTAACCAAGAATTCATTTAAGTTCCTACTTAATTCTAAAGGCAAGCTTAGATTTTGCTAATTTCTGTGGAATTTAATCACATACTTAAATGAAAATCAAGCATATGATGAAGTGCTTTCATGAGTCATTTTCATGAGATGGATCACTAAAATAAAGTATAGATTTTAGTCTCTAATGATAGGAAAAAATAATCAAATGTGTAATTTTATCTAAGTAGTTCTAATGATATACATGGGTTTCTGTGGTATTTCAGCCAAGCTGAATTAGGGTCCAATCTCTTTTTCAGTTTAGGGGCTAAAGAGGAAACAGAATATCTTACGGTGGAACTCTGAGAAATTCCTCATTCCCATCTCATTAATACTCACAGAAATGCAAATGTTGTGTTCCATGGGAAATTCTTTTAACTTTTAACTACAGTTCTTGTAATTTTTAATGCACAAATACATACTTGTTCAGGCAGCTCCCTCATTTTAGTTTTTCCCTCTTCTCATCTATTAACACTCCTAATCTAAAGCTGTCAGGATCTCCTCTTCTGCTGAAGTCATCTAAGACAACTTTGGAACTGGTTGCTGTGTAAGTGAATCTGGATATTTATCACGAAGACTCAGTGTTAAAATTAAGAGATTTTACACATTTCTCTGCAGAAATTCATGTCCTCAGACACGATCGTTAAATGTTCTGAGCAGCCCTGAAAAAATCAGTGGGTCATTTACAGTGTATTCGGTTAAATTAATTCTTATTACTACTACTACTGCTACTGCTGCTGCTGCTACCTCTACCAGTGCTGTTACTGCTGCTAGTGACTATAATGAAAATACAAAAAAAATGAACTTTTAGATCTGACTTCTAGTCCAAAACTGCTATGAAGTCAACATTTAGCAAAACAGAGAATAAGTGAATGACATACAAAGACCAACCAAAAGGGACATCACAAGACAGAGGGAAGACACAAGTATTCCTAAAATCAGGGGAATAACTAACATTAATGAGCTTAAAGATCTAAAGATCAGTCCTATAAAAAGTCAAGCAAAAGCCTGCATCAGAACATCTCATGTACTTTAAGGTGTTGAGTTTGAATCAACACTTTCTGAATTTAAAACAATGCTTTCTGATTAGATCTGAATGAAAGGCAGCATTATATTCCTGGTATGCCTTTCTAAATTCTGTACAAAGAGAGCATTAGATGTGAAAAATGTCCTTGCAGTAGAACTGTCAGTCCTGCTGTATAAGCTGTGTTTTTTATGAGACCATCCAGGGTTTGGCCAGCAATGAGATTTTTTCATTGCGAAGGAGCTCACATTTAGTTAGCAACATGTCTGCATTTCCCCATATGGTTCCTTCCAAGGTGTTGTGTCATATACAATGATGTCACTTTTTAGAGGAAGAAGGAAAAAAATGCCTCAAGCTGTTTTCTTCTTTTTTTTTAAAGCTTCACAGGTTATGTGGTAGCTTTAAGCAGCCTGCTCATCTCTGGTGTGCAGTTGGTTATCTGCTCTCCTTAATTTGAGCTTGCATGTATTCACACAGCTTTAAAAGAAAATGAGTAGCATTTCTTACCAGATATCCAGCATATATCTATCCCAATTTTCAGTCCAATGTGTTTCCACTGACTTCTGAAGTGTGAGATTCTAAAGGGTGCAGCGTAATAGTTTACGTCTTTACCCGAGCTGCTATATTTACATGCCTTGTAAACCTGTGGTGCTTAAGGCTTTTGGCAGCACTGCTTTGATTTCATTTGTGGGTTTATAATTATTGTTATATTCTCAGGCATATTATTCTTGGAAGGCCAGCTTTGTAATGTAATGGGAATGTCCAGGAACATCCTTTGTTCTCTCAGTAAAACTACGTAAACATGAATGCATAAGCTGCACACGCATGGCTTACACAGGCATTCCCTGAGTCTAGATTTATAAATACATAAAAGACTTACTTTCTATTATTCTTGATCATTATATATCTACCTCTATAACAACAAAATACCTCTTAGGTTTTCATTGTATTTTTCACCACAAGTTCATTTGTAGTGACTGGCACCAATGCAAAATTTTTGACAGCCTGACCAGCGAAAGCAAGTATGTGTCTTACTTCTTATAGACTCCTGCAGCTAAGACCATGATTCTGTTACCTGTGTGTCCAATACCAGTTGAGAAGTGTTATTGCATTCAGGACATCTAGAACAGGCTAGCAGATATAAATTAGGCTTGACAAAAGAAATACAAGCTTCCATGATAGAGTAAGATACACCAAAGCACCTAAAAGGATACTAGATACTTGTGCTTAGGCAAGTGAAGCCCATCCTGTGAGCTATCTCCGTTAGACTCCATTAACTGCTTTGGCTGGGGCCTGATTCACTTGGCTAAACATGGGCATCTACTGTCATTGGTGATGCCCAAGGCTATCCTTCCTGTACAGAAGAGTTCTGAAGTTGTCCAGTAGCTTCTGTCTGTGCCAGATCCTGTGAGACTAATTAGTACCACAGAGTACCTAAAATGGTGCTAAAGATGCCTAAACTCAGGCAATTGATTCAATTCTTAATTTCTATTGACTACCATAGAAGTTCAGACTGCAGCACAGATTTAGTTATATTACACCTACATTAAATTATTTAAGTCTGGAACTCAGCAAGTTTGTAGCAGGGCAAATTTTCCACAGTTTCTCAAGTACCGATGTGAGGTTTCTAATCACAAAATCATCTCTTCTCAGTTTGCATAGCATGATCGTACATTTTAAAGCAAAGCTTTTGAAGGAGTCTGGTGATGATGAAAGCATCTCTTGTTCAATGTTCGAACACAGGAAATAAGGACTATCTGGTGGCTGCAGCAAGAGAACTAGTGGTCAAGCCAACTTTGTGATCTTCAGACCCTCATCCTGTTGTGTTCTCTCAGGAGAGTAATTTTAAACCCTGTGATTTCTTTTGCCGTGATTGGTTCTGCATAAACAGCATCTTCATGCAATTTAGTAAAGCAGTGAGGTAGAATGGATTGGATTTGTATTTCCAAATGTAGAGGTCTATTCTGCCGACCTACATAAGTCTCACTCTCTTTAGTGTCCTAGTAAATTAAAGGAAAGAAAAAGATAGTGTCTGGATGCCATACAGCTGATCGTTAAATTCTAATCGAGTAAACTGTGCTCTAAATATGACATTTTTGCTCCTTGAATATAGAAAATTCTACATAGCTACCTAACCTGGGGATCTATGATATGGACAGTTGAACATGATTCCCATCCTCTGTGGATGAGTATCTGCTATATGTTTTTCTGCACCTGATTCCCAATACACTTTTTTCCATAATCCATTTATTACAGTGGTCTTGTCAGCTTAAAGAACTGTATTTGTTGTCTTGACAGACGCCATCCTCCAGATTTGCAAACTCTTCTACAAGGATAGATGCATGAATTCATCTCCAATACACACTGCCTAGACTGTTTAAGTAATACTAAATCATTGGATGCATTGGTACCAATCACTGGATTTATTGGTCAGACAAGAAGATGCAACATGACCACACGCAATCAAGAGGAACACCTTAGATAATTTTATGAAGCTTGAATATTCCATGGAATCAAAGCAAAAAGGTCTCTTTCATGTTTGTGGTGTAAAAACAGATGTCCAACATGATGCTTTTGGTAAGCAAAAAGGGTTAGTTCAAGAACAGTCACAGCTTATTAATACGTTGTGTGTTAAATCCACAAGATACAGCAATCTGTGGGGGATATTCTTTGCTTGAGATACTTTGATGGTAGGAGAGATGAAGTGAGATGTCTTAAAATGATGCTTCTAGGAGAAGAATGGATTTTTATGATAAACTAGTTGAAGCAGTTGGGACTGTGAAGCAATAGCTTCAGTACTAGCAGTTCTTTAATTTCCAGACGCTTCTATGACATTAGCCAGTGCAGGATCTAAAAATCAGGCTGAAAGGATACTCAAGGCTATGTTTTCTCTTATACACTGTAGACCAACTATGACTTAAAATAACAATGTCAACAGAGATTGGCTGAAAAATAAACCTACGACACTGTAAGTTTTCATCCAATTCAGGACAAAAATACCTTGATCAAAATTTCAGGAAAAAACCCCAGAAAGGCAGTATTTCTTTTGGGTTAATAGCTATTTGATTTACAAGAATACAAATATGTAAATGGAAAATGTTAGCTTACTTCATTCCTCATTTTGCCTTTCCCTTACTCATCTTCTTCATCCTGAGATTTTAGTTTTGAAGCAGTCAAAGAGCCACTGACAGTGATCGTCAATCTGTAAACAGGAAATTTGTCTGAAATGTTGATATCCTGAGAGGATACTGGAAAACAGTAATTGTTTCCTCTTTTTCTGCTGATTTCCAAACATAGCAGTCAGAAGATCCATATGATTCTGCAGATCCTATTCTAAAATCTGAACCTCCATAGTCTGCACATACACAGTCGAGGTACTCCTGACAGGTACTCCCCTGAGGGAAAGTTTATTTGCAGATGCCCCAAAAGAGTTCTTTACAATTTTAGGACCTCAGATACCTGCAGTATGAATTGTATGATGAATAGCCTTGAACTTAATTGTCTTCTCAGATGTTTCATTTCACTGACCAGTAAATATTTAAAATAACTGCCTCAAAAAAAAAAAAAAACCAAACCAAAAACGCAAACCCAAAACAAACAAACACAACAACCCCAAGAATGTGCTAAAAACCTATTTGCCAATGTGCACTGCATTAACAACCCATTTCACCTATAACCCTGCACACTGAGGTGACAGTAACTTTAAGTTATCTGAACATTGGACTTTTGAACTAATCTATTCTTCTGTACTCCTGCACAGTCAAGGGGAGAAAGGTAAAGATCACAGAATCACAGACTGGTGGGGGTCAGAAGGGACTTCTGGAGATCATCTGATCCAATCCCTCTCCCAAAGTTGGGTCACCCAGAACAGGTTGCCCAAGATGGCATCCAGGTGGGTTTGGAATCTCTCCAGAGGAGACTCCACAACTTCTCTGGGCAGCCTGGGCCAGGGCTCCCTCACCCTCAATGTCAAGAAGATTTTCTTCATGTTCAGGTGGAACTTCCTGGGTTTCCAGTTTGTGCCCGTTGCCCCTTGTCCTGTACCTGGGCACCACTAAAGAAGAGTCTGGCCCATCCTCTTGACATCTCCTTTAAATATTTGTAAACATTGATCAGATTCTCTTTCAGCCTTCTCTTCTCCAGGCTGAACAGACACAGGTCTCTCAGCCTTTCCTTGGCAGAGGAATTGTGATGGCAGACAGGGATGGATCTTCCCATGGAGAGAAAGATCCCACTGATATTTTCACACTGCCCTACTGACAACAGAAAGAGCCTAAATGATGAGATTAGATGAGACATCTACATTCTACATGAGTATTTATATTGCTGAGATTTTTTCTATCCGGTATATTCCAGTCACCAGTTATTAGAAGGATCCTGCATAGGAATGCTCTGTATTTTTGTTTAATTCTGACAGTGATTAAGATGGTATTTTAAAAAACCAGACCTTTCCTAAAGTTGTAGTGACTACTGAGACTGCAGATCCTTCTTTGCCCAGCATAGGCTCTGTTGTTCCAGAGCAGGAGACAGAAGATGGCAGGAGCTGCTGCACTCTGTGTCAGAGACACAGCAGTATCAAGTATCTCTCTAGGAAATATCAAAGAAAGGCATAAATATAAAAGAATCATCACAAAACTACGTTCTCGATTTACATCTCCTCTCTCAGGAGCCAACTTGTCAACATTAATGACCATGTTAAGGTCCACACCTTTGGAATATCCCTTCACACTCAGTAGGTGGTCTGCATACCATCCACACGCGTGTCTACAAGACTGGGTTAATGACGTTAGTTATATTACCACACATTAGTAATAACAAGCAGGTAGTCATTGGATTAAGGTGGAAAAGGGGTACTCTGATGGAACTGAGAGCACAGGAAAAGAACAAACAAAGCCTGATGTGTGATGCATCTGCCCAAAGTAAACTTTCCAAGCAGGTCAGACAATTGTACCTTAAAACAGCCTGTTTCTCTCTGTTGTCTGTTAAGGGAACCCAGAGTAACTATGCCAGGTGTGATCAAGTGTATTGTAGATACCTTAAGTTCAATAAGATGAACCTTACCCTCAAAATCTTCTCAGTTTTGTCAAAATTATGTCACAGGTACCTTCCTCTGATGAAAGCCTGACTCCCAAATGAGGTCACTTACTCCGTTGCTTTTCCAGGAAAAACTAAATGCACCTTAGTAATTTCTTGCTGACGTTCATTTAATCTATTTTTAAAAATCTGAAATACTGAAGACTGCAACATCTGCAGGATTTAGGAGAAGGTTTTTCTTAACATCTAGCCACTACTGAGTTCTAGTGCTTAATCTCATGTTCACAATATGGAGCAGAAAACATAAGTATTTTTTGGACTCAAGTGCAGTAATTTTCTAGTAGCTGCAGTCAAAGAGGAAAAAACAGCAGCATTTTGCAAGAGGCCTGTATTAACCATACTTTTCTGGGGAAAAAACATAAGGTATCTTTTTCAGCATCTTATTAATATAACTAAACGACACAGAATAAATGAAACTCAGAATCAAATTGGCTGTGGAGACATCGTATGAAAGATCTAGTTTCTTTTACTGATTTATGGACTCATTTGCAAAAACCTGTAACAGATCTTGACTCCTTACATTTATTGACTGTTTTCTTTTTGTTTTCTCTTTGTATGAATGAATCTGAACTGCTGCAAAGGTAACTGCCACCCTCGTATATGTGGCACTATTTCTTATATGTAGACTTATAGCATGAGTTGGACACTCATGTTCCAGCAAAGGTTAAGAATTCAATGCCACCCTCAACTGCCATCCTGGGAAATTCTGATAACCAACGGGTCCTGGAATGTCCTCGTCAGACCAGTGTGGGTTAGATGGGTAAACGAATTAAATTTAACATCGTTGATGATAGCATGAAATAAGCAAACAGAATAGACAAAACAATCAGCTCCTTATTCCACCTGTCTGATAGTCTAGACACCTAACTACAGAGAGCCACAAGTCCTCATGTCCCCATACAGCCAATGTCCAGAGGCAGCCACGATGCCCGAGTTAGACATACCCCCCAGTGCAAATGCATAATTTTCTTAGTTGGGTCATACGAATAATAACAGAAATTGGTCTTTTTTCAATTTTATGTTGTTCTCAATCTGACTTTATTTCAGCATTAATGGCTGAGTTCACTGGCATCCACCTAGCTTTGTCACTCCTTACAACAGAAAAGCAAATCAAACCTTATGTCAGGGCTGTGCTTCAGAAGGTTTAAGTGTCCGCCATTTGGCTTGGAGATTTTTGGTTCCTCTTGGTTCAGTCTCAAGCTGCAGTTGTTATAAATCCCATGAATAGAAGAAAATTCCTTTCTCATTTCAATCCCATAAAATAAATAGCCTTCTTTTTGTTGTAAAATTTTCTGCCACAAATGACGTAAGGCCTGACTATAGTTTCATTCTTTCCATGAGAAGGAATGGGCATCCTCCACTTCTTTTAGCTTGTCCCGAATTATTCATGACAAAGGAAGACAATCTGCTAAAACAGAAAAGAACAGCCTCTAAAGAATAATAAAGTTGTCAACAGTTAGGACTTCACAAGCTCTGAGAAAGATCTGATGCCTTACACTTTCATGGAAACGAAGATGTTAATGAAGAAACAGGGTAGAGAGTGAGAAAGGGAAACAAAGGATGTGGTTTCTGGGCCTTTATTTTGTAAATATTTGGACTTGTGCAAATTTGTTAATTGAGGCAATTGATTTTTGCCTGAAAATGGTAGCAATGTCTAATTCATTAAAGCCTAAAATAACATCCTTTGGGCTAAACGGGGTCATTTCATTTGTAACCTTTTAGTGATGTATTAACAATTTGGAAGCATTTCGGTGCATATCTTAAAAAGTGCCACATTAACAGGAATGGGCCTGAAGAAAGAAAGAAAAAAAAAGTTAGAAATACTCACACACACAAACGCACACACAAACACATACACTGTACATGGCCTCCAGCCCCTGTCCTTCCTCTTCGGCAGCATTTTAAGGTCTGTGTTTAATATTGCCAAGCCTACTTGAGTGATAAATGCAACTGTATAAAAATTACTTATTACAAGCTGTCATGTTGCCTCACTCACATTGCAAGGCTAGAGGCACTGTACATAAAGCTAGAATCTCCACCTTGACAGCATCGGCAGTGCCAGCTTTAAAATAAAATGCTTTCAGTCATGAATACAAAACATAATTTACCTTTTCATAATACTTCAGTTTGGAAACACTTTGGAAAGCTCATGTTACCATCAAACCTTTACCTGAGCCACGCCAGCAACCAGTTAATTCCAAGCTGTCAATTTACTTCAGTGCTGCTTTCCATCACTTAGCCTTTGAAGAAACATTAAGCTGTTCAAATTGCCATCCCCTTAATTTTTTTTTTTTTAAGTTATATTTATCCTCAGTTCTTTGGCGGTGAGTAGCTGACACAATAGGATTATTCCAAGCATTAAATTACAATTTGGGAGAGTGCATGCTTCTGTGTTTCTTTTTCAGAAGCTCCCTGGCTTGCTGTATGTTCTCAGTGTCAAAAAAAATATCCAACTCCCATCCCCTGCTTTCTAGCCCCCTTTTCCATGGAGTCCAGTTACACAATTCCCCTTGAATTGCTCCTCCCTTCCAACTGCTGGCCGAGATCAGAGATTTAATTCCTTGCTGTGGTAACCCAGCCGCCGTTTTTCTCTTGCATTAGTACTGTACTGATGCTTAAACATAAAAGCTCACTGTAAGCTGTGAATGTCAGCGAGATTGAAATTGGAAGTGAAGGTTCCAGGGAGACTGGCCGGGTAACAACTGATGCGTTGTGACTGTTTTTATAGTTGGTCATGATGCATACAGTATGTGAAGTTCCCATCTGTACTGGTGTCTGCCCACCAGCCACCCTGCCACATTCGCAAAAGTGGCTCCAGCACCGAGCGCAATAGGAACAGAACTGCAGATGCCTCCCTTTAGCCCAAATTTCTTTTGACAATGTTCACATCCAGTTAGGGCCCAAAGTGCCTGTACTTGTCAGGAGGGATAAGGAGTGAGGAAAGCAGTCCCTTTTCGAAAGCGAAACAGAATCGCCAAAGGAAATATTTTCCCTTCTTACCCCCTCCTTTCCCTCATCAGCTGCCCCGGCCATTGCAAGTCCGTATCCTTCCCCCTCCCTCCTCCGCACATGCAATGTCCAAAAAAAGAAAAGAAAGAGAAGAGAAAAAAAAATTAGATTGGCATCTCTGATGCAGGTCTACAACAATTGTCTTTTTTCTCTAGTGATTGGTGGAGAAAGGGAAAGCAATTGGGAGAGGGGAAGGGAGGGGAGATTTGGGGTTTGACAGTGCTGACTACAACAGCCCACAGGAGATGCATCGTGCCCACGAGCTCTGGGATTCAGCCACAGGGGGATTTGCTGTCCCTAGTGGGTTGCTTAGCTGGGTGACAGGAATGGGTGCATTTTTCCTATGCTATTTGAAGCTGTTTCAATTCCACCCGTGCAGATATCCCTTGGCTAGCAACAAAATGCATTTCCCTTCATGTTCTTATCCTCTTTTTTTTTTTTTTTTAATTTTTCTTGATTTTAATTTCTTGATGGTTCTTTTAGTGAATGAAGGCAAGGACTGATTTGTATTCATGCCAGAGAATCAGAACTGAAAGGTTTTCTGGTTCTGACACCTGATGACAGGTCTATGATCTTCAATTTGCTCTGGCCACAGGTCTGTGCCTCAGTTTCCATAGCTGTAAAGTAGCAGAACGGTGCAAGGTTTTGTCAGCAGAGGGCTCTGAAAATGGGTTCCTCATCCTTTACTGGGAGGTATTCTGGTGACCGATGCATTAGACACCAGAGCAGTTTTCATTAGATAAGATATTTTAATATACAGAATTTAATAAAAGTTTCTAATCAAGCAAATGGTGACAGCTATGACATTGCTGCCAGACTCATCCTGCAAAGTCCCCTCTTCCTATCCCAGAGCTCTCACCTGAGGATGCCTGATTTAAAAGTAACTCCGCCCACTAATTCCAGATGACTGGCAGAGATCCTTTCTAACCTAATCTTTTCCAGAAACAAAACCTTCAAGAGGATTCCTGTTTCTGTAGAGCACTTGATCCTGAGGAAGGGTGTTAGGAGAATATTTCTTGTTTGTGCTGGAGTGAAGATGATTTGGGAAAGACAACTTTTTCATCTAGCAGCTAAATAGTTGACCTTACTATTTAAAATCTTCCCTAAATTTGGAATGCAAATGTGTCTGATGTGCTGTCCTCCTATCTCTATTTATCTTTTATAAACAATGCAATAGGAATTAAGTATTAATAGACACCTTTTAGTATTATCCACACGTGTTTAAGCACATTAGTGATTGCTTTCCATAGTCTGTTGTTTGGGTCAGAGCAGATATGGAAATTTGGTGGAATTTAGGTATCCAAAAGCCTTAAATATTTTCACACTACAGAAAGAATGTTTTCAGTTCTGGTAGGTGTAATCAGCAAACTGGCTGAAATGAGATTAAAATAGCGACAAGTCCAAGGCCACTCTGGTTTTGATTTTGGATTACTGTATCACATTAAAAAACTTGTGTAGGAATCTTGGGCTGAATTCCAGTTGCTTGGCTAAAATGATGATGATCTCCATGTTATTTTAGCTCTTGTTCAGGGTACCTGCAGTGTAGGAATCTCCAGCACATGAGACATCAAAGGACAAGTTCAGGAGCACTGCATGTTCTGAAAAATACACTTAAAGTTCTGATGTTCGAGCAAAGTAGGCTCAGCTAGACTTTCTTTCATGTTAGCTCCTGAGAAGTCAATTCTGTTTTTTGTGGTTCTTTGGTAAGTATTGCAGTGCTGCACAAGGCAGCTGAGGGATTACATCCAAGCGGTTGACATGGTGTAACAACATGACTGTAAACCTGGAAAATAGCCAGAGGGAATAAAAAGGGGGAGGAGTTCCCCCCAACCACCCCAGAACACTCAAAACAATCTTGAGATCTGGAAGAAGAAACTGGTTTCCCAGGGAGTCCCGGAGCCCTGGACTTTGTTCCTGGAATAGCTGAACGTGCTTTTCCTACACATTCTCCTCTCCACCTCACATTTCATCTGACCCATCTAACCATTTCATAGTCCCAAAGAGGAAACAGAAAAGTTCATGGAGGGCAGAAAACAGCAACTTGCAACAGTATCCAGGCTTCATGCCTTGCTGAATCCATATTTAGTCTCAGCATCTGCAGGGATGTTCAGCATAGACTTTTATTCCACTTTACAAAGCAGCCACCTGATGGGGTGAGTACTGCTAGTTTATCACCGAGGGATTCAATGAGACCGCAAAATGGACTATGTATGAATTGGTATCACACAAACAAACAAAAAAAAAAAAAAAGAGTTTTATGGGATTAGAATAATTGAAATCTTACCTTCGATCTTAGTAGTTAACAAACAGGAGTTGACCCATCTGTTTCCGAAGTTTAATATACCCCAATTTTTTTTTTGAGATGGTACAAAACCAGTACAGGCAAAGTCGTACCACCCTCATAAAACTAGCATCATGTGTGTTTCCTTCATTGGGAGAACACTCTTTACAATGCTGGGACACACTGGAATTTCATTAAGTAGAGGCAGTGACATAGTCAGCTGAAATTATTTTTAACTCTTCTAAAGCAGCTCAGTCACTGGCAGTTGGATGAGCTTGACTTAAGAGCTTTCCCTCTTTCCTTGCAGTTCACTGAAGGGAAGGGTTGATGGTAAAAGGAGCTGGAGATGATCATCAGCAGTCCTCTGAGGTCTTATATAAAACATTAAATTCCAAAAAGATAAATACTTAAGACCATGCTACTGCTTCTTACACATACATAAAGTTTCAATAGGGAGACGATCTTGTGGTGAAGGTGGAGAATTAAAACTCCAATGGCTCTTTCCTAGAATCCCTGTGCAATCTCAGGAAAGTAATTTAGGTCCAATCGAGTCCAATCGAGTAATTCCAGTTAAAGAGGTACTTCAAAATTGTTTAATAAGCCTCCTTTTATGTACAGTGGAGAAGGTAGGGACCCTGGGGTGGTAACAGAGGTGGATGGGATCATCTGTTCTCTATCAGATATCTAGAGATACCTGTCTCTGTCCGCTGAAAGAGATGCTGGGAAAAGAGCTTGGCGTGTACTCCCACAGTTACTTAAATGATCCCTGGAGAGAGCAGACACAGAAAAGAGTTGTCCTGTCCCTGTTGCACTGTTCCCGCTGCCTGTCTTGTGCTGGAGCAAACTCTGCTGCGGGCACTTCATAACATGGTCTTCTTAGATGATAACCTTGAAAAATAATGCATTTGTCTTGATTGGATTTCAGATCTAATTGCTGAGGACTGGTGCCAGCATGAGAGGTGGGAGAGAGCTGAAACACCCTTTTAGGAGTTAGCCCAGCTTCCAGAGAGATTAATGGCAGAACTCAGGTAGGTTTGCTCTATACCATCAGCTTTACGGTGGCTCAGGTGAGATGAATCCCACCTGTAGACTTAGACTATGCTGAGCGGTGGAGTGCTGCCTTAGAGATCCCCAGGATCTCACCAAGGTTTGGGAAGCAGGACTATGCCACATCTTGGTTCAGTCCCGGAAATAATGTAGCTGAAGGACTACTTCTTTCAAGCTAAGGGCTAGCTGCATTTGGTTCCTTGATATCAGTGTGGCTGTACCCCTATTTTCCCTGACTCTAGTGTTGGCAGGCGAAACAGGGCTCAGGGTACTTTTGCTGGCTCTGATGCCACTTGCCATGGTCCAGCCATCCACCCTTGAATCCTCTCACATTTTGAAAAGGAGAGGCTGCACCCAGACTGCCTGTTAGAGCGTTATAAGCACGCTCCTGGACAACAGCAGGGATTTCTCTGGGACAGTGTTAGATGCCTTGGGCTAAAAACAAGTCAGCAGTCATTCTAATAGCTTGCCAATGTAAAAAAAAAAAAAACAAAAAGGTTATAATAAGCTTCAACCCTAAATAACCGGACACCAGCTAGTTACAATGGTTTCGACACTCTTCAGCAGAAATCAGCAGTTAATCCACATTAGATCTATGCAAAAGCTCTTGCTACAGCACACAGCCAAGAGGTGTTTTGTTTCTTTAAGTTTTACTGGAAAGTTTTAGGAGGAAATTAGAATCTGATAACTACCAGGGAATTTTAGGAGGAAGGAAAATGAAAGCTGTGTTTGCACAGGTTTGTGCAGTTGGAAATATCCGCATTTCACATGCCTCTGGCTCTTATATTGGATTCCAGCTATTGCAGTTTACTACTTTGTCTTTTGGATTACAAATAGATGTAGGAACTTTACCACTGACTGCACAAAAAGAAAACATAAATCCTTCTTGTGACACAGTCCCATTCTTTACCCTTTTGTAACTTCTTCCAGTGATACACCATTCCTTTGGTGTGCTGGTTTAGGGAGGAGGCGTCCTCCGCTTTCTTGGTACGTTGAGCTGGGATTGTGTGTGACACGTGAGCAGAAGAGGGCAGAAAAAAAAGAGATGTGTTAAATTGCCTTCTAGTCCTGACCTGGAGAGACTGTCTGTAGAAAAAAAAAGTCCACATGCACAATATTCTTTCATCTTCCGTGTTCACTGTATGAAGACTGTCATGAGGAGTACCAGTCCATACCAGCTGAGTGATGTGCCATTTATCTGCCTGGAACTGAGTCTCACAAGTCATCTGATGTAGTCTGGGTCATCAAAAAAACCCTCTAGTGAAAACAAAGGTCAGCATCTGATAGTTTAGTCTGGAGAAGACGAGGCTCATGGGAGACCTTGTTGCTCTCTACAACTACCTGAAAGGAGGTTGAAGAGAGGTGGGGGCAAATCTCTTCTCCCATGTTACGAATGACAGGATGAGTGGAAATAGCTTTAAGTTGCATCAGGGGAAATTTAGGTTGGATATCAGGAAAAATTTCTTTACACAGAGGGTCATTAAGCATCGGAACAGGTTGCCCGGGGAGGTGGTGGAGTTCCTATCCCTGGAAGTGTTTAGAAGACGTGTGGATGTGGAGCTGAGGGACATGGTTTAGGGATCCTGACAGTGCAGGATGAACGGTTGGACTTGATGATCTTAAAAGTCTCTTCCAACCAGATGATTCTGTGATTCTGTCTGTATCCTGGGTCAAATATAAGCCAGCAACCTAAAGTAAAGCACTTGCTATCTCATAAATTCCCTTGAAGTCAGACAAGACCATTACAAGCCTCTTTGGCACTCTCTCTGCTTTTAGAACTAAATTCTATTCTTATTCTGGGTGAATTTAGGCACATTGTGGGCCCTTGATATGAATTGATTGACCAGATCTGTCATACATGTCTTTAGAATCGAGGCTAGAAGTGTGAGCTTTTCCATTGACTGCACAAAAGGAAATGTTTTTCCTTCTTACAACACAATCCTTTCTTCCCCTTCCTTAACTTTTTGATATAAAAAAACTTGTGAGTGATATCTCTCACTTAGTCCTGTCTTTGAATCATGTTACATCTTCCAACAGCTCTACTGGATGACAGCGGGTAGCTGCCATTTCAGATGAATCCCTGTCTGTTTCTTCTCTGGCAGTGAAGCTCAGACTATAAAATTGAAGAGTTTTTGAACTCAGCTTGTCTATCCACTTTCCCTTTTCTCTTCTCATAAAAGTGAATAAGAAATGCAACATTTTCTTGCGCACAGTCATTTTTATAGTATTTCCATCCTGTACCAGCACGCAGCACTGCTGCTCATGGGAGATGAAGTGGGATAGCCCAGTCTACAGGTAATGGTTGCTAACTGGTTTGAAAAACAATCTCATTATAATCTGGCAGTTATTTAATTTTTTTTATTCTTGGTACTTTATAATTATATTTCCAAACATCAAAGTAATGAAGAGGAAGATAATTTGCGATCCCACCCCCCAAAAAACCCCCAAACCTTCACAGATGCTGCAAGTAGTAATTACATTATTTAAAACCCATTCTTGTGAAAGGTACCCTTGCCTTGCCACCTCATCTGAGGTGCATTTCTGCATTTTGGAGCAGCAAAGCCAAAGAAAGGCTCAACACAAACTTGCGTTATTTTCCTGTACCCAGAGTTGAGGTTGCAGGATCTGAAAGAATTATTCTAGCTTTATTAGATCTTAACTTGGTCCTGAACAACAGATGAGTGTCAGCTACTGGTAGCATCTCCATAGCCTCTTTGCTGTATACTTTGGTCTGGCAGCATGAATGAAGGCAGAGATGACACACAGAGTTTTTTTTTTTTTTTTTTAAATGCACTTTAAATACACTTTAATTTCTTAAAGCTTGTGGAGCTCGTTGAGTACAGAACTGTAAGATTGGTTATTTCTGAGTTGGAAACAAATATTCATCCAGCAGACCCCAACTGGACATCTCTGATCATGACTAGGGGTGAATATCTCAGGGACAGCCTGGCAGTGGGGTTAACACACCGTGAGCATAATTTGCTCTCCCAGTCTCCAATGAATTTTGGCTCTGGGCTGAACCAGGTTTGTAACTTCATGTTTAATAGCTCTCCATGAATATGTCTTGCAGGAACTTCTTCAGTCAAACCCTGTAGGCTTTTAGAATCCAAAGCACTCTGCAGCAAAAACAAAATATTCACAACTCAATTATATTCTGTGTGAAGAATCACCTGTGGCAGTAAAGCTGTGCAGGTAAATTATGCTGTAGGTGGTTGGGAGCACTTCTATGAGAAGTATAATATACTTCTCCACTGACCATCTCTTGATTTTCAGAGAATTATCACTACCTCCACACAGATCGATCAATGCCAGCCATGTCCCTTCTTCTTTCCCTTCCCATTTCAATGCACAGTTAAAAAAGGAAGTTGAGGGATAGCTTCATGCTGTCGATGTCTACTTGGACTGTCCTGCTTCATGAATTTCTACTTTATCCTGTTTTCTCTGAAGGAACAGGTATTCACACATTCACACATAGGATTCTTCTTTCACAAAGAACAGAAGTACTTAATTTCTGTCAAGTGTCTCTCTCCAAATCTATGTCATGCAACAAAGGTCTTTCGTATGACTTTAGAAGGTCTTGAATAGGATGTATATCCCAAATCCTGAAAGGGATTTGTGGTTGCCATTTTCAGCATCAGCGCACTTTAAAATCAGTCTCCCCAGAATTCATCTTGCAGATTTGAGGTGCCCACATTTCCAGGTAATTCTGCTTAACTTCAGAAAACTTGGAAAAAGTTAAGTGCCTTAGGAAGGTACCCACTTAGTGGTAAAACATTGGAGCCAGTTCATTGGAAAAGCCGAGAGAAGCGGTTGGTGTGAAACAATCTCCGTGCCTTGGTTTTGGGGAATTTGGAGAAATAGGTATCCAAGGCAAGAAACTTTCTTTTGAGCATAAGTCTCTAAATCAAACCTTTGGGCATGGCTAGTTAAAGCAGTGTTTTCACACTTGCCAGGAGAGGAGCTGCCAACATTCATCTTTTGCATAATGGCCCCGTGGTTACAGCACTGTCCTGGGAAGCTCAAAACTGGAGTTGCAGGGCAGTTTTAGCCTGAGAAAGGTTTAAATCTGCTCTTCCCATACCCCTGCAGCATGCTTCAACCAGATATATCTAAACCGTGTGGGGTGGAGAAAAGGAACCTCTACCCTTTCTCTGAAAGACAGGCCATGGGCAACCACTTAGAGAGCCACAAGGAAAGCAGGCCTGAAGAAATGCATGATGTGGTTTATTGGGTAGGAGTCTTAGCTGGGAAAGGGGAATAATGGATTCTGGGCTCTGCTTTTCCAAACTGCTTGATATAGTCAGTGTTCAGCAATTGTTTGCTAAATGAGTAAGGTAATCCAAGCTGTTCTTTGTTAATCTGGACCTCTCCTGAAGAAGAAGTTGTACCTGCAGTAAGGTGTTCTGGCTGCTCAGCTGTTACCTGATGACTAAAATACCTGCTGCAGGACAACCTGGGAGCTGATATTTAGCCAGCTAATCATAACATGCAGCAAAGTGGTTCACCAATGGTTCAAATCTACTGTAAATCTGCCTTTAAGATTGCTGGCATTAGATCAAATGTTTTATGGTCTCACAATGCCATTAGATGGATAGATTTCAGACTAAAAGTAAGGCATGTACTCTTTGGTGTCTATAGTGTCTAGAGTGTAAGTGGGCAGATGACACTAATGTCTATGCTTATGTTCTAGTCAATAGAAATCTAGCTAGTAAAACCCATGGAGTACAGAAAAGAATTCAGCTCATCCTTAAGTAGATACTTACCTTAGGTCAGCTGAAACATGTCCAGTCTTTCCTGGCTGTACACTGACTGTATCTGCAACCTCGCTGCCTTTTTTTTTTTTTTTTTTTTGGTGTGTGTGTAAATATCCTGCCAAAATACCC
Organism: Bucorvus abyssinicus; assembly: GCA_009769605.1. Taxonomy (NCBI): domain Eukaryota; kingdom Metazoa; phylum Chordata; class Aves; order Bucerotiformes; family Bucorvidae; genus Bucorvus; species Bucorvus abyssinicus. Next base: position 49,872,557 of record CM020024.1, on the reverse strand, counting down.
TCTGTTTAATAGCTTCTTCCCATTGATAGTCCAGGTTATGAAAAGACTGAAATAGCTTGCTGCATAGAAGATAGAGTATTTGTTAGAATTTCCTGGATCAGCCTAGAGGAAGAAATGCGTTTTCCAACAGACCTATAGTGACGTTTCACCACTTAGAAAACCAAACACACAGAAAACTGAAGTATAATCAGGTTATCATCCCACCTGTCCGTAGAATGCTCTCCTCCTTTGGCAGAATGGAGAAGGCTTAAGTACTCCTTATAGTATCAAAATGATCCTAAAATGGCACATAGACATTGTCAGTAGGTGTTTCGTGCAGGTATGAATCCCCACTCCTTGTACTAGAGAAGCTAAAGGTGAACAGGAAAAATATCTGTACATGCTTAGTCCATACACAAATGCACACACAGATATAACTCGCTCACTTCTTATTTTTAAATGCAGAACAGGCTTTGGACCCCATTTTGAATAATTTGGTAAAACAAAATATTGCTTAATGATTAACTAAATGAGCAGCATCTGTTCTTAGAGCATGGAATCCTTGGAAGAAGAATAGGCAATCAGGGAATTAAAGCTTTTGTGAGACAACCTGTGTGACAGAGGAAGAAGGTGTATCTGCACAGGTGGCAAAATGTAGCATTTCTTAGCTTTGGAGTGCTTCACTTCAGTGGCTGTTCTAATGCTCTTTTAATGTTTGTGTTCAAGGATGGATGGGCACTTGTGCATGTGCATGCCAAATAGAACAGAAGAGGCATAAATCAGTTTCTTTTCCCTTGCAGGTCATAAAAAGCTCTGTAAACACACAGTACCACTGTAAAGGAAATATTGTGTGACGTATTTCCAACAATAATTTTCCACAGATATTCAGAGGGATAACTCTAAACCGTAGCCATGGAAAATGTCATGTGCTCATTTCCAAAGTTATTAATAATTTTTGTGGTTTGTATATAAGAAAAAGTTTGTAGTATGTGGTCATAAAAGCATTACCATTCCCAGTTCCCCTCTTTCTGAAGTAAACTTAGAGTACAACGGACGGTAAAACTGGACATTTTATTTCTTTTTCAGTTTAGTTCCCCTTGAAGTATTGTTCACAAGAGAGAGACAGCACAGTTGGAAAAAAACCCCAAACAACAAAAACCTAAAAGAAAGAATCCTTCACTGTAAGCTTTTGCTTTTCATTTGGTAAAAAAATCTAAAGTGAATGTGAATAAAAAAAAGTAGGACAAAGTAGATCGGTTTTGGCAGAAACAGAAGCCTTAAAAGGTTGGACGTGGAAGAAATGTTTTTCACTACAAACGGATGTGATTATCACAACAGCTTGATTAAAACTAAGTATTACAAAAATGAAGTCATTGACCCAACATTGATGAATACCTTTAAAATTATCGGGAATGGAATAACATTTTGAACTCACTTCTGTTTTCGTTTCATCCGGCACCATACTCACAATTCTGTCTCCCCAGCGTCTACCATAACTGAACACAACAAACGCAGTAATGGAATGGAGTAGAAAATATATTTCAAAGTTAAGTGCAGTTGGCCAGGTTTACAAATTCATCTGCTGTTTTTCATATGATCTTTTATGTAGTTGCCAATTTTTAAGGGAATTTTGGTTGAAATATATTGGAAACATTATACTTCCTGTTTGATTAAGATGTAACTAGATAATTTAAGCTTAATCTTAAAATTTATTTCAAACTATTACAGCATTGTTATTACAGAGATTCTTACAAGATTCCAGCTGCAACCAACTGAATTCTTTTAACATTTTTGGTTTTGTAATAGAAGGATAAATTTGGAATTGGGTGATATATGATGATATTGATAAATGATGACACTGTATGATTTTTAATGAATAGTATCAAAGAATTGTGTAATGAATTGACCTGATGGTGAAAATCTAAAGTTGCATGCTTAAATTTACTGAAATTTCACAAAATCACAGAATCAGAGAATGGTTGATGTTGGAAGGGATCTCTGGAGGTCAGCTGGTCCAACACCCCTGGTCAAGCAGGGCCATCGAGAGCCGGGTGCCCATAACTGTGTCTAGACAGTTTTTTATTATCTCTAAAATGGGATACTCTACAAGACCCATGGGTAAATCTTCTCTGCTTTAAGAAATGTTACCACTGTAAGTTTGCTGTTAATAAAATGGAGTAAAAAGTCCCTAAAATAGTGGTAGCTTGTGGATGAAGTGTTAAAATAAAATAGAATAAAAAAAATCCTTTCACCAATACATCTAATACATCTACACCAATACATCTACATTGTGGAGAAGGATTTGTTCAATCTATCAGATAAAGAAATTTTTCATTAGTACAGGCTGTGTATTCCCTGGTAAGCTTTGTCTAGTAAGCTGCAAAGTTATTTTGGCCCACAAGGACACCTTCCGCAAGAAACTTCTGGAGAGAAGACTGGGTCACCTTAGTCTCCTTGTTCTGGACTGTACAAAGACATTTTGACATAGGCACAGGCACTGTGTGGAACTTTAATCTCTAAGTCATAAAACTCGGTACAGTGAAGATCAGCAACAAATGATCTTGACCAAAACTGATTCTTTTGCCTTCATTCTGCAATAATTTTCTGTACAAGGATTCCCATCCCCAAACCAGCTTTAAACTACCTTCTCAGGTTTTTTGGCACCAGTTTATGCATGAAGCATTTCTAAGAGGCAGAGAAGCCACTCCTGCTCAGTCTGAGGAGGAAGGGGAACATGTTGAAGTAAGCACAATGGGAGGAGCATGGTAGCCTTGGTGGGATTTATATGTGTATAAGGATGTGCTGGCAAAATTGTGAATTGCTGCCTCCTTTTGCGAACCTGAGCATCTCAACATGTCAGTCAGCATTGCACCACCCAGACTGGGCTGCGAGAAGATGCAGGCTCTACAAACTGGGTGGCAGCACACCTCTTTGGCTGCACTGAAGCTTACGGCATCATGGCAAAGCAGAAGGGATGGGTTTCCTCTGGTTATGTCATGTGCTCATGGGGATTTAGCAACAGCAGAGAAATAGAGCTGCTCTATTCTTAGCGCTAGCAGGACAGGTGACACAGTCACTAAAACGCTGTTATTTCTGTCACCAGCTGGCACCGCAGGCAACAGACACAGCAGAAGCCAAGAATTAAATGGGCAGGGGAAAGGATCTCCCTCTCTGCAAGACCCCTGCAGCCCTCCCCTTCCATGGGCCACAGCTGGGTCCACGCAGTGATGGGTGCTTGCAGGGCAGCTGCCCCCTGCCCTGTGGCTTTGCCTCTGGGGAGGTAAACTCACAGCGTGTGTTGGCAGGGAGCCTGGGAAGAGAGTGGGATTGGCAGCTTGTCTGGCAGGGCCTGTCGGAAAGGGCATCTGCCTGCGAGGCATCCCAAGTCCTACCGCTGCCTGTCCTCCCTCCTGGGAATTCATTCGTGTTGATATTCCACCTCATTTTGGCTATTTCACAAGCCATCCCATTATTTTTCCCCTTGTGGACATGAAGCAACAAGAGGCATAATTTAAGCATTACATAATTCAGAAGAAATGTTCCTAAAAAAAAAAAAGAAAAAGTAGGGTCAAACATCAATAGTTTGATGACAAAAAGATAGTTGTATTCAGATCTGCTCTCTGAAATCGCAGGATACTTTCACATCCTGTCTTGCTCCCATGAAGCACTCCCTGTTTATTGTTCTTGCACTTTTACATTCATCTTTAAGGGTATGACTATTCACATCTGACTTTGGTCTCTCCAGTGCTCCCACCTGAGTTATTCGAATAGACTCTCTTTGTTGTCAAAGAGAAGAAATTTATGTTTAAGAGTTGGATTCCACCCATTCTAAAGTATAACCTAAACCAAGTCAGACCTGCTGCATCTTAAAAGTCCCTGCTCTTACTTTGTTGTAGGTAAGGTTAAACCCAGTTGTCTACACCTGGCTGTGTACCGCAAGGTACCCAAGCTGACCTCAGTTGGCCTCTGCAAAAGTCCGTTGATCCTGAGTCACACTTGATAGCTTCATTTCTTGGGATTTTTAGGACATTTTGACAGCAATAAATATTCAAGCATCAGAAAAGGCTTGAAAACTTTGTAGAGCCCCGTGAGTTACTTAGTGTCTAAATGTAGGTATCTAAATACCTTTCGCACTATCTTTTTCCTTTGATTGTATTGACTGGGGTATTTGTGATGTCTGATGTCGTTTGAGAGGCCCTTGGCTATCCTACCTGGACTTCAGCTGTAACTCCTGTGTCATATTTGCTTGCTTATTTCTTGGATTCCATAGACAGTCACAAATGCCACTAAACACACACATTTAGGTAACTGAATCAACATATTAGATTCAGACACCTGAATCCAATCCTTAGTTAGCTAAGAAGAATGCCTTGTTTTCTTTCATGCAGGCTTAGCACAATGAAATATCTAACTAAGATCTCATGGAGGTGGTCTGACTCATGATGAAGTAGATGGTAATGATGATACCTGCAAAACTCATCAATTATAATATATTGACTCAAGATTCTGTACTACAGTAACTTCTCTGAGAATTGTGAGGTATTTGGAATTATAACTGATGCTAAATATGGCTTTTTTTTTTTTTTTTTCCCTCCTTGCAGTGTGATATTTGGTCAAGTTTTCAAATGTTTTTCAAAACCTACAGAAGTAAAGAAAATAATTTATGTGTTTCCTGAAAGAGATGGTATTACCTAATCTTTTCAGTAAAGACCTCAAGGTTCACATAAAACCTGAGCATTGTGTGAGCCAGTTGTGAAGAATGGGTTGTATGTAACCAGACACTCGTGAATGAGGTATGATGACTCCTAGTGCTTTCCAGAGCTTCCAGTCAAATACTAAACCTCACATGGATCCTTTTCCAGACAAAAGCCCTGTGAACCCATAGCCACCTCCCCCCCGCTCCCCAATTTGTAAAGTAAAACTTATGACTTTTTCCTGGGTTGTTTCTCTTTCTGCATGAAGAAAAGAAAAATGTATTTTTTTTCCCAGCAGCTCTAGAACATTGGGATTTTACAAGAAACTGTATTACCTGATATGATTCATTTTAGGTTTCCCTTCAGAAGTGAGATTTTTCAGTGACTAAGGACTTTTCTGAGGAAGGTGTACATCACTGCTAAAATACAAAAGGTCAGATCTTCCCTGATCTTTCAGCGTTGCACAACCAAGCTTTTGAACGTTATCTACCTTGACTGCACAAGGTCCTGAAACACCAATTTTTTCAGACATGGTTGGAAATCAATGAAAACGTATATTAAAACAGCACAACCCCCCCACACCTGTCATGAACTACTTAACTTACCTTTAAAAGAAAATTGCAATGAATGTGTACGGCTGAGGGTTAGGAAGGGAGGAGAAGAAACAATGAATGGTGTTATTCACAGTGACTGAAGTAAATCTACTGTCTGGAGTCAAAGCCAAAATGCTTCTCCAACCTCCTCTACTCAAGAGATACAACTCCAGAGGAAGATTCAAAACCAAACTCTAATGTAGGAGCTTTGAGCCAACCCTGGAAGGGCTTCTTTCTCTTCACTGATTGTAGAAGGAGCTGAAGAGAACAACATTTTGATTTTGGCACCTCAGGGTCATCTAACTTAGACACTTTAAACATTTTTGGATTTAGATGTCTAGGTAGATTCATCTCACGTGTGTTTACACTCCATAGTGCAAACCTCTATATTCAGTGGCTATGTGGTGCTTAGTTGCTGGATGCTGAGGGTAAACCACAACAATCCTCTAGACATCCTTTATAACCAGTGGACAGAAAGAGCCATTTCTAGGGAATGGTTTAGCGAGGGTAACAACCTCATCTTTAGTTGAAATAACCTGTAAAATCAACTAATCCTTATTTATTTCGAGGCAACATCTGCCTCAGCCCACTCTGAGCATCTTTACATGTTGGGTTACTGACCCCAAAAATACCCCTATAGGTAAATAAGAAATTGTAGTCCCAGAAAAACTGCTCATGAAATCTTTCAGAGATTTTTCAGCTTAACTTAGGAACAAATTAGAAATTAGACAGTGGAGGGAGGTGGAAATGGTGTAAGAAGTTTCCAGATTCCAAAATTGTATTGTTTTTCCAAGAAATGATTTTCTCCAGCCAAGTTATAACATTTTGAAGCCACAGCCTCAGTCTGTTTCTCTTGGATGCTGTATGGCTCTGCTATAACTGCTCTCCCTTGTCCAATTTTTCAGCTGATGATACACAAAATTGTTTTGTTAGAGACGGGTTCAGTCAGTATAACTCCACAAGAGTTCTCTCTCCTTTCTCTTTTTTCTCTCATCTCAGTTTCAAATTCATATGTGCCCTATTTTTATATCAGCATTTTCATATGGGTGGTTTTTGTTCACCAGCACAGATCCAAACTATACCACAGACATAACAACTGGCAAAATGCAGCTGGAATACCCTGTGTAGGAGATCCAACTCATCCCGGTCAACCTGATTTCTGAGAAAAGAAGTCTCAGATGAGCATTTCCAGCTTCTCCTTGTTGAAACTGTAGGAAAAGCCACCACTGTTTTCTGCATTGAAAATAACTGAAGTGACTGAAGTAAACTGATACGTTGTCCTGGAAATTATGCCACCATTTATTCTTCTGAAATTGAGAAAACCGGAGTTTCCTGGTTCCAGGCAAAGGAAAAAAAAATGGTTTGGCATTGCTTCTGTAATATTGGCAAGCCTGTTTTGCAGGCTGTTTGCACCCACCATCGATAAAAGGCTAAGTGAAACTGTGAGCCGTCTGTCTCTGGTGTGACTCCGAACCCTGCAGAACACCTCTTCACTAATGGTAACATTAGTATGTCCCCTTTGTCTTCGTGGGAGATGCTCCATCTGGGTGCAAGGTGTAAGTTTTCTCCAGTCACAGGTTGCACAGAAGTAGTAAACACAAATATTTACTGTCACGGATATTTTAAAACCTTGGAGGAAGGAGGCAATCCGGAGAATTCCTCCTTAACGAGCTTCTTTGATTCTTGAAACACATACTACATTGCTTTTTATTCCACCTGCAATCAATAAATCAGAAATCTCCCAATACAAATTCGTCCATCTTTTTCTGTTACGACTGTCTTTTTGGGAAACTGTCAGACTTAAAGCAATTGTTCAGACTCCCACGGAAGAATCGCAAGCAGAAATGAACTCGGCAACAGGGGGTTTCTCTGGTTATTTAAACTAACTGAAGTTACCTTTGATGAGTGAAAAGGCTACAAGGAACTGCCAAATGTGGGTCTTCACAGTTCAACAATGCTTCATTTTCCACGATTGTCTGGGCTGTGAATATTTTCATACAAGCATGAAGAGATGCCATGATGAAAATTTTACTTCAGAGAAGCCAGGAGGACAGTAGATTTTTTTTTTTAACAACTATGCAAAGGAGATCACCAGACTACAGAGTAGCTACGCCTTGGGATTTTGGTTTCTTGATGCTGTTGGGTTTTTTCCATTTTTTTTTTTTTTTTTTCAAATGAGATTTATGCAATCATGTCAACATTTTCCACAGACCAAACATCTGAGATATTTCTTCTCCAAAGCCCTGGCACCAGTTGGTGGTGGAAACTTGGAATTTTTTTCCCCCTCTCTGTGCCACAAATGTGCAGATGCCAAATCTGGCATTTGCCTCCATGACAAGTGTGCTGCCTTGCCAGCTTGTTTCACTGAAATTGGCTCCTGCTGGGAGGATCTGCTCACAAACTTGTTATGCTGGCACCTGACCATTTTTGGGTACTATCTTTAACACAGCACATCTGTTGTAGGCACACATACTCTTTAGCTGGCTCAAAGCACCACGTGATGGACTGTCCTATTTTATGGAAGTTATCCAGCCTTGACACACTCTTGGGTACACAGCTCAGCAATTCCACAGTCTTGGTTACACTTGACAACCCAGGCTGACATTAGCAATCTTGTCTCACTTCCCCCCCTTTCATGAGGAGTAATCACAGTTGCCTTCCTCATCCGTATGGCTAAAACACAAGGCTAAGTCATATGGTTGTCGAGTTTGAGACATATTGGGTCTGTTTGACAACTCCGTTTTTCAAGGCTCTCTAAATAGTGCAGAAAATTCCACTGCAATTAATTTTGAAAATGTTAAGTGTTTATTAACTGTGAAAGCTCTGAAAGGAAAGAGAAAATAAATGATAGTCAGGATTCCCTTTATTTAAGTCGCTGGAGTTTCCTTAAAAACAGAAACAAGATCAGTGGCTGTTGGAAGGCTGGGAAATCTTTTAATTTCACCCTTGATTGTACCTGATTTGTATTCTGAGAATTTGAGAAGCTTGACCAATTTATATTCATTATTCTTTTGCAAGAGGTCTTGATGGCAAGGATTATTGATAGTAAAATCACTACTGCTTCTTAGGCAAGACTCAGAGTATTCAGATCTAGAGGAGGGAGCAACAAGATGCTCCTGTATTTCGATCAGACTGAGGCCGAGAGAAAAGGTGAGACTGAGTCCACTAGTGCTGCAGAAACTTCTGACCCTGTGGCAGGAGAACAAGCAGACAGGTATTTAAACCACCCCATATGTCTATGCTCCATCCTCATCACAGCTCCATCCAGATTTTGCCATACAAATAAATACTGAGAATTTCAGTGTTTATTAATTATGTCAGCTCTGAAAGGGAAGGAAAAAAAAGAAGATTGTCAGGAATCTGCTCATTTAAATGAAGCACGTCCAATTAAAGCAAAAAAAAGGAGGAAAAAAGATTTCAGTAATGTTGGAAAATTACATGCTCTTGTTTTAAAAAGGTGAGACATCGCAGGTAGCTTAATACATTTTCTATATATACGGATATAAAGTCACATATGTGTTTATACACATACACACATGCTGATATCTGTGCCCACACTTCATTTACTCTGCATCTACATAATTATATGTCAGGTCACATATGCTTCTGGGTATAAATATGGGATGTTTAGATGGTGATAGGAGAGAAAAAATAAAAAGCTCTATCACTGCTCGTGATACAGCTCATGACTTCTTTCTACCATGCCCTATAAACATTTCCTCTTTGCCTCCATGGATTTATTCCAGCTCTCCAAATTCTTGCATTACTTCTTAATATTTATTACTTATTAAGACAAAAAAACCTCACCATATAAAAATCTCTTCTCCCTTCTGTATGTGGATTTCCCCCTCTGCGCAAGCCCTTGGAAAGCAAAATTGAGTCCTGAAACACTCCTAAACATGCCAAAATCTTTACAATCAATTATCCTTCAGCCCTGCAGGGGAAAAAAACAGAGTCACACTTTGTGGTTTTTTTTTTTTTCCAGAGGTCCTTTGCACTTGTTTCTAATCTATGAAGAATCCAGTACATGAAATTTAAAAGTTGTGCTTTTTTTGTGTTACAAAAGCTGTCCTTGCCCATGTGTGAAAATTCAGTTTTTCTGCTTCTGTGCTCTCTGCTCAATAAATAGAAACAATAGTAACAAGTGTTTCCAGTGCAGGAGCATCAAAGGAAATGCATAACAAAAATTAAGCCTGATTAACTGAAGTGGAAAGAAATATTTTTTTCTGTTTCTTCGTTTACTTTTCCCTAAATAGTCATGTAGCATATTCTTATCATCTTGATGTTAGGAGAAATGTGGGGGAATGTGAAGTACTGGATTGTATTACCCGAGAAATATGTGGTGGAATATCCACCACTGGAGGTTTTTGAGAGCAGGGTCGGTAAGTAGCTGTCATAAGGGCTTAGATATGGCTGATCTTGCATCTTGTTCTCCTCTTAAGGAGTAAGGTGGAGGACCTCATGCAATCCTGTTCAGCTCCACCTCCTACAGATTCCATGTAGGTAAAATGCTGGTGGAGACACAAATATTACATTCAATTTCCAATGTAATGTCTTGCTTTGTTTGTCTCTTCTGATTTATATAATATAGTCTGAAAAAAAACCTTGAAGAAAACCACTGTGATGATAGGCTCTCTCTCCATATATGTCAGAGAAGTCCTTGCATGTAATGTGTCTCTGTGTCTTAGTAAACTGTGTACAACAAACATTACTTATGCTTACACTCTTCTCTTAAAAGAAAATCAGATCAGCTACATTACGTGCAAGAACAAACAGAAAAACTCTGAAACTATTGTTTGGGTGAAGTCATCTAATATTATAGAAAACATACTGACGTCAGAAGTAGTTCAGATTTAATTTGGAGAACTCTGAATTGTCTTCTTCCTTTACAAGGTGTTATTGACCTGATTGTTTTCCAATCATAGTTTGGGCCAACAGACCTGCATTCATCTCACTCAACCTGAAGTACTTAAGATCTGGCAACAGAGGCTGCTTCTACAGTCAATATGGAGAAGTAGATAAGTGTATTCATGAGATGACTTAGATCTTAGGTAGGTTGTCTGGTTGTCCTGAGATACTTCTCCCTTTCCTTCTTTCCTGACTAGATAATAATCTTACGGTAGCTCGATATCTTAAGTCATGTGATAAAATTTGGCCTTGATTCCTATAGGAGGAGTGAGATTCAGCTCTACAGGGGACTGCTTTGATGACACTCTGAAAAGTAATTCTACCTCTGTGTCTATCTTTAGGCAGGAAGGACCTTGCAAGATGGACCTTGCAAGAAGGACCACCTCCAGCTGTGTGACTGTCCAGCTGTGATTGTAATATAGAAGGAAAAGGGATATTGACAGCCCTGTCTGAGGAAACAAGGCCTCAGAGTGCATCTTTCCTTAATGTTCTTTATTATGTCATTCCCCACCTTTCATACTTAGATGGCAGACTCTCCCAAACCTCACATGAAATATTTTTGTGCACAAGCTGTGACACAGCATGGAAAGATCAAAGGCAGCTGTCTGACTGCTCATCTCTGCTACCGTTGAAAAAATTTCCAGGTGCAGAAAATATCTTTAACCCTTTCTTCAGCCTGCTTGCTAAGGAGCAAAGATTTTTCTCATTCTTACATTGATTTCATCCAGAGATTCAGAAGGTTGTGTGTGAGAAAGGTTTGGGGGAAGGTGGTTGGTAGTGAATGTATTTATTTTGCTTTAAAAGAAAAAGGCTAGGGGAAGCAGTAAGAAACAAAAGACTAAATAGTGAATATCAGGCCAACCAACATCAAGCTTGCCAAATCCTAAGAATTATAGGTCTACCTCCAAATCATATCTATGTCTTTGTGTATGCCTATCTTCTGATCTCTTTACTATCAGCGCATAATACTAGCACAAAAATTTTCCAGTGCAACACTACCACCCTGTTCTGCTAAGAAACACAGTGGACCATCATTCCTAGAAATCATAGAAAATTGTGCAGAGAAAGTCTTTGCAAGTTAAACTGTACCATCCTCCAATCTAAGACAAGATCAGTAACACTTAAATAATTTGTCCAGGGTTTTCCTACTGAGCATGGTGGATGTCATTGCTCATGTTAATGTACATGTCAAGAATTCTAAAGGCTCTAGTGGCCTGTAGTTCTTCTTTTGGATGTCTCAGAAGCTACTTATTTTGCTTTGAATGGGATCGGTCAACAACAAAGTCTTTGTTTTGAAATATTTGGAACCACAATGATGCAATCCAAATAATTTGTAACACTAGAATTTCCTGGAAACATTCTGGGTTAGGGTGGATGAGGCTCTGAGTGGCCTGATCTAGTTGAAGATGTCCCTGCTTACTGCAAGGCAGTGTTGGACTAGGTGACCTTTAAATGTCCCTTTCAATCCAGACTATTCTGTGATTCTATTATTCTATGGTTCTATGAATTGCATAATCCAATCCGAATAGTCTGTAGTACTGGAATTTCATTGTGAGCAGCAAAAAATTTTGCAGGACTTAAGAGAAAGACCATTGGGAAATTCTGAGTTTGGCATGCTGGGCTGCAGGAGAAGGAAAACAGAGGATGTTTGGAGATAATATGCTTCAGTGACAGTGTGAGGCTGTGAAGTCCAGGATAGACAATTAGTGTGACAAAAGAACCCTAAATTTCCTTTCTGTCTGTACAGATACCTTCCTGTATGACCCTGTAACAACTTATTTTCCCCATTCTACTTGTATTTCCTTTCCCATCACTTTCTTTGACTCCCTGTTGACGTAATGCTCTCTTTCAGGCAGTTCAAATCCTTCACAGATTTTTCCCTCTGCCTAGAACAACTTATGTTCTCATTTAAGGCATAGAGGTGTTGATATCCAGGCATGGATTAACTACAAGGAATGAAGAGGGTTTTTAAAAACCTTGCCTTGTTATCTTTCCTGCATACCATAGTGTTGGGTGCGTGTGTCACAGAAGCATGTTGGAGGAGGAATGTGGTGGAACTGGACAGAAGCAGTAGCATTGCAAAACATCTGTTGGCCAATTTCAGCCAAAATTTGACAGATGGGGTACAGATTGCAAGGATGTTACAGCCCTTGAGTTTTATAAAACAGAGGAAAGACATATCACTAGTACCCTCTCTATAGAGTAAACTCGTAGTCTCAGTCATTATCAATACCGGATAATCAACAGAAGAAAGAGAAGCTCTGAATTTTGCAACTATTCACAAGCCTGAATTAGAGCTTGCACCTTGTTGGACATGAAAAAAACTGGTTAGAAACACAAACCAATTGCCACCAGGGCTTCTCTTGTCCCATTGCATACAGAATAACTGATTTTGTTGCATTTTCCCTGTGCCTCATTGATTTAGTCTATTTCTTCCTTCTTCAGAAAATTTCAGTAGAATTATTTGACTTCATTTGTCTTACAGAAGTAAATGGACCTAAGGGCTAACAGTAAAAATAGATATTTTTGAGCTCAAAACCAAGATGAGGAAGATGATATCATCCTTTCTTTCAAAGAAAGCGATTTCATAGGACTATATGTCAGACCCTGAATTGGGGACACACAAATATTTCCAACTTCAGGACAGAAAGGCTGATAAGAAGCACAAAGAAAACAGATCTTAGGTTGGTGTCTTGAAGCAGAAACCTGGGACTCCTGAATTCCAGACCCCTACCCAATTATAACTGTGATGTATGTGTGTCTAAAGGACAGCAGCTCCCCTTTCTAGCTATTTAAGACAACCTGCTTCTTTATCCTGTATTTGTGGATCTGGATCTGCACTTGCAAAGACTGCACGAGTCAACAGGTGGGAATTTTTCATTTCTGCTAAACCAGCATTTTCATTCTCTTTAACACTAATAATTCAGGCCCTGTGTCTCTCATTTCATAACCCAAAGGTATGGAAGCCCTACTTGCATTATGCTCCGTCAGCTGTGTTACAAAAATACTGATTTAAAGCTCTATTTTTCCCTCTTCTGCGTGTTTCAAATAATGTCTGGATAAGAACCGCTACAGGTACTCTCTTGTGTTTAAATTTTCCTCTTCTCAAGAAAATACATGCTCCTTCAAGAGTAAATAAGCTCAGGAAACAAAAAAGAGAAAACCTCTTCTGAGGTCACAAATGATTGTGATAATAAAGAAGAAATGCCAAATCTCTCAGTTTACAGTTGTTCTGAGGGATCATAATCTGTGAAAGCAGTTTTTTCTTTCTCTATTCTTGAAAAAGAGGTCATTGCTCCAACCCTCACACCTGCAGGAGGGCAGAAAAAGAATTACAGAATGGTAGAATCACAAAGAATCACAGAGTCTTTTTGGTTGATCAAACCAAAGATCATCAAGTCCAACCGTACACCCTGCACTGCCAGGGTCCCTAAACCATGTCCCTCAGCACCACATCAACACGTCTTTTAAACACTTCCAGAGACGGGGACTCAACCACGTCTCTGGGCAGCCTGTTCCAATGGCTGATGAAGAGAAGGGATCTCATCAGAGCTGTCAAGAGGAAAAGGTAGTACGAACAGTTGATTTTGTAAGTCCACCATTGTCCCATCTAGCTGTGTTCTCCATGTACACATTGGGTAAAGGACTTTTTATTGGAGGTGTCTAGTCTTGCAGAGATCTACCACTGAAAAACGCTAGAGAAGACAGCATTTTGGAAATGGAGTGCAGGCAGAAAGACTAATCTTAGTTGATCCAATTTATGGTTTGTTTCTTGGGCCAGGGATATAAGCTCAGGGGGAATAAAAAAAAAGAAAAAGAAGAAATATTAGTTCAATGCATATTAATTCTTATCTTAAAGGGAGAGGGCAAATTTTACTGTTCTCAAATAACAGTAATGTTTTGCCAGTAGTGCACATCCCCTACATGCAGGGTTTCTGTTCCCAAACATGCTTTTCTTTTACCCTGATGTAGATCCTTTTAGAAATGGGGTTAAGGGCAAGGACATTCAGGCATTAATGTGTTTCTTGAATCCTCTGGCAATGCTACACACACACAAAAAAGTCCTGCTTGACATTTGGACAGAGAATCATTCCCATCAGCATCCAACTTGATCATCATCCCTTCCAAGTACACCAGCATGGGTCATCTGTCTCAAGATCACACAAATCACTTCTTTCTCTTCACAACTAAGTACCTTCCCTAGGGTAATAATCACAGTTATTTAATATTCATAAATGATAACAAAAACCACTTTAATATATTATATTTTACTATCTGGAATTAACATAAAGGAGCCTGTACCACACATGTCGCTAGCTGTTTGGCTGGCTGTAAAAGGTGCTGGTTGTTGATAGCCATAGCTTGAGAACTACTACGGAGATAAACAAAGTCAGCGCTGATTGCATTTGGGCTTTCTAAGGAGCTTCAATGACCCGTGGTGGAGAACAAGAGAGTACAGGACACAGACATGGAGAATTTCACAAGAAAGCAAAGAGAGCAGTGCTATTAAACTCCTCATGAATGTCAGATTGTTCAACATATCTGCTGAAAAACAGTCGATGCACCATCACTGAAAATCTTTTCACAAAACCGTTGGTCAAAACCATTTAAGGATATATGACAAAAGACACTCTTCCACTGACCTATGGGTATGAAGAAGGTGCCCTACCTCAGAAGCGTCTTCTATCTCTGTGTTCAAAATTCTTGGACTAGAACATCTGATAGCCTAAATATTTCTGGTTTTTTATTGAGATAGCTAATTCGCTAAGTAACATTTGCCATGAGCAGAAATCCTTCGTGCATTTCACTGACTTTACTCAGATTAACCCTATCTACGACTTGCCCCTGAAGTCAATATAATATGACATCTCCTGAAAATATATAGTAATTACAGAGTCTTTGATTTGACAATTTTGAGGAAAAAATGTAAATAAAAATAGTTTCTCCTACTACCATAGGTGCCTTTGAAACATAAATTAGAATTTCTTGTCCTAATTTGCCATTGACAAGTCTTAGAGGCAGAGTTAAGACAAAATTCTTGAGCCAGCAAACTTGCTTCTACAAGTACAAAGGAATTTAAAGAGTGGCCTCGGGAAGAAATGGATGTAGCTGTCAGTCACATGAAAGAATTTAGAAACAGAATGCAATGCTTTGTCAAATGGTGGGATTCAAATGTAACGGCATGTCATTGACCCTGGTGCTCAGCAACACATATTTCAAATCCCTGAAGATTAATAGGGAAGATGGTTACAGCTCTCACAACAGCTGCTGGAAAGTGTTCCTCTCTCACGTTTTAATTACATGTATTTATACAGTAAAAAAGTCCTAAATGCAATATAGCCTGTAGTATGCAACAATTTTGAACATTTATGAGATTCAGGCAATTAAGAGTCTAAACTTTGAAATGTTTCCAGATGGCACACTGATTAACAATTGTGCGAATTTAATATTTGTTTAAATGTGCTGCTCTGTAAAATATTTCTTAATCGTATACGAATGCATCGCCAGGAATCTAGGCACAAATTTTCTTCAAGCACAACTTGTCTCATTGCCTGAAGAAGTGGAAATCTCATTAGCTGATTATATAGACCAAAAGTAGTAGCAAAGCAGTGGTAAGAGATGAAAAAGACGAAAAAGTAGCCAAGATATTTCTTAGCTAATGAATATTTCTCCTTTATTTTTAGATGCAGGTCCCACGACCTTCATGTGAGACACTTGAGAGCATCAGCCTCACAGTTCTTGCAAGTGAACCTACTACTAAGGACATTTCCTTGGGGCTAACAGCATGTTCACTTCAGTTGCATATAGTAAATCTAAAGTGAGGATCTACAGTATAGTTTTGTTTTTTTTAAAGAAAGCACCTAAACTTTAGTGCTTTCAATGGGGTTAAACAACTTAAATTCCTTAAATAACCTGTCCACAGCTTCTTTTGATAGTTCCAAGCCTTCCCCATTTGTATTATTTTTTCTGTTGAAAACTTGAATCAATGCAATACCCCACTCTCCACCAAAACACTTATTTTTGTAGGTGAAATTTATTCTATCAGAGAAAGACATATCGATGATGATGGAAATCATCAGCCATATATCTGGAACTTTCAGAGATTTTTGTAGGAGTTCATGGTCTAGTTAGTTCATATATTTGAATCTGATACTACGGTCTGAAATAAAAGGAACAGCCTGAAAATGCAATATCAGAAGCCTTGTAAATCTGCTCTGAAACCTAAAAGTGGGAAACCCTAGAACTATATATGATCTTTAAAAACCTGGCCTCTACCACATTCAGGAGAAACTGTTCCTTCATTTTGTGCAATACTCGTCATAATACTCGCAGGTCACAGAAAACCAGATTTATCTCACCTGCCATCTGAGACCTATATATCAATCATCTGGGTCCAGAACTGGGTGATGCAGTAACTTCCTTTGATAGTCAATGGAGAAAAATACCTATTTCCAAAGTCAGATTCTTCTCCCATCTTTTAGACCCTAGGAGGAGATGAACTGCTCTCTGAAAAGACCTCTGGCTCTCTACTGTTTGTGAAAGGAGCCTGGTCTGACTACTTTACAGGTAGGTATTGAACTTCTAGATGTTCAGAGTATGTGAGAAAAATCCCAATAATAATGCACAGTTTACTCCAGATTTCAAAATAAATGTTATAAATTTCAAAACTAACCTTTTTGTGTGTTGAGGTCGGCAGTGATTAGGAAAAAAACCAATGGAAACATCCACATTTTGACAGGAATAATCCACTTCTCATCCCCGACTTTCATCTTCGATAAAGATACTTCAATAGAGCTTCTTTCTGAGATACCATTTAAACTATTAGCAGTGCCTTTTCTCTTTCTTTTCCTCTGTTCCTTTTTCCTTGGGTGACTTAAGCAGGTTGCAAAGTGGGCACCGTTCATCTTGGAGCAGTTTTTGAAATTCCGTATAAACTTCTGTGTTTGAAATTGCAGAAAGGAAGAATATTCATCCGTAAACCTGTAAGGAAACAGAAGGAGACCTTAGAAAATAAACCAGCAAACTGAAATTGTTTGTGAAATTATTTTAATAGATCCAGGAGAAGCAATGGAAACCTACCCCTAGGCGCTGGTTCCTGAACACCTGTAAAGGAAATTTATGAGGTAGATTATGTGATGTGTTGGGTGTGATTTTTAAGGACTGTGTTCCTAATTCAGAAGCAAGAACAGACAATCTCCTTTGCTTCCACTTGGGAAAACTACACTATAGGAAAAAGTATGAGAATCAGCCAAAGGAAGATGAACTCTGAATGATGACTGAAAGAAAGAGCACTGTGTTCTTCTTTTGTTTAGCAGTGTCTTAATGGAACAGGATGGACTTGAGAACAGCTGATTGGTTTAGAGCACAGAGCCTGGACATTGTACTTGGCCTTGCAGTTTACCTGACACCTTGGCTAAGCCATATTGCTCTCCTGTTCTCTTTCAACTGTCTTGACTGATTGCATTGCAAATGCAATTGATGGAGATGAGATTTTTTTCTTTCTTTGAGCACAGTCTTGCACAAGGGTGCAACTGGTAAAAATGCCAAACATACCTATGATGCCATTTGGTAAGCTCTGTTCGGTGCCAGAATTGAACTCCTAAAGACCAATTTACTTTCTCCTTGACTGTGATTGCTTTGACTTAAGTGAAAGTAAAAAAAAAAAAGATTAACTCCCCTGGTCTACGAAACATGATGTTAAGTTAGGATTAAATGAGGGAGGGATTTTACCTGCACTATTATTCTACAAATTGTGCGTTACTTTCCTCTCTTTTTCTTTTCTTTTCTTTTTTTTTTTTTAAATGTCAGTGGATACTGATTTTGTTTCTCTCATTGCTATGACAGAAGTGAGGGGTTTTTTTCAGCAGTATTCGTGAAGAAAAAAATTTAAAGCTATTGTTAACATGTCCAGAGTAGTTAGTGAAGGAGGAAGGAGAGAATGAAAAAGATGCTCTTGTCACCCTCAGAGGCAGATACAATCGGTCCGAGTTACCTGACAGTGGAAAACCTGTTCCAAGTACAGCCTGCCATATAACCATCACGGCTTCATGGAGTCCTGTTAAAACACTTGGATTTCTACAGAATCATATTAAGATAATGTTACTGAGAGAAAGAAGAACCGCAATTATTTCTATTGCTATAGAGCTAGGCAATACCACTAATCTCAGGAAAAAACCTAAATTTACATAAAGTTATTTCCCGGAAGAAACAAACACTTTTTCAGTGTGGCAATGGAATTAGCATAGGCTTCCATATCTGAATTCTAATTAATTCATTCCTATTTTTTAATGTTTTATCACCACTCTCTTTTCCAGATCCTTCATGTGATATATTAGTCTGTTTGGATTTGATAGGCAATAAAAACAGACCAGTCAGTCTGTTAGTTCTATAACCATCTTGCATTTAAGAAATAATATAAATAGCATAAAGACAGAGGGAGAAATCAATGTGTCAATTATTTATACAGAAAAAAGTCTACCTAGTAAAATGAAATTGCTTAGTTCCTAAAGGGCAGAGATGAACTTTTTTGGCTGCTTATGCAGAAATGTTATAAATATTTAAATGTAAATAATAAAATCTTTACATGCATAAATAAACATGAGATTGATATTACACACACTACAGCAGCAAAATATGACAACTGCTGCTTCTTCAGGAAAATGGATATTTCCTGTGACTGAATGGAGAATAAACTCAAAGCTAATAACATACCTCACATACTCTTCGATTCCACTTTTGCATTTAAGCAAAAATTTCCCTTGGTTGGTATTTTTAGAAAAGGCCTGAAGACCTCTCCAAAACAAACATACAGGATGAAACAAAACACAGGTTCTGATTTCTTTAAAAACAGGTATCTCCAAGGATACATGGCTCCGCATGGGGGTAGCTGAAGGAATTTTAAGCGCTAGTGACATGAAAGTTATCCGCTATTTTGTCCATTATTATGGTCCTTATGACTCCAAGAATGAAGAGGTTAACTTGGCTGAAGGTTGGATCGGAAGTCTTAGAGGTTGACCTTTAATGAAGAATGAAGTGGTGGTGCCCTGTCTTTCTCTTTGCTTCCCACCTTAGCAGTCAGGCCAGAGGACCCTCCCCTGACCCATGTCTCATGCTGTGGCAGAGATGATAGTAACACTCCGCTGCTCTGGCACAAGACCTGACTTACTGCTGCCTTTTGCTTTAAGCCATCATGAATCAGTTTACGGTCACCTACTTGTATGAGTACAACTCAGCAAAAGGAGTCAGGTTCAAGCCCAGGTTCAAGCGCTGTTTTGCTAGGTTTGGTTTGGAGATGTTGGTTATGTGCATGTGACTAAAACAAGCCATGGATCAGTTAGAGGTCAGTCCCATCCTGCAGGTAAGGGGAACAGCTTGGCTTGTAGACACATGTCTATATTGTCTTTCCCTCCAGACAGGATGGCAGTGTCCAAACTACCTGTTGGTAGCAGTCCATAGCATGTGCAAATCCCCTGGACCATGCCCAGGTGCAGTCTAGGAGAGTGCTAGCCAGTGCAAGCCAAAACCGTACAGGAAGCACGTGAACAATTACATATTCTGGATAATTGGGGGATGGAGGTTGAGAACAAGCTTTGGCTTTGATTTGTTTGTTGGTGTAGACATATCCTTTGTTCCCAGTAGAGAGTTATGAGTTCTTGAAGAACTCCATGTTTACGAAAAGACTCTAGAGACAGGCTCCAAGACTACAGGAAATTCTATGATTACCCTCTTGTCCCACAGATACACTTATTTAAGTCATTTTCCTTTGCCAACATGAACTCATTTAGTGATATATAAGTTTTCTAGGCTCTTAATCCATATAGCCATCCGTATCGTTTTGCCAACTATATGCATGACTGAAAATACACAGAATATAAAGATTCTCCAGGAATGCTAAAGAAAGAAGTTCAGGATTACCATTTAACAATAAAAATAACAGCAGCAACAAACCAAAATAAAGACCTTGAAGAGGTCTTGAAATTACTTCTCTATCTTTGGTGTAATTTGAATAGCAGAGTTCAAATGTGAGACCACCTGCTCAAGGGGGAGATGGAAAATGTTCCAGATTGTTGAGCACTCCATGGATTTTCACAGTGGCTCGGCAAAGAGCTGTTTAGCCCAGGTGTTTAATTATGACACACTGGGGAAGCTCACGGCATCCTGCACTCCTTAGACTCACAGCCCCACTTGTGCAATGGACTTATGTCAGGAAAGAGGGCTGAAAAAAGAGGTACACTGCAACGCTTGCAGGTTCCCAAACTGCTCTGGGGCTTTTCTGACTTAGTGGGAGGAAACAAGCTCATTGAAAAAAACCCACAGGTATACACCACAAGAGCATAAGCATAACGTTAGATTAGGAAATTCTTTGAAGTTACATTGTTTGGAATTGGAAGGTGGTTCATGAGCAGTTTGGATCATGACACCACACTGAGAGTTTCTGTCCAAAAGCCTAAGGAATGAGAGAATTAACTTAAAAATAAAGAAATAAAGCTGTCTGGAAAATTTCCAGTGCAAACCATTTTTTCCTTCTGAAAATGCTGAGTTATTTAGTATAGAATGTGTGGTGGAAGCATTCTGATTTCCATTCATTCTAGTTTACCCAAAACACACAAGAAAGGAATGGAATGTCCTGGTAAACTCAAAATAATCTATTTCAGCCTTTTTTGAGATGAGATACTCTGAGTTTCTATTTTTAAAAACTTGTAATTAAATAAAAGTTTGTTCTATGTTTAACTTTAGCCCTTCAGGGTTACTAAAGAAAACATTTCCCCCCATATGAGTCCATCTCCCTGTTGTAACAATTGTTCCTTTCTTTTTTTTTTAGGTAACATTCAAAGAAAATTTGAAAGCTATTTCCTTCCTAGATCTGACCGCCCATCTGAATGGCTGCAAGATTTCTAGTAGGAGAAACAAGCGTATCTGGTTAAGTATATAAATGTAGCATAAGAACCTCGTTACTTGAGGGTTCCAGTTTCAGTTTAAAAATAGCAGCTATTCTCTTCAGAGCCATACAGAAAGAAGATACTTAAATTGGATTGGTTCCAAGGTTCCTTACATAGTTATGAAACTCTTAGTCATAACACAGAACCTATTGGCTTTGTCCCTCCTGCAGAAAGTAATAATAATAATAACAAAAAAGATTTGATAACTGCATTTTCAGAATAACTCGACAAGCACGTTATCAATATGATGTCAGCAAGCAGTCCTTGGGTGTTGGTATCTGGAGTGGGATTCCTCTCAGCTAACTTACAAACATCAAGAGGGTGAGTCTAAATCAGCCATCTAGGATCTTTTGACAGGTAATGGGGAAAGGCTGGATCCTTAGAAGGTAATCCCTCTCTGTTTTGATGGGGGGGGTGGTGGGGGGGTGAGGCGGGCAAGGCAGCACATCAGGAGTGGCTTCTGTGAGAAGACTCCAGGAGCTACCCCAATGTCAGACAGTTTCATCTAGGTCCAAAATGGACCCATTGATGTTGAAAGCTGAATCTATCAATGATGCTGGTGGCACCTCTGTGATAACATATTTAAGAAAGGGTAAAAAAATGTTGTGTAGCAGCTGTGAGAGGAGTGAGAAAATGTAGGAAACAGCCCGGCAGAAAACAAGGTCCATGAAGAAGGAGGTGGAGGAGGTGCTGCAGTTGCTGGACCAGAGATTTCCCTGCAAACTGTGGATAAGAGCATGGTGATGCAAGTTGTACCTCTGCAGCCCATGAAGGACCACAGTGGGGCAGATATCCACACTGCAGCCCATGGAGGACTCCATGTTGCAGCAGGTGGATGTGCCCTGACAGAAGATGCAACCCATGGAGAGAAGTCCATGCAGGAGCAGGTTGCTGGCAGGAACTGTGGCCCATGGGGGAACCAACCTGGACCAGTCTGTTCCTGAAGGACTGTATCCAATGGAAAAGGACCCACTCTGGTGTTCTTGAAGAACTGCAGTCCACAGGAAGGACCCACATTGGTTATGTATGTCAAGGACTGTATCCCATAACGGAGTAGAGGAACAGCAAGAGGAGGAAGGAGTGGCAGAGACAAAGTGTTATGCACTGTCCACAACCCCATCTCCCCATCCCTTCTATGCTGCTCATGGGAGAGAAGACAGAGGATTCAAGAGTGAAGATGAGCCCAGGAAGTCGTGGGGAAGTGGGGGATAGGTGTTTTTAGTTTTGGTTTTATTTCTTACTATCCTATACTGTTATTAATTGGCAATAAATTAAATTAATCTTTCCCAAGCTGAGCCTGTTTTACCCATGACTGTAACTGGTGAGTGGTATCCCTGTCCTTATCTTGACCCACAAGCTTTTCTACCATGATTTCTCTCCCTGTCCTGCTGACAGAGTGACTTGGTGGGCACCTGGTGACTAGCCAAGGTTCACCCATCACAGAGGACTACAGCTGAGTTAAGTTAGTCCCAGTGATGCATGCATGCAATATCTCCCCATACCTCAACCACCACTGAGGGCTCTTTTGCAATACTTGCAGCTCTGTTCTCATAGGAATGCAGATCTCCAGGCTAGGTTTTGAGACAGCTGCTTAGCCCAGTACCTAACCAGTGCTCAGCAGTTTTCTTTAGCATCGAGAGTGAAAACTGTGGGCTGGTGCACATTCCAGGAAGGTCAGCTTCTCATGAAATCTAGCTGTTCTTAGGTAGATGTCACGGTCTGGCACATCACTGTCTATCAGGAATTTATTTTGCATTCAAACACATAGTCCCTCCTTCTTGTTTTGTAGAAAGGCTATTTATCAAACAGACCACTTTCCTCAAAGAGCTGATGGGATTAGCTGAAATCAAATAAGAGTGATGATCCAGCTTTTCCTGTTGGCTGGATTCACACCACAGATACTTCCATGGAACAGTAGGGAATCTTGGAATTCTATCCAAGTTGTAGAAAGTGTGATGCTTTAAGCTGTAAAGACTTTCCAAACTTATGATAATTTAAACTTTAAGAGAACTAGAACTCTAAGAACTGGAAGTTTTGCAATATGAATCATAGAATAGTTTGGGTTGGAAGGGACCTTTGAAGATCATCTAGTCCAACCCCTCTGTTGTGAGCAGGGACATCTTCCACTAGATCCTGTTTCTCAAAGTCCCATCAAACCTCGCTTTGAACATTTCCGGTATGGGGGATCCACAACTTCTCTAGAAACTTGTTCCAGTGTATTGCCACCCTTATCGTAAAAATGTCCAATCTAAATCAACGCTTGATTTTAGCAGTGTTTCTTTACTTGAGGATGGAATGTTGTTTCAACACAAGGGTTATTTAGAACCTTAATGTAAATACGAATCTTTACTCTCACCTCTCACTGGAACTGCTGAACAAGAATCTCAAAAATTTGGAAGTTGGCTTTTGGTTTAACTCAGTTTTCCAAAGTCCAAATCTCATGTCTTGAAGATAGCTGTCATAAATACTGAACATGAGATGGTTTACTTGCATTGGCACTTTCCTGATAATATTCAGTAATCTGCTCTTATTCCAGTGAGAACTACTAGTTTTTCTGGTGAATTCTATATACTGGTAATAAACAGGGAGCTTCTAAATGCAAGGGAACATGTGTTTCTCAGCTCAAAGACTTTATTATTTAATTACCATAAAGGCAGCACATTGATTTCTACCTTTTGACAGGGATATTTCTTTTAAGTTGTTTTATCTGGAGCACATACTCTTATGATGCTTTGCTATAGCCTTTGAAAGCAGTTCCTTGGTTTCAGCAGTTTTCTGTCCTGGTGTAGAACAGTTAGCACAGTAATATTGGAAATCAAGATGGGATTCAGCTTCTTTGTTACTCAACAGAGTTAGGCAGGCACCTTTAAAGAGCAGTTCATCCCAATAACTCTCTGTAGAGGGAACCTTGACAACTGACTTAGACCAGATGCTAACCAATAGAAAACTGAAAATAAACGTAATGAATCCCAGTAACAATTTCTAATTCAACTCAGGTCAATTTTTACTGGTTATTACCCCTACATATTGAAAAAAATTGTCCCATGTTTGTTTTTGAGAAGGAATACAGTTTGGTCTTCAATGTATTCCAACATTCAGTATCAATAACACAATTGTGCAACTGTTTAGTCAGTGGCTTATAAGGGCCCATTTAGTATTTATTAATTTAAAAAAAAAGAAAGTAGTATTTCTTTTTTTATTGGAGAACCCCACTGTTAAACCTCTCTCCAGCTAATGTTTAATACCTACCTTGCTTTATCTTGTACTAATCTTGACAATAATTAACCTGAAACAACTGCAGTTGTTTTTAATATTGGAACATGTTTACTCTGACAGTTTTAATGTCCTTGTTAAATAAAGGGTAAACTGTTAAAATCATGATGCTCTTAAGTGAAGAAATGGAGAAATTCTGTTTTTCCTTCTTTGGAGCCTAAGGGCATCTTCCCTGACGCGGAGTCAGCACTAGCAGGTGAGGTTACAACATGCTGCTTTTGGCCGAGATACAAACTGATCTCCCACAAAGATTTAGAGCAACTCTGAGGTAGCAACTAGCATAAATTACACTGAGGTGTTTCATTTGACTCTTTGCAAATCAAAGTCTCCAAGAAATGCTCAGCAGAGTCCTGAGGGGTATCATACAAGAGAGTTGCTGGCCATGGCCAAGAGTAGGGTCCAGCCTTCTTGGGACAATAATGTGGGTTATGTGGAGTGCCATCACAGGGATGAAGCATAGTAAGATGAGGGAGGTAAAGCACACAGCACTAGGATTTCAGCCTTGATTTGTGTATTAGAAGCATAAAGGTTGTCTTTGACTGCTATTTTCCTCAAAAAGAGCAGATACCTGTACCGGCTAGGCATGACATAGACAGCTTCAGCTGGTGGCCTGCATGGCCACCGCTGGTCAGTCAATAGTGGCCAAGCAAATTAAGCCTGACTGCCACATTTCTTTAACATATATTTTTCTCTCCTAAAGAAAAGGAGATGTCCTAAAACATTTTAAAGAGAGAAGAAAACTTAATCTATCATTGTTGAGATCTTAATTTTTTCCCAAATCTACTGCATGCTCCAGTTAGAGCAGTTTTACTTAATGAACACATGAATTAAGAGCTGGAAAATAACATATTGTGTGGTATGTAAAATGAGGAAAATCATGCATAATGCTTACCCTCATTTGTACGTATTACATTTGTGATTGTCAAAAACAGGATTAACTATCCCTCTTGGGTTGTGCATTCCAAAATGCTTAATCTATTCTCCCCTTGATACAACAGAGTAACTCCCATCCATACAAGCACACTGAAAAAAGAATAATCTACCCTTGTTTCCCATCTCTCATTAATTTCCTACTACTTTCCTTTAGCACCCAAAATCACAGCACTTCTCATTAGCGGAAAAAAAATTTCACACATATAAAGTGCTGCATAGAGAAAGCCATGAGGGTGATGGTGGTGGGGAAGAAGCCTTGCTAAGTTCTAGAACACATAAATGCAATAGTTAAATATAGGTTATTTCTCTTCAATTTTCTCGAGGATCAGAAATTTCTGTCATTAATGCCTGAAATTTCCTGACACCTGCTGAAAGGAGTGAACAAAGACCAGGAAAGGGACTGGAGCAGTGTTTGTCAGTGCATGATTCTCAGGCTGAACATCTTCCCATCTGCTTCTAGGTATTTGACTTCTAAGAATCAGCAGTGTCACACTC
The DNA here is from genome assembly GCA_009769605.1 of Bucorvus abyssinicus. NCBI lineage: Eukaryota > Metazoa > Chordata > Aves > Bucerotiformes > Bucorvidae > Bucorvus > Bucorvus abyssinicus. Next base: position 49,846,742 of record CM020024.1, on the reverse strand, counting down.
TAGTATCTTTATGTTGCCAATGAAAAGGTGCAAAGAAGAGTTCCCATCTGTATTCTTGATGCTTCAATCTACATTCCTTAATGGCCTCAGAAAGTGCTTCTCATTCCTTCTCTACAAGGATTTTTGAGTGACTGTCAAACTAGACACTAGACTAGGGGCTTAAATTTTGGTGGGATTAACCATGGTCTTAGAGGTAACAGCCAGTTAACAAAAGAAATACACAGACTGGAGAAAGAGTTTCAGGAACCAGATAGTCACAGGTGTGTAATCACTATTTTAAGATCTGTTTCTTCTCCAGAACTGAGATGACCTTAGCAAAAAAGGTGATGTCTGTGGCTGTCTTGGTGTCTGTGAGATGTTTTGCACACACACAAATGCTTTCTTCTTTTTTGATGTGCATATAGAAGCTTTAGTCCCCTGAGATTTGCAATGTTTCCCCATTATTTGCCACCCAGACATGATTCTCTATGGTAGTCTAATGGTGCCATTGCCAGATTTGCAGACTCTTTCCAAAGTGCATGAAAATTCACCTGCTCATTCCTGAATGACTTGGGTTTCTATGTGCAGCCTGCAAATTTGAAGATGAAATTGCCTGAAAAGAGCTTTCGTGAAATCCAGTGTGATTTGCTGAATAATAGCACCTGTTCTATTCTGTTCCTCTCACCAATTCAATAGACAGACAGTAGAGTAACACTATAAATAGATAACGCCAGTCCACATTTTGGATCACTTGAGCTGTTTAACAAGACCCAGATTTTCTCACCCAACTTTAGACACTTAACGGAGAGGCTTAATTCAGAACTATCATCACCTTATCATTCCTCTGTAGACAGTGGAAAAAGACCGGTTTCCCCAGGGGTGATTCTGGCCAGATTTACAGTATGAATTTCTTTCCCTCCCTAACTCTAGAGGACGCCTCTTTGGGTCTTAATCGCTAAAGCTCAGGGAGTTAAAACCAAGTGAGATGAATAGCAAGAAGATTAACAAACAAGAATGGGTCTTGACTATGGTTTTTCTGAAGCTAAACTCAAGATGCTAAAAACTCTACGTCTAATCAAAACATTCCAAATTCAAGGGAGTTCAGATAAGTACGTCTGTTTTTCTCTTGACCCCAGCTTTTTTATTCCTGTTCTCAATACGCTGTTACTAGCACAGAGAATATAACTACACTGGCTCAGAAAAGTGCAGGTTAAACATACGCTTCTGGGTTTCATTCTTCACAGCCATAATATTTGACATGATTAAACTGTCACCAGAAAAACATGTGTATATCAACATGTGGGCAGGTGTCTTATGGCCCTGTGATCTCACTTGCCTTTAACTACATGAGAAGCTAGAATGAAAGCAAGCATAGTGTAATATAAAAAATTGACTTACTATCACTCTGTTAGAAAAACGATTCTCACCATAAAGTATTTATGCATTTGGAATAATTTTATCATTCTTACCTTCCACTTATTTAAACACTGTAACTTGACTTTTTTATGTAAATAGGAATTCTTCGGACAAAATGCTTTAAAAGAGTAAATGTAGAAGCACCCATGAGTGCTCCAAGCCAGTCGTGAGTATTTCTGTGATGTGCCAGCACTGTGGCTTTGTGAAATGCAGCACATCAATATTAGCTGCATTGCCATGTGAAATGCAATATTCACACTTTTGATTTATCGGATGATAATTTCAATTATCTCACTTTAACAGAGTCCTGATCTGCTAAAAACCTATGGAAAAACGTGAATCAGATACCAGTTGTCCTGGTACAAAAGAATTTGATTCCATTTATGATACGAGAGATAGGAATCTAGCTTAATCTTAGAATCACATTGGGTTTTACATGATGTCATTGTCCAGAACACCTCAGACCAGCTACAGGCAGATATAATCTTCTAAACCTGGGAATGTGAAAGTTCGTAACTGTATGTGTTTGTTTAAAAACATACATTTATATTATATCAGAATGCAGATGTGATGTTTTATTTATATTCTATACACATTGTGACTATCCAGTTTATTAAGCAAATAAAATAGTGCCTGTGGTAGTGCAAATTTTTATAGCTGTGTTTTCTCACTCTGCAAACTAATTTACATATCTATATATCAGCAGCAAGTTAACAGGACCGGAGACACAGAAACTTGAGTGGACAAAAGACACCTTAAGAAGCTACAAACCAACAACCAGAAAAGCCTTTCAGCTGTAAGTCAGCAGACTTTTATGTCAAGCTTGGCTGACTAATTATTGCTTATAATTTGCATTAGGATTAATTAACTAATTAGAGAGGAATGTCTGAAGGCAAAGTTATGGCTCTGCTTGTCAAGCTGAGGACTTTAATTATTCTGATATTTTTAATTATAATCAGCTGCTGAATGAGTATTACATTGTCAGCTACTATAGCTGAAGCTGCAGCGGGTAGAGGAGCTGAAGGAATTGTGGGTATTGTATTACCACTTCACCTAGAACCACAGAAAGGTAATGCCAACTGCGCAAATATAATAGGAAAGCCTTCTGGCTTCAATACTCATTAAAAGCATCTACACAGCACTATGCAAACTGTGACAGTTCAGGGTTACGTATCCTTTTAAGAGTAAGAAGCAACTTTTCCTCAGGAACATTCACGAACCTATATTTTCTTTTGGTTTAAATTCCTTTTTGGTGAGCCTGAATTGTCTCTTGCTCCCTAGATACACATAGCTTGATGCATACTGCTTTGTGAAACTTGATGTGCAAGGGGCAATAAAGAGAACACAGCCCAGAGCTGGGACAGAGAAAAAGGCACCCTCTTGCTACCTTTGTGTTTCTGGTGTAATCTGGAGAAGCCCAAGACACCTCTGACCCAATTAACAGAAGCTTTTTCAGCACTGAAAAGAAGCCCTACTTATTGCAAAACAGGATCTTTCTGAGACACAACATATCTGATTTGTTTGCCAAGACTTCTGTGATAACTTGGCTTAAGGGGTTGATCTCACAGCCCTGTCAGGAGTAAGTTTGTTTAGCAATTCATTTAGACCACTCCTTTCCTGAGTCTTTCGATGGTTACCATCACCACAGCATACGGGTGCTTCATTATCCTCGATAGATACAATCTCACAATCCCTGCATCAATACTCACACTGTAAAATGGGACCTGGGGCATAGATTGACTAAGGGCTGGAGCAGAACTTCAGTACAAGTCCTCTGCTTGTTTCTTTGCTAAAATTTAAGCCTCTAAATGACAAAAGGTGCAATCCTGTCACCTGATCTATGTCCAAACTTTGACACTGACTTTTCAACGTTTGGCCTATGGTCAGTCAGTATGTCTTAAATAACCACATAAATTCTCTGTACCGCTTCTGAAAAGTCAGATCTGGTCTGCATAATGGTGGGACTTTCCTATTCTTATTCACAGGCAATTTGGCCTGACTTTCTTCTGCCAAAAGTGTAAGTAATCAGTATGAATCATCAGGTGTTTTGGGATGCAACTCATCTAATCCACTTTCAGGGATGCAAATATTATCAGCTCCTGTTTCGGTAATGGTGAAGTGGGAGATCTGAATTCCAGGTGCTAAGCATTCTGAAGTGGGTTAAGCTTGTGTCTTTCAGGCTGTGAGTACTTTAGTTGCCAGGCTGTGCGGTACCTTGTCTTAGGTACTTGAGGAGGAGAGAGTACAAAATTCATTGAGTTATATGGTAGAAAGGAAGGTTAACTCAGGCTGGCAGTTAGGGTATTCAGCAGAGAAGGTGTCACAATTATGTCAAGACTTCCCAAAAGGCACTTGCCTTTTGCGTTAGACCTTCAGGGATTGGTAAACCAACGTAGTCCTGGAGACAGGACCCTGGAGTACTTCAGACTTCCCTAAGCTGCATGTCCTCATTGTTCAAAAGACAGAAGGATCACTTTCACACCACAGTCTAGCTGGTAGATCACTTGCTGACTATGTCCCATGCTTCAGGCACCTTCCAGACACTTGAGTAACATTCAGATTGTTCTGTATAAACCCAGATTATGATGCCAGTCTCTAAACCAGACATTTCCAGCTGTATATGGGTAACTAAAGCAACCTCGAACTTTCAGTGGAGAAGGAAGGCATTTAAGCACATTCAGGATAAGGCGCTCCTGAAAAATAAGTGAACTCTATCACTGCCAAGGGCTTGAGGACTTTTGGCCTACAGCCCAATTTAGGCAGAATGGAAGGCAAATGAGTTCCACACCAAATTTCTCTTTGCCATCTTCTCAATGCCTGTTCTTCAACACGCATGGAAATGGGTTCCCAAGAAAGCAAGGAGATGCACCTAAGGTCTAAATACAATATGGATGTGTAGATCTGTCTCCACTGATTACAGAGGAACTCTGGGACAATTTCATCCCAATTCAAGGCAGTTCAGTTAGATGGGATGAACCTAGGTGCACATATAAACAAGATTAGGGTTCACAAAACAAGAAATTCTATTGAGCTAACTGCTTGTCCCAGTCAGAGCAGGGTAGGATTCACCTGAGTTAATGTTAACCACATATCCTACCTTCTCCTTACAAAAGGAAAAATTTCTTCATGACATTTCTAGAGCTTCATTCATTTCATACTACAGAAAATGCCTGAAAGAGTAGAGAGTAATCACACCCAATGTCTACGAAGAAGAACACATCATCATTTTTTTAGTTAGAACATTTTCTGAGAGTTGAAAATCCCTTGAAATTAAAAATGCCTAGGAAAAAACATATGTCTGCAGATGAGATTGAGACAGCCACCTCCTAAGGAGATTGAAGTTCACATTCACAAATTCCCAGTGAATGTCCAAACTCTGGGTTTTCTGAGAATTTTATTTTCAGGACTATGCACAGTGTAAAACAAAATTTCATACTTTGGATTTCAGTGGAATGCAATATTTATAGAATAGTGTGCTGCATTGCCTAAATGCAGATGTCCCAAAGTCGCATTACAAATATCCAGAGGATTAAGGTCATGAACCTTAGATAAGTTTCAGAAAAGGAACAAACAAGACCTCCTAAATCCCAGAGTAATAATTTATGGGACATATTCCTCAATTAAAAATACTCAGGTTCCCATGTATAAGTAGGACATTAGGACCTTGTAGTAAGGACCTTGCCTTAAAAGTAGAAAAAACACCAAAAATTACTTAATAAAGGTAAAAAAACCTACTGAACTTGGCTTTTCTTTCTCTCTGTATCCATTAAGAGGTTTCAAATGACAAGGAAACTTCCTTCATTCTCCCCTCACAAGTTCATCCAGACCACTGAAATAAATGAGCAGACCAAGAGAAAGTATTGTACTTTTAAGAGTGGAAAGAAGTTCTGTCTTGTCACCTTGTGAGTGCTACAAAAAGTGATCCCACAAACACTCATGATTTTGACTCCCCAGAGTATAAATTATCACTTTGCAGGCTTGCTTGACCCAACATTGCTCTCTGTTCTTCCCAGTGGGGATTTTTACTGACATTAGCAGTTTCTCCAAGTTTATGCTGTTCCCAAAGAAAAGATATTTAGACTGTTCAGTTTTCTGTAACCCTGCATGTTTAGGTGCTGCGACAATGGAAAAGCAAGTAGGTGAGAGGGAAACCACAATAGTTAGGTTGCCATGGGATTGTTTATTTGCCTACTGTCTCATCCTAAGACACACTGTTTGGAAGCTTTGAGCAATCCTAACCAAAGAAAAAAAGTTGCTTATTTATCCCTCTCCTCAGTGATCATACACAAATGAGCAAAAAAAAAATTAAATAAATAAATAAAAAATTACTCCAGTATTTTTATAATGGCAGCAAATGTATAGCCTTTCTATCTATTTTCTAAAGGAAAAAAAAAAGGAAATTAGTACCATTTTTGGATCCACGCTCTCTCTGAACACTGTTTAAAATTAGCATGTATGTGTGCAGAAGCAAGGTTTGACTCTGGAACAACGTATTTCCTTTTGAGAAATTAAAGGGTAACATCATGCTGGCAAGATATTTACTCAGAATATACTCCAAAAAGCTGAATATGTTATATTCCAAATGTATGCACATGTTTAAAAAGTTAATGTTTTAAGCTTTCTGCCTTCTAGCTAAGTATATCTAATCTAATTAGTGCTTTCCAGCCAAACATGGCCATAAGCAGACCCAGACTCTAAAGACACTGCTCACCTCAGGCCTTTCCTGCTCCTCAGTCTATCCTAAAATTTTGAATGTACCTTGCAAAACATGACTTAGTTTTATGAGTTTGTCACTGTTTAACTTCATGTTGCTACAAGGGAACTCAAAATGTCCAGACTTTATCTCTTTACTTTTGTATCAACTGTCCTATACCAATGTGAGCAGAGCATCAGCTGTCCTAGCACGGAGGCAATCTGAAATATTCGGTAGCACTTGTCACTAAAGTAGGAAAGATTAAGATGGTAATTTTGCATTTTATCCCTAATGCAGCAATAGTTAAATTTCTGTCCATTCTGTAGTTCATAAGCTTTTAATTGTCCTGCTTCAGCATAACTTAAGAAAATACCATGAGCCACCACCATTTCTTAAGAACTTAATTTGTTTTGGCTCAGATCTATGCAAAGGTGTATCTCCTGGTTACACTGTAGAGGTACCCTGGAGAAAACAAGGGCTTGCATGTGGCTGAAGAAATCTTGGCTCTGAAGAACTGGGTATACCACAGACTTCTTTGTCCAACTTTGAGTTCTCATTTCCTCCCCACACAACGTCACCCAGTTTATCTTGTTATTTCAATAGCAACTGTTTCAGATTATAATGACCCATGTCACATGTATGCACATCACCATCACCATCACCTACCTCTTCTCAGTGGACCCAAGCAAACCTGTAATGCCAGTAATAACAGGAATAGCAGATATATAAGTAAATGTTTATTCTAATCATAGACATCTGTACAATAGATAAGTAATTTTAAAAATGTTCACCATAAAGTGAAACCTCTGAATCTCCCAGAAAATGAAGGAGAAATTAGAACCAAGTGTTCACTTTTATCCCCATTTCAGACTCTTGGCACATCAGATAAACAAAAAAAAAAACCCCAAAGGTGCCCACCAGCCAGTCCCTGAAAACATTTCTGTTTTGGGTATGAATAGATTATTATGAAATAGAAAAACAAAAGATGATGTTTGGACATTCATGACTTGGAAAAAAAAATAGGAGAAAAGGTGGAATTCACCTAATCTAACTTCAGACATCTTTAAGCAATTAATCCTTTTAGATATTTACTTATGATGACGGGTTGCACACCAACAGTTCCAATAGGTTACATAGATTGACTAGCCCAAATATAGCAATCCACACTGTAAACCTCTGCAGTTGTTTGGAGTAAGTACTCTTATGCCTCACTCAATATAATTTTGAGAACTAACTTTTAGACATGTGAGATTAGGTGAGGTAAATGCCTCATCACATGTCCTTTAAGTGAGTACACTGAAGATAAACCAGCTGTTGCTTCTCTGGGCAAACTTAGTTCTCAAAAGCATAAAACATCAATGCAGAGAAAGTAAAGACATTATAGTTCTGCAGCCACAAAGAAAAAATTCTTCAGCAGTTTGAAATGTGTTTTATTGATATTTTCCTTAGTGTGGGAAATAAAAGCGAAATACTTCATTAACAGAAACAAGGTATTTTGTAAACTTAGTTTTACTTCCATTCCAGAAGGGCTTAGTGGCAAGCTAAAGACTCCACTATTGTCACTTTTTGCAGTCCAGCTCAGACTACAGAGAAAAAAAAATTATTTCTTTCAATCTAAAGAATATAAACTGTTTTGACTGTTTTCTGATGTGATCTGTGGAGAGAGGAAGAGGTGAAAGGGGAGGAGTTATTGACCTATGTAGTTTTACCTTCAGCTAGGAAAGCTTTTCACTTAAGTGCCTAATTCTACATACTAGTTGAATAACCCAAGAGTGACCAAAGGGAGATGAAGTTTGCCCAGGTCAAAGGAAAACTGTACATATTGTCATCAGGGAATGGTTGCCTCAAGCCTTCATTCATGAATTTTGGGTGAATCTTGGTCAGTTTTGGGATCTGCGTGAGATGAGTCAAAACTTTCAGAAGCAATTAAGGGTGCTGGATATACATTTTTGAATTCATATCACAGCTTGGTTTGCCAAGAAAAATCAAATTGTAAAGTATATCAGGATTATTGCCCATTAATTTGCTGGGGGAGCACAGGGGGAAAAAACACCTGGCAAGAGGTCAGAAGACAATAACAGGCACAGCTTGAACTTCGAGCAAACACACTGAGCATTTGAAATCAGAAAATGTTTAATAAAACCTTTCTCTTTCATTAACACTCTCCAATCTCAGGTTAAAGATAACATTTGTGTAAATCATAGCTTCAAACTTAGGGTTTTTCTTTAGCTGCTAGTGTCTTTTCTGAAGCTTTTGTTCTGCCATCCAAAGTTTTGTCTGAGATTGTCAAATCAATGACAAAAGCAAAATCATTAATGGATATTATTAACTTTCATTCCCTCTTCCCATCTGACACTAGAGTTCAAACACCAGAAGGGAAGCAGTTGTTATGACTACCATGTCAGTACCTATGGGTTCCATGCAGGGATCAGGTTTTGTTTTTCTTCATTTTTTGAATACACAGTATTTTGTCTTCTTCCCTTTCTTTGTTTTCATTTAAATAAGATAAAGAACTAAGAAATAAGTTTCAGCCCATAATCAGACATTCATGCGAAGTTTATATGATTAACAGTGCTCCATATATCTAGTTCATGTTTTAATGTCTGTAAATCTGTCCCTCTTTATTTTACTGTTTTCTAGCTTGTTTTTCTAACCACCTGTGTGTCTTACTGAAGCTGTTCTTCACTTCATCAATAGCACTCTGCTGTCTGAAACACTTAGCTAAGGAAGTGGCTGTAATGGATCTTCAAATTTCTTAGGAGGATTAACAAACTGCAAAAGTCTTCAGTAAATTGAAAAGTTGTATGGATCTATTTTGAATTAAGGCATTTTACACTGATAAAATCAATTTATTTGGCTTTGAATCTAACAATTGACAGTGGTTTTTTGCATATTTTAAAGAAAAATAAAACAAAAACTGTCTCAATCAAAACTCAAGGAAGAGAGACCTCGATTTAAAAAAAAAAAAACAAAACCCACAACCAAAATGCTCTAGAAGTGGAACATTTATGTATCTTAAAAAAAATTGCTAGCTATTCTTTTCTCTTCAAAAGACAGATCTCAGTAAAACCAAGAGGCCGTTGAGAGATCTTACTGTTTGAATTTTCAGTTTATATCAGTTATATGAATGAAAGAAACTGCAGAATTATCCAATGAACATTCCTTGGTCTCTTGATCTAATCCCTGATCATTTCTCTGACATCACGAGAGATGAGCACATAGACAGAAGAGAATCCATTAAAATGGCAGTTTATTGTTGAGACAGTCTGGTTACTGCAGGACTGGACAATGCTAGGAGAAAAGGAAAAGAGGAGTCCATGTTTAGAAAGGATACAAGTGGGAAGGTGCTGATAAGAAAGTATTCATTTGTCTCTGCAGGTATCCCGGGGTCACAACAGCAATTTTCTCCTTGTCCTCACTTGTGATTCACTAACATCAGGTAATCATAGAATCTAGAATCATGGCATCTTTTAGGTTGGAGAAGACCTTTAACATCATCGAGTACAACTGTTAACCTGACACTGCCAAATCACCTCTAAGGCATGTCCTTAAGTGCCATATCTACACTTCTGTTAAATAAACCCCGCGATGGTGACTCAATCACTTTCCTGGGACAACCCTTTCAGTGAAGAAATTTTGCCTAATACCTAACCTAATCCCTCCCTGGCACAACTTGAGGCTGTTTCATCTGGTCCTATCACTAGTTATGTGGGAGAAGAGATCGATGCCCACCTCACTACAACCTCCTTTCAGGTAGTTGTAGAGAGCAAAAGGGTTTCCCCTGAATGTCCTTTTCTCCAGGCTAAACAACCCCAGTTTCCTCAGCCGCTCCCCATAAGACTTGGTCTTTAGATCCTTCACCAGCTTCGTTGACCTTCTCTGGACACACTCCAGCACCTCAATGTCCTTCTTGTAGTGAGGGGCCCAAGACTGAACACAGTATTCAAGATGTGGCCTCACTGGTGCCCAGTACAGGGGGACAATCACTGCCCTGGTCCTGCTGGCCACAGATGTCTGATACAAGACAGATGCTAGCTTTGACTCACGGGGGTGCTTATTTTTCATTGCTAATGGGAGGATATTAATTGCAATATTCTCCCAACTTAGGGATGGTGCTGTCAAACAGTAAAAACAGTAAAAAAGCCAAGGGAAGCCTGTGGGCAACGCCTCTCTTACAGTGATTCTTTTCCATCACCAAACACAGGCATTCTTGCATACCTACAAATTAAAACCTACAAAATTAATCATTTCCCTTAGATAGGTAGATAAATCCTTGCCTTCAAGATCTGTGTGCTGAGGGTGTTCTTTAATGCCATATAAATGCTTAGCCATGGGCTTGCCTGGGTAATCATGCCTAAACTCTGCCCTGGAGGCAATCATTCTTGGCACTGATGAGCCACTGGAAGGAGCATATTGCCTGTTTAGATTATACATAAGTTGGAGACCTTTTCCTTAAATTATCTGCTTTTCCCTGGAATTGCCTACTCCAAGAGCTAAACCTTGGGTCTATTTCTGTTTTATTAGAGTCGAAAAATAAGGTCCATTATTCGCCATAGGTTCTGGCTGTACCAGATGGATATTTGGTATAAAAAAGATTAGATTTCTAGCACTGGTAATTATAAATATTTTCCAAAAAATGTTGAGTTCATTGGATAATGAACTGTATTTTCTGGTGTGCTGGCAAGGACCTTGGGATACTTTTTACCTTCTTTCACTGCACTGGAAAAAACATCAGGCAGACGCTGCGCAAAAGCTTTCCTGGGCAGAGATATTGGGGGACTATGAAACCCTCTCGTCTTCAAAGTTACATTCAATGTATTTTGATTTTCTCTTAGGAAAGTGTAACTACATTCCAACTAAACACGAGAGAACAAATTGTGTGTGGCTTTTGCCCTGTATTCTCAGAGAAGGAACTCTGTCCTATAAGAGATCCACATAGGATATAGATTAGCCATTAAAGATCTAATTTTATATTTTTCCCTTCTTCATGCATTTGACACAAAGGAAGCCCTTAAAATTTCTCATCTCTTATATTCTTTGCCCAGATGAAAATTCCCCACACTTTTGTCCATGTAAACACAGAATTAGTCTCCTGCAAGTTTAGGTGGTGGCAGTTCCTGAACACAGTCATATTTTGCAGATAACAGGATTAGCTTGGATGTGGGTAATAAGTTGGTGAATCTCCCCCTGGCCATTTCTCAACACTGTGAGAGCACTAATCCTTTATGCTTTGATGTCTTCTAGTTTTCCATCAGGTGCAGCTCGGCACTTTTGTCCTGGGGCAGTCAGCGCTCTTATAAGATCTCATAGTGTCCTCATTAGCTGCGCCTATTTACCCAGCCAGCCTGTTGAACCCAATTTATAGTTTATGTGATTAATTCCCAAAGTACAGTAAACCCTAGCTTTAAGGCTCTCTATTATAGGACTGCATCTCATATAAGGGCAAACACTAGCTACTGCTCTTTTGTTATATGGCTTCACTATATATAAAACTGTAATAATTTTGCTCTCAACTACACATTAAACACCATTATACATACCTCCTTTCAGACATGCAGCCTATAAAAATGTTGCACATTGGATCATAAAGAAACACGCATGCACAAGAGTTATTTCTTGGTTCTTTTCTATTTTTATTTTAAAAATCTGTCTTTAACATTTTATACTACGATTATTGATATTGTTGAGTAAGTCTAACAAGGCACATAATTTAGAACTGTTTATCCATGGAATTGCAGGTGACAAAGGCTTAGCAGTCAACGTAGCAGCCTATAACCACTGGCACTTTTTTTTTTAAATATGCAGGGTTTGTAGATAAAAGACTTACGTTGTGAATTTTTATGCAGTCATTTAAGTCAACTGATGACATCTGTCAGCTCTGCTGTATTTCCTCCTATTGGGATATGAACTATGTGAGTTGGATCTCTGGTAATTTGCATGCAAAAGAACGTTGTATCTTTTTTTAAATAGATGATCATTTCCAGCTATCTCTCCTCAAGGGTTCATCGGGAAAGGCATCCTGCAGGTCTGATATTTTTTAATATTTTCCATCCTCCTAGTTTCAAAAAACCCCACAGCTCCTTGGAAGTCTCTGTTACACTGGATGATCCCCATTACGGAAGCAAATCACAAAATCAGAAAATCTCAGAGTATTTTGACTAAGACGCTAAAAGTACTGAGCGGGGAGGATAACAGCAAAGCTCTGTTGAGTGGGATCATTCAGTGTAAGCACAGGTAACCAAAGCTGTTTGTTTAAACAAAGAGCCTCAACGTGCCATGCAAAAACTATGTTTGAATCAGATGTGACACCTGAAAAAAGGGACATCAAATATCAAAATGCCAAACTGTTACTTTAAAGCACTTTAAAAAACTGGCAAACATACAGCTCTGGCCACTGAAAATCTCATTTTTATTTTAAATGAGGTTTGGTCTCTTGTTGTGTTCAGTAGTCTTATTTCTGTCTGAGGTATGAGATCCCAACTAGCCACAAAATACTCTACTTTACTGAAAACCCTGGGGAAGTTAGAACACAACTCTGTGACCTTCCCCTAAGCTACATAATCAATAAATCTTGAACTTCACCTGGAGTGATGAACCAGCTGGAAGGGCGAGAGAATTATTTAAACTTTATGCCCCTTTGGCCCTTAGTATTTCCGATGAGACCTATCTAAAATGGTATCTATCTTCAAAGGCCTGGCACAACCAACATGGACATGGTGGTTGTGCTCACACACATTTATATGTGCGTAGAACCCGCTACCTAATATGCATGTATACATCTTAGTTAGGTACACAGGTATAAATATTTACATAAAACAAAACAAACAAAAGAAGAGAGATGCTATGGCAACTCATAGGATTTAAAAGGCTTTATGCATCAGTCTTTCCCAGTGTTTCTACAAAAAACCAGAGAGAATTCCCTTTGACTAAATATTAAGCCCAAGACGTAGATGTTTGGGCACAAGAAGATTCCATAGGAAAAGAGCTGTTCAATGTTCTGGTGTATTAGTGAGTCAAATTCTGACTTTTTCACTGAGCTGCTGTACCTTTATGCTTCTCTCAGCAGATATTTCTTTTTTTCACACTGCAGTTTTCTTTCATTAGAAAGTGAAGATTTTGTGAATTTTGTTGAATGGTCCTCTCAACAATGACTGTGGTGGATGTCCCAGCAGTCCAGTCAGAGACTGAAATACGTGAGTTTGGACTCCTAAGCATATCCAATGACCTCGTGCAAATGAAGACTACACGTTTTGGGCTGGTGTCTTGAGCACGGCCATGTAGAATAGGACAACAGTATGTTCCTGCTCATTATGTCTAGCATCCTAAAAGCATCGGACCCATAGGTTGCTTCTGGGCATTTATTCCTGCACAGAAAGTCCTGGAGAGGATATGTTTCTTCTCAAAGCCTTTCCAACAAAATTTTTTTTAAATGTAGAAAAAGGATTTCATACTCCTATATTTATGTATGTGCACATAAATTGCATAAATATACTTGCAAAATTTTATATATTTATAATTTCATAGGATAAGGCAACATACATCACTACAGAACAAACTCTTCTATTAAAATTTTGAATGAGTACGAAAAAATCGAACTGAATCAGGTTGTAACTTCTTTAGCAGTAAAAAGGTATGGATTAGTTTTTATTGTCCTAATGACTTTATGCTCAAAAATTTCATTTTTTGAGTTGAAATGCTTTATAGGATGTATGCAAGAAACTATGACACTTGAGCTGTTGCACTGTATATTAAGCTATTTTTTGGAGATACTGAATAATTAGTACTCGGAAAGTGAGAACACCAGCAGTTCTGAAGTTCAAAAGCTGACCTATCACAGCACTGCGCAATAAGCATGTTTTCCTTCCTCCTCTAATGCTGGGCTTTGCATTGTCTACTCCGAAGGAGACACCAAGTCTTTGAATATATTCAGCAAAATTAATAAGTCCAATAAAAGAAGCAGATAACCTTATCAGTATTTCCTTGTGTCAGATCGTAGACTGAGGAAATGAGCATTTGTATGAGCTTTTATAAAACTCTGTTTCTTCAATAATATTGCTGAGTATATAATGGGAAATGAAAAAAGCAGATTGCATATGTAATGGAAAATTTCTGATTTGTATTCAAAATGCATGTTCATAGGTACTTTGTAATACTTACCAATTCCAGTGAGCAGCACCTTGTCTCTCAATACTCTGTAAACAAATGACCCATAAGCAGCTTGCAATAACTTAATGATTCATAAATAAGAAATATGTTGCAGTTTCTGCAAAAGTTTCATCTGAGATTTTTAAAAACAGGTGGTAAATCTAAGGTTTCAAACATTTTCTTAGGCAACATAGGGAGTGACTGTTGCAGAAAGCAAAAGTCCTTTTGGTCCTGGTGATGTTCAAAAAGTTCCCCCTGTGGGAATGGTGTCAAAGCACCGGCACCAGAAAAATATGTGGTATTGCAGTAAAATTCTTTGTAGTGTTACTACTGCAGGTGCTAAGAGTAGAAGATTTAATATGAATGGCAGCAAAGATTATTCGTACAATAATAATAAAAGAAGAAAAGTGCGCTGTGTATTTGTAATGATTTTCACCCGAAGATCTCTTAGGGCTTTTAAAAAGAATTTGGATGACAATGCCACTACTCGAATAAATCAGAAGTAGCAGCATTACTCAAGAACACACAATGAATTCCTTTGGAACCAGGAACTCTCTTGTCTGTATGTCCCACACTATTGCAGACTGGTCTGCCATTCTGAGAGGATAAACTACCTGTTACATTTTATTTCTTTGTGGCGAAAACCTTCACAATAACTCGCCCTTGGAGAATTCATTTTTGCTGGCACTTCACATTTCAGATTCTGGTATAGATACTGGTTGTCATGGTCTTCCTGAATTACAGCACATAACCCATGCTCTTTCCAATGATTATTTAAAATCTAAGGTAGGCTCAGGGTTAAGTTTACCCAAGTAGGCTGTACTAATAAAGTATCACGTATTCATTGTCTGGATATAATCTAAATACTCTTTTTCTTCAATGGAAAAGACAGATATTTCCCTTCTGAATCCACAAGGTTATTTCTACAGAAATTGTTAACCTTTATTAAAGGAAACCATATATAATCACTTCCTCTCTTCCCTTTTATTCCTCCTCCTTTCCTAGCATATTTCTCATCTTCTGAAAACAATATTGTGTTTGTTGACTGGTAAAGGCCTTAGGTCAATAATGATATCTTAAATCTTCACCAGTGCCAGTTATTAGACATCAAAAATATTTTTTGGTCCATAATCATTAGTTATGATCTATTTTTGGAGAGCTCATCTGAATCCATTTATGCATTCTAGCAAGTTTCAAAAGCCTCTGTTGGTCCAGGGCCATCTCCATTTCAAATTTTTCCAAAGCAATTCTCTTTGTTTATGCCCTACATGTCTTCCCAGTCAGTGAAAAGAAGTGATGTAATGATCTCCAGTTCACACCTCTTCCTTTCTCCTGCATTCTTAGTATTTTATATTAGGAAATTCATATGTAAAAAAAAATTCTTATAGCTTGCCATGACACCTTAGGCCAGATGCTATTGGCTTAATTTGCACAGGGAATTTTCACGATGTCCGTTTGTTAAAGCAGGTGGTATTTTCTTCTCTCAGATTTTTCACTATCAGTGGAAAGCCATAGGTACGTCCACCAAAGAACATTTAATTTTGGTGACTAAAAAGACTATGAATATCTGTGAACAATTAGACTTCTACTCCTCAAAAGGCCTTTTTCATGGATTCACTTGGGGTTACTTATGAGGTAAAAGCACAGTCAATATAAAAAAATAGAATGCTAGAATTTAGACAAGGCACAAAGAATATCCAATAATTTCCTGAAGTAATTAATAGAAATGCTGTACTTTCAGCTGCCCAGGGCGAGTGTAGTGTGGTTATTCCAGTTTACATTTCTCCCTTGCAACATTGACAAGCAGAGTGATAAAAAGGAGGGAGCTCTGCATAGCTTGCACAGGCGTGTTGTGGTGAGCCCAGGCTTATGCCAATAAAATTCCATGCTGTCTCGTCACGTGCATAGATACAAACTAATAGAATGGAGTATAGCAATAGAAGCTGACAGCGAAACGGAAATGGAAAACTCTAAAAAATATTTTAGTGCACTGTAACGGCTTTGGAAGTACAGAGGAAATGAGTTGCATGGTGGTTGTTAACAAAGTGACAGCTCCATCTCTGTTCGAGCCAGTATCAACAGATGCAGCAGCAGCCATTTTTCAGTTATCCTCATGATACCAAATCACCTTCTTGTCTTTCATATGTCTAGAAGTGATTTCCAGGATTATTTGCTCCATCGCCTTCACAGGGATCCAGGACAGGCTGACCAAACTGTACCTCCCTGGATCCTCATTCCGGCCCTTTCTGGAAGACGAGAGTGACATTTCCTATTTTCCAGTTCTCAGAGATCTCTATGAAGGGCCATGAGCTTTCAGAGACAGTTGAGAGTTTCCTCACAGTGACATCACCCAGTTCCCTCAGTACTCATGGTACATCTTGTCAGGTCTCATGGACTTGAGTATGTCCAGTTTGTTTAAATGTTCCATAACTTGGCCCTCCTCCACTGATGGTGAATCCTCCTTGCTCCAGATTTTCCTTTTGGTCTCTGAAACCTGTGACTGCTGAAAGCAAATCTTGCCAGTAAAGCCCAAGATAAAGGCAGCATGTGTTTACCCAACACAGTCTGTGTCACCTGTCACCAGGTCCCCAGCCCCATTCAGCAGCAGGCCCACATTTTTCCTGGTCCTCCTTTTGCTGCTGATGCACCTGCAGAAGCCCTTCTTACTGACCTTCATGTCCTTTGCCAGAATTAACTTTCACCTGGCCTCCTAAGCCTGACCCCTGCATGCTCTGACAATATCTCTATATTCCTCCTGGGCACCCATATATGCAAAATGATGACAACTGTCATTTGTACCCTTCTATTTTACTTACTTTCATAAATTCAGACTATATCAGGTCTATGAATATGAAACATTGTTTTTATCATGATTTATTAGGATACTGATGTCATAAGCAGCCCTGGGCAAGAACTGGATATTCTACTTTACACAGTTAGTTCTTTTTGGTTCTTCCAAAATGGTTTTTCTATTAAGTGAAACTGTAAAATTAATGTTATGAGGACATCAAAAAAAGCTATCACAGAAAAATTCCTTTATTTTGTCTTTCTTAAACTTAATATTCTCCTAACAATGTTTTCTCTCTAGAAAGCAATCTCAAATAAAGAGATGGAAATATTCCATTCTGAGACTAGGAAAAAAAATCAATGAAATTGACAGTTTTAAAAAAGTCTTAATTTTTGATACCAATGGAATTGCCTCTTTAATGTGTATATATAATCAATTTCCTCCGCGAAGCCAAGCCATGATGATGATGATGATAATCAATTTCCAACCCGCAATAAGAATTACTTAAGAAGAAAGTCCATGACTATAATACCTGTGTCCCAAACCATAATTTAAGACTAACATCAGCAGATGGTTCTTCATGTCCTAATAAACTTCTCTTTTTTCATAAAGATTTTGATCCCTTTGAAGGTTTACAATGCAATACAAAAGTACAATGCAATACTTCCATATATATACACCTATATAGGTCCATAGTGGTATAAGCACCAGTATGCTAATAATTCTAGATGTAATTGTAGATATAGGTGTATGTATAGTCTTTTCTTACTGAAAAGAAGGATTTTTGAAAAACTACTGAATCATCTAACCTAATTCCTGAAATACCGTAAAACTTAGTAGACAAGGTCTGTGCCTGCAGGAAGAATTTCTTTTCATCCCAACTTTCCATGTCTTCCTAGGGCATGTCATCTTCTATCTCAGAAACTTTCCTTGACTTTTCCAGTTTTCTCCTCCTCATTTGCGCTTAATTCATTTCTCATCCCCTCTACGCCCCTATGGCACTTATTCTGCTTCCATCTCCAATGTTCGTAAGTCATAGTCTTTAAGTAACTGTTTTTCTAAGCCATGTCCATGCAACTGACATGTCCTGCTTGGGGGAGTATTTCTTCCTCGCATGTTTTATAACAAGCCACTGTTTCAATGATTTTGCCATTTTACATGCTTCTGCCAAGTGCTCTGTCTTCTCCAGTTCTGTTACGTGCACAGTTTGTCAGATTGGTTCAAAATAAAGAAAGGATTTTTGGGGCCATCCCAGATTGCAATTACTGGTGCCAAGAGTACTTGGCTGCTTCCTTGTCCTTCTCAGAGCAAGTTTAATTTCGTCTTTCATGACTGAATCAAATGCAAGGGTGTACCTTTTGATGTGTTTCTTGAATTGTCCTATTGATTTCAGTTTAAGGGCACCATGAAGTATTTCCCATATCAGGGTACCAGAATGTCCTTGATATGTTGCAGTGAACTGAAGACAAAAGAAACTGAAATAAACTATGTTATAGGCCACGTTCATGTATGAAGATAAAGACCCAATGGCTAAAAGCTTTGTCCATTTTCTATATTAGAATAGAATACAGTAGAATAGAATAGTTCATTTGGAATGGACCTACAGTGATCATTTAGTCCAAGTCCATATTTGAAGGTTTTTCTGAAAGATTTGCATCGAGGTTAAAATCAGGTTGACTAAAGGATACAATTGAAAAGGATATAAAGCTGGAAAAACTTGGGTCTTTTGTTTCAGTGGTTCTCAACCTGTAAGACATCCCTCACTGGCACAGTGTGAGCATATTACAGATGAGACACAGTGTAGAGCCTCAGAGGACGACACTTCTCATCTTCTTCTCGTTCTAACTTGAGTGACTGCACCATGGCCCACAAACCTGGAACTCAGGGGAGCGCTGGTACAGGCTCTGAAAACCATCAACCGGTTTATGCACTTTTATTATTTCCCTTCCAATGTTATGTATGCTACAGCAGATCAGCTAACCCTAGCAAGCATCAGCAACAGTAGCACAGGAATGAGGGTCATGGAGAAGTAAACAGAAGGAAAATGATTTGAGCTGGCATTATATATGCCTTTTTCTTCCACAATGATCTCAGCTACGAAAGCACTGAGGCTCTCATCAGAGTATACCCTTCTGTGCTGTTTCCTGGTCTTTGCTGAACCCCGCTTGGATTCAGCAATTGGGAACCTCTAGCATTTGCTTCTGCAGCATTATTATACCCTAACAGGTCACATCAAGATGAAAGTGTTCCTGCTTTTAGCTTACTGTTGTTAGTCATCCTGTTGTCTCTTGTCAGTGCTATTTGTATGCCTCAAAACATTGATACATCATTCTTTGCATTTACTTTCTAAATTACTGAATACGCTGCTTTTCTTGGCTGTGCATCTGTTGGTTTAATTAAAAAAAAAAAGGCTTTTGTCTTTCAGATAAGCCTACAGAAAACACGGATCAAGATGATCTAACATGCTCATGACCTCAGCTATCTGTGTACTGGTATCTAAAGAAGCTGATCTCAGGGATCCAATTCAATCTCTTTAGAAAACTTGTACGAACAATTCCTGAATAAAAACACTTTAGCAGGCAACTGAAAGCAGGAGGTTAATTTAAATGCTCTGAACTGGCTCTTTTCCTGTGGTTAGAGATACATTAGTAAAGTAAGTGGGTGCAGGGTGTGGAGTTTGGTGTTGTCTTATGAGTGTCCATGCTATGGAGGTGCTACTCCAATCTCTAACCAGACTAATGCTTTGCCAGATAATGCACAGTAGAAGTTAAATAGGATAGTGTGTGCTAGGAACAACTGTTGATAAGATGGAAGTGTTCAGCCACCCTGTTTTGAAGTTCAAGAGAGTACCTTGTGATTTCTCAGTGGAGGTCAGGAGAGCCAAGAGTGACTGAGTTCCTGCCTCAACTACTAACTATCCTTGCAGTTCAGTGTGGTGACACCAGGACAGTATCTGAAAGCATAATGCCAGTACTTTAGTAACTAAAAGGAAACTATTCACCATCTGTCCCAGCCTTTTTCTGAACTCCTGAAATGCTGTTTTAGTACTAGCATGCAAGTCACCCCAATTTTTCCATCTATACAGATAGAGCCTTTTCTCGTTTCTTTCTAAGCTTGACTTGATCCCTAATTCATTGTAGACAGAGTAAAGATGAGACATTCAAAACTGCTCAAAGTCATTTGCATTTATTTATTGTTAATTATGTCCACAAAATAGGTTCACCTAAGATCCCCCTTGTGTCTGAACGTTTGTGTCTGAAGATGCTGATATTTGCCATTACATTTCAGAGCTGAATATTTAATAAAAGGTCAAAGGGCCACTGAAGCCTCAGTCAACCCACCAGGTAGTGTGGACGAGGTTTCTGTAGCTAACAGCACACAAAAAAATGAGCTGACATTACCTTCATCTGCGTTTGAATCTGCCAACCAGATGCCACCAACCTTTTACATTTGGGTCAAAGGAGGGTGTGATTGAAATTAATTCTTCCATCTCTGTAGCAGAATGAACTTTTCTGCGCCATGAGATTTAAAGGTATGGTGTTGTTTAAGAACATTAGTGTTTGCAGTCCATAGACTGAGAAGACATTAACTGCAGTGGTTTACCCAGCAGCTTGGGAAACAGGAAAATGGAAGGTAAGAGTTCAGCTGATGTCCTGATAAAGCTGTCTTTGACACTCTGCCCCCTAGAGACTATGACTTTCCATCATCAAATATGAGCAATGGGTGGTGAAACAACCATCAGCCAATGTTTATGCAGTCCTTTGAAGTTGGGAAATGCTTCTCCACGCTTTTTTCTTTTCTCCCCCAACTTCTGGCAGGCATGTAAATGGGACATTTTACCCAAAGCGCTATTTTAGCCTTTTATTTTACAGAGATAAATTAGACATTTTGTTCCATTCTCTAAAAAATAATAATTAAAAGAATAAAAAAGTCTGATTTGATTCCTAATATGCAGTGAAAGCTTAAGCTGGCTAATAATTGCTAATATACTACTTAAGGCTTCCTCTGACTCACAGCCAACTGCAGAGGGCAAGTCAAAACAGCCTTGGATAAATAATTAAAGCATTTAAAGATGTTAGGCTTATATTTTGATCCTAATCTTTAGCTGGTATAAATCTGCCCAGCTCAACAGAATGAGTGGAGCTGCTGAAACTGAAGACTGGGTCTTATTTTCAAGACTTCCCTAGGTCATAAGTGAGGAGAAATGTTTTTTATCAATATTTCTAAATCCAGGTATTTATTTCTCACTGAATGATAGTTCCTGAAACATCTTTTGAATGGGAATAAACAGAGATAATCACTCTCTCATGTCTGTACTCACTGCAGAGTTGAATTCAGGCAGTGCTGGAATAGACAGAATTTTATTTTTAAACGTGAATCCATCTCATATAACTTTGGCTGTCTGCTAGACTGACGTACATGTCTGAGCTAGTCACCCCGGACTCCTTTGAGGATCAGTTGTGTTGAAAAGATGCTTCAAAGATTTAATTCACCTTTCTTCTGGTAGACATCTGAAATACTTCAGAAAAATCTGAGATCTAGAAGTGTCTGTTTCTGCCTACTGACTACAAATGAAAGAATATAGCTAATTCCCACATTAGTATCTACATTATGGTCTATAAATTAAGGTGAGATGAATCTTTTGCCAGCAAACAAGCTCATCAGTTGAATGCTCTCTGGTGTTCACAGGGCCTCTGCACAATAGAGAGTAACTGAAATGAAACTTCACAGTTCACCAGAAGAGAGACAACTGATGGAAAAGCCTGCTGCACGGCAGTAAATTCCTCTCTCAAACTGATTGCACAACAGGCTTGTTGCAACTCTCACCTTCTGCTATTTGCTTTCCTTCTTTCAAAGTTATGTTTTCTCTGTTCCATCAAAATTGGTATAGTTTTCCCAACATTTACCAGGTACTCTGAATATCAGAGATGATTTCCTGAGCCCTGCTCTAACATAAGGATTTGTAGGGGCAGTGGACAAGTGAGTGGGATATGGACCAGACTAGGACCAGTGACAATGTCATTCCATTGTACCATAACTATTTCCTCATTGACACAAATAATAGCAGTCTGGCAATGGCCAGAAAATGTACAAGACTCCCCGTTTGGCCTTGCCTGCAAATCTTGATTGGCTATTATTATTATTGTCTGAAGGGGGGAGGTTGGGGTGTTGGGGGGAGCTGGTGGGGGGAGACAAACTGTGTAAAAGATCTGCTGCTTGTAGGAGTGACACTTTTTTGTGGTCACCACCATTTGGGTAGAAGCAGGATCAGAAAATTCAGATCTCCAGGGCTTTTCATCCCATCATCACCCTTCCTGTGTTGCCTGAAAAACCCTACTCTTTACAGAGGCAACATTCAGTTGCATTTTCCTGCAGTCCTCTGAGTGTTTGAGCCACTTGTGCTCTGATAGCCTTAAGGAGAAGGAATCAGCTGCCAAATGGAGCTATTTTTGCTTCAGGGCTCCGCATACTACTGTTGCTTAAATTGTGGTCTACAAGGAGAATTCAGAACAAAAATAAAATGAGATAGAGCTGCTACATCACTGGAAAGTTGAGATGCCTTAAGATAGTGGATTCTGGGGTCAGAGCACTGTTTTTTGTTTGGCAATGAGCATTCTTCATTCCACACTTAGTACATTCATTATGTAAGAGACACAAACCTAAAGGAGTTAGGCCAATACTTTGGTCAATGTAACTGTAGATTTAACCAAAATACAGCAAACTTTTTGTACTGGTTATGGAGATCACAGATACAACATATAGGAATAATCAAAATGACAAATCTATTTTTTTGTACCAACACAGATATCACCCCTCATAGACATCTCAGTTCCACTGACCACCTGGGCACATGGAAACACGCACACAGGGGTTGCATCATTCCTGAATGGTTCTTGTCCCAGGTGATTAGATCCAGCAAAGCCCATCTGGATCTAAACCCAGATATGTATGTTAGTCTAGCAGACAACCAAAGTTTTATGAGATGGATTCACGTATAGAAGATGTGGTTGTATCTACTCTGGCACTACCTAAATTCACCTCTGCAGCAGATAGGAGAGAGTAAAATGGAAACATTATACTTGTATTTAACAAATACTTTGGAGAGAACAATATATACCCACTATTGGTAAAGATCCTCAAAGAAAACTCAGAGGCATTTAATGTAGATCTTTGCCAAGTACTTTCTGTAGGAATTGTAGATTCAAAGGATTCTGGAATTTTCAGAATTAGTTTCTGAAATCCCCATTTTGTGACAATCTCTCAAACTTGGTGTTCTTTTCCCCACGTCTCAGTGTTTGCAACTCTACTACCTACATAGAAGGAATCACTTGAAGTGTGTTGGGAGTCAGTCCTAGACATAGATCCGTAGAGCTCTGTGTCTATCTGTAGGCACCTACGTAAGTACCAACTGTCCAAGTTGCCATTATAGTCAATGGAAATCTCATTCATATCTAAGTTAGAGACCAGAAAGTGATTCAGCTTGCTCTTAAGCAAACGCTTCCATCTAGTCAAATGAATCTCTATTTCTAGACTCAGTGAACTGCATTGGTTATATTTCCACTGAGTATTGTGAAAGCTTGTTCTCCTGTAGACACCTACAGACATATACCCAGGGCTCACGTCTCTTGTCTAAACTTAGGCATCTGCTGTTGGCATTTGCATTGGATACGGCATTTGCCCAGGCATAACAGACATGACACGGGATCTAAGGAACTACTGGCAGCTGCAACACAGGTAGAATAGCCTAGGATATCTCAAATAGCACTGGACGCTGATGTTTAATCATCTGAGTTATAGGTCTGTATTTAGGGATAGCCAAGCTGTAGATCAGTTCTGTTCAGAAATATTCTATTTCTACACCACTATGTACAGAAAAGAAGAAAGAAGAAAGGTAGAAAGAAGAACAACAAAATACACTGGAGAAAAGAGTGATGAAGATGTAATAACAGTCTTCAAATATCCAGAAGTCAGATAGAAAGAAGAAAAAGACAACTCTTCCCCATATTCAATGATTATGGAAGAAATAATTCTGAACATAGAGGGACATCTTTCTAATGAAATGGATCACTGCAAAACAGAGTAGATCACCTGGAAAGGTTGTAGTGTGTCCATGCCTGAAAGCTTTGGTGAACAGGCAGAGGGCATTCTGGGTTTCCTTCCGAGGTCTCTTCCAGCACCACTTCTAATGATTTTATGACTCTATTTTTCTATGCTAGGGAACTGGGAAATGATCTCTGTGGTAGAAATGGACTTACCCCCATCACATAGGCCTCCTGACACCACCAACAGAATTTTAAATGAGGAACTAGTCAGTCTATAGTTCTTTAATAGGGCTTTGCTGCCAAGGGGCCCAACATGTTTCCCATAATGAGCCAAGGGTAGGAGGAGAGAAGAGGGAAATTCCTCTATTCTTTATATTTCCATAGTATTTTGTAATTAATTTGATGCTTTTACAGAAAATTAATTGGTTTTTGATAATGAAATAGGAAGGACTAGCCAGACACTGGCAAATTAAAAAAAAAAAAAAGAAATCACAGCCTAATAGGCCCCGCGTCAGACTGATAATGCTGTCTCCCTCAGGTGCTTAAGAAAAAAGTAGCCCAAGAGGAGACACTGTGGAAGTACTTGTGAATTGAAGGGTTAATCTGCCTTCCTTCCCCACTCCCCTGCTCCCTCACAACTAAAGCTAAGCAGATTAATTAAAACTTAAAAGGCTTCTGATTTAGTTATGAGTAAGAAAGTGAAGTGCTGACGCCTATAATTCACCATTGCAGAGTAACACTCAGACAGGCCAAGCTGTAATTAGTTTAAGATGCACAGTGTTCCCTGCAATTCTTCACAAAACCTCTCTTTTAGGTTTTTCCCTGCCTTACCTCCTCTCCCCTCTCATCCCTCCCAAGATGAAGGCATTTAAAATTGGTAAATATTACTCTGTAGGAAGATGACAGCTGTAGGTCAAACAGAAGGCTGATGAATTGACTCCGTCAACTCAACAGGTATCCTCTCCACTTCATCTGTCATCCCCTGGTGAAACAGAAAGCCATTCTATAATATTTCTGCTTAATATTTCATTTTTTCCCAATATATTATCAGTGGAAAAGCTGTGAGAGGGGAAAAAAAAAGAGATCTGCAGTCATGAGTATCTCCCCCTTCCCATCAAATTACTACGAAGTGGAACAAGTTATTTATTTTTCACGTGTAGCAGCTAAATTCCCACATTATTTACTACAGGAGATAATTAATACATTTCTGCTGTCATATCCTTCAGCTGTCAAGCCCACAAACCATAAATACATTTCATACTGTGTGGAGATCTGGTACAAAACCTATACAACTAGTTGAATGTCCTTAAAAATATGAGGATGAAAATACTTACATGTTATGCATTAGCTCGTTTCATAGAGATAATTTTTAATCCGTGAAGCTAATCCTGCCCTTTGGATTTTGGTAGCTGGCTCCAGCAGGAGATTTCAGATAGGAGGCATATTTGCATACACCTATGATGGCATCTATAATCCCAACGGGACAGATTGGTCCCTGCTGTGGGATGGAACATATTACACTTTTGTTTTTAGAAAGTAGAAGTTTCATAGCCAGATAGTGTTGAAAATAACCACCTAGAAACTTGTTTAAGAATGGAGGTAGTGTTATTTCACATGTTATACTAGTGGCTAAAACATTCACTGAGCCTTTGAAGGATGATGATTTACTCCTTCCTTTGTTGGAGGGAACCCCTGTTGGGGGTTGGGGGTTTGGAGACAGTCAGATATGGAACTAGATCCCTTGGCAATGGGATCACCTCTAAACTTTAAGTGACCCTTGTGCCTGTCTTTAGGTACCCATCTTCAAAAGGTTTGCTGCAGGATGGCAGCAGCTGGTAAAAGCAACAAAGACGAATTTCAATGGAAGTCTAATGGAGCAAATCCCAGTACTTCTAAAATTACACCCAGTCTTAAATACCAATGGACTCAGTACGTCAGAAAAGCAGCAGCAGTATCATGTCTAAACATGCAGACGGTGTACGAGTCACCTTAGTTGTCTTAACCTAGATACCTAAAATATTGGGACCAAGACAACTGCAAGGGGCTGAGAGATTCAACACGTGACATACAGTGATCTGTGCAATTCTGGGGGACAAGAGAAACCAGGCACCCTTGGGTGACTCAACTGCACCAAACACCTATGTGTTGGCATCTGCATTAAACTCACAAAAGGAATAAATAAATCAATAAATAAATCAGGCCAGCTGGGCTCCCACTGCCTTTCTGACTATCAAGGAGAATTAGGTATTCATCTGTAAATCTCTCAAAGCACTCAGTTCAGCTTACAATGCCATTCGATATGCAGCAACTCCCAACCGCTGCTCCAGAGGTGGCAAGGTCTCCCCAAAGTCTCGGGTTAGATCTAGTCGGCCTCTGCAGATGTTCAGGCTACCTTTGGCATCTCAAATTACACTTGGTGTCTCCATGAGGCACCTGATCTGTGTCTCTAGCGCAAAAGACCTTTGTAAATCAACTCAGGCTGCATAATTCAAGTATGAAGTGATGGGCTGAACCAGCAAATCCCCTCACTGACATTTTAAGGTGGATTCTGAGATTTCAGCTCATGTCATGATTTTGATATGCAATGATAAGTTAGTAAAAAAAGCTTTCCAACAAGAAGCATTTTTTAGGATGAATCAGGGGACAACAAAAATAGAAAGTATAGATAATTTCTGTTTGTCTTCTAGAAACTAGTAAGATGCCAGAAACGTTACAATGCATTTCTTAGTGTTAATGAACACCCTCAACCTCCCCATTTCCTAACACGAGACCAGCAGACTTTTTGAAACTGAAAAGCCCGGTACAGGGACAAAACCATGGCCTTGTGCACAGTAGTGTTCATTGACAGGTGTAGGCATTTCGTAGAGATACAGAGATGTTAAGGAAGCTGGGTGCTTTGTCCACAATACCAAGATAGTTGCAAGATTGTTGCTCTCCTATGCCCGGTCTAAGACCATTGCCAGAATTTCCATTTGCCCCTTAGCTCTGCATGTAAAAACACATTATCAGCAAGCACAGATTACTCAAATTTTGTGCCATTCCTATAATGAATGAAGTGAGTTTCTTATGATTTCTAGAATTCTTGCTTCTAGATCACACAGTTTACATTACTGGAATATTAGAAATTTCTATTTAGATCTGTAAATAACAACAGCAAAAAGAAAAATTCAAAAAATCTTGGACATATGTTCAGCTTTTATAGTATAATTTCTGCCAATTGTGACGGAACCTTTCCCACATTTAAAGCTGACTCTGCATAATATTTGGGAAAAGGCATCTGCCTTGGTTCTGTTATGAGAATTGTGATCAATTTTTGAGGCAGTTTATAGAGTTGTGTACTTTCTTAGGGAGTGGCCTAGGTGTCAAGACAGTGCCTTCTGCCAATATCCTAAATGTTACTCAGATTTGATTGATATACTTTTCGAAAATCTTTTTTTGCCTACTGAGTCTTATGTTTTCTTCATCTATGCCAGAATGAAAGATAATCCTTCATTCTTTACCTTTGTGCTGGAAAGTTTTTACAACTATTAGTATTGTTACTTCACTCTGGGCACCTCTGCGTGCCCAGGGAAAAAGTCATAGATACCAAACTGTGAAATCAGAAGTAACCTCATGGGCTGTGAGTCCTTCTCCACTTCAGCCTATCACTAACCAGCAATGACATCAGGATATAACTGCTTATAACTGCAAGCTGTTTTTGTTTGGTTCAAATCAAAACAGAGATAATTTTTATTTTTTTAAATCAAGGATTTCTTCTAGGACCTGAAATGAAAATCTAATTTTTTTTTCTTTAGGAAGCATTTAATAGAAGTGCACAGTGACGGATGCATGACACAATGGATATGCAATCTTCATTTTGGCTTTTCTACATGATGGAGATGAAAGTTTCCAACAGGACAACTTCTGGTGGCAGCAGTTCCAAGTTCTTCTGACAGGAAAGATCCTCCCAGATTATCACAAACATCTCACATATTCCTCATCATGTGCCTCAGAATAGTGCTGTCTAGCACTGCAGAAAGGACAAACCCACAGGGGTTTCTACTAGATCTACAGCGCCACATGAAAACGTAGGATATGTTTTAATTTAAAATTTTTAAAAAATATTTCCCCTTTCTCTAGGGTTAAAATTTTTTGAGTAATTCTCAATTGGTTTGTAAAAGAAGATGTATTCAGTACGACCACAGACTATATAGACAGTTTTTCGGACTCCAGCAATGGCCAGTAATCACTGCCGGTTGGGAAGGAGCTTAAAAACGGAAAACAGACATTGATGTTCCCACATTGTAGCTTTCCAGATTCCTGCAGTCCATGGTTATGCAATTCCCTGACCTGGGTGTTCTTTCTTTGTCTATCGTAGTCTATGAAGGGTTTTCCTTCCACGTTTGTATCTAATTGCTTTATGAGTCCATGAAAACTTAGGACAGTCACAATGTCCTGTGGCGATGAGTTTCATTGCTTCATTATGTGCTGCATGAAAAAGTCCTTTCCTGTAATCATTTTGAACCCACCTTTAGATAACTTCATTTATATCTCCAAGATTTTGTATTACAAGAAATAGCAAATAATTGTTCTTTCTTCACCTCCTCCATGTTCGTCATAATTTCATAGACTTCCAGCACATACTGAAACAATTAGTCTTTCCAGGCTGAAGAGTTTTATTTTAGTTTATCTCCCATTACATGCAACCCATTTCAGATGTTTAAGCACCTTTGTTGTCCTGTCTTTATTTTACCCATTTTTCTATATTTATGCTAGATGTATCTTAAACAGTTGTTTACACCTATTACAAGTGATAGCATCAATTTATCGTTCCAGTACAGGAGCATTTTATACCCACTTTTGACTACAAAGATGTGAGACTGTGGGGAGTTTGGTTCTCCATGTTTAATAAATATTAAGCAGTTTCAACTTACCATGGGAAAAAAAATACATTCTGACTTGTGATGAATTCTGGATTCCCATTTTTTTTTTTTTAAAGAAGTATTTATTTAATATTTGTTTTGATTATTCCATCTGATGTTCTCCAATCTGGTGAAGAGAAAACAATATGTTCTGCTAATGACTATGTTTTTAATGTCTGATGAATTTTCTTCTGTGAGAGAAGGACACAGCTCTTTCAAACTCAGCAGCTGAATAGATCTATACACCCTCCGGCAGAATGTTGCCAGGATAATGACACAGCTAATGTAATTAATTAACCCTTCTGAAGTCTTAATGTTTCAAAATTTCAGGTAATGGTATTTAGGTAGCAATTTTATTTTATTTTATTTCATTTGGACTTATGTAAGATTGCAATTTGATACCTAAGCAAAAAGCCTCTCACTAAAGGATAAGAGAAAAGAAAAAAAAAGGCTTATCGCTCTAAAGGATAAAACAGGATAAACTAAGTAAACAGAGAATTGTTAAGCTAAATAATTTTTAAAATGGTATTTTTAAAATTGTCATATGCTAACCATAAAAAAACCCAACACGAATGTTTTGCTTTGTAAAATAATAATAATAAATATTGCTTTGCTTGTGAAGCTTGAAAGATGGCTTCAAAACCTGGACGTGCTATGGATTGCAAATCACAATGTGACCTTGGCTGCAACACTTAATTGCTATGTGCTTCATTCTGTGATCTTTAAAAAAGTGGACAATATCATTTCCTTATCCCTGATTTTTATCTGCCTCATTTATTCAGACTGCAAATAGGACCAGGATCTGGGCTTTTTTTAATGGTAGGAGCAGCACTTGGTACAGCGAAGTTCTGAACTCGGTATAAACCTTTTGTTACTGACCCTCCACGTTGATAAATATGTCTAGGCAACTAAGTCATTTGTAGTTGCATTTTAATTCTAGTCAAGCAAGTTGACTAAATCCCTGGTTTGACTTATATCGGTGAAAATCTGGAATAATTCTGCTGAGCTCTCAGGCGTCTTTCTCATTTACATTGAGGTGACAAAAACTTGCATTAATTGCTTTTTTTTTTCCTTGGAACTGAAATTAAAGCATGTCTGTTACTTTAAGATTATATTTGGTGTCTTTTTTAATACATGGAAAAGCAGTTTCAGTGTTGCTACAGAAGCTGACGCTGTCCATGAATCCAGTGCATTCAGAGTCACTGTATAAATGAAAAATTTGACCTGCTACCAGCCACACTTTTGGAGAGCTGCATCTCCTTCTCTGCTCAGTTTTACACTCATTTACCAGGTATTTCACTTGGGCAACTACAAACGTTTACAGTCGTGATTGTTCAGGTCCTGAACACCAAGACATCTCTGTGGAGTCTCCTGCTATGCTCAAAACTTTCCCATCTCTAACAATGCTGCTTGTGAAAGCAGCAGCAGGACCAGCAGCATCACTAAGAAAAGACAGACACAGGCTTTAGCTCTCTTTCCATTTTTCAAATTTGAAAAATCACAGAATGGTGAAAATAGCATTTTCTTCCTCAGAATTATATTTTTAAAAAGGTTAACTAAAATTTGAAAAATGTGGTCTTTATTTTGATAATCTAAGGTGTATAATTTTAACTTCACCCCCCTCCCCAAATTAACAGAAAGTTGAACAAGACATTTAATAATAAAAATCAGTCAAATTATAGGTTTTAGATTATTCAGAATAGACATGTTCATCTTAGTGTGTTTTGCTGAAGTACTCATAGAGACAGGTAAAATGAATTTGTAGCAAAAAATATAATCAAGTGGCCAAACTTATTTTTTATTTTTCAGCCTTGGACCAAGGGATAATACTATGAACAGATGGATTTAAAACTTCTGCAGTTGAAAATGCGAGAGGCATTCAGCCACCTTAACGGAGGCATCTAGTGTAGTTTTGGACACCATGAGATATCCTGCTTGGCCTCTAGCTGTGGCTTCAGAGAGGCGTGAGTCCCCATAGGTCTTCTGGGGATATTTTGGATACCCTTGTTGACATAATACAGACACCCAGGTGCTGACATGGCACCTACATTTAGGCAACTAACTGGTGCTTCTTATGTCTGTGGTGTAACACCCTTAGCAAGCACCAGAAGAAGACTCTTATCCTCTTCCATGGATGAGATACAGGACTACCTTGGAGGGATGTCAGCTCACACTACTGTTAACCTGTGATTTAACCTGCTATTGCACTTCTGTGATTAACAATGGGAATTTAAATACTGGAAGGATTGTGTCTCCATCTGCTATTTGTACGCCTAAGGTTCCAGGTGAACTCAGAAACCATTCAAGACAGAGATGGTGCAAACACATGGTAAGACACAATCCTTGGAATCTTTATGACCTGTCTGAACAAAGGGATAATGTCGTCTACAGCTGATGCTGAGGCTCGCTGAGGCTCGCTGAGCTCAGGTAATGCCAAAATGACAAGGAATTCCTGTGGCAGTGACGAGAACTACCCTCAGAGCTCCTTAGCACCTATGCCTTGAATCCAAGCCCTTCTTGATGACGGACAACAAATTTGACTCAACTCAGTTTTATGTGTTTGTCCCTTGTAGTGCAAGCTCTGTTAAGTATCTCAGCTGATAAAATGAAGGCAGTTGCTCTAAGGGAATTCAGTCTTCATTTTGCACACCACAGCTGTTTTCTTCCATTTTTTTCATCTCCAGCAATTTTAGGGCCTGTTTCTCCCTCCTCTCCAGAAAGTTTTGATCCACTATTGAGGTTATTTATGGTCATATGACAATATTTTATTTTTATATATATATATTTTAATTGTACATATTTATTCTCCATCACAGTAAGAGGTTATATCCTGTTACAGCATATCTCTGCAAGTATTAAGCCCTGTGTTTATTGGCCCTTGCAAAAAGTAACTCAGAGCAGTGTAGGAAGTGACATATTGTACGAGGCTGCTTGTGATTCCAGGAATCATGTCCCAGATGAACAACAGCACAGCTGATTTTCAACCTATATGAAGTGAAAAGCTGACATAGAGCCAGGTACACCAGTTTAACACCAGCTGAGAGATTCCCTGTTCCAAGGCAGCACAAAGATCCAGTTCTTTGGATAATGCTTGGAGCATCTTGGAAAGAATCCTATTTCCACCCCCTTTTATTTTTTCCTGGAAATGAGCATTCGAGTGAGTGTGTGTTCAGTGGCATGTGCATGCTTTAGTAGCCCAGAACACTGGCACTAATCCCTTTTTGATCCTGGTGCAGTATCAGAGTATTAACAGCGGCTTGTTAATTGTGAGCTTTTAAACAGTTATATTAAAAAAAAAAGATATGCAATATAATCTTGGCCAAATGTTATTTCAATGCCAATAAAAAACAATGAATAGATTGAAGACCTTAGTAAATAAAACCCTGTTATTTTTCTTCAGGGATTGCAATTGTTGGCCAGACTCAGGATTTTCACTGAAAATGAGATTGTGGTTTTATTTTAGCCTGAGTAGATAATTCACATTGAAAAATAGTTTGATAATTATTCTCATTAGTCAAGTAGGACAGAGCAAGATGTAATGGATTTAAGCTGGAGCAGGGAGATTTAAGTTAAATTTTAGCAGCTAAAAAGAAAGAGAAGAAGAAATAGTAAAGAAAAGGAAAAAAATGCAACAATTCTGGCAACAAAATAAGTAGCAATGAGAAGACATGATGTGAAATGCTGAAGGCTGAGAAATGACAAACCTTACCAAGGAGGTGTCTTGGTTGAGTAAAGCATTCCTTAAGTCTGGTGAAGACATAGAAGCACATTTCCTTTATTTACATATTTTTCTTATTATTTCTATCAAGTGCTTTGTTCAAGAAGCAAGACCTGATTTGGTATTTAGTCATGAATTTATGTCCATACGTAACTGTTGTCAGGGTGTATCACAAATCTGAAAGGAACCGAAGAGGAGGACTGAAGGGGGGTGGTTATTCAGGGTGGAGGTACAAGGCGGGTGTGTAACTCCATCCTTCTGCCAGGAGCTTGTGGCGTATGTTTATCTCATTGGATTTTCCCATCCAGCCTTAGGGATTTTGTTATGGACATCGTGGTTTCTTTATTTTTTATATGTGAGAAGCGGCAACCCTATCTAGAACTGACAAACAACATGTTATAATTGGACACAAGGTTTGGTAGCTGAAACAACAGCATTCTGATGCAACTATACTGTTCCCCACAAGGGCCTCCACACAGCATTGTAAGATGTTTTCTTGCTGGAATCAGCCACGGAGATTTCTGAACAGTTATTCATTGAGTCTCCACTCAGAATTCAGATGCCTTTTGTCCAAAGACCTTTACAATCATCTCAGGTTAATGTGAGAGAAGGTAACGAGGTGTTATACAAAGAAGGGGTAGTGAAAGATGTAGAATGCTCAAAAGTATTCAGTGTATTCTGGATGCCTAGAATGCATGGATTTGAGAAACCATCGCCTACTAGCACTTATTATTTCATCACTGAAGAGTGCAACACTGCATTGCTACTTGGCAATACTAATAAATTGAGTTGGCACTACACACGATATGCAGGAGTAATCAGCAAACTCTATTCCAGTTGAGCCATGAAAAAATTCGGAGCTTAACCTTGGTTAGGTATCTAGTCTGCTGCAGTCAGACAGACACAGCCGGAGAAGCAGCTCAATTCTGATAGCTTAATCATCTGGTGGGATTAATAACTCTCCAGGGGTTCAGGTGTCTCACCATTCCTGAATGAAGGGACCTACATCAGCAGCTCAGATGGCACACCTGTTCTGTTTGCCAAGGTAGATCTGAGTCAAAGTGGATAAAAGGGGCTATCTCAGGTAAGAGCCTACAGAAAATACGTATTATTCAATAAAAATAACTTTTCCAAGATTCCCAAGGCTCTGAGTCAAAACAAGGAAGAAAGAAAATGAGTTTGGAAACTGGTCCATGACATTATACCTGTAGAACAGTTATTTTACTAAGTTGACATTACTACAATGACAAGAAAGCTTTCAAGGCTCTCTGTACCATGTAATCAAGCAATGAATCCCTTGACCCATCTCAGTGAACAGTAGTTTTCTAGGAATAATGTTCCTTGACTAAGTTAGCTGTCAAGAGATACCACAATGGGCAGGAAGGAGAGACCAGATCCCAGGGAGGATAATTCATCCCATCATAAAATTGGTGTCTCTTTGGAATCGATTTCTGTCTTGTCACACCTATCTCCTTCCAGCTTTTGCAGGAGCATAGTCAACTAGTTCAGACTAAATGCCTAATTTCAGTATTGGAAAAGTGAGGTAAAATGACCTTTGCCTGGAGTGGAAATGCCAAATAAATTCTTTGATAAGCCCCTAAAGTAGCCGTCACTGTACTGAATAAACTAACAGTGACTGATGAGTCCTCTTGGACTTATATGAATGTGTCATAGGAACAATATTTTATTTACATCTAAGAACGCGGCCTTCCTGAGTTGAAGCTATAATTCAGAGGGAAAGAGAATCTGGAAAGAGCTTCAAACAACATTAGTGAAGCACTTATAGGTCTGTGCCAGGAGTGGTGGAATTGGGGTACGAAGCCTGAGAACCGAATGAAGGTGTCTGCTGAGTGTGGTGGCACTGAGGGGGCATAAAAACAGTGTGAAAAGGTTATAACTAGTCTTTAGACTGTTCCTGGTAACTAAATCTATTAAATCTTACGGTCTAATAATGAAACCAACTTTTATCTTTTGCAATCCAGTAAATTTTCCCAGAGTAACAGAAGGTTACAGGAGTTCATCAAAGGCTACAGACAGTAGATTTTAAATGCTGGAAGGCTGAGAATGTGTTGGATATACCTGAAGCCTACTGAGGATAAGTGCAGCACAATTCACAGAGGGACTGCGTATTGGTCAGCTCCAAAATCCAGCTCTTCCCCAGGAGACTACTTTTTATTTTTCCTGAGAATGAAACTGTGTAGACATTTTTGAGAGATTTTTTTGTATTTTAATCCAGCTTTACTGAACAGCTCCTGGGAGTCAGATGGGTATCTTTAGTCTGCACATAAACAATAAAAATCTTTGAAGATTAGATGTTTTCTGACAGATCCCCCTATACTTCCAAATTTACTTGGGAGAAACTTTGTGTAAAAAGGGCAGAACTTTACAATTTTTCAGCTGACTCCTGTGCTGTTTGCATTAGTCTTCCGTAATTACAGCTGCTCTTGGCACATTTGAAATACTGTTATTATACATCATGAGCTGAAAGAAAATGTGTGTTCAGAAATGTGGAAGTCCTTTTGAGCAGGGCCACAGCAGCTGAAATTCTGTTAATTGTTCTATACCAATGTATAACTCACAAAAGCAAGAGCTCGACAGGCTGTTGCATTCATTCTGTCTGTAAAAAGTCTCTATGAATAGTCTTCAGGATATTCCATTAATTCCCCTTTCTAATAATAACACTAATAACACACATATATGGGTTAAGGCCGTTGCTTATTTCTTGCGACACTCCAGTGAACAAAATTTGAAATGGACCTCAAAACTAGTTTTAATTCCAAAATGGAAATAGCTGAGGGTACATCTGCATGAGTGAAGGAAACACTCCTGAAGATGAACACAGGCGCTAAAATGTGGCTGTTCATACTGTTATATATCCAGAACATTCTCCAGTGTGGTTTTGTTCCAGACCAAACGGTCTCATTGAATATTTGGGGTCTTAGTGTGGGCCAAGGACAAGTCCTTTTAGGCAGTTTGGATGCATTCACACCGTTTTGGAGGCCGAGGCAATTTAGTAGTATGCACACAACTGGTCTAGTCCTAATGCCCTCAGAAGGAGAGAACAGGTCCTGACACTACTCAATTCACTAATAGTTACCTGAAATACTCTGAATTCTAAAGGTTCGTCCTAATCCTTCAAATTTAGAGATGTTCCATACTCTGACTACAGCCACCTTTCCTGTCTTGAAACTCTGTTTAAGTCTAATATCAGAGAAGACCTGTAAAACCAGAGGCAGAGCTGCAATATACAAGAACAGAGATTTCCCCATTCACATTTTGCTCTCTTGCATGATGGTGAGGAATTTACAAAACATGGCAGCAAGTTTCACTGCTTTTTGCACCATTTTAGACAGAATGCTGCCACAAAAGCAGCGTTCCAGGATGTGGATAGCTTTTATCTCTGTTAGTTTCTGATTCGTCAATGACTAGTATGTTGCTTGGACTTCAGGATTTCCCTCCCTTTGACTGATAATTATGTTTTTATAGTGGTACTGAGATGTTAGTTGGGCTAGTTTGTGTTTAAACTCAGGAGCGCTATGAAATACCTTCCTGCATCAGGCAAGAGTAGAATATCAAACAGAGAACAAGCATCATTAGTATCCACTTTGAACTAAAGAACAAATTTGATAATGTCTGCACTAATTTGGCATCTCTCTTTGCTCTGAACACTCTTTGTAACACAAAGCAATCATTCCTGTGGCTTGTTTGTTCCTAGCAGTCATGTAACAATTTTAAATCAGTAAAGTGCAGTGCACCTGAATTATGCTCATACAACAATTTGCAGTTTCTTTTGACACGACTATGGTTTTGAAGCTTTTGGGGCATATGAAAATCATTATTGGTACATACAGGAAAAGTCCAGGTAAAACTGCAGTATGTGGTTAACTTCTTCCTAATTCCAACAGTTCACTTAATGTTAACTGCAGTAGAAGAAAAATGTATTTTCTTTTTTCTAACAATAAAAAATTCCATTGCTTGTCCACGGGAATGATAAAGTGGCATTTTCCTAAGTAGTGTTTAAGAATGAGTGAAGAGTATGTATCATTGTAAGAGAAGGAGATTTTTCAACACATGGACTGTACCGTCTTGCTTTCCCAACATTTCAATACTGTCAGTCCAGAAGTTTAGATAACAAATTTCAATCACAGTATTCCCTTCCTATACTTTTCCCCACTTTAGATTTTTTTTTTTTTTAAATATTTGGAAACCTCCTACATCTCTGAAAATGTTAATAGGCTAATTATCACCAAGTTAATTTGCAAGTCATATTCCCTCCTGCCCCCACATTAAAAAAAAAAGAAGAAATCTCCTCCCCCATTTTATTTTTCGGCAAGGGAAAAAAAAAAAAAAAAGACAAGTGAACTTAGCCACAAAATAAGTCAAGGGAAAAATGAAGTACTAATTAAGAAAGCTGGGGTTTTATGCAAATGACTTCTTCACCGAAGACAGTCTAATGAATGTGCCCTGAGTCGATCCGTGTGCGTTTTCGCCAAGCTGACAGCTGGCTCGGAGGAAGGTCAGACAGAATCAAGCGTGCACAGAGCATAATCCTTCAGATTGGCAGCTCTGCCCCCTGGTCACTGTTTGATTATCTCCCAAATTGCTGTATTTCACAGAGATAATGATTTTTTATGGTCACAGATTTGAAGACAACTGCTGTATCCTGAGGGTTGTCGTTCTGCAAGGAGACACTGCTGCTTCCTTCAGAGGAGAAGAAGAGGGGAAAAAAAAGTTGCTCTCTCTTTCTTCCCTCTCTCCCCCACTCTCCTTTCCCCATCACTCCTTCTATTTATTTATTCTATTTATTTATTTATATTCCTTGTAGTCAGGAAGAGCTCCCATTCCTACCAATTAGGCAACTTGTCCCATTGCAGCGTCTTTGGGAGGAGCTGCTGCAGACATTCCTGTGCTAAGCCTGGCCACATCGCATGGAGATAACACGATTCGGCAATGAAGTATGAAAGAGCAAACATTCAGGAGGGAAGAAATTGAGGGTGGAGGAAGGGGGGGTTGGAAGGCGGTCATGGTGGATAACGACTCTGAAGGAATTCTCTGCACATGGTTGCTGTTCATCTCTGCTTGGTGGCTTGCTGTCCTGATGGCCAGATATGCTGGGCCTCAGGGGGTTGTGAAAAAACATCATGGGCCAGGAAAGGGGATAAGTGACTGAGGCAGCAGTGGTGGAGCTGGTTTTCAAAACTGGCCAGGTGAACAAGTACAAGCAACACAGTATCTCATACTGCTCACATCTCTCACATTGGCACCTGTGGATGGATTTTGCCTTTGAAGCTCAACACCCAAAGGGGCAAATGTTTCTAAAAATGTGGATACTCCAGAAAAAAAATAGCATTTAGTGCTCCAGGAAGGTTTCAGTCAGGAAACGTGAACTGTTGGTGTCCCAAAGATCTGGTCATGCATTACCAGATGAAATGTTTTTTCCTTGGAAAACTGTTGTCAGAAGTGAGCTTTGCAAAAGAAGAGGTTTGCCAAGAGAGAAAAGGACAGAACTTATGGCAAAAAGTAAAAAGCATTCTCAGGTGTAAAAAAAAATTGTCCTTCTATGTCCATATCAAAATAACAAATAACTTGGTGGTTTGATCTCTCAAGGGGTGAACCGAGGGATCCAAGTAAAAGATATGGATTTCTCAATCTATTTATTTCATAATCTATTTATTAAATATTTAATTGAGGTTCCCATTTATGAATTTAGCAATTTAAATTTCCTTACATGTCATTAGAGAGAGAGGGACACTTTATGAGTGCTGACGAATGGTGACTCCCAGAGCAACAACTCTCATGTGAGATGAGGTGTCTCTTTCCACCGAGTGGTAAAAAATATTAATACTTCAGTCCAGGAAGAATAGATCAGAGGTAAAGTCACGATACTGTTTTATTCAGAGCTGTAGTTTGAATCTATTTTTCTAACACTAATACAAAGGTCTCCACCAGCAGACTGTTCTTGTTCTGCTTTTATCTTTTTATCTTTTTTTTTTTAATAATGCCACAGCGAAAATGTAACCAATTTTTGAAAAAAATTTTTTTTTTAAGCTGGTTCCACTGCTGGTGTATTATGAATTGCATATTAAAAACAAGAAGGGGTGTCAAATCTTTGCTCTAGTTCAGGCAAGAAGAAGATAACTCTCTCCACACCCACTCTATCCCCAAATGCTTAATCTGAAAACTATGAGCAAATTGAAGAACAAGCAGCAGGTTTCAGAAGACTCTTCTTGAGTAAGAAGAAAGTGTTTTGATCCCTATACTTGGATCTGAATGATTTTGAGGGGCCTGCAAGAATTAGAGTCTATCTGGAAGAGCAACAAATTGCGATAGGAATGTCCTAAGGGAAAAGAAGATAAAGTTGCATCATGTCTGTACACTTGGTAAGTGAAAAGATGGGTTGGATATCCCTGAGGCATAAAGGAAAGCCTGTAGATCAGCTGACTCGTGGGGCGGTCCTTCTTCGGCACCAGTAAATCCAGCATAGGGTAAGAGTTTCTTTCTTGAGGGAAAGAAGAAAACAAGGTATGGGTTGAGTCAGCCCTAATGTGGATGTTTGTTCCTTTGGAGTAGGTCCTATTTCACAACTGGTCTAAGAGTATGGAGCTCTACTTCAGTCCCCACAAGGGTTTAACTTGTATCTTGTGACTGCTTCTGATCAGACACCTACCTGAGCATCCAAAATGTCCTCGGTCCTGTGTGCTGGCCTACTGCTGTGGGAATTCAGCACCCTGCTTTGGGAGCTCAGCTAAATTGCTGTAACACTGACTGATGGGCCTCAAGTCACAGTGAAGAGAGTAGAAGCAAAACTGAGAAAAAGAGCTTTAGGAATGACTAGAAAGGCACCAAATTTAGATGTCTGGAAAACCTGGAGTAGATGCTTAGCACTGCCACAGAAACTTTGTCTTTATCTCAGTCCCCATATCCAAACCTCTAATGTAAACACTGAACTGTGCCCTGTTATTGGAGAAACATGGTATCTAGCTAAAATCACAGAAGGGGGAATCACTCTCGCTTCTACAAGCAGATGAAATAAATGCACAGTGAACTATTCATGATTCAGAGCCTTCCTTTCCTGTACATACTGACAAGAACTAGAGCACAGATTGACTTGATCTTTTTAGCCTCTGTCTATACTTGCTTGAATAGGTTTCTTCCTTTATTATCCTCAATATGTTTAAAGGCTTGCAGGGGAATAATGCAAGAGCCCTCCTGTGGCTGATTTCAACACCTACCATTCATGTTCTTATAGCTGCAAGAGACTAATAGTTAAGTGGCCAAAAGTATCTGCTTTTAATAGTGCCCAATATCCTCCGAGTTATGGATGGAAAAAGCTGATTATGCTAAACTATCTCCAAGCCTGTATAGAGTTACTTCCTACAGTCAATTGACACTTGTTTTTCTAGGCACCACACTAACATTTTTAAAATTCCCACACACTGTTGTTCACAATACTATTATAAGTAAAGAGCTGACCCTCTAAACAAGTTTATCTAGAAATTCACCCACAATTTCACGTGGGAAAAGGGGATGTAACAAACCCTCTTCTAGTACCTCACAGGTTTGTTTTCAGTCTTTAATGCTTGGAATCTTCCAATGTCTGTAGACTATTGCTTCCCCTCAGGGCTGTATGCAGTGCTCTTAATCTCTTCTTTTAAACCGATCTCTCACAAGTCCCCACTCTTCTCCAAATGCATTTCTTCCTTTTTTTTTAAGTCGCAAAGAACTACCCAGATGGATGAGGTACTCCCACTGAGTTGTTTCAGAGTTTACTATTGAAGAATTGCTCCTCTGCTTAACTGTGTGAGGATATTGCATTGGCAGCCTCAGATCACAGTGACCTCATGGTGAAATTTTCTTGTCCCAATATTCATTCAAGTAATTTTCCAAAAGTTTCTTCATTATTAGTTTTTATTTGTAAAGCATCTTCTTTGACTGGTGCAGGATTTGGTGTCCTTAAATCATTCTATGCATTAACAGAAGAGTAACTTCCCAAGGAAGGTAAGCTCGGTGATGTTCACAGAAGGCTGAGCTGTCTTAAATAGGTAGCACAGGAATCAGAGAGTAACTAAAGCTGTCTTGAATCTTCAGCCTGTGATGTTGACCAGTATCTTGTTCATCTAGCCATGCTCTCAGGAGCAGAGGCCAGCTGAGAAACTGTAGTGTCAGTACTAAACTCTGCCAAAACTCAGAAGACAGGTCTGGAACCAGAAGTAAGGTTTGGAATCAGATGGCACA
Organism: Bucorvus abyssinicus; assembly: GCA_009769605.1. Taxonomy (NCBI): domain Eukaryota; kingdom Metazoa; phylum Chordata; class Aves; order Bucerotiformes; family Bucorvidae; genus Bucorvus; species Bucorvus abyssinicus. Next base: position 49,805,824 of record CM020024.1, on the reverse strand, counting down.
AAAGGAGTACGACTCTAAAGTCTAAAAGGGGCTGTATTTATTTTTTCAGCTCAATCAGTCATGATTATTCTGGCTGCCTGCCTACCCGCCAAAAATTGGTGAAGAAATCACACTGTGATAGGATCCTGGAAAAAAAAAAAATAAAATCCCTCAGGCTATTTGAATAGTTAGCATTAACCCTTCGGAAAAAAAATCATTTTTTTGCTAACTAATAAAGTGTATGAGCAGTGTGAATCCTGGATAGCTATAGCAGAAGAGATTAAGATTCAAGTTAGCGCTGTCTTTCATGCAGACTAGGGATTTTTACTGAACTTTTTCTCATAACAGATGAGTGCCCCAAGCACCAAGCCAAAAGATCTTTCAAAGTGGGTGATCAGCAATTCTTTTCTGGATGCAAGAAACTGCTTCTGCTGCTTCTGTAAGAACAGGTGCATACATTACCTGACAAAACTAATTTTGACAAAATAAAATCCGTCTACATGTAATGATTTAACGGGGAAACTCTTGACTTCCTCTAGTGACCTGTCTTTTTGTATCATTGACTTGATGAAAAATCTGAAGTCTACAGGAAAAGTGAACTCTGTTGCCTATCCTGTTTCAGATCTAAGCTACAGTTTTGCAAGAACTGCATAAGAAGCTGCGCATATTTTCAGTGAAAAGAAATTAAGGCAATGACGTACTATTTTGGAAAATACAGAAGAAATACAACAAACTCCATAATCTGAATGAATCTGTAAGGATCAGCGGACAATGTTCAACATAATTATTTGACAACAGCACCACTAGATTAGATGAACTCTTCAGAGAAGCAGGGAATATTGCTGCAGGACATGATGAATAGATTATCAGTCCAAAAGGACTTCTATCTGGTACAAAACTGGTGCAGAGCCAAAGTGGTAGAGAAAACACTGCAGTTTTTAAATGCTTTTAGGGTTTTCCAAGTAGGTAAAATTCAGAACTCATGTCTGAGTATATCTCACTGAAAAAAAAAAGTATGAATTGTGCATAAGACTGAATAAATCTGAAAGAAACTAAAATCAGTTATGGGTGAAAATTGTTGGTCTCATCGGTAGCGTACATTCATTGATACAATTAATAATCTTAATGTGAGGAAATTTATTGTGCACATTAATGCCTAGTAACTCAGGTGAAACAGTGTGTTGATGGCTTCCAAAGGCAAAGAGTATCAGAAAGTGAATAGTGAAGGAGTCCCACACTTCCATCCTCTGTGTTAAGGACATCCGATTTTACCTTAAGATGCTCGGCTCTGGGATCCCATCAGAACCTCTTCCCAACCGCGCATGGCTGAGGGTCTCACGTCAAGAGCAAGTCGGCCTCCCGTTTAGACATGCTATAGCCCCACATGCTGTCTACCAACTAGGACTGGGTGGCTCCTAGCTCAGCCAGGTGGGAGCACTGAGTTTTCTACCATCTCAGTACTGTCAATGCAGAAAAATCATATACTACTCATTCAGGGGCTCTGGTTTGTTCTTCGGAGGTAGCACACCCTTCCTTTAACTGAGTCTGAATTTATAAGCTACCTAAACAGTCTTTGCAAATATCTAAAGAAATCTGATTACAACAGGTTTCTTCTGAATGAATCTGACATGGTCGTCCCTATCAGTAATCTTCTCCCTGCAAAGATTTTGTCAGCTGAGCTGCAGTGCTCTGGATTATAAAAAAAGTTCATCATTATGGCTTATTGATTTTTTAACATTCTCTCTTTCTGGTAACAAAATGAAGGAGTTTCTAAACTTGGCTATGTTCGGAAGATGCTCATGTTAGTTGCTTTTATGCAAACTGTGTAAAGAAAGCATAAACTTCTCTGGAAAAGCTGTAAGTGCAGGATCAAACTGCAGCTCAGTGGGGGGAAGGGAGAGACGGGAGGGCAGGGAGATCTATCCCAACCAATTAGGAAAGCCCTGTGAATTAGGCAGACATCAGTTGCACAACTTCACCCATCCTCCCCAGCCATGCCCCTGGATAAAAGAGAGAACCACAATGGTAGTTAAAACAATTATCATCCAGCGGAGCTTGATTCTAAACTGCTCTGCTAGGAAGTGGCAAGGAGCATTCAGATCCTAACGCAGCAAGCAATCGCTTTTTCCTCCCCTTGGGTAGAAAAGCTCCTGGCTTTTTAAGCAATTCCGTAACTCTGAACTAGTCCTTGCAGGGCTTTGGGGTAGCATGCCAGTGGCACTGCATCCTATTATCGTCATTGCATGTCACTGCAGGCAACAACAGGAAAAAGATGCAGAAAGGACTGGGAATGAGAGGAGACATTAATAACAGTGTGCTGCTCCATGCTGACAAAGGCAGGAGAAGGTATAGAGTGAGCTGCTAGAGCAACAGAGGCAGGAGAGGTGGAGACAAAGGACACAAACATTAACTAACACGAGATAGCACCAGCTTTGCAATAACCTTAGAAAAGCAGATGTAGTTAAAAATCAGGCATGATGGCTTGTCCTGTTCCTTGCCATCTCTTGTTGCTGGTCATAACACTTAGGGCCAGATTTGCAAAAAATATCTGTGTGTCTCAAAGACAGAGGAATAAAAAGTTGAGCTTGAAGAAGTTCCTACACAAACGAGGAATCTGTCCCCTTTTACAGGGACCTGAAGATACACACCATAAAGAGCACAAATACAATGTCTTTGCTGACATATTGAACATACCATTCCTTGGTCTCTAAGTCGGCTGGTACAGTCTAACGCATCCACACTCTTAAATCTTCTTAAATCCTCTTAAATACTGAGCTCAAATCTACACAGCTACATCTAGCCTTCTAAATTTGACCTCTTAAATTGTAGGCTGACTCCCTTGCCAGTTGCTCTCACTGGTATTATCTCCAGTCATACGATTTCTTCAAGAAAGAAAGTCTCAAAGCTAATAATTTAGGAAAAATTCACCTAACATATTTCTTGCAGTGCCCCAGATTTCTTTTCCACTAAGTCATTCAGCCTTTTGTCAATTTACCATAACCACGCAGCCAAAGGCTGTAAGGCCGCTGTAGCATTCTTCAAAAATCCAAGTAAAAGAATTGAAACACAGAATGAGGTTCACTTTTCAACTCTTTCAGGATCTCATTGCCTTGTATCTTCCTTATTCAGCTCTGGTTGTCAGTGAAGAAAGTGAAACTATTAGACTACCTCTCACGTGACCCAGTTTAGAGCTTTCGAAGAGATAAAATGCATCCTCAACCTGTTTCCCTCCTTTGGCTTTATGTGAGCTCAGAGGGTCACTCCAGATATGGACATTAGCATAATAGTCTTCCAGACTCTGATGATTCTCACTTTGACGTACAATCATCTAGGACCTTGCTGTTTCATAGAACATAAGGACTGTCGTATTTCCAAATTGTTGTTACCATCACTGATCTCTACTTATAAAATGGATTCATTTCCATCGGCCAGTTCCAATTATACCCCAATTAGAGGGAGCTCTCAGATATCTTAAATCTAAGGGGACCATTATGGTGATTAGTCTAATTTCTGTCATAGCACAGAAAGTAAATGTCATCCATCTGATCTGGTTTCGAGTCCAATAAACAAGCCTTGCAGTTTGGGCAATGTCGATTTAGCAATGGCTGCTGCCGAAGCTGAACAGCAGGGACTATACATGTCTGCATTGTTTTCTGATGGCTCTGTCTAAAAACTCCGTTATTCACTCTCCAGCCATCTTGCATTCCCGGAACTAACATGTATGTAAAATATTGCAAAATGGATAATTTCTGGCTAAAAGATGGGATCCTCAAAGCATCTTGATGTTGCTACCATGGCATTTCCAGGCTTTTGCAGAAGGCTGTTACGATACAAGTGTTGGTCATTGACATGGCTATGAACCTTGAACTCATTTCTAGATGAGATATTCACCATATTGTCTACTATTTTCTAATGCATAGATCCTATCTGCATTCCTTTCCAGGGATGTAACTTTGCAGAATGAAATGGCCCTTGCAAAGGTCTTGGAAAGCAATGGCTATTCTGTCTTCTTTCTCCTAATCTGAGATGTTCTTATGAAAGGTGTGAGCTTGGATGGGACTGAAGGGAGATCTCATTACTCCTCACAGAGTAGAAGCGAAGAGGGAGGTGCTGATCTCTTTTCCCTGGGATCCAGGAACAGGACCATGGGAATGGTTCAAAGCTGCACCAGAGGAGGTCCAGACTGGACATTAGGAAGTACTTCTTTATGGAGAGGGTGGTCAGACACTGGAACAGGATTCCCAGAGAGGTAGTCAATGTCCCAAGTCTGCTAGTGTTTAAGAGACTGTGGCAGTTTAAGAAAAAACTGCTTGAAAGCTTTTGTTTTAAACTGACCAATTGGACCATTCCCTTCCATGCTACGTTTACACATCTCATTGGTTGAGAAAGTTTCTCGCGAGCGTACTGTGCCTTTAAGAGCCGTGTACCACAGGCTCTTTCGAGACTTTTTGGCTTTTTGGGGGCTTTCGGCTCCTTTTGCTCTCCGGGACACTTCCGGCTTTTGCACTCCGAGGGGCGCCGCGGACTTTGCAGCTTCGCTCCGGGAAGAGACTTTTCCAGACTTGCGGCTTGGCTCTGGGGACCTTACAGGCTGTCTCTCCCCGGCTCGGACCCTGCCTGCCTGCTTGTGGCTACGGCTCCCCCGCGCTGCTGGAGTGGAGCGAAGCTGTGTGCCGGGGAAGCCCCCGCCGCGCCGCTTGGGACAGACTGCTCTGGCCGCTGGGACCCGTGCCTTGGGGCTGTGTCTCTCTCTCTGCCGCCAGCGCTGCCGCTTCTTGCTGCTTTGCTTCCTTTAATTCGCACGACCAGAACTGGTAGGAACAGCGTAGCTCGGGGTTTGCACGTTGGAGCCCCGCGTTCGTAACAGCCGCGGTTTCCTTTGTTCACTCCACGAAAGCGCACAGGTGGCGGCACCATTTCGGACTCTGCGCGGCACCGTCCCCCTCTCTCTCTCTCTCTCTCTCTCACGCGCGTTTAACCCTCGCTGCTCCATTCCTGTACAAACCCTCAGATTTTGCATTGGTTTTCCCCTGCATATTATATATTTTGTTCAAGTTTTATTAAAGTTTGTTTCAGTTTTCCAAACGTTCAGAGGTCTCACAAAATCTTTCTTTTCCTTTTTGTATCTCTGCTTTTTAACCCTTTCTCTCCCGGTCAGGGGAAAAAGGGGTTTAGAGATCGGAGAGGACTCGTCCCCGTGATTGGCTTGCCTCAGCCAACTGGCGACAGAGACATTTGGACAATGCCCTTAAAAACATGCTTTAACTTTTGGTCAGCCCTGAAGTGGTCAGGCAGTTGGACTAGATGACCATTTTGGTCCCTTCCAACTGAAATAGTCTAGTCTATTCTATTTGGAGGTTTTGTTTTCAAATATAGACTTCAGTAGAGCTGAAAAAATGGTAAGAATTAGTAACTCATTTTTTTCCCCCCATAACAGATTTTGGCCAGCACAGACACTTTTTGGTATCTTTGAATGAACTTTGGTACCTTTCATGAACTCAGAACCTCAACACAGAAGCACTGGAACAATTTCTTGCAGGCCAGAGCAAGCAGTCAGCTCTGGCCACAAAAAACCACTAAAAAGCTTAGGTAAAAATGGAGAAAAAACTACCCTTAATTTATTCCTTCCACAGACAATTACAGCATGGACCAGGTCATAACATCCGAAAGTAGCACTGAATCAGCAACCCAGAAAGCTCCATGTACCTTGGAACCAGTTAAGGCCTCTACCAACTTTTCCATTGTCTCCACCAAACTGTGCGTAGCCTCACAGCAGACTCAGCTAAGTATGTACATATCTAATCTCCAGTACATATCCCATACTCATATGCCTGAGCAGATATATAGGGAAGCATCTCAAGAACATTTCTTCCATCAGTAGCATCAACAGTTTTTCCTTATGAATATTTGCAATAAATAAATACTTGATATGAGTACACTTGTAACACATCAGGGAAGAGGGAAGGGAAGGGGGAGGGTTACATTCCCATTTCTTGGCAGAAGTAAAAAAAACCCAAACTATTCAGATTTAGCTCTGTTTGGAATAAATAAAACCCAAACAAACATTTCAATGCACCCAAAGGCTTTGTATAGCCGGAAGCTTTATTGATTCATATACCATCCACATAATCTGCCAAAATGCACCACACTTTTAAAGAAGTTTTTTTTCTTAAATCTTCTTCACAGGGAAGCCTAACCCTCCAAGCTCATTTATTTGAGGGAAAATAATTAAATAAATCCTTTAAACACTACTAAGTCTGCTCTGGAAAAGGCTTTTGGTTGTGGCTCAAAGGAAATGCATTCTCCTTGTCATGTGAGAGTTGCATGAATTGTCTGGGAGCACCATGCCCAGCCCACAGAGAAGAGATGACTTTTGTCTGTCATAGCTGACAGCAAAACAGACATTGTTAGATAGGGTTCTTAGAAAGGGAAAAGTTCATAGCAGGTCACTAAATTTCAGCATACTCCCTGGAAACTATGACACTAAAATCCCTGACTGCTGACAGTTACATCAGAAATGCAGCCTGATCTTTTGGAACAATTGCCGTGACTTCTGTTTTGAGGGGGAATAGAAAGAGGAAATATCCCTGCAGACGTGCTGTGTGCAGCAGCATGTAGCCTTGTGGGGGGCTTACTAGGAGGTGAAGAATAGTAAAAGCAGGATTAAGTATGTGAAGCTGAACGACTTGTGTTCTTTCTACTCAAATTATGTCTGCTTGTCTGTTGGCAGCTAAGTCCATAGAATTCCAGAATCCTAGAATCATGGAATCATAGAACAGTTGGGGTTGGAAGAAAACTTTAAAGCTCATCCAGTCCAACTCCCTGCAGGGGGTGGACATCTGCAACTAGAGCAGGTTGCTCGGAGCCCCAAGGTCCAGACTGACAGGGAATGGTTCCAGGGATGGGGCTTCTCCCACCTCTCGGGGCAACCTGGGCCAGGGTCTCACCACCCTCAGCAGAAACAATTTCTTCCTTCTCTCTTGTCTGAGTCTCCCTCTTTTAGTTTAAACCCACCACCCCTTGCCCTGTCACAACAGGTCCTGCTATAAAGACTGTCCCCATCTTTCTTATAAGGACATTTAAGTATTGAAAGGCCACAATACGGCCTCTCACTTTCAAACTCTCTCCAAGTTCAAAGTGTCCAGCCAAATCTTGAGACAAACCAGGATATTTCTTTACTGGGGCAGATGGGCACAAAAGAATTTACACCTGTACCATCTCTTTTTCTTCTTTTTCAAACCTGAATGGATGCATCCAGACAGTTTTCTGTTAATTGTCCCTAGTGCTGGCTCATGAGCAGTGTTTGAGAGATGTTTCACAGACTGGTTTTCTTGCATTGGAAGAAAAAATCACGCCATGCTACTCAAACGTTTACGAGTATGTGCAGTTGCATTTCAGTGCCAGAATATTCGTAGGGCAGTATAGGTCTAGCTGGAGGGATTTCACTCAGCTAGTTTTACAGACCTAAAAAGTTCATCTAAGGTAGTTACTCACAATGCTCCTTGTAGTCCACTGAGAGAGACATTTGTAGGACAGAATTTATGGCATTTTAAACAAAACCTTGGATGAATTGAGCCCAGGGTGTTTGTTTCTTTCCATTGGCTACGAAAGAAGCCCAACATGGTGAACTCAAATATAAACACTTACATTGTATTCATGTACCATTAAAGAAGAGCGAATTCAGCTCAGCTGACCCTACATCGCAGGTTTTATTCTTCTGCTTTGCAATTCCTCTTTAGATCGCTCCACCAGAAAAGGGGGAACATGAGAAATGTGCACTGCAAAAGTGACTCTGCTGAATGCAGTATTACTTCTCCCTTCCCACACACAAGAATAAAGACCTACCTGGTGAGAAACAGCTCAAGGGTTTTGGTTCATTTTCCCGCGGTTAAGAAGTTAAAGCCAAAGTAGAAAAGAAACTGAGATCATGCAAATCCCAGCCACGTGTATTAAACAGAAGATCATCCTTCAGACCGGCTAAATTAGTTCGTCAATAAGATGCTTGAAGGGCAAGATTTCATACTTGCAAACCGTTGCCAGCAAAATATAAAAGCGAACGAGGCATTTATGGAATTGTATATTTCTTGGATGGCAGCTTAAAAATTAGACTTAATTGAAGGGCTAAAAAGAAAGCAGTTTATTGTTAGGAATGAAGGGTTTAAAAAAGAATTAAAGAAATTTTCAACTTGGGTGTAGGGCATAATTACAAAAACATTAAAGCAAATAATTGGTAGCACTGTAATTTTTTCCTCCCCAGGTAACTACCATATGTATTACACAGTGAATCATTGACTCTGTCCCTCCTATCATTAATTACTGTGATGCATAAATAATTGGAAAATTATATGTTCCAAAAATGATTTAGTAATACATTTTATGCATCTAATAAGCACGGGCTTTTAATCATCACTAGACATGATAAATTTTACTCTTCGTCTCAACTATTCTGTTATCTCTCACTTATACGGCTGCCATCTCCTTGCATGCAAATACCACTAAGCCACTTCACATCACATAGTTCCTAGTGGATGCCTTTTACTGGGCTTTATTCTGCTAGATGTTTTTGGTCTTGATATTTTGGCTTGAAATTCATTTGAGGGTGTTCTTAGCCTCACAGAAACACATTAAACTATTTATCCTAAACCCATAACCTATTGTTTAATTTAAATGGAAATGTCTTAATCTGTTTTTTCTGTCCATTTAAAACAGTGTGTACCTTTTGTTTTGCACAGTGGAGACGTTTCAAAGCTCTGGGTGTATATGGAACCGAAATATCTGAAAACCTACTCTTTTTAATTAGAAACAGTAAAACATATTTTAACATGTGCTGATCATCATGGTAGCTGCTATTTTCTTTCTTCAGGTTTAACACATTACGTTTGACACTCCATCATCAAGTTTATGACTTAACACCTTAAGGAACAACTCAGCCTGGAAAAGCACAAGAACAACTGATATGTCAAGACGTTATTTCAAGTTCAACCCAAGCAACACAACCTGTCAAAACTGCTCAAATTATATTTGCCACTCTGCAGCTAATCATCCATGCTTACTTTTAGTGCTGTTTACAGTCGTGTTGCTTACAGAACTTGAAGCTTTTGCACATAAGACAGAAATCTAGGTTTGTGACTGGCTAAGTCAAGGTGATAATGAAGTGGTTTGGTTCAGTCAACCTTCTTCAAATAAATATAGAGTTTGCAGCAATTTTATCCAGCTGTATTTCAGATACACACGTGCATAACGATGGACTACACAAGATATTAAAAAAGGTTATTTATTTCTAAGCCAAGTAATATATAGTAGGCTCTGTCTTTGGTAAGCCTGTTACTATTGTCTTGAGTCTTCTAGCTCTCCTTCTTAATATAAATGAATATAAAAAAATAGTTGCCCTTTTATTCACAGCAACTAGACAGACAATTTAAGTATGTCTCAAGTTTCAAAGATTTATAGATGTAATAACATTTGTAATTCGTTGAGCCTGGGTTACTGTATAGTTCAGGTTAATACAGCACAACGAGTAGTCAAACAGAAAACAGTCTTTATTAATTCACTGAAAACGAAAATTCTTAAGAATTTAACCCTACTCTCTCAGGACATGAAACACCATTTTAGAGCAACTGCTGCTTTCATGAGGCAGAAGGAGTTTGAAAAGTAGAATCAGGCTTAATGACTACTTTATTATGAGAGGGGCTTCAATCTATCTCAGATATAAAATACCACGTGTGATACTTACTCCATGTACTTAGAGGGCGGCTGCCATCTTGGGGTCTTCTGCGAGTCAGGGACTGGCTAACAGAAAGGCTTTTCTCTTAGATGATCCTCTGGTTGCAAATCCATTCCGAATTTCTGCTAAATATCCTGTCCCTGTTCTGAGGGGGAGATGCTGCACCTGGAAACTCAGCTCTACCCCTCTGGAAAATGTCAAAAGCAGCCCCCTCTGATTCTGCCAAACTGCTTCTGCTACCCCTAGACAAAGGGCTTAAGGAGGACGGCTTCTAGGAGCTCCATGGGGGATTCCAGGAAAGCCTTTGTATGAAATAACGTATCTTGACCTTATGGAAGCAATTTGTAGATGGAAATCTGGATTTCTTCTTGGAGGAATGGCTCAGCCATTGAAGTCGACAAGACAAATCAGTGCCAAGAGCTTCTGTGCCTGCAGAAAATGCATGCCAGGAAAGGAGTGCAAAGATATCTTGTTAATTCTGTTGTGATCCAAATCATGACAGAAAGCAATGCAGGAAGTTAGGGGACTCATTCACAATGAAGGGCATCAACACTTGAAATGATCTCTGGCAAAAGTATGATATCAGAAAGCTTGACTTAAGCCTGGCAAAATTCACCTGACTCAATTCTCCTCATTGAAATTTCTATGAAAATGGGTGCTGGAGAGGTGTGGAACCTAGGAGGTGGAAATGCGAGAATTGAAATCCCTTCCACATTTCCCCCACAGAACAGCCTGCTTTGCCTGTCATATGTTCAAATCCTTCAAAGCAACTTGTCTTCCATGTAAAAGAGGTACAGTTGGCTGTGGCAATATCCATGCCACTCCATCTTTTCGCAGGACTTTCATATGATGAACAGGTGAAACTGGTGTCTAACTGTCCTGTAAAAAGAGCATGTAATGTGCAGCTAGGTTCAGCTCTTATAATTAATTTCAAGGCAGTGATTTTCAACTGTGAAAGCTAGTTGTGACGAATCACTAGTACTTAGCTTTATTTTGGAGTTCCTAAATCTCTAGAGTTCTGTTTTTAACCAAGTCTCCTGATTAGGATTGGGTACTTTTAAATAAATATGTTTTTGTCTTCCATGTACATGACAGCTGAACTTCTATCTGGAACAGCTATCAAAGGACTTTCTGAAAAGGAACCTGAGATTTTAGCCTGTATCTGTAACTGTTTAAGTGTCAGGTCCTTTTCTACAACCTGGAGGCCATCTGGCGTACGCTGGCCACCTCCATACTATTAAACTCTCTGTCTCCAAAATGGTTGTTTGCATTCAAACTGCTTATTGTGAAAGGCTGTGCTAACTCCAAAAGCCCACTGAGGAGCTGTGTTGAAAGCCAAAAGCATTGAGAGGAACGCTTTAATGATTTAGCAGTGTGGATGGTAGAGTTCAAGAGTCTATGCCCATGCCCTGCCACTGCTTAGTTTACTAGTCTAGACTATAGTGGACTGGAATCTCAATATAAGGGAACACCAGGAGGCAATATGAGGTCAGTGATACTTTTGAGGGAGTTCCAGGTCTGGAAAGGTTAATATGCCTACTAGATACTGCCTACCACCGCAGGGAAATAGCAAGGAAGAGTGAAAAAGTCTGTAATACAGGTGCTCTCATGTCCTTAATAGTAGAAAAATACATTGGAAAATTGCTTCCGGATAGGTGGGAGAAAACATCTTATCATCAGAGACTTGAAGAGCCCAAACTTATCAAAAAGAAAATGAAGACACAGCAGCACTACTTTTTCAAGGAGAAACTACCCTGAACTAACAGACTGTTTAATCAGGCAGGTAAAGATATTACAAAATCCAATGACTGAAACCTGGAAGCAGAGAAATTCAAATGAAGCATTAGACACACATTTTGAACTGTGAGGGCACTGCGGAACTGGAACACATTGGCAGGGTAACGGGTGGAGTTTCCAACATTCAGTGACTTAAGATCGGATGTAGATAACCTTCTGAAGAAGCTTTAATCAAGACACCTGTCACTAAGCTGAAAACAGAGTGAAATGTTAATGCCTTCCAACCTAACACATCTTCATGGCATGAGGGCCTGTGAATTCTTCGCTCTTTATCCCAGTGGCGTCAAGTATGAAAGTGGTCCTTCAGCAGCCTTGGTGAGGTGGATAGGGTACAGCCAAGGCAGGAGGGCAGGAGGGATTCAGGGGAAAGAATCAGAGTGACAATTTAGGATCACAGAGATGAAAGCTTTATTTGAAGGATCAGAGTCTCCCTTTTTTTCCCCTGACTGCTTACTTGTACTCTCCTTGGCCAAATGCTTAAAAGAAGGGACTCTTGTGATCTATCACTGTAAACTAAACAGCTTCAGGAAATATACCCAAGGACTGAAACTTGATAATCTATACCATTAAACTGTGTGAATGGGAGTTTATTTGGCTCCAGACCCCTAGCCTTCACCCAAACCATGTGCCAGTTAGGAAAAGCCAAGGACCTATGCCAGTAGGCACCTCAGATACAGCCTCCTTGCTCGGGAAACTAAGGGAGTTCAAGAGTACGAATATGGGCCATTCTGTGCCAGCTGGCCTCAGAGATGGAGAATTAGTCTAGGATGTTTAAGTTACTGGTATAGATACAATTCTTGTTTCCCTAAGCCACAGCAGTTAACCAAGGAGATATAAACTAGTTTGAGTTAACTTACAGTAGACCTCACAGTTCTCAGGACAAGATAAGGCCTAGGGTTTTTGCTAGGGTTTTAGCACTCTGAAGATGTATGTACTATACAGTAGTTCTTATCTGAAAGTCACCTGAACAGTTTTACAAGGGTTCATGGCCTTGCTCTGTGCAGCTATTGGAGTGAATCCACTGAAGAAGGAATCTCCCACCTTTTCCACCTGAAAAAAAATTACGTGTAACTGTTGTAAAGCCTTTTCTGAAGGTAACAGAGTAGTAAACCCAGGGATGAAAAACAAGATTCATTTCTTCCAAGTCAAGTGCTCTCTAACTTTGAGCTATCCTTATCTGTGCTCATCCATGTGAGGAAAGGAGGTGATCCACAGGGACTATTCATGTAAGGTAGGGCCATATTACTGAACTTGCCCTCTGAGAGACTTTCTGCTTCCTTCCTGCCCTTCCCCAAATCAAATCCATTTACTACTTTCAGGCAGGGATAGAGTCTCCAGTGTCACATTAGACAGAGTTTTCATTGACCAGCAGCCAATATATGAAGCCAGTGTATATTGCTTCAATGAGTCTGTCTAAATGACCTCAAGGAATGGATTTCAGGTCATATCATGGATTGGCACTATCCAAACAAGACAGATCAAGACAAGGTTTTTGGTGTGTCAGATATGGTTTTAATTTAGATTGAGACATGACAAGTTGTCAAAGGAATGCCATCAAACATTAGTGTTTCTTTCCTTTAAAATACAATATCGTGTATTTCTATCATAAGGCTTGTAGAAAACAAGAAAGACCCTCAACCCACCCCACCCCTGAACTGTATTTTGGGCTTTTGTTGAAAAGAGAATGCAAAAGTGTTCTTACGAGCAGCAGAGTAGGACTGACTTACTACCAATGAAGTAAGAGAATGAACATTTTATTGTCCTACTGTATTTTTGAGGAGAACACAAGAAAGGATTGATAACATCGATCCTTTATCATCAATCCTTTATCAACTTTCAGCTAAAGATATTTGAACCCAGACTTTCCAAGCTGTTGTCTAACTAATGGGTCATGCAATCACCCATCATAAGACAATTTTCACTCCTTCTTGTGTAAAGAATTGAAAAGAATAGTTCTCCATTTATGACATTCAGAGAAAGAATTCCACATTAGTTAATTTTGCCTATTTCCCAAAGAATTAGGTGTTGAACGTAAACTCGCTGCTAACCCCAAATGAACAGCTCTATTCAGTCATCCCTCTTAACCAGTGTGGTGAGAATCATTTTGTTGAACTACCGCTTTGTAATGACCTGTTAAAATCAAGTTCCTTCTCCATTAAAGTACACAGGCTAATTTAAATCATGCCTATCATAAGCTGACAATGAGAGAAGAAATGCTCGTCTCAGACAGACCACTCTCTGTGATGCTTCAGAGAGCTTGTTATTCCTGCCAGCTCAAAAAGCTGCTTCTTTTAGCTCACGTTCTGGAGAAAATTGCACTTATCTTTGGAGTTCACCGATTTGATCCTCAGAGGCTGGCACAGTCATCCAAACATTAAAGAAAAGAAAAGAAGAAAGAACAGGGTCTGGAAAACTGTTGTGGTGATCCAAACTGCCTCTCTGACATCACCGGGCATGGCGTCCGCTCTCCTTTATGAAGCATGGATTCAACCTTCAACTACAATCTCATGCACCCCACCCCAAGACCTGTGTCTACGTGTCCCTTCCCTAATCTCGTATGTCCACTGCAGTTGTTCTATGATCTTCTGTCTCTTTACACGATCTTGCATGTCAGGTGCATTTGCTCACTGCACAAATCCCTGAAGAGGATAACTGAGAACACTTCACGCTGCAGACGAGGAAGTCTCACTTCCCAGCAGTGCCATACATCTCAGAGCTCCTGCTTAAACTAGCACATTTATCTGCGTATTTTACCCCCAACACTTCTATCAGGAGTTAAAGTGATTAACCCTTTCCTTAAAAACTCAGCCTGCTTCATCATGTTCCATTGCAAGTGGTTTCCATAGTAATTAGTTTTTTAAAAATAAGGAAATCTGTGAAATGACTCAGATCTTTGTGAGATTGACATTTTCTTCAAAACAAAATCTGGAACAGGGAAACGTTAGCCAAAAAATGAAGAAGCAGGAGAAGGAAGACAAGGGATTGAAAAGAGAGTGTAGTGAATTGCTGGCACTTGACGGTTATTGTTAAGGATATATTTGCCTCTTGCTTCTAGCTGATGCAGTACATTTAATTTCACCGCATTTATTAGGAATCTTCCAAAACTTATTATTTATGAGACATGGACAAACAGACTCAGTATCACCCATCAGGCCAGCAGTGGTCCCTTTACATGCAGTCAGGTGAGTGAACCTGGTTTCACTCTTCCCAGCTGGAGAGCTCCTCACATCCCCGACCTCTGCCCTTTCCTACCCCATCGCTCCTGCTTCCCTGCGTGACCTCTGTGGTCATCAACAAGAAGGCAACTCTGCCGTGTTATCAGCTCAGCTGTGACACAGTAAATTGGGAGGCTTTCCTTAATCACTCTAGGTGCAGGTTTGCTGAAAAATTTATCTCGGACTACAGGCCAGGGCTGCAGCCTCCCAAGTGGGAGAAAGCTTCTGCTCATTTGAATTTGTCAGAGTGGAGCTGTCTGGTTGCTTTTATAGCTGGGGAGGACAAAGTAATTTTTTATTTTTATATTTTTATTTTACTGTAAACAGGCACATATATTAAAACAAATTGAGTCCCTCAAACACTGCCTGGGAGTGAGATTTTCTTTGCTGCTACAGAAGCTGGAATTGTTGAGCATTCATTCAGAGCTAATATTTTGAAATAGGAGGTTTTTCAAACCGAGCTGCATTGCTTGCAGATCAGACTTAACCCCCTGAGATTTTATTCTCCTCTTTTTCTTTTTCTTTTTTTCTTTTTCTTTTTCTTTTTCTTTTTCTTTTTCTTTTTCTTTTTCTTTTTCTTTTTCTTTTTCTTTTTCTTTTTCTTTTTCTTTTTCTTTTTCTTTTTCTTTTTCTTTTTCTTTTTCTTTTTCTTCTTTTTTCTTTTCCTCTTCTTTTCCTCCTCTCCTCTCCTCTCCTCTCCTCTCCTCTCCTCTCCTCTCCTCTCCTCTCCTCTCCTCTCCCTCTCCTCTCCTCTCCTCTCCTCTCCTCTCCTCTCCTCTCCTCTCCTCCTCTCCTCTCCTCTCCTCTCCTCTCCTCTCCTCTCCTCTCCTCTCCTCTCCTCTCCTCTCCTCTCCTCTCCTCTCCTCTCCTCTCCTCTCCTCTCCTCTCCTCTCCTCTCCTCTCCTCTCCTCTCCTCTCCTCTCCTCTCCTCTCCTCTCCTCTCCTCTCCTCTCCTCTCCTCTCCTCTCCTCTCCTCTCCTCTCCTCTCCTCTCCTCTCCTCTCTTCAACAGGAAATTTCCTCATTTTCTACTATGTAACCCAACACAGAAAAAGTGGAAACTGTTTTTATGACCTTTCCTAATGCAGAATTTAGAAGGAACTCACAGGCTGCTCTAAAAGTGTATTATTGCAGTCCCTGTTCTGGGGTGGCTGGAATGCAGAGGTTGTAGGTTTGAGCAAATGCACACACGTGTGTGTGTATGAACAAGATTTGTGACAATTTACTGCATGCCAAAATCCATGTTGCTTCTGCGTCAGGGCAGATTGGCGATTTGTCAAGAGGATCCTCTCCATTATATCTAAGTGGTAGAACTAGTCAAAATCTTTCAAACGAATACTACTCTTTAAAAAGGAACATATTTTCTTTAACCTCTCTGCGCAAAGTCCTTGAAAATGTCTGTGGTTCTATCATTTATGCTGATTAAAATTATAGGGATGTGACAAAAAAATACATTTGATGACTTGAAGAAAAACATGAAAAATTATTCCAAAAGGCAAGTGGAAGTTTTCAACAATTCCCAACAATTTTGAAGGTGGGTGTGTTATTATTCTAGCTTTCTTTCCCCAGGTCTATTGAGCATTTTTCTCTGAACTGTAAATGACTGATCAAAAGATCCAAAAGCTGTAGTAGAGAAGCTCAGATACAACCTGGCAGATGCTTGATTGTGAAGTTTTTCCAGCACCTTCTTGGAAAAATCCAGTTTGGTGTATCCTGTGTCTTTACAAGATGTAAAATTGCCCTTAATCCAAGAGGAGAGAAACCATTCCCTATTTATGCTGTATCCAGAATATGTCGCATGATCTTCATTCTTCAACCTTGAGGCTGAGTGGTGAGATACAAGACCTTCCTCTGTGTGGCTGAAAGGTTCACGTCCCATTAGCAGAAGTTGTAGTGTATGTTACCTCTCAGATGGTACTTGGTAACCTGGCTCCTGGAGCATATTCATCAAATGTCTCATCAGCAATGAACCACAAACAGCACTGATGGAAGCATCGTAAGGTTAAAAAAACCAAAAATCCAAGAACAGAAATACAAACGTTTTTATTTTTTTTTATCATTCTGAAAATAAAATGGGCAAATTTTGATGATTTTTTTTTTTCCTGGGTATTGCTTATATGTTGAAGTTTGTAGAATAAGGTACTTACTTAAGCATCTGCTTAACTTTAATAAGACGGGAAGTTTCCCTGACTGCAATAGGTCACATTCACAGTGAACACTTGACAGCAGAAGGCATGCAGATTCCCACTGAACAGAGACTACTTCTAGCGAGGACAAATCTGATTTTGACAGAAATTAAGAGAAAATTTTACAGTCACATACAAAAAAAGTGAGCTGAGGAACTCGAAATTGTGCATTAGTCTGAGATGTTATTTTATATAGCCACTCTAAGAAGCAAGACTACATTAAATCAGTACAAAAAGAAAAAAAAAAAGCAAATGAAGACGGAAAAATCTTCAGGAAATTCTGTTTTGCTTTCTGAGAATGAGTGATTAAAATATTTGTCTAAATAATTGATGTGATTTTCTTTGATGTGGCAACATTGTGCTCTTACCACTCAAATTCTTACTGCACAGGGGTGTCTGAAGGATATATTAGTTAACACTTGTACAGAGCTTTGCAGATAAAAGCTTTGGGTAAGTGTGATTACTGCACTTCCAGTTGAGGAAATATGCTTTCCTTCCTCCCTTATTGTTCATTCTGAGTCCTTATTTTTTTCCTCTTTTCAAAGAATAAGCTTTCATTTTTTATATGTTAAAAATGTAGATGATTTATTTATTTATTATGGTGGACTCCAATCCAATTTTTTTGGTATGATCACCAAATACGTCTGTTTGCTTTTACAAATGGATTGTGTTTATTGTGATACTGAAGTATTTTGTATCACAGTGACGATTACAGTCTAGATGGCTAGAGACATAAAAACACAAGTGCACAGTGAATATCTTTCTTATTCAGAAGAGTACCAAAAGAAAACAGTTCCTATTAAGAAATGTGTCATACAGACTGTTTTACCTCCAGTGTTTGTGATTAGAGTTCTAATGCTGTACTGCTTTTAAGCGTGACAATTTCATTTCTGCATTGCAATGACTTTAGTCAATGATGAGGAGAGAAAGGAAAAAACCAGCAACAAAATACCCTGATTATTTAACAACGGGAAAAAAAAAATCATCTCTGTCTCAAAAAGAAAAAAAACACACAGGCAAACACAGTATTGTATTGGAAGTGCAATCTTTTTATTATCATTATTATTATTTTTAAATAACAAACAAAATCGCAAAACAGTTTTTCTCCATCGTAAAAACCTGACTTTGATCCCCAGTACAGCCATTGAGTGGAAAATTGAACCACACTATAATTGCTTTCCCTGTGACCGATAAAGTGGTGTAACAAATTTTGTGTTTGAATGATAAAATCAGCAATTGGCCCCTAGCAATTCCTTCTACCATTCCTCCAAGGACACCAGCGTCCCATCAGGCTCCAGGGCTAGAGCAAAGGCTGAAGAACTGTAAATCTACTCCAAGTTGCTGTTGTTGGATACTGGCTTTCTCTGATCCTCTTTTTTTTTTTTTTTTTTCTTTTTTTACAGAATGCTATATGAAAAGTGTTTATGTGTTTATGTGCTTGATTTTTAAATGACAAGGGAAAATACTTCTAGATCATCTAAAAAATACAAATACAATGAAAGCGTTAGATGGAAGCAGATTGTAGCTCTATAAACTAAAACTATCCCAAATAAAATATATTTTACTCCAGAGTAAAATCTTGTTAGAAGGAGAAAATTGCTTTTCTCATAAGAACAGATAAGTCCCAGAGCTTGTAGGTGTAGAAAACACCTAAGAAGAATTTTCTCCCAGGAAGGAAGGAGGGTTATGTTTTAAGCTCATTTTGATAAGGTTTTAAAGTGAGAAGCAAATCTTTATCTCACAACCACTGAAGCAGCAATTAAAGGAGTTTGAAATAAATGGAAATTTTAGATGCAAACAAACAGTATTATTTATCTCTATTCATTTGCAAGTATAATTAAAGAAAAGAGAGTATGAATGGAATGTTATTTGAATTTACACTTTTAAGCTGATTATAGACTTAGGAGCCTCATGTCCCTGTTTTAAAAGTTATTCCTCTTTACTTTTCTTACACACCAGATAGGATTTTTAGTCCAAATCTCCAAAGGTGGTTTTAGCTGCTCTGTCAGAAATTCCCATGAGACCTACTCCAGGTGGTACCTAACTGAGTAGTACCCAACTGCCTTTGCAGGTCTGGATTTCTTGCAACTCGTGAATTTTGCTTTTTCAAGGCACAGTCACCCCTGCTTTATAATCATCTACCCTATTGTAACTATGTGAGCAGATGGGGAAGAAATAATTATTTCTTATTCTCTCTCTCCCTGTTTTTTTTTTATAGTTTTCTCTCTACTGCTATTTTTATAGCTTCTACTTTACCCATCCCTAAAGAAAGTGACAGGTTACTATCTCCATGTAAACTAAAGGCGTAGAGGTGAGTGCTCCGCTGGTGAAAACTGTCATTGCTTCTTGTTTCCTTGGTGACAGCGTAGATGCAATATCCCTTTCTGCATTTGCCTCAGTTTAGGTCATACACCAGATTATTTAGAATTCCCTACTGTTAGGATAAAATAATGATCAGGAAACCACCTTGAGATTTAACGCGTGGAGCCTTCGCTTTGAAATAAATAAATAAATTCAAGCAAAAGACTAATACTGTGTCCTGCTGTCTTTATTTCCTTTGCTGTCACTCCACTGATATGGTTTACAACATAACATACAAATAATTTTAATGGCAGAACTGGTGGTAGACAGGAGAGTAGGTGGAGATGTGAGGAAGATGGCAACAAGCAGCCAGGTTCAGGATCTCAGACTGGGTTGCAAAGCAAAAAAATATGGGCTTTGAGAGAATTAAGATTTAAACTGTGACTGTATCTATAATAGCAAATTAAATAGTTGTGGGCCATGAGCATAGAGACTAAACATTGTAGTTGTCCTGGTGTAGTCCAGCTAGCGTTACCCTGAATGATATCCTTACACTGTCCAGGGACCATTCCCAAGAGGTTGTTTGGATGCAGCCACACAGTTTCGGAGGTCCAGACAGTTTAATGGTATGTACAGAAACCATCCTATGCTACCTGGCTTCAGTGTTAAACAAGTTTGAAACTATTTAATTTATTAGTACAGAAGTACTTGTTCTCCCCATATATTAACACAGAACTGATTGTGGCTCCACATCACCTGTACAGGCAGAGTTTGAGAGGGAGCTTTCATCCTTACCTACAGCAAAACTGTTATGACCTCTGAGGACTGGCTCCCACTCAGCTATATTCATTTAAGGCTATATTTGGCTCACCATCAAACCAGATCTGTGAAACAGCTGACTTAAAACTGAACACACAAGCAACAAACAAACAAACAAACAAATTTAAAGATCTTTGCAGGAAAATATTATTTTAAACCAAATTGTTTCACTGATACAAGGTTAAAGATCAACCCTCCAAACAGCTGATTCAGCACAATTAAAGGGATACTAATCTTTAGGGAAAGGAGAGACTGCAATGAGTCTCTATCAATGGGATCTGGGAGTGGAAATGTCTTAAACTGGCTCTGGTGGGGTGTGATTTGCAGCGTGGAGCTGTGTGTGCAGACATGTGCAGTTCCTGCTACCTGCCACGCCCTCTCTTTGGACATGCATGACTACTGGGATGTGGTGCAGCAATATGTTGTTGCTGGATGTCCTGTCACCCTCCTTGGTGCTCAATTACAGCTGACTAGGTGGTGTTAACAGGTACATATGGACTCATTTTACATACCTTCTCCCATGTCTTTCCTCCTGTATATAAGACAAAATTGTTATTTGTCACACACATGTAGGCCACTTCTTAGACTGGGTTATCTGACAAAGAAGGGGTCATAAAACCAGACTTTTATCACCTTGTAGGATCCTTTGAAGCATATAGTTTTCATGGGTGGCGTTCCCTTATTCCAGGACATCATCGCAGTCTTCCTGTGACTCTAGGAGCCCATCTGACAGTGGACAGCATCTCCTGTGGTCCAGCAGCAAACTGTGAAATCATGGAGCAGGAGGAGGTTTGTGGCACCACAGTCATAAATGTTCACACAGTTGAGATTTTGGGCAAACTCCAAGGAACCATGAAGAAGAAGCTATGCTTCCTGTCCAGCTTGTGTGGCTCAGCAAGTCCACCTTTCTCTGCTGATAAGAGGAACATAGCGGAGAAATGGACACAAATGATTTTAACCGTGTTCGTTACTTTGCTGTACATATGAAATCCTTTGCCTGCCTCAGTTCCAGTAAATGCTGAAGCAATAGGCTGCAGAGGGGTACTTGTCACAGAACTTGCCATGTTTTGTTGCTGTTTTTCGCTTTCTGCGTTAAACTACTGCAACTTGTTATATTGCCAAGATCAAGAGTCACCACCGGCAAAAATGGACACCATCAACCATAACCCAGAAAGGGAACGCTGAACTCAAGTGTACTTAAAAAAAAGGATGTGTTGGGCAAAGTTGTCTGAAATGGATGTCCACAATGTCTTCAAAGCTTCCTTTAGACACTTTCAAACCTGATCTGTGATTTCAGAAACTCAGTATATTATAGCTAGAATCAGAGCTCTAGGAGTTGAGAAACATAGCAAATAAAAATCTCCACTTGTAAATAGTGGCATCCCTTTTTGTCTTTGTCTAATGCTTTTGTGAAATATGTGATAAAACCAGCTACCGGTGTGTACTGGTGTGCTGGAAAACAATGTAAGTATTCTAAAGCTGGCCACATGTGTTGCCTGATGGAAGTGCTTGCTCCTCTGAACAGATTTGAGACGGAAGGTTATTTGAGATCAGGGCAGCTGGGTATCCTTGTGTAGAAGCATAGAATAATAGAATCGTGGAATTGTTTAGGTTGTAAAAGACCTTTCAGGTCGTCAAGTCCAACCTCTATACGGCCCATGGAGAACTATATCCCACATGCAAGCTCTTCTGTGAACTTTGGAAATCACCAGTTAAATGTCATGTCCCAGACTGATCCAAGGAGTCTACTGCTGCTTCTTTGTGAAGTGGAACTGAGAGAGTCCATCTTTAAAGGTCACAGCAGCATTGGCCCACTTTCTTTTGGGCAAGATGGATTCAATCTGTGGCAGCTCATCTGCCCACTTGATCGGCCTGATTCAATTCCTGGCTGGTTTGGGCAGACCTGATTTGAACTGTTGCAAGCACAATTAGATGAAATCAGAAAACACTGCAGGTGTTAACTTTGCAGAGCAAGCTTGTACAAAAAACACATTGGAGGATTTTATGTATTGATTAAGTAGAGTAATATTAATATATCTTTCGCCTCCAGTCAGTTTCCCTCTCTTCAGAACATCCCCAGTTGGGAACCAAGATATTTTGCCTTATTCCAGCCGAATACTAATGCCATAAACTTTGGTGTGACTGTTTGACCTGTGCCTCTTCTTTCTCCCATATTTTATTTTATACTATTTATTTTGTTTTATCTGGCTCTCCAGAGATAACCATTTCACTATTTTTTTCCATTCTCCCTCTCACGTGGCCTCCCATCCCACCACTGACGCAGCGACTGATGGTAGGCAGCTCTGTCTCTCTTGACCTCGTCAACATCAGAAAGCATTTTCAAATCTCAGTCATCTCTGACAGCCTTTGAGCAGAGAAATGAGATAGTCTCCCTGACACAAAGGCTTCTGGCCTGGGGTAAAAAAACTCCTTTTGAAACAACAACAACAAAAAAAATCCCTCCGAACACTCCACACACCACACAGCTTTTCATTCATCTTGCTATGCAGCCCCTGTATACTGTATTAGTTTTCAGAGATTAGAGTCTTTTGGTTTATTGTTGGCCAACCACCATACCTAAGATACTTTGCTGTTCTGCTCTGCAGTTTTGCAAGAAATAGAGGCAGTGGTTTGAATACAGCAATTGTAACACCTGAGTCTGAGTAGATAATTGGCCCTAGGCTTGATTTCAAAGATTGCTTCTGCATACAAAGACTGATAAAAGCACATCCTGAAGAAACATGGGAGACTTTTCTAGAGTATATCACGCAGATTTCAGTTCAATGGAGAAACTGAGGCACTGGGAGGGTGGTGTGATCTGCTCAAATATCCTCTTTCCTGCCTACTCTTTCTGTTTTGTGAGATCAAGCAGAGTACAAGCCTCTTGTAAAAGTATTAGTTCTCCAGCACCTTAGGACCACATCTACAGTTAAGTTAATGTCCCACTTTTCCACTTCCCTCTTTGTCTAATGGAGAGCTGCTTGCCTGGATGCAAAATTCATCACTTAGCATTCCAAAATGTACCCCTATGAATTTCATTGTTATCGATGCCTGGCTTCATAGAGATGGAAGTTATGGGCGTGCCAGTAGGGAGGGGAAGGCAAGTGAATGTATTAAGTCCCACAATGCTGGCTAAGATGGGACAGCTCCGTTGTTGAGTCCCATAGTTCCCAACATCCTGCAGAAGTGTGTCACCATTGTTCCATGCTTTTTATCAAAACAGACAAGTTTGCTGGGGTTTTGCATCTTGCCACATTGAAGGGTCAGAGGCTTTTCCTTGTAATGTGTAAGAATTCCTTTCTATTCTTCTCGACAGTGGTCTGCTGAAGATTTGTGCTAGAAAGGACTATTTCTCAGACCTTCTGCCATGCTACCTCCACTACACAAATCCACCCAGTCTTTGCATTTGAGGAGTTTAGGCAGTCATCAGCTCCCAAAAGCAGCCCAAAATGAAGGGGAGATCTGAATACTTCACAGTAAGAGCACAGCCCATTGATGTTCTTTCTGTTGCAGCAATTGTTTATGACAAGAGCACCGAGGGAAAATACCGTGATCCTGATTCCTTATGTTTTCATCGTTTCGGACTCAGATCTGTTCTGATAAGACCAACAGCAACATTTGACTCCATTCTTAATCCAGTCAGACTGCTGGGGAGCAAACCCAGGGGGTTCAATACAGCGAGAGTACTTACGGCATGGCATGGCGTGCCTTGTAGCTGAGCTGGTACAGCACATGCAAGCTAGCTGCAAGGTCTGACTTTAATCCCCAGCTGTGACTTGGGATTTCTTTCTCATTAAAGGCTGCAGGGCTATCAAAGCTGGGTGAATGGTTGCAGATAAACCTCCAGAAAGACTCACCCTGCTAAAGAACGTGCGCACCTTTATCAAAAAACAAAGAATCCTTGCTGAGGGAAGAAATGGAAAGGCCCTTTCAAAATGAACTGGGAACTTCAAGCTACAATGGGAGCAATCAAATGTTCGTTGTCAATAATTCTGTTTCCCACCATGGAATAATAAATAATAATTACTATAAAATCCCCATAGTTGGTTTTTTTTTCTCTTTTTCTCCACCCCCCCTTCATTTATCATACAGCAAGACTATCAGTATTTATGGATCTTGTATTGCTCATGGTGAGTTTGGGTTTTGTTTTGTAGATCTGGATCAGCCTGAATTTCTGGCACTGTTTCCATGGAACACTAAGTGCCAAGATTGTTAGATAAGTGCTTGTAAAATATAAATGAAATAAATAAATACAAGTATAGCTGCAATAGCCCAATTTGCATCTTTTCAAGACTTCATCTGATAAAGGAATAAACCTCAGTTTAAAGTCAAACAATAGAGGATTTTTTTTTTTTCTAGAAAAGGAAAAACAGTAAAAAGGAGGGAGGCAGAATTCCAAAGTTCTGGAGTTGTGAAAAGGATATTTTTTTGTTACACCTGGCTGTTAACCAGAAAAGTATAGTTTTTATATAAAATATGTTTTAACAACCAGTGCTTCGAGAGAAAGTTCAGATCTTCTAACAGTTCCAAAGATTTAGTTTAAAAATAAGCTTTTGAGCGTACAAACCCATCTTTACATTTTTTCTTGATAGCTTTCCTCTACTACCAGGAGCAAAGAGAATTCCAGTGGCCAAACAGCCAAAAGTTACTTGTCAGGTATTTACAACCTCACATTTTCATCATTCCTTGATGAGAAGATTGTTTGCTTGCTTATTTTTTAGTTTTTCACTACTTCAAAGAAAGCTAGTAAGTGTGCTTTAGGACAACTTTAAGCAGGTATTCAATGTCTTTGTTTCCACGCCTTTTCCATTAATCATTCCTAAAGAAAAGAAATTTTATGTTTTCCTGTAGCGTCAGATAAGGATGGTAGACACACTCATTCTTCAACTTGAATATCTGAATAATTTCATTGGACTAGGCTTAATGATGTTCTTAGATGTTCATTGAGATGATATCCAACACAGAAGTCTTATAGTCCTGACAACAGCTGATTTAAAAAAAAAAAAAATCTTACTTATCTTATGATGCATCAAAAAAAGAGTTTCTTACCTGGCCCTGCCATAGGTGAGTCAAATATTTTTGTTCTGAAGAGGTCTAAGGAAGGATTATCTCTTCTCTCTGTTCCTCCTGCTTAGATGGATCTTGATCAACTGGTGTGATTGTTATAGTTTTGGGTTGGTTTTGTTGTTTGTTGTTATTTAGAGAGTTAACTACCTTAGCAGGAGTCACCTACATGCAAGGTTATTTGCCTAAGCCACAGATGACAGCAAACAGTATTTAGCTAGAGCTGCTTTCCTCTTTCCTTCATGTTTCTACTTACTGAAAAATTTTTACTCTGGGGGAAAAGAAAAAAGGCAAACACATGGTCCTTTTCTAACAGTCCAGGCAAAGAGGCCAATGCAGAACAACAACTAGGGTATGATTTATTGATCAAACTTCATTCTCTGAGCAGTATTTAGCATCCATGCACTAATAAAAAGAAACAGACAGCTCTGCTTGCCTCCTCAAATCCTGGAGCTTGCTGTTAATTCTTCTGAATACATTACCTGAATCAAACGCACAAGGCTGCTCTTGGCTTTGTCCCTCTTTGAGCCCCAAGGTATGATTTCCATGGACCAGCACTGAAAAATACCTAAATATTTCTCCCTGCTGCCATCTCTTCAGCCACTCCCAGCAGTTGAATCACAGTCTCTTGACTGTATTAGGCTCCAGGGGGTAAGCTTGTTCAGTAATAGCCCTGACCTTTTCCTAGTGTTGTCATTCCAAATGACATTTATGGCATAAACAAGCAGTGACACAAAACTGACAGGCCAAGTTGCCATCTGAGAGAAGAATCAGAAAATAGAAAGAAAAAGACCTCTGAAACCATTCCCTCAATAATAATAATAATAATAATAAAATCTCCCTTCAGCTTCCAAACATTCATCCCTTAGGTGGCAAAAATTATTTTACTGTTTAATAAATATTTTATAGCCCTTTTCTTCCAGAAAGTGACATCGTTTTGATTCTGCAATTAGACTTTAATCATTCTGTCTTTAAAAATGTCATTGGGAGAGAATTGTTCAGGTTTCATGTTAATATCTTTTAAAAACAGATTGGCCCACAAACGTGAATGGAAAGATTCATTCGCCATATTTTATCTGTCTAAGACTGCCTCATCTATGCTTATCTGTCTCTGGTTAGCAGAGGGAGATAAGTCACTGCATGATCTGAGTCATCCCACCTTTGCATGAGAAGAATCTCTTTCGAGTGCTTGCGTCTCTAAATCAACCATGCAAGAAGTGAAGATGGCTACTTTAGACAAGGTATCTGAATTGTAGGTGGTTAAAGTTAGAAAAGATGAATCCCATCCCCTATTCCTATTCAGGCTGCATTCACAGTTTGCACATGTTCTAAGATTATTTATTAAAATCATGTTCCCATTCCTAAGAGCCTGTGTTAACATCTCCGTTGGGGGTAGGCTTGTGTCCATGGTATAATGCAGCATAGGGGTTTACTCTGGATCCAGGCAAGAAGAAAGGCCACGTATTGTTTCTATAGGACTTCCATTCACAATGAGCAGGTCACTCAGAAATTAGTGCTGGTGGCACCATCTTGTGTGGCAGGACTTTTGGGAGATCATTCTGAGAAAAGATGACGTCTTCCGGGAATGCTTAAGTGTGAAGATATTGATATTCCCTACAAAATTAGAAGGCTGAGAATCCACGTCTGCTGAATTTTATTCTTCTGATCAGATGACAGTGCTTAATGTCTGTCATCACTGGGCTTAGCTGGCTCTGTGAATGGGAGCAGCGGAGGAGGAAGGTGACAAAGGCGGCAGTCTGGAGGCA
The DNA here is from genome assembly GCA_009769605.1 of Bucorvus abyssinicus. NCBI lineage: Eukaryota > Metazoa > Chordata > Aves > Bucerotiformes > Bucorvidae > Bucorvus > Bucorvus abyssinicus. The sequence continues at coordinate 49,778,974 of CM020024.1, read as the reverse complement.
TCTGTCATCATCATCATGGCTTGGCTTCGCAGACGAAGATTTGGGAAGGGCTTTAAACGTGAGTACACCCTTCAAGCCTGCGCGGTGGATTTTTTAGGTGAGGCGCAGCATGCGCGAGACTGGCCCCACCCTTTACACCTGAGGTTCATCTGCCAGGGCCTAGCGAGCTTGGACGGTGACAGCGAAGTCCTCAGGTCGTAGGTTTGGTTAGAGTATCCTTCTCTTAGATGGATGGCCTTACAGGGCTAAACGAGCTCCATCTGCCCGGGTTTGGAGTTAGAGTTGTCCTTCTCCTAGGATGGTTGCCCGAAGGCTAGTGAGCCCATCCTGCCCGTGGACACACTTTGTCTGACCCTTCAGTTGAGACCTGTCTGGCTTGGGGGACCCTACCAGAGGCATATGCCACCACCAGCATAGCTCTCAACTTCACAAGGGCACGCAAGCTCTTTCCCCACGGCAAGGGGGTGCCCGTGAAAGAGGGAGGCATCTGTATATACTACTTATAGGCACAATGCAAAATACAGTATATGTGCATTAAATACGCCAAAGAGTGTACCCCTGTATGTGGTATCTATCTTTCAGATTTTACAGTAACCTGCTTCCTTCAAAATGTGTCACATGACAAGAACTCATTGAGCTAGGTCGCCCTTCAAATTGACTGCAGATGGCAATTCTCCATGCATGCAGGGATGCTGTCCAGATCAGATGTCCAGCCACATCATATCACATGTCTTCCTACTCATTCTTCCGAGCAGCCACTTCTCTGCAAAGAAATGGTAGGTTACCTTCCCAAACATGAACATTCCTCAAGAACCATGCTCATGTATCTCCTTATCCATGGAATATTGATGGTCTATTATTTAACAAACTGAACCTGATTGAAACAACATTTTTGGGGGATAGGGAGCAAGGTAGTAAGTCATTAATTGAAAACCACCGGAGGGACAGTAAAACAAATACCATCTGCCTTGGAGGGCAATATCATTAAGCTCTGGGCACTATGCTACAGACTCAAGAGCTATTTTTACCCTTCAGACATAGTTGCTGCTAATGACAGATAAGACCAGTCAACAGGCCAGAATCTGTCCTGAGCATTCAGAGCTAACCTCAGTTAGAAGTGGTGCA